>OZ024889.1:53006753-53724778 GCA_964017195.1 Siderastrea radians | reverse complement strand
CCTACCGGGGTTTCTCCGACCGCCATTTTGAACGAGGAGAAGGCCCTGGGGACGAGGTTGGTGCCACAGCTAATCAAAAATCGCCACGACAAAAGTTTTTAAGAAGGAGCAAAAATTTTCACCCTTTCTTAAAAACTTTTGTTTTGCCGATTTTTGCCCCGTTTACAACGCCGCGACTAACTGCCCCTGGGTCTATGTAACAGAAATCAAGTGAAATCATAATTTTGCAGCCTTCCGTCGAAACAAATACAATACCAGCAACTATCAGCTGTTGAACTGTTTTACTTTTACGTGCTAAAACAGAGAGGACGGACCTACAAAATCTAAGTTGTTCCTGCGATACAACCCATTGCACCAACTTAAATATGGTCATGGTTCGTTTTCGGTTGTGGCACTGGAGCATCTTCACATTGATAGCTAAATATTTAAAACAGTAAAAGATTTGTATACGTTGCGCAAGCCAAAAAGTACTTTTCCCTCAGATATTCCGTATAGTTGTTGGTGTATTACGCTCACTCGTTGCTAACCATCTAGTTATTACAGCTGCCACTCTATAGATGTCATTCAAAGCTTAAAAACGGCGGTGACGATGAGGGCCTTGTGCAGGGCTCGCTCACCCCCATCTCGCAGACGTTTCGGGTCCGAAAACCTATGGCAAATCTACTTTTCAGACCTGAAATTTCATATGAAAAGGAAAAAAACAGGCGCTAAGGTCGAAAAAAGGGAAACCTGTACAACCCAGCCAGAGACATTCAGCGGCGTACCATGGAGACTCAGAGGCAGAAAATCGGGAAAGTCAATACGGAGGAGGAAAAGACGGAGAAGAAAAGTCAGTCGGTACTGCCTTTAAGCCAATAAACACAGGCTGACAAATTCTTTTGTGAGTTGTCTGTGTATTTTTTTAGGCCTGGCTTAAGCCTGAGAGTGAAGCAAAACAAGTGATTTTGGGACTTAGGAGAAATACAGCTCAAAATATGCTCTCTTTAAGGTATAAAAAATACGCCAAGTACGTGACACACAAGTTTGCAAACAAGTTGACGTGAACTCTATTGCGAAACATGGTTTCTGATAACATGCATGTAATACAGGGGCTTAGCCAGGATTTCTCTAGAGGTACGCACAATTTTCCAAATTCCCCCCTCCCTCCCCACTCAAGTCCAAAATTTTCTTCACCAGACTTGATTAAGTTTTCTTTATCATCACTATGGTGAAGTTATGTTTTAAAAGTAAGCGTTCTTATTTGCTATGAAATGACACCTAAGTCGTAAATTAAAGTTCTTTGTAAGTGGTTTTATGGGATCGTTGAAGCGCTCCGATCGCTTATCATTAGTAAAGCAAACATGTTGGCGGTATCTCCGAATTTTATTCACAAATGAGTGATTTTTAACCGCTGTGTGCCACATTGTTTTTGGCTGACATTGTTTGGCTTGTCTATTAAAAGCACCTACATAGACGTAAGTGTGCCCTACTGAGTTAAGTTTCATTTAGGCCCACGCTTCTTACAAATCTACAAAAACAACCAAACCGAAATCCTGAGGCTATGTAAAATTTATATAACAGTGGATAGCTTTCATAAGAAGTTATAATGGCTTTCCGTTACAAGCACAGGGCTAATCTTCTGTCTTTCTTCCCAGCAAACTCAGAAATGACCTCATTTAACTCTATTTCCTTATGTTTATTTATGCACATGTATCACGGATAGCGAGGCCAACCTCGCATCCGACATTACGCTCGGAAGTGACCTCTTGAGCCTCTTCATGCTACTGAAGCTTCGCTCTGCGACACACGTTGACACAGGATACGTGAGAAGCGTCTTTACGGCTACATAAATTCCAGGGTAAAGTCCACAAAGGTCTGGGGAATACCATCTTCAATCAACAGCCACCTTTGACGCCACCTACTAGGCACTTCTCGTTTGAATTTATCAAGGAGCATGTCTTCGCCGTAAAGGTTATAGATGTCTTCCATACCCTTTTCTGCCAGGTCTTGAAGATTTTCTGAAATTTGAATTTGATGTTTAGGATAAATGTAACAAAAAGATAAAATGGAAATGTAACAGTAACATTACGAGCTTACGTGAGTACCTGGTGTTAGATATTGTGCCTGAAAACCCAGTAAGGGTTTCACTAACAGCTCGTTGACTTCCGATGCAAGGTGATCTAGCTATGGAGGGTAAACTCCAATAGGCGGAAGGAGTATCTTCCTCGACGTTTTCAGGGTGTTGCTGCCTTCCCGCTCTTCTAGGGCTGCTCGGATTTATGTTGTACAAAGCAGAAATGTCTGTTGTCCTTGTCTAGCAGCGCATCCCAGACAGAATCGTCATTTCTCTCCGCCTGAAGGGCCTATGAAACGAGGTGACCACAACGCGTTCACTCTTCACCATCCCGATTACTTTCTGCTTGCTCGTTTCGCGCCTTTTTTGTGGACCATTGGGTACACCAATGAATCACGTCGCTTCTCCTTTCGAAACCGACATTGGGGTGTGGAAAAACGCCGTCCGTTGTCTTTCAAAGAAACAAGCGGAGGAAAGTGACTTGAGGCAAATTTTGCTTTTTAAAACAATTATCTCTTATTTATTGTTTAGTCATTTTATTTTCGACTTTTTATGGTACGCACATAGTACCTCTCTAGAAAATATGGCCACATTGCTAAAACTGGAGGAGAGTGGTGCTTTCATTTATTGTTTCTTAATCTTTTTGCTGTGAATATTTTGTTGGCATGGCTTCCCATATTTTCGAAGGACTGACTGTACGAAATAAATTTGTCAGTTTTGATACAAATTTGACATCAGTGGAAGAAGAGGACAACGAAGATGAGGACATTGTAGTTTTTTGTAGCTCTTGTATACCTTATTTATCCTGTTTATTCGTAGAATGGTTGTGATATGCGCCACCCTAAAAATTTTACATTTATAGTCATTAAACACATAAACCGATATATAATACTGATATAAAACAACTTCAGAAGTGGAGCTAAGTTAACCCCTGATAGTGGACTTACTTTATTAGGAAGCTACATAACTGTGACTCCACAAAGGATCGGAAACGGAGTTATTTATAATTACCGTGGTATGCGAGTCAGTTTAACTCCATTAAGAGTAAGTAAAAATCCAACTCTTTGAAAATATCTGTCCGAGCGAATAGCTGAACACGCATAAGGAGGCGCTCGTGAAAGGTTCCTAATTCTCGTCCTCAGAGCTCCGCGACTGTTTGTTTGTCTTGAGTTTTGTAGGCTCGTGGAAGGAGGATGAATTCCGAGTGTTAGGTGACTTGCGCCTGAAGGAAAACAAGGGATCCCGTCGTGCACTGCAGGCTTCGCTTCGCCTGTCCTTCTTTCTTTACAAAGTCAGATCCTACCTGCAACAGGCTTAACCAGTGTTTTGTTTATATTTAGACTGTTCATTAGCTGTCAGTTGATTTTGAGGAGCAAGCATCCATCAGAATACGCATGGATAAATCAACAAACTCTTCTGCTTGGGTCTTTGTGGTAATTTCAGGAGAATACGCAATTGTCCAGTACAAACGATCATTGATGGTACAAATGTTGTTTCCTATGACGTAACGGATCTTTGCACTTTGCAAGGCAAGGTACGAGCCAGAAAACATGTAAGGAGAGTTTCCTTCTTGATCAATAGATAGGGACCCCAGATTGTTCAAGTTGAACAATGTTTTATAAAGGCTGTGATCTTTCTCGTGAAATGACACGTTGCAAAATGATGGTATGTCCACACAACAAAACAGTTTCAAGAAATTTCTGTGATGTCCTGAATCAATACTGCGGTGAACCTCTCTGGTGCATGAACGAGCAAACTCCCAAAATTTCTGTGGACTTCCCAGTGTGGGCGAGTTTATCAAAATTTGAAGAGAGTTGAAAGACGCATATAATCCGAATTCCTCCCTCTCAATCCTCGGTTGACATTCTTTGCGAATGTTCACCGGGTATGTACTGTCAATCTGGCAAGGAAGTTTGAGATCTTTGTGGCTGCACTCAAGCAGTTGCGACATGGCTAAATGAGTTGCCGCGGTAATGGCGCCATGAATAGTGCATTTGTTTACTTTGCTGCATCTAATTAAAGCCAGAGTTTCGTCTCTTGTTAAATTATATGGTATTATACACGTTTTCTCGGCCACTGAACTATCAGCAGGCGGACGAAACGTTGACAAGAACAAATTTGTTGGCTGGGAATTACAAAACGCAACTCTTAATTTGTGGTAGGTGAAATTTGCACAGATCAGAAGCCGTTCCCAGATCCCTAAGGTGATCAAGTGATGCAAGAAGCATTCGATAGGTGGTCGAAAAGGCAGACTTGTCACTTCAGTAGGCTCGCTGTTGTAGAGTAAGCCCAGAAATTCCACTAGCTTTTTCTTCAATTCATAAATCGAAGGAGCATCGCAAATGATATGATGAAAAGAAAATAGCAGTGTATTTTTGTACAAGATTTGCATTCCTTCAGCGTCCGATGTCTCTCTTAGCAAAGCTATTCGCCACAATGGCCCTCGCTCGGTGTTAAAAGGTAGGCTATTGATTTGCCTCTCAAACGCACACTGCCATTCGTCCGCGTTTACATCCTCTATACTTCGAAAGTCTAGAGTTTGAGAGTTTTCCATCTCTTCAAACCACAGCTGGTTGAATCTATCAGTGACACGCATTCGCAGTAAAGGGAATCGCTCTAATAGCATAAGTAAAGCTCTTTTGACATGGCCTTGATCAAGCCTCACTTCAGACTTCAATAGAAGCACAGTATGTATAGAACCAGTGTTGTTTCCGCCAGCCTGATGGAAGAAAAACCTTTCAAAAACTCCCAGTCGTCTTGACAGCTTTCCGGTGCCTGTGTAACAAATCTTGTAATCTCTGTCATACACTGCGTTGAAATTCAGCGAGTTGAAAAAGAAATATCCGACGATAGCAAGTGCAACCGACCACGCAGCCACTGAAAGCGGCGAAAAATATGCCAAATACATCGTTGCCTGAAGAAAACGGGAGACGTCGATCTACAAACAAGGTAGGCTTCCGCGCAGTCGCTTCTAGGGAGGTTACAAAGAAGATAAAATAAGGTGGATAGACCCGGCTTTTCACTAGCAATACCTACTCTCTTTGAACATGAAATACAGAGATGCCTTAAACGAAACAGAAAATCGAGTTATACCTATTGTAGGGTATAGATCATCCTCGGAGACCCAGGGGCAGCTAGTCGGGACGACGGGATTTTCATGGGCGAAAGTTTACAACAAGAACGGGAGAGCCCCTGGGCACTTACTCTTACCGAACGAGTTCCAGAAGCGTTTGAAATCCCGCCTTCTGATTGGCCAGAAAAATATTTTTCTGGCCAATCAGCGAAGAGGAACAGCCGGGCGACTCTCATGTCTTCTTACACGAGGTTGTTTTCCTCATCGAACACCGTAGTAGCGTGGCCCGTTCAACGGGAACATTTTTGAGGAAAGCTTCAGAAAAAATAAATAAATAATAAATAAACAAAGTCGAGGAAATCGCAAACTATAACGTGGCCGTAAGAAACAAACACTCACCGGGATTTTTCACGGCGGACTTATCGAAGGTATCGTAAATTTTTAGAGCTAGCGACTTCCCCTTTCTTAAGTGTTGCATGAGGTTAATAGCTACTCGAGTAAACGATGTTACTAATTATTTCTCCTTGTTCGTTGAACTACGTCTGAAACTTTCCACGGGAATCTCCGATGCACGGGCCACGCAACTATGTCGCTCGAGCGTGGGAACCACAGTTAACCAAAGCGTAATATGAGTGTTTGTATGGAACTGAAATTCGATCGAAAATAATCGGCGGTTTTCGGCTGAAAATGCATTAAAATGGAAATACAGTTTGAAAAACATTACCTGCTATGTGTTTGCTGCGTTTTTATTGCTTTTCCGAGCTTCTGGAGGCCGATCTGGGCGATTTTCTGCTTAACGGTCGATGCGACGTCTAGTACGTGACATGACACACTCGATCAACATAGTTGCGTGGCCCGTGCATCAGAGATGGAAAGTTTCAGACGAAGATCAACGAAGAAGGAGAAATAATTAGTTTAATACACTGGAGAAAAGGGGAAGTCGCTAGCTCTAAAAATTTGCGATACCTTCGATAAGTCCGCCGTGAAAAATTCCCTGTGAGTGTTTGTTTTCTTGCGGCCACGTTATAGTTTGCGATTTCCTCGACTTCGTTTATTTATTACGTATTTATTTTTTCTGAAGCTCTCCTCAAAAATGTTCCCGCTGAACGGGCCACGCTACTACGGTGTTCGATGAGGAAAACAACCTCGTGTAACAAGACATGAGAGTCGCCCGGCTGTTCCTTTTCGTTGATTGGCCAGAAAAATATTTTTCTGGCCAATCAGAAGGCGGGATTTCAAACGCTTCTGGAACTCGTTCGGTAAGAGTAAGTGCCCAGGGGCTCTCCCGCTCTTGTTGTAAACTTTCGCCCATGAAAATCCCGTCGTCCCGACTAGCTGCCCCTGGGTCTCCGAGGATGGGTATAGATTGAAGTTTAATGAAAGTGGGGTAGCCATACCAACATCGTGACGTCATTGCTATGTTTACCTTTCCTTAATTTGTAAGAAATCCAGACATTCGAATCATAAACAATTCTTTTTGCGTTCACATTATTGGAGATAGAATGAAGCGATTTATTTCATCTATTTCTGCAGGATAGCTGAAATTTCTGGAAACAGTTTGAAGCCAAAGTTTTCTTTCCACGGTTAGGATAAATGTCAATTTGAGGAACGCGAAAAGAATTGTGATTGTGATTATGATTCGTTTGTTAGCAGCAGCTAAAAACTTCAATCAATTATTTCTTGAAAACGCTCTCATTACGCCGCCGTCAGGACGGGGTCTAGTAATACCCTTTTTTTTCGTGGTTTTTTTTTTTGGGTGGTCACTTGCCCCAGACCTCCGGTTTTCGCTCGGCCAAAGAAATACTCGTCGTGTCTTTCGCTACACAGCCAAGGGCTTTTATCTTGAGTGACCGTAACATATTTTACACCCCCCCGGGGGGGAACAACGGCGGGGTCTAATGCCCCTGGGGCTTTTCTTGGTAAAAAATGTTTGAAACTGGTACAACTGAAGACAATTATATGAACTACAAGTCCTATAAATAGCTTAAAAAGAACGATTGTCTGAATTTCTTGCAAATTAATCAAAAGTTAAAATAGCAATGACGTCACTGTGTTGCTACGGCTACGTCGATCTCGAAAAAACCCCTAACTCGATTTCCTGTTTCGTTTGAGGCATCTTTGTATTTCATGTTCAAAGAGAGTAGGTATTGGTAATGGAAAACCGGGTCTACCCATCTTAATATGCTGCAAACTCCTTATCGATTTTTTGTCATGCAAATAATATGGTTTGAATGAATGAATGAATGAATGAATGAATGAATGAATGAATGAATGAATGAATGAAAACAGGTAAAAAAAAAAAACCTACAGACACGCTTGAATGAACAAACTAATTTATGCAAATTGGAGACTAAACGCTTCAAGGTTATACTGACTTTTGTTTCACGCGCCTGTCACGTGGACTACAAATCACATATGCCTCAAACTTAGCCAAAATTGGTCAAAATTAGCCACAATGTTGTTCAACATAATGTCCATGGAAGTTCATATCTACGAGCACAGTCTCTCTCGGGGGTGGGGGTGCGATAGAGGGAGAGGTGGAAAGAGAGCTTGCAACGACAACGACGTCTCAGGAATTTGAATTCAGCCCACGGCGCAGCTGTGGCTCCCCGTTGTCTGAGCTGTCAGATGTTGGCCAATCAGCGTAAACCAAAAAATGTAACAAACATGTTAAACATGTGAAAGAAGGTCAGATTTCACGCGTTATGCAAATTTAATACGGTTTTGAACTGAAACTAACTTCGGACCTATTTCTTACAAATTCTTTAACAGTTGTCATTGACTTTAAGTTTCAATATGAGCTTCACTTACTATTTCAATTTTTAATCGAAGGATAAAGTGCGCGAAAGAAAGGTTCGATTTGTTCCCACGCCGTTCGCGGAATCAATTTATTTTGAGATTCACAGTATATAAATTCAGTGCACTGTGAACTAAAAATAATAACAAACTTGCTATTTTACTTTAATTCTCTTTCTAACATCATAACCATCGATTTTTAGTATAAGCACATTTAACGGTTTCGCTTTTGACAGCAGGTTTGGCGTAGGCAATTTCAATTCTGAAAATTTTACCTTCGTTGTTTCATACTTCGCATTCGGTGTTTGTTTTGTCGTCTTCCCGTGAGATTGATGACGTCATTACCAAATTAAATCTCCGCCAATCAGCATTATGCATCGAAATTTTCGATGCGGATATTCAAATTCCTGAGATGTCGTTTGCAAGCTCTCTTTCCATTTTTCCCTCTATCGCGCCCCCACCCCCGAGAGAGCTTGCTCGCAGGCTAGCACAGTCTTCACTGAGCCTCCACATTGCTCTATGCAAATTCACGCTCGCTCCGACTAAAGGTCAACTTCTTCACAATTAATTACATTTAAACACGTCGCTATAAATTTCAAACTACGGAACAAAGCTGTTTCAAAAACCCTGCAAAGTACAATCAAAATTATCCACATCAAACACGGATATAGTCTCCTGCGCAACCGTTCTTAGGGTCGTCACGCAACGCTCCTCCCTGCGTTGCGTGACGATCCTAAGAACGGCTGCGTAGGAGACTAACACGGATACTATATTTTCAACCAACATCTTGCTCAAAGATACATGACCAAAACAGCTGTTTCACAATTCAAATCCGAAAAAACAACAAAAGAACAAATTAAATTACAGTTTCTCGTCAACAAGTCTATTTTTGGAACCAGGTTGTTTTTGTCACGTTCCACCGTTGGCCACAACAAAGTTCAATTTTACCTGCCCTAACAATAGTTTTTGGAAATTACCATCAATTCCACCACACCAACCCTTTACTCAAAAAATTATATTCTAGAGGAAAAAGTATAAAAGCAAATTGGCGCTGATCGTTTCCGTCCCCATGAACATTCAACATGGCCGGTAAGCTTAACCTTGCCTGACCTTCAGCCTCAGTAAGCGGATTCTAACCAGCTTTTTCATTGGTAGAATGTACTCTTAGCATAGTAGCCTCAATCTGATTGGTGCCACATAGTGCCACATAAATTCCCCCGGGGGGGGAGGGGCGCACTCTCATGTGAAAGGCGCATGGATACTCGTCGTCTCGCGTTCTCCGTCTGTTTTAGAATGGCTTTGATTCAAATTTTCCGACGAGCATTCCCGCCCGTCACACATGGGACTCCCCCCGGATCTTAAATACAAACAAACAAACAAACAAACAAACATAGAAAGCGACAAACTGAAGTCCGGCTAAGACCTATGTTTTCAACATAGGTCAAAAATAGATTAAAAAAAAGAAAATAATGAAGTTAAGTAAAAGTTGGATAACAAAATAAATGAAGATTGTTCTGCTATATACATTATCTACAGTGTGAAAAGGTTGGCAACCTTTTCCCGTCTGGCTATTAGTCACTTTAAGAGACCGCCTAACCGGTTTTCTAATCAACATATTGTCGAATAAGGACTTTGGTAAGCTGTCATGGAATGTCATCTGCATATTTTCCATAAGAGCGAGCTTCTAGTTAAAGAATAAAGTGGGCCATCCAGCATGATTTATTGCCTCAATAGAGGGCATGTTTTTCGGAAGATTGAAAATTATGTTGACAGCTCTGCTACGTATCCTTTCTAGAGACTGAAACAGATCGAAATTGGCACATCTACCCCTTATTATTAAAGCGTAGCAAACTGAAGGAAAAATGATCGTAAAGTAAAATTGTTCTAAAACCTCTATAGGCAAGAATCTCGACATTTTCAATAAGTTTGATTTAGATGAAATTATGAATATATGAAAATCGTATATTTGAACTGCGGAATGAGGAAATAAATGTAAAGAAGATCCTCGCAGTTCTTAACGCAACTTATGCAGTTGCGAAAAGAAAGCTTGAAAAAATCAGGCTTGCCGGGATTCGAACCCTGACCTCTGCGATACCGGTATCGCAGAGGTCAGGGTTCGAATCCCGGCAAGCCTGATTTTTTCAAGCTTTCTTTTCGCAACTGCATAAGTTGCGTTAATAACTGCGAGGATCTTCTTTACATTTAAGTTCGATTTACTTGCGAAACTCTTATAGCTCTGAAATGTGGGGTGCCCAAGTCAATTTATCGTCGACAGTTACTCCTAATAGTCTGCGTGAGCAGACCCAGTTAAGTGGTGTATTTCCGAAATAGACTGGTAAAAGTGGACGGACCAATGCTATTGGATCTTCTGGAAAACATAGCTTCACTCTTACTAGGGTGAGGGGTGAGCTTGTTCTTAAGGCACCAGGAATAAACTTCATGGAGTGTCTGCATACATATACACATCCCCATACGTAACTGTACATTGAAGATCGTTGGTGAGCAAGGTGTCGGCCCTAATACTGAGCCTTGAGGAATTCCGAATGGGACTGGGAGTATTTCCGTCTTAGTTCTATTCGTCAGCGTGAATTGAAGCCGTTCACTGAGATAATTCTTTATCCAGTTTAAAAATCAACCAGTAATCTGGTAATACCAAAGTCCCTAGCCCATTCTTTTCCAGAACCTTCCAGAACTAAAAGTGAGACAATACCAAACTTTTTTTAAGTCGATAAAAACAACAGCTACTGCCATTCCTGCGCCAACCGATTTTCTCCAGTTTTCCGTCAGTTGAAAGAATGAGAGCCCTGCAGATCAGAGTACCCTTTGCGATACGCCCATTGTCTGTCCGCAACCAACTGCAGGTTCTTGAAAGCATGAGCTACTAGGTTGTCACTAGCTTCAGATTCTAAGATGTTACTAGGAACGTCGACAGAGAGACCGGCCTATAGTTTCCCCTGTCGGTTTCGTCCTCGCTGTTAGTATTAGAAATAGGAGTTATTCTTGCCGTCTTTCATAGGGTAAACACAGTTTCACGTTCGACATTAAACTGGTTAAGTTGTCAGAGCCGGGGCAATTGCGTTCCCTGCAAGTCTCAGCTGTTTTGGTTGGATGCCGTCCAGCCCCGTAGACTTTTTACGCTTCTGAGATACAAAACTGGGAGAGTTCAGGTACAACTTTTACATCCGCACTTACTACTTCATCGTCAGGCGGTGGTGGAGACAGCACACTAGCCAATTTCTCACCGATGGTCGCAAAATATGAATTCATCAGGGTTGTTTTTACCGCGTCGTCCATGCAGTGCCAAAGTGTTGTCGTTTCTGCTGTCAGCAGGATCCGAAGGTACTATAAAAAGGGATGATCTACAATGGCCTAGAACGGCCCACAATGTGCTTTAGTGGCTACCCACAGTGGCCTACAATGGGCCTCAATGTGCTTTAGTAGCTACTCACAGTGGCCTACAATGGGCTACAGTGTGCTTCAGTGGCTACCCACAGTGGCCTACAATGGGCCACAATGTGCTTTAGTGGCTACTCACAGCGGCCTACAATGGGCCTCAATGTGCTTCAGTAGCTACTCACAGTGGCCTACAATGGGCCACAATGTGCTTCAGTGGCTACTCACAGTGGCCTACAATGGGCCACAATGTGCTTCAGTAGCTACTCACAGTGGCCTACAATGGGCCACAATGTGCTTCAGTGGCTACTCACAGTGGCCTACAATGGGCCACAATGTGCTTCAGTAGCTACTCACAGTGACCTACAATAGGCCACAATGTGCTTCAGTAGCTACTCACGGTGGCCTACAATAGGCCACAATGTGCTTCAGTAGCTACTCACAGTGGCCTACAATGGGCCACAATGTGCTTTAGTAGCGACTCACAGTGGCCTACAATGGGCCACAATGTGCTTTAGTAGCTACTCACGGTGGCCTACAATAGGCCACAATGTGCTTCAGTAGCTACTCACAGTGGCCTACAATGGGCCACAATGTGCTTCAGTAGCTACTCACAGTGGCCTACAATGGGCCACAATGTGCTTCAGTAGCTACTCACAGCGGCCTACAATGGGTCACAATGTGCTTTAGTAGCTACCCACAGTGGCCTACAATGGGCCACAATGTGCTTCAGTAGCTACTCACGGTGGCCTACAATAGGCCACAATGTGCTTCAGTAGCTACTCACAGCGGCCTACAATGGGTCACAATGTGCTTTAGTAGCTACCCACAGTGGCCTACAATGGGCCTCAATGTGCTTCAGTGGCTACTCACAGTGGCCTACAATGGGCCACAATGTGCTTCAGTAGCTACTCACGGTGGCCTACAATGGGCCACAATGTGCTTCAGTGGCTACTCACAGCGGCCTACAATGGGCCTCAATGTGCTTCAGTGGCTACCCACAGTGACCTACAATGGGCCACAGTGTGCTTCAGTAGCTACTCACGGTGGCCTACAATGGGCCACAATGTGCTTCAGTAGCTACTCACAGCGGCCTACAATGGGTCACAATGTGCTTTAGTAGCTACCCACAGTGGCCTACAATGGGCCTCAATGTGCTTCAGTGGCTACTCACAGTGGCCTACAATGGGCCACAATGTGCTTCAGTGGCTACCCACAGTGGCCTACAATGGGCCACAATGTGCTTCAGTGGCTACTCACAGTGGCCTACAATGGGCCACAATGTGCTTCAGTGGCTACTCACAGTGGCCTACAATGGGCCACAATGTGCCTCAGTGGCTACTCACAGTGGCCTACAATGGGCCACAATGTGCTTCAGTGGCTACCCACAGTGGCCTACAATGGGCCACAATGTGCTTCAGTAGCTTCTCATGGTGGCCTACAATAGGCCACAATGTGCTTCAGTAGCTACTCACAGTGGCCTACAATGGGCCACAATGTGCTTCAGTAGCTACTAACAGTGGCCTACAATGGGCCACAATGTGCTTCAGTGGCTACCCACAGTGGCCTACAATGGGCCACAATGTGCTTCAGTAGCTTCTCACGGTGGCCTACAACAGGCCACAATGTGCTTCAGTAGCTACTCACAGTGGCCTACAATGGGCCACAATGTGCTTCAGTAGCTACTCACAGTGGCCTACAATGGGCCACAATGTGGTTCAGTGGCCACCCACAGTGGCCTACAATGGGTTAGTGACCTTCTATGAAGTAAGCTGACCCACTTTGAACTACAACGAGCCACCGTGAGCTGCACTGAGACCTTCAATGACCTACAACGAGCAACAACTATAGTCTACAACCCACAAATGTCGTTAGCACGGATTACGTGTCTTATGTTCTTTAATTGTTCTTTAATTGTTCTTTAATTGTGTTCTTTGGCTAATTGTGGAAATACACTCAGCTATGGTGTGTTATCTGAGGCGTAGAGCGTGGGCCAAAAATCTGAGTCCACGATGGGAATCGAACCCATGACCTTCCGTGCACTAGTCGGATGTTCTAACCACTGAGCTACCGGACACGCGTCCTATATATTGCTAGGATCAACAATGTCGAAGGCCCCTCGAAGGCGTACTGTGTAATGATAAATGAAGAAAGATCGTAAATTTTAAGCGCGTTAAATAAATAAGAGAGATGTCATGTTTATTAAATGTCCACGGGCATGTAACATCACAGAGGACTCGACGAGCTTGGGCTGCCTGTGTTTCAACAGTGAATAGTAACACGAAGAGTTTTCGTACTGCAGAAACAGTGAACAGTAACCGCACGGGTTTCCTTATACTGTTCCAACACTGTACAGCACGCACTGCTCTAACCATGAACATGGCCGGGATAACAATTCTGCGGTTCTTTTTCCCATTTACAATACAATACAATAGTATTTCTATAGCGCTTATCCGTTTAAGTGCTAAGCGCTTTACAATGCTTAAAAAATAATAATAATAATAAAATAAAATAACAATTACATTGTACATTGCTACAAAGCATAAGCTTGTTTAAAAAGGAAGGTTTTTAACTTAGATTTAAAAATAATTGTACTAATAATAGACTGATCTAATTGCCATGGGCAGATCGTTCCACAGTCGGGGGGCAATGACTGAAAAAGCTCTGAGTCCATATGTCTTTAAGTTGTAGGGTTCATTAGCAAACTACCACTTGTCAGAAGATGAGCGAAGGCGTCTGGCAGGTTCATAAACGCGCAACAGTTCTGTCAGATAGCTAGGAGCTAAATTGTTTAGTACCTTAAAACATACAAGATTTGTCTTGAAAATTATTCTCTGCTCTACAGGTAACCAGTGTAGCTCCTTAAGAGTGTTGGTAACAGTCAAACTTACGCAAGCAAGCAATCACGCGCTGCTGCGTTTAGAACACTTTGCAATTTGGTAATTTCATACTTAGGTAGTTGCAGAAATCCAACTTAGAGCTTACAGTTATTCATCCTCTTGGTTATCGTTATAGCCGATAATTCGAATAGCCTCCTGTACTGGCACAGAAATGGTTCAGGTATAGTCATTAGTGTCTATGTTCTTTAAGAAAAAGGACATGAACTTGTATAGCATGCTGACGCCTACTTATCGCCTTTAATTTTTATTCAACTTTGTCAATGTTCCCCTTGGATTTGTTCAAAGTTAGTCCGGTTTCGCCATAAAGGCAAGGCAAAGGTACTGTAGGTCTCAGATGTTGCCATGAAAAGTGCTTTTGATATGGTTAGCGTTTGATCCTGCCAAAACTGTGTCACAGCATTCAAACGAGCAACTTCTTTGTGTCAAAGAGTTTGATTAAAAGTCGATAAAGGTTCTCGTTGCCTACTTAAACCACAGGCGGTGAAAACTAAACTCAAGGTATTAAAGACGTGCAATGAAAACAAAAGAGTACTAGGTGCACTCTAGTGCCCTCTACTCATGCAGCTTTTTCTTCGCACCTAAACAAGCTCCGAGCGCCTGAAGCAGGCTTCCGAAGAGGCCAAAGTAGAATGCGTCTGTAACATTTTAATTCAGCGGTCTTGGTGGGCTTGAAACTGGACTATCCTTGGTTTTCTTCATGATAAAATGAGTTTGCTTGCATAAGCAACATCAACAATTTCCGAGTCTACAGTACTCTTCAGAAGAAAGTTATCGACAAAATAATTTTCCGATAATAACAAGACACAGTATGGGTCCGCCATGTTGGTGTCCCTCTTTGGGGCACCAATATGGCCGCCATCAATGTCAGTACAAGAAATGAGGCAGCCAATGAAATAAACGTTACATTCCTACTTTCTCTTCACATTTATGGAGATGATATTTTTACGGTATTATGATAATTGAAAATTGAAAACTAACACAGAAATGTAGGTTGTAGGACATTTTGAGAATTCCTGTGTTTCTAGCTACCACGCGAAATGGGATCAAATTTCAAACTGTTTTATTTGTAAAACGAAGCAATATATCGACTTGAAACTTCCAAAGAAGATTTATTTCACTAGTGCGTTGAATATGCCTTGCTTACAGTACTGTATAATAAAAGAGCAACTTTGTGGTGGTCTTAGTTTACGTTTTAGAATTTTGATAACGTCGCATGAAAACCAGCAATTCCAAGTTTGATTTTTGGCGGTGTCACACTACATTGAGTCGGTACACAACAACTACAATAAGTTCATTTGGACACGCTATCATGTTTATTGAACCATTCTATGATAGACACCTGAATTTAAAACACATAGGATCATATTTATCTGAGTCACTTGAGTTAATCATCTCATAAGTGTATGCATATGATAAATTACCCAAAATAAATTATTCAGTAGATAATTATCAAACTATTATGTACAGCTACGTACGGGTGCAAAGATAATAAACGTCGTCAACCAATACCTTATACTGAGCACAAGGATAACCAAGTACACCGCACAATACGATCGAACCTCTCCTTACGGTAATCTCTATATAGCAACACCTCTTTATTACGGACAGCTGCGTTGGTCAAGACAAATGATTACAAACTCTTTCTCTCCCGACGTGGGCAATCGATAAAAATCGATATCGGAAAACCGTTCGATCAATCGATAACTATCGATATCAATCACGTAAACGTTATCGATTGTATCGATCAATCGATAAAAATCGATACTCACAACTCTTCTGGTAATTACTGTTATCGATGTTATCGATTTTATCGATGGATGTCGATCGGTGGCTTTGTTCACGAACAAAACTGCATTTTGCATTTCAGTAAACGTGGTTTATTAAGCTGGCAGGATAACTGTGCTGTATCGACCCAAGTATCTGTGAAAGTGACATCTCGGCTATTTACCTATCTAAGCAACCGCCAAGGAAAACGTTTTGAGTGGAAGCAACGGCAATCTTTTGAACCCGATATAAGAGCTGGTTATAGAGGTTGTCGTTATTATTAAAGCTCACATATTTCGACACAAGAAATGCTACCGATAAAATCGATAATTTTCGATAAAATCGATAAAACTGATTGAAAAATCGATAATTATCGATTTCTCACAACAAATTCGTTTATCGATTTTTATCGATTTCTGATACAATCAACTAATTTTATCGATTGTTATCGAATGTTATCGATTATCGATTTTATCGATTGCCCACGTTGGGTTTCTCTACAGTGAGTACAAGCCTACGATACTATCACTCAGTTCTGTCCTTTAGGTGTCCGTCTTATTATGTTAAAAAATAACTCTAGTCTCTCTAGTCTGTGTTAGAATCACGGCCGGTGAAGTGCTACAAATATGTTCACATAATTACGTAATGACAAATACTCATAAAATGTCCACGAAAATGAGGCCTCGTCTCATTAAACGAACACTGTGACGAAGGGAAAGTTGCTAATGCTTCCCAAATTAAACTCTTTTCGATACAAAAAGAATTGCAGCTCATTCACACGCCTCCTAATCGCCGCGCGTCGTTGACTCAAGCGAACTGTAGCAAAACAATACTTCAGCGAAAGAAGTCTGAACAAACTGTTATTCCAAAAACTAAACCAAATTCGTGAATATGCGGGTTGTGAGGAAAAGCCACAACGTGTTGGTTTTTGATGCTTTCGCCCCCAGAAATCTCCTCAAGATCAAATGGCAAGAAGATCAAATGGTCACCAAAGAGGCTTAATGGGTACAAAACTCTTTAAAAGGCAATATGGCCACAGGGGTTCATGATAACCGTCATCACTCTAGCCTCACCACTGTTTATATTAATTTCATCTTCGAAGTGATAATTAGAAATCACTGAATGAGTGGTAAAAACAATATTTATATCTTCAAGCCACCGTGTAATAGGCAAGAGTATTTTTGCCTATTCGATACTCTTGCCTATTATATAGGCACAGGAGCCACAATCCCCGATTATGGCTCCTGATAGGCATCAGTATCTTTTTTTGATGTTTTCACGTTGACCGTTGACCAAACAGATCGTAGGCTCATGGTAGGAGGATGAGTTAATTCCGACTGTTAGATGACTTGCACCGCACTTATGATTTTCACTTCTCGATTTACTCTATGCCTGAAGGAAAACAGGGAATTACAGGCATTACAGGCTACGCTTCGCCTATCCTTCTTTCTCTCTAAACTCAGATCTTGCTTGCAACAGGCTTAACCAGTGATTTGTTTATATTTGGACTGTTCATTGGCTGTCAGTTGATTTTGAGGAGCAAGCATCCATCAGAATACGCATGGATAAATTAACAAACTCTTCTGCTTGGGTCTTTGTGGTAATTTCAGGAGAATACTCCACTGCCGAGTGCAAACGATCATTGATGGTACAAATGTTGTTTCCCATGATGTAACGGATCTTTGCACTTTGCACGGCAAAGTAAGACCCGGCAAACATGTAAGGAGAGTTTCCTTCTTGATTAATAGATAGGGACCCCAGATTGTTCAAGTTGAACAATGTTTTATAAAGACTGTGATCTTTCTCGTGAAATGACACCTTGCAAAATGATGGTATGTCCACACAACAAAACAGTTTCAAAAAATTCATGTGATGTCCTAAATCAATACTGCGGTGAACTTCTCTGGTGCATGAACGAGCAAACTCCCCAAATTTCTGTGGACTTTCCAATGTGGGCGAGTTTACCAAAATTTGAAGAGAGTTGAAAGACGCATATAATCCGAATTCCTCCCTCGTAATCCTCGATTGACATTCTTTGCGAATGTTCACCGGATATGTACTCTCAATCTGGCAAGGAAGTTTGAGATCTTTGTTTTTGTTCTCAAGAAGTTGGTAATGGCGCCATGAATAGTGCATTTGTTTACTTTGCTGCATCTCATTAAAGCCAGTGTTTCGTCTCTTGTTAAATTATATGGTATTATACACGTTTTCTTGGCCACAGATCTATCAGCAGGTGGAAGAAACGTTGACAAGTACAAATTTGTTGGCTGGGAATTACAAAACGCAACTCTTAATTTGTTGTAGGTGAAATTTGCACAGATCAGAAGCCGTTCCCAGATCCCTAAGGTGATCAAGTGATGCAAGAAGCATTCGATAGGTGGTCGAAAAGGCAGACTTGTCACTTCAATAGGCTCGCTGTTGTAGAGTAAGCCCAGAAATTTCACTAGCTTTTTCTTCAATTCATAAATCGCAAGAGCATCGCAAATGATATGATGAAAAGAAAATAGCAGTGTATTTTTGTACAAGATTTGCATTCCTTCAGTGTCCGATATCTCTCTTAGCAAAGCTATTCGCCACAATGGCCCTCGCTCGGTGTTGAAAGGTGGGCCATTGATTTGCCTCTCAAACGCGCACTGCCATTCGTCCGCGTTTACATCCTCTATACTTCGAAAGTCTAGAGTTTGAGAGTTTTCCATCTCTTCAAACCACAGCTGGTTGAATCTATCAGTGAGACGCATTCGCAGTAAAGGGAATCGCTCTAATAGCATAAGTAAAGCTCTTTTGACATGGCCTTGATCAAGCCCCACTTCAGACTTCAGTAAAAGCACAGTGTGTATAGAACCAGAGTTGTTTCCGCTAGCCTGATTATCGATGAAGAGAAACCTTTCATGGACTCCCAGTCGTCTCGACAGCTTTCCGGTACCTGTGTGATAAATCTTGTAATCTCTATTATACACTGCATTGTAATTCAGCGAGTTGAAAAAGAAATAGCCGATGATAGCAAGTGTAGTCAACAACACAGCCACTAAAAGCGGCGAAAAATATGCCAAGCACATCGTTACCGGGCTTAATTGCATTTTACGCGTGAAGAAAACAGCGACGTCAACAGACGTCAACAGCAGATATGCAAACAAGGTAAATTAATATGCTGTGGGGGCCTCATCGACTTTTTCATGCAAATGATATGGTTTCTGTTGTGAGCAGGATCCGAAGTTACTATATAAAAAAAGGAATGATCTACAATGGCCTAGAATGGCCCACACTGACCTACAATGTCAGGGGCGGATCCAGGGGGGGGGGGGGTGGTTTGGGTGGCTAGCCACTCCCCTCTTTTGAGGTCATTTAAGCTTGAAATTAAGAAAATGAACAAAACTATCACGGAGGCCACTTTGTCTCCGATTGTTCTGATATTGTTCTAACAGGTCAGCCACCCCCTGTTCAAAAATCCTGGATCCACCACTGAATGTGCTTCAGTGGCTACCCACAGTGGCCACAGTGGGCTACAGTGACCTTGTATGAAGTAAACTGACCCACTTTGGACTACAATGAGCCACTGTCAGCTACTCCGTGACCTCCAGTGACCTACACTGACCAACGACTATAACCTACAACCCACAAATGTCGTTAGCACGGATTACGTGTCTTATGTTATTTTAATTTTCTTTTGTGTGTAATTTGAGATTCTGAAATCTTTTCATTCAATCCAATACAACTCTCTCCTCCGCAGAGGTTCCCAGCCTCCGCGCGCCGCGGGTATATTTTTCCCATGGCGCGACTGTAGGAGGCCTCTGCGGAGGAGAGAGCCAATACAAGACAAGACAAGACAAGACAAGACAAGACTAGACTAGACAAGACAATGCAATGCAATGCAATGCAATGCAATGCAATACAATACAATACAATACAATGCAATGCAATGCAATGCAATACAATACAATACAATACTGGCTTATTGTGGAAATACACTTAGCCTTGTATAAATGGTATGTTATCTCACGAGTAGAGCGTGCGACAAAAATCTGATTCCCCCCCCTGACCTTCTGTACACTAGTCGGATGCGCTAACAACTGAGCGACTGACATGCGTCCTGCATATTGCTAGGATCAACAATGTCGAGGGCCCCTCGAAGGCGTCCTGTGTGATGATGAATAAAGAAAGATCGTAAATTTTAAGCTCGTTAAATAAATAAGAGAGATGTTATGTTCATTATGTCCACGAGCATGTAACATCACACAGGACTTGACGAGCTTGGGCTGCCTGTGCTTCAACGGTGAACAGTAACACGAAGAGTTTTCGTACTGCAGAAACATTCAACAGTAACCGCACGGTTTTCCCGTACTGCTCCAACACTGCGTTACAACAAAAGAGGTTTCGTGCTGCTCCAACTACGAACGTGGTTGAACAATTCTGCGGTTTCTTTTTTCCATTTCGTAGAGTTCAGCTTTAACCGATAATTGTACCGGCACAGAAATGGTTCAGGTATGGTCGTTAGTGTCTATGCTATTTAGGAAAATGACCATGCACTTGTGTAGCATGCTGACACCTACAAATCGCTTTTAATTTTTGTCAAAGTTCGCCTTGGATGTTCAAAGTTAGTCCGGTTTTGCCACAAAGGTAAGGCAAAGGTGCTGTAGGTCTCAAATGTTGCCATGAAAAGTTCTTTGATATGGTTAGCGTTTGATCATGTCAAAACTGTGTCACAGAATTCAAACGAGCAACTTCCTTGTGCCAAAGAGTCTGATGTAAAAGTTGATAAAGGTTCTGATTGCGTGCTAAAACCACAGACTTTGAGAACTAAACTCGAGGTACTAAAGACGTGCACTAAAAACAAAAGAGTACTAGGCGCACTTTAGTGCCCTCTTCTCGTGCAGGTTTTTCTTCGCCCCTAAACAAGTTCCGAGGGCCTGGAGTAGGCTGAAGAGGCCAAAGTAGAATGTGTCTGTAATCTTTTTATCCAACGGTCTTGGTGAGCTTGAAACTGGACCATTCTTGGTTTTCTTCATGATAAAATGAGTTTGCTCGCATAAGCAACATTCAGAAACAAAGGAGTTAAACAGGTAAAAACAATTAACACGTCAACAATTTCTAGGTCTATGGTACTCTTCAGAAGAAAGTTATCGAGAAGATAATTTTCCGATAATAACAAGACACAGTATGCGTCCGCCATGTTGGTGTCCCTCTTTGGGGCACCAATATGGCGGCCATCAATGTCAGTACAAGAAATGAGGCAGCTACTGAAATCAACATTCCTACTTTCTCTTCACACTTATGGAGATGATATTTTTAAGGTATTATGACAATTGAAAATTGAAAAGTAACACAAAAACGTAGGTTGTATGACATTTTGAACTCCTGTGTTTCTAGCTACCACGCGGAATTGAATCAAATTACAAACTGTTTTATTTGTAAAACGAAGCAATATATCGACATGAAACTTCCACAGAAGATTTACTTCACTAGTGCGTTGAATATAGCTTGCTTACGGTACTGTATATTAAAAGAGTAGCTGTGTGGTGGCCTTAGTTTACGTTTTAGAATTTCGATGACGTCACATGAAAACCAGCAATTCCAAGTTTGACTTTTGGCGGTGTTACGCTCCATCCAGTCCGTACAAAAAAAAAAAACTACAATAACAGCTCATTTGGACACGGTATCATGTTTATTGAACTATTCTACGATACATACCTGAATTAAAACACATAGGATCATATTAATCTCAGTCATTTGAGTTAAAGCAAATATATGTCATCTCACAAGTGTATGTATATGATAAATTACCCAAAATAAATTATTCGGTAGATAATTATCAGACTATTATGAACAGCTACGTAAGAAGATAAATAAATAAATTTGTCGTGGCCTATAGTAAATGCGCGAATTTCATTGGCTCTCTCGTCGATATGCGATAGCATTGTACAGAGCATTCGTGCACTCTTATAGGCCAAGCCTTATCGTCTTAAACACAAGGGTTCAAAGATAATAAATGTCTTCAACCAATACCTTATACTGAGCACAAGGATAACCAAGTACACCTCTCAATACGGTCGAACCTCTCCTTACGGATATCTCTGTATACCGAAACCTCTTAATGACGGACAGCTGAGTTGGTCCAGACAAATGAATAGAAACTCTTTCGCTACAGTGAGTACAAGCCCATGATACGATCACTCAGTTCTGTCCTTTAGGTGTCCTCTTAGACTATATTATGAGGCTCGACTGTAAGCCGGTGGTAAAAAAATAAGTCAAGCCTCAAGCGTAACAAACGCTTGTGTTAGAATCGCGGTGAAATGTTACAAATAAGTTCATATAGAATTATATGTGGATCATCGCAGTGAAGGTGTTTCAACCTAAGCGGTTGAAAAGACGAAACCTGAAAAAATTCGGGCTTGAACGGGAATCGAACCCATGACCTCTGCGACACCGGTGCAGCAGAGGTCATGGGTTCGATTCCCGTTCAAGCCTGAATTTTCTCAGGTTTCTTCTTTTCAACCGCTTAGGTTGAAACACCTTCACTGCGATGATCCAGATACAATTCTATCTTTATCCGCAGTTCAAATATATGAATTTCATATATTAGTGTTCATATGTTCATATAATTATGTAATCACAATAGTCATAAAACGCCTACGAAAATGAGGCCTCGTCTAATTAAATGAACACTGTGACGAAGGAACATTGCTAATGCTCCCCAAATTAAACTCTTTAAATGAACGTTTAATCAGTTAACGAGAAGTTCGGATACAAAAGGGATTGCAGCTCGTTTACACGCCTCCTAATCGCCGCACGTTGTTGACTCAGGCGAACTGTAGCAAGACAACACTTTAGCGAAAGAAGTCTGAACAAACCGTTATTCCTAAAACTAAACCAAATTCATCAGTATGCGGGTTGTGAAGAAAAGCCACAACGTGTTAGTTTTTTATGCTTCCCCCCCCAGAAATCTCCTCAAGATCAAATGGCAAGACAAGATCTTTGACACTGTGGTGCTTTCCCAAACAACCCACGATAGAAACTGGTCACTAGAGGGGCTGAATGGGTACAAAACTCTTTAAAAGGCAATATGGCCACAGGGGTATATGATAACTGTCATTACTCCAACCTAACCATTGTTTATATTAATTTCCTCTTCGAAGTGATGATTAGAAATGACTGAATGATTGAAAAGAATCATCATAGAGCTCGCGAAAAAACCTCTCAACTTCATGTCATGGAAATCTTGGTCCCAATAATTATGTCATTTCATGATAAATAATGAAAGGTATACTTTGTATCAACAATTAAAATCAACCTTAAAAGTGAGACCTCATTAGTGTTCACATGTAAGCGCTTCGCGCCGTAAAATAAGATATCAACATTTTTCATCTTTCGCACCAAGTGAAACCTTCCACTGTTTGTCCCTCGCATTAAAAAGAAAGGAGGCGGGTTTGTTTTCTTTGCGTCCGATGTTCAAAAGCGTAGGTGAAACCCAGGCTGCAGCTTATCACAGCTTAGGAATCAGGGAATATCTGCTGGTTGGGTACAGGAGCAGTTGTCCTAAGGTCCAAGACAGCTTCGTGAGGTAGAGCGGTTCTGCGGGGGTAGAAGGTGTAGTTGCTTGGGTACTTGAGCAGGTTTTCAACAGAAGACATATACAGGTCGGCAAACCGCACCAAACGCCGCGTGAAATACGTGGAGTTGTTATAGGTCCTGAAAACGCTGCCAAATCTCGGGTTAAACAAGGCTTTCAAGTTCCACCTAAAGCAGCAACGACAGGCACATCACTTAAACGTAACCTCTCACTGAAAGGTTAGGCATTATATGCTAAGTGTTTTTTCCTTTAACAAGCCAAAGGCTCACTACACTGGCGGCTATCTACATTTACTGTACCAAGAGATAACTAAGAGTATTACTTCTTTCCCACCCCCTGATGGGATGCTAAGCGTTGGATTCAGCATTTTGCCTGGTGCAGCACCCATTTATACACCTGGGTGGAGAGAGACAATCTGGAGTAACGTGTTTTGTCTAAAGAAACAACACGAGGAGAGAGACCTTGTGTTCGCCTATTCCAGCCTTGAAAGACACACTTGCAAAAAACTTTTGTTTCAAATCTACTTCTGTGAAATGCATAAGAACTCTTACCTAAGTTCCCTTCTTTCCTGTTTCCATTCCTCTTTGAGTTGAGCTTGCCGGGGACTTGGTGGAAAGGCCTAGCAACAATAGCAAAGAGATGGGGGGGATAGCTTAGAGAAATAAATACCTTCACCAATATGTTTTAAAACTAGAATACGTCGCTCCAATTTTGCCTCTACTACAAAACCAAACACAACCAAAAGGCTTGCAGCCATGGGCGCGTTGGTCAGCCAGTACAAATGTATTGACGTACATGTATTTTATCACGAACAAGATAAATCAAGTGAGCATTGGTGCTACAGCAAAAGTCTCAAAACAAAGTCAGCAAAAAAACCCTCAAAGACATGAAAAAGATCACAGCCAAATGCATAAACTACGCCCTTACCATAGAAAAGAAAAAGGAACAACAAAATTTAACAAAAATGTACTGTGATATTATTTCACATTTACATAGCCCCAAGCCAATCGCCAAACCAACAAATCAGAGTACAAATTATCCATGTATAAACAAAATTACACGACAAGGTTATAGAACAAACCACTGTTAATATGAGGGGCAATAGACATGATAGATCTGACTCACCTTAAGTTGGATGAGAAGATCTTGGAGAGAACTCAACCAGATAACGGAACGCTGAAATTCAGGGGAGTTACTTTTCCTGATTTCAGTCTAGAACAAAATGGAGGCTTATTAAGGTTCTGAAACAAATCAATGAATTTGTAAGCTAAAAAGAATGTTCATTCAAAAGGTAGGCAAAAAGGAAGGAGGAACAAACGGAGGCGGGGGAGAGGGAAGAAGGGTCAGAATATATAGGACAAGAGCAATTTTTCAGATGCATCTCGTTGGCGAGGCTTTGGAGTAACTGCAGAATTCCCGGCCACTTTAAATCTGTACCCCTAAACAACCTAGACACGTGACTATAGTCCGTAGTCATTCGCTTCCCACGCGATGTTTTTTTTTCACGTTTAATGAATGAGGAACACACATAGTACGTATTCTCTCCACGCTACGTGTCTACGTTTAAAGAACGGAATGACACATACTGTATACGTTCTCCACGCTACGTGGCTACGCCGCGTAGTAGTGTAGCCACTGTTTTACAGAGGTAACTGCGTAGCCACTGTTTCAAAGAAGTGTTTTGGAGTGGCCGGGATATTCTTCGGTGAAACCGCAAGGCAAGACGGAGCTCGGAGTGCCTCTTAAATTCGAGGACTACACCTGCCCATGATTTAGTTTTCGTCTACTTAGGGCAAAGGTTTAAACCTAAACCAGCATTGTAGCCCGCGAGGGTGAAGGGGTTAGTTTCTAAAGAAACAGTTGTGCTGTGTCGGTGGAGAGGGGAACCACAAAAATTGGGATTTATCAACTGAGTGGCAGTATAAGGTTAATTTGACATCGTAAAGAAATTCGAAAGTTGTCGTTTCGGGGTTTTAGGTCTTTGTGGGTGTTTTGTGCGCGCTGACCACTTGTTGGCCGTGCAAAAGGCGTTTCTTGCTCTTGTCCCAAATTTCGTGACGCCATAAAGCGAAAGAGGCTTCCAACGTGTGGAAAAAACGTCGGAAACACTTGCTACACCGGCTACCAGCACTGAGACTTGACCTCAGAAGAAAATCATACCTCTAGTTCAGGTATTATGGCGCCAGTTCTCCAGCCATGATGTAAAACAGGATCCTACGTTGAAGTGAAAAGAATCTTTAACTTAGCTCGTGATAAATACATCATAATAAACATCTTTGACGTGAAGATAAGTGGTCTGTTGGACTAGTTCAGAAGCTTAGATATGCTTCTGACCAGGCCTGTCTTCAGTTTTTCTAGCGTAAAAAGACAATGAATTGGTAACCCCACCCCACACCCCCAATCCCCAAATGCATGTTGGACCACAAAATGCGAATTGAAGACAAAAACGGAGAGATTAAGCTCGAACCAACCACCTTCTGCTACAAATTGGACCCACTTCAGTACCACACCTCTTGGGGTTATAACATAACATAACATCACCTTTATTTCACCTCGGATTTACAAGGGTAGCTGTATAGCTAATTTCTCCGAGAAAGAAAAGACGAAAAAAATAAATAAATAAAATAGTATCAATAAAAAAAAATAAAAATAAAATCATATATTATTGCAAACTTAACCTGAAAGCCAATAAATAAATAAATAAAGAAATAAATAAATAAAAATAACAGTAAGACATTTTATCTCACCCGTAAATCACTGTAAACATGATCTCCAAAATATAATACATTTGGACCATACCAGCCAGTAAACTTTATAAACTGCTCAATATTTCCCTAATGATAAAAAGAAAAAAAAAGTTAAATGAGTCGATCAGAAGTTCATTGTACAAGCAGCAGGAACACTGACATCTCGACGTTTTGGTCTGCAACCAGAAGTCTTATGTTCTCCTTATTTGCACAATTAGGCTTCTCCATGAATAGAAACTGAAAAGGTGACCGCTGGAAGGGATAGATCAGAGGGCCCTTGACCGAACGAGACTGAGATTGAATCTGCTTAGCTGTCATATGGAGGCCTGGGGTTAGCTCTTCTGTAATGCATACGTTATCTAGAAGAATCATCTTTAAAATAACACGGTCCCTCGCGGTTGCCCTCGGTGGTGTAGAGGTTTAAGGGTAGGGTCCTAAAATGCATTTATCAGTGCTGGGTTCCAATCCCAGACTTGCCATTATAGAATTTTTCATATCAAATAAAAAACTTACAACAGACTACGAAAATTTCATTCGAAGGGCCTTTCGACGGATTTTATTGAGTGCTGACGAAGAAGGGTCCCTGATCTATCCCATCAAGTGCCTTCCAACTGAAAGCACAAGTTTTGACATCTGTGGCCCGACCTGATGACGGCAGAATGTATTGAAAGAGAAACAACTGTCACGTCATTATTTAGATCTGATGTGCTTGTTACTCTTTCTACCAGTGGAGGTATAACAGTGTCTCTTACCTCCATATAAACTTGTCCTTTACACAGAGCTGAAACCTTCTGCCATGTCGGACGATACAGTCGAGTGTCCAAGCATCTAAATGGCCTATAAAATTTATTTCTCAATATTATTTTTTATCCAAAAAGCAAACAATATGATAACAAAAGAGATGAAAGATCTTTTCAAACTAGCAATATTTGAAAAGTAAATTGCCCAGTATTACGCATTTAAAATTTGGCTCCAAAAACCATTCCATGCGGTCTAACAACACCAGTAACTCACAAAAAAAAAAAAAAAAAAAAAAAAAAAAAAACTAGGAGTAGAAAAATTGTAAAACAAATGCAATTTGTGGGCAGGCTTGCCGACTGATGTTATTATCCCCTCCTTGGAAAGCTGCCGTGTGTAATTGTAATTTCACTTTGACGATGTTTTAGTATTTAATTTAGTTAGTTTTAATGAAAATATGTTAATTAAGTAGATTCTTACTTTTTACTTTCACACTAAATATTATTCATGGCTACTTGAAGCCCTGATGGCTGTACTTCTACAATTAGAAAATGAAGGTTATTGTTATAATCGCACGTAAACCTTTAAAAAGGGCACTGCACATGGTCAGTACGTGGTTCACACTACATGGGAACAAACCTTGAGGCATGTTGATGATAGAAGGAAGGCTTTCTTGCCTGGGTTATGATAACATCAAATAGATCGCGCCACCCCTTGCCAATTATGTGGTCCATGCCTTTTTTCCTAAATACGTATGAAGTCAAAAAGTGCATAAGCAACAGTTTTTTTGATTAACTAATATAAGTCAACTACAGGAAACAGTTTTCAAGATTAAAAGTGCAACCTCTTGCGAGCAAGACAATCATACGGAATATTGAGGCCAGGCAGTCACTTGATTAGGAGAAACCAAACTCTTGCAGCACAGATAGTTAAGTTTCTCTCGGTAACAAAATTATGGTAAACAGAAATGGACAGAATTATATTCTGAGGCGTAAGTTTCAACTGTACTCTGCGTTTTTCTTCTTCTTGAAACCCCACCTCCTTCATATGAAGATTCTCGCGAGGGATCATTAAAAAAAAAGTAGGGTCAGCGGCTAGCAGTCAATATTTCCAAGTGTGTTTTTGAAAGAGTCCAAGCTTGGCAGTTTAACAGTGTCCTCGGGCAAAATGTTCCATTCCCTTATGATACGCGGGAAGAAAGAGTACTTATGTTAATTGGTTCTTGAATGTGGTACTTCATATGCACCAATCGTCTTTCTTTCCATCAATCACTTGCTTTTAATCAACTGTACTGGAATGTACTGAGTACATTATTCTAGCGTAGGAGGTTGCCCGGGGGGGGGGGTACTCCCATATACACGCTATATGGGTATGTGCCGCTGTGAAGGGTATGGTTTTCAAGCTTTTTAGTCTGGGATAGGGTACGGAAATCAGAGAGTTTTGGTCTAGAATAGGGTATCATTTTCAAGGAAACTAATCAGTTGGTTGGAGAATTTAGTCTAGACTAGGTTTCCCGGCAATTGACACTAAAAAGAAATCAATTTGGCAAATTTACCGGCAACTAGCAAAGAAAGCGTTAATAGAGATGGGTTTCATACCCAGGATAGGTTATCACTGAAAACACTGCTGGATATCCTAGACTGTCAACATTCGGGATTTAGACGGAAATCGGTGGTTTTTAACAATAGCTAAAAATAAACGGTTGATTGTTCTTCGTAATGCGTACGTTGTGCGTGCTCGAGACAACTCAGCGTGTGACTGACGAAGTTAATACGGAGTCGAATAGCCAACCTGGGTCTTTAGACGCTTTTGCCTCGATTTTGCCTTTGGTATTCCAACAACGTTCTGTTGAGGACTACATCGTGAAACGGGATTGTCAACATGATGGAAACAAAAACTGAACAAGTATAAATAAACTTTTATTTTGAGAGCATTATTTAAAATGTGACGTAACATTTTGTTTTCGCTGGACTGTGTTAGTAATGGAGTTTCTCAAAAATAGCTAGTCTGGGATGGGGTTACGGATTTTTGGTGTTTAGTCTAGTATAGGGTTGCAAAATGCACCTCAACTTGGTCTAGTTTAGAGTAAGGGTTTCAGAGTCCCAGCGGCACACCCCCGCCCAAAAATTTGCAGAGTACCCCCCCCCGGGGAGGTTGCATGACAAGACTAGTATCTACTCCAAAACTAATACTTACAGTACAACTACGGTGATGCAACGTTTCTCCAAATGCAAAAACGGCCGAGAAACGTACAGAGTGCAATTTCTATCAAGAAACTGTTACTAACTAAATTAACACTTTCAACCTGCAATAAAATCACAGATAAAATAGATTTAATATTTCACTGTTGATGAGATGGCTTAACATCTTATACTTACACAAACTCATAGCCACTATTGGTGATTAAGAATAACATTTTTCCAGATGAAACAAGCCCGTTGAGGAGCTCTCCCAAAAGAGGGCTTCTCTCTAAGTATGTATCTATTAAAAAAAACGTGATTAAACAAGTTAGAACAAATTACAGGCTTATGTACAATTTACAGTTTTTTAAAGGAACCATAAATTAGTACAACTAAAACTCTTCAACAAAAGAACTATATATTAAATATTGAAGGCTCGATGGAAACGGGGATTGACTAGTAAGTTAGTGACAACTGTGGCATATGTAGACTGGTTAACTGACGATCAGTCCCCTCTGATCTTTTGCTGTTTCCCTAGCCTGGCCTTTTTCCTTGTTACTTGGTTGAGTAGCAATACCTTTTGGCACTTGGCAGACTTTTGTTAGGCTTTTAAAGAAAGCACTTCAGGATTACTCAATTGACCTATAAGATAGCTTAATTTGTATGGCCTGATAGTATGATAATCTATACTGAAAAATGTTTACCAAATATTTGCTCTCATTTTGAACATGAAACACTACAATTCTCATGAGACATGTTAAACATTCTTGAATCATAAATTCATGAATACACCAGGTAATGTTTGTACTTTACCTATATCATTTATGACTGCCTGATACATCTTCCCGGATTTGTGTACATTTTGCACAGCTTGCTACCAAAGACAACACAATTGAGAATATAAATATCCCATCTAAAATTGAAGTCATTCCATAATACAACCAAGCATTTCAATTGAAAATGATTATCTCTTTATCTCTTGTGTCTAATTTTAAAACCTATGACCAATAACGATAGTAAACCCTACATACAACATCAATCAGTCAAAGGCTCCCAATATATATTTGACCTTGAGGACCAAAACAAGTAGTACCTTCTGCTTTTTCTAGTTAGGTGACACAGGTGTGTCACTCAGTCGTCTAGTAAACCCAATATCTTGGTTACACATATGATAGGCTGGTTGAGGTTTTCTGCCACTATCGCAACCATCACCAGCTGATTGACATTGCCATTCACTATCACCATCCTCATCAACAGGACAACCATCAACCCCACCTGTAACTACTACCAGCATCAACATAATCATGACCACGACCACCATCACCACATCATCACCAACAACACCAGAACCAGCACCATAACCACCATCATCAAAGACCATCAGCATCATCAATAGCATTATCACCATCATCACTGCCATCATCACCCACCCCATCCCAATCTTTTTCAAGAGCACCATCATCACCACCATCAGCTGTCGATTCCCACCATGACAACTACATCACAATCACTGCCATCACCACCAGCCACATCAAAAGAACCAATATCACCAACATTAGCAACATAACCACCACCATTACCACCTTCATCACCGCCATCACCCTGATCACTGCCACTATCAACTGATCACCATCACTGCCATCATCCACTAGCAACAGAACCACCACGGTGACTGTTATCACCACTATCACCCTTTCATCATCATCACTGACTCACTACCTCCAATTATCACTGCCATTACCACTACCTTCAATCACCACCATCATTACTACCAGCACAGTCACCACCATGATCACCCCATCCACCAACACTATCACCATTACCACCAACATCATCATCTCTAACACTATCATCACCACCACCACCACCACCACCACCACCATCATCATCACCATCACCAATGCCATCACTGTCACCACCACCACCACCATCGTCGTCGTCATCATCATCATCATCATCATCATCATCATCATCATCAATGCCATCCCTGTCACCACCACCACCATCGTCATCACCTTCACCAATGCCATCACTGTCACCACCATCACCATCGTCATCACCTTCACCAATGGCATCACTGTCACCACCATCACCATCGTCATCATCATCAATGCCATCACTGACACCACCACCATCTTCACCATCGTCATCATCATCATCAATACCATCACTGTCACTACCACCACCATCACCATCATCATCATCATCAGCATCATCAACATCATCATCATCATCATTGCCATCACTGTCACCACTACCACCACCATCACCACTGTCACCATTGTATCATCATTATCATCATCATTGCCACCACTATCACAATCATTGCCATCACAATACTCATCACTACCAATATCACCACAACCAAGACGACCACCAACACCCCTACATTGCTACTATCTTTCCATAAATTTCCATTATATATTTCACATGCAGTAACTGAGAAAATCCTTTACTGATAACAATATCTAACCGTACAAAATTTCTGTGCAATTCCATTACAAAACCTATTTTCTCTTTTAATTTGATAATATTGGTTTCACCTCATCTTAGAAATCTGTAATTTTTTTTAAGAAAAATTTTTTTAATTACTAACAATTACTAACCTCACAGTCCCGAAAAAGATATTCTGGATCATAAGGAATACCTTTTTGCTGGAAAAACTGAAAAAAATGAAGGCAGTTTACAGAATATTTAACAAAGTAGCCCTTTCACAAAATAATTATTAATGTGGTCTTCAAAGGGGCCCTTACAAAATATATAAACTAAACAATAAAAAACTCTTAGGCAACAAAAAAACTGAGTAAACAAGGTACCCCATTCTCAGCAGTAACATAAAGAAATATATTAAGTTGTTTAACCAAGAAGAAATAATATATTAATAAAAAATATTGATAGAATTATATGAAGACCATCGCAGTGAACTTGTTTCAATTTAAGCAGTTGAAAAGAGGAAACCTGAAAAAATTCAGGCTTGAATGGGAATCGAATCCATGACCTCTGCGATACCGGTGCAGAGGTCATGGGTTCAATTCCCGTTCAAGCCTGAATTTTTTCAGGTTTCCTCTTTTCAACTGCTTAAGTTGAAACACGTTCACTGCGATGGTCTTCATATAATTCTATCTTTATCCGCAGTTCAAATATATGATTATTTCATATATTCATATTCAAAAAATATTGAGTTAAACATAATTCACTACGGTGGCCAAGCACATTACAAAGCAGACTATTAATTTTGGACACACACAACTCTTGGATTATGTGATCCTTTACCCACTAATGAATGACACTAACCATAACCAAAACTTAACATTTTCATAAGGTTTAGGAAACTCAATTTTTACCTCAATAACATTTGATAAGAGGACCATCTCAGGATAAGAGAACAAATCAATCATGTGATGCATGGTTCGTCTTGGACCCTGAATAATTAACAAAGAAACAAATACACCTTGTCAGTAGGGTAATTGAATGAGGAGAAGAGTGAAATGACCATTTTAAGTCCAATAATAGGCTGTAATTTTTTTTGCTCCAAACTGCTTTAAAATTTTTGCATGGGACCTTCAGTTCATTCAAAGAACACTATGCAAAGTTTTTTTCTCTGAATTGTGGCAAGTAGAGTGAGTAGGAAGGGAGCACACATCCATCATGCATTGCAAGAGTTCTGTGTGCGAACGAAATGCAAAACAGAGGCAAAAATGGGCAATTGTTCTTTGATGGCCTAAAATCCGACATTAAAGACAGTGATGCTCCCAGCCCTTAATTATCATTACAATTATATTATTAATTAACTACAGGTGGACAGACATGAAGGCATTATTTTAAAGGGCAGTATCACCTAGTATCTGCTTCAAACCATTCTTGCTTAATTTTGTTATAAATATGATCAAAGGCTCCTATGAGCTAACTCGTGAAGATGAAATGATCGTAATAAATAGTCTGCCTAGACATATTCCAGCTCTTTGACTAGTTTTTAAGTTTAATCTTTCAAAAAGTTTTAAAAACATTTGAGTTTCTTGCTTGTTACTCTATTCTGCTGATTTGTATATAAACAGTTTCTTAACACAAAATGTTTGTTGGCAAGTTAGTTTAGCGATGAGATAATTGCCTTTGAAGAAAATAGTACCGGGTTCGTATTTCACAGCTATAGCACGATTCCTTTTTCTTTTTTTTCCTTTTTTTTCAAAGCTTCTACTAAATATAAATGCGTCACGTTAGTGTCATTTAACTCTGTACATATGCATTGGAAAGTCCCAAGAAGCATTTACAAACTACAGAATAATGTGGAAAACTTTCTTTGGGCTCAACAAAGGGGGATAGACAAAACATTGCATGATGATCCAGAAGAGTGCTTGCATAGTAGGCAAAATGACATATATAGTCTGCTATAGATATAATTTGACTTCATCCATAGATCAGAGATATTTGGAATGTTTTTGGCAGTCCAGTATGTGAGTATTCTACCTGTGAAGGCAGCCATTTTGTTTACCTATCAAGTATATGCACCCACAGGATTAAGTGGTGTTGTGATTTCACAGGCCAGGAGTGGTCAGCGGAACTACAAAGTTTACATCCGATCAACCAACCAACCGCCCAAATTCTCTCACTATACCTCCCATAACCCGTTTCAATGCTATAAATCTTCATGATCTAAAAATTATCTTCAACCAAATCAGTGGAAAAGAATCAACAATATACTACAGGAGAAAATCAAACTAGATTTTTAAATTTTTAACAATTTTTTTAAATGTCTTGTATAAGGATCCTGTGAGGCCCTAAGGATGCAAACTATGGGATCTTAAAAATAGGATCCTAAATAATTTGGATCTTACTTGTGATACTGTGTGGATTTTCTATCCCATATTAATTTGTTCCTTTCTTTGTTTAAGGTTTATTGTTAAATAACTCTCAGGCTTAGGAGACAGTACATGGTTGTGGTGTATTTTCAAGCATTTACAATAGAATGCAAAATCTAATAATATGTAATTACATAATCAAAATACTGTGTACAACAAATATTATATAATTACATATTAACTAGATTCAACCCAAATCAAAGCACAATACAACAGATTGATCACTAAATCTTAACTTACATTGAGAAAGTTTGATGGGTTGATCTTTGTTATTGCCAGGTGTGTCCCTTCATAAATTTGAAACACTTCCTCATTTGGCACAGGCTGTAATCCCCTGAAAATAAAGAACATGTTGGCTGTCAGCTAACATTTTCCTACAATACTTTTAAAACACCCATTTTAAATAAGTGTTTTCTTCATTGTCCCCTCAGGAACAAAGACCTTCTTATGGAATACTCGCTTTAAAAAGTCATTCAGGTACTTAACTATTAATAAAAGATGGTAAACAACTGATGACTTTTTGAATTCCACTTCTCCTTAATCTGTGTTTACCGCATGGTAACTAACCTGTAAACAGAACCCAACATGATGTTGTGGAAGGCATCAACTTTAAGCAAGAGACCCTGCAAAAAACAAATCAACCATTTGGCAAAGTACTTTATGTTGACATGTAAATGAAAAAAGTGACATAAAATTTGAGTTCAAATTGTTAGCATTAAAATGAGATCTGCACAATTTGTGTTTTTAGAGGCCTGCTAGAATGGTCATTAAATGGAAAATTACAGGAAATGTACGTATAATTACTAAAACGAGGAGTGACCTACAATGGGCTACAATGAGCTACAATGACCTACAAGGACAAACAAAGAATGACCTACAATGAGCTACAATGACCTTCAATGATCCATGAGCTATCTACAATGTGACCTACACCGAGCTACAATGCACTTATGCAATTTTCAATGGTCTACAATGATCCACAATGATCTACAATGAGCTACATCATCATGACTGTGACCTACAATGACCTTAAATGATCCATAACTATGAACTACAATGTGATGAACAATGAGCTATACAATGAGCTACAAGGACCTACATCATGATCTACAATGACATAGGTAAAATGCCATGATAATTACATAATCTATGTTAGTAATGATCTACAGCTAGCAAGCTAAAATGATATCATTCAGGGACATTCTATGATTACCAGGGATTATATCCCACTAGTTTGCCTGAGATTCTCAGAAGATGACTCTCCATGCCTCAAGGAATCACGCTGAACAAGGAATTAAGACCCAGATCTCTTTGTAACTTATGCATTATGTCTTCAGTGTGAAGGTTTAATAAAACATCTCATTCTTCACTCTGAACCAGTCAAACCTTGTTGCTGGGCAAATCTTAAAATCTTCCCCTCACCTATAATTCTGCAGCAATCAAATCCTTGTTGCTGAGCAAAAGTTGAAACTCTTCATTGCGGGATGAATCACTTAAATCTTCTCTTCATTTTTTTCTGCACCAATCAAAACCGTCATGTTGCCAAGCAAGGCTTAAATATTCTGCACATTTCTCAGCTTAGTTTTTACAAAGAAGGAAAACCTTCCAAAGGTCTTTTTTGCAACTTTTTTATTGAACATATAATTTCTGCTTTTAAGATTCACGCGCCTAATACATCTTCTTTGCTGTCATCATTTGCTTTGTCACGTAACAGAGTACCTTATTTAAATGTAAAGAAGATCCTCGCAGTTATTAACGCAACTTATGCAGTTGCGAAAAGAAAGCCTGAAAAAGTCAGGCTTGCCGGGATTCGAACCCTGACCTCTGCGATACCGGTGCAGCGCTGCAACCAACTTAATGACCAGCTCCCAGTTGGCTTGTTAGCTCAATTGGTTAGAGCGCTGCACCGGTATCGCAGAGGTCAGGGTTCGAATCCCGGCAAGCCTGACTTTTTCAGGCTTTCTTTTCGCAACTGCATAAGTTGCGTTAATAACTGCGAGGATCTTCTTTACATTTATGTCTTCATTCCGCAGTTCAAATATATGAATTTCATATATTCATAATTTCAGAGTACCTTATTATAGGAAATCAACGCTTCCCGAAATTAATGCAAATTGTAAAAATTCATGTTAATTTAATGTTGCCAAGCAAGGCTTAAATATTCTGCACATTTCTCAGCTTAGTTTTTACAAAGAAGGAAAACCTTCCAAAGGTCTTTTTTGCAACTTTTTTATTGAACATATAATTTCTGCTTTTAAGATTCACGCGCCTAATACATCTTCTTTGCTGTCATCATTTGCTTTGTCACGTAACAGAGTACCTTATTATAGGAAATCAACGCTTCCCGAAATTAATGCAAATTGTAAAAATTCATGTTAATTTAATGTTGCCAAGCAAGGCTTAACTATTCTGCACATTTCTCAGCTTAGTTTTTACAAAGAAGGAAAACCTTCCAAAGGTCTTTTTTGCAACTTTTTTATTGAACATATAATTTCTGCTTTTAAGATTCATGCGCCTAATACATCTTCTTTGCTGTCATCATTTGGTTTGTCATGTAACAGAGTACCGGTACCTTATTATAGGAAATCAACGCTTCCCGAAATTAATGCAAATTGTAAAAATTCATGTTAATTTAAGTCACATTAATTATTGTGAGCGTTAATTTCCGCGTTGTTAATTAAGTGGAGTGTTAATTTCTGTGACCTTAATTTCCGTCATTTTAATCCCATATTCAGGATACAGTCCAGACATTCTTGACATCCACAAAACAATAGCTTTCCTACATTTAGGCAGAATTTAATGCACATTGTCTGTAAAGAAATTGCCTCACACCCTTGTAGTCAGTTAGAAATAAATTTGTTCCAGTTGTGACCTCAAGGTGTTTCTTTGTGTTAATCCCATTAATTTCCCTCATTTTGAAATTTTACCCCCACTTTTGCTTTAATTTCCTTTACTGGGGAGTAATTTTCCCTTCAATTCATGCTAATTTAAGTCACGTTAATTTCAAAATATACCTTAAGTAACACAAGCGTCAATTCCCTATAATAAGGTATAAAAATGTTGCGTGACAATGCACAACTGATATATGTCACATGACAAGTCATCAGCAATGCAGATTGCAGTTTTACTTTTTAACTTATTGAATTCTCCAGTAGTATACAAAAAAAAAAAAGAGCAAGGTTCACAAGGTGGCTCGCCAAACTTTTCATCCTGATCTTTTCTTGTCTTTTTCTTGTAAATTTCACTCATTCCTTTCCTCAAAGCTCCAAATTGTTTTCATTTTAGCTCATTGCAGGTCATTCCTCATTTGTCCTTGTCGGTCACTGTAGGTCATTGTAGCTCATTGTGGGTCATTGTAGGACATTGTAGGCCATTCCTCATTTTAGTAACTACTGACAAGGAAATGTGTTTCATTTTCTGTTAAGTTCTGTTACTAGTAATTTAAAATACTCACATTGCTTGTATCAAAATGAAGTCCTCTTATGGCAAAATCAGGATCATATTTCATTTCTTCAATCCCTCTGGGATACTAAAGGTATAAATTATAAAAAAACACTCTATCACCTTTCATGTCAGCTGAGAGTTATCCTAACTGTTGCTAATTTAGAAACAGGTACATGGCATTGTCTGCGATGCAGCCAGCTCAGTTTTTGTCTTAACCAACAAAAATATACCATCCATACAGGAAAAGTAAGTTGGTATATCACTAGCTAGTGTCCTGTCACAAAAATAAACACCAATGATACTAAAATTAAGATATTATTTGCCATCCTTTTGGTACTATAACATTTATTTCATGTCTCAAAATGTGGACCAAGCTGAAGAACCAGGAACTGCCCTTTATCAAGCCTCTCCCCCTCAAATTATCAATCCAGCAGTGTTGAACATTTAAGTGCCTTCACAGCCCCAGCTGGCATAGCTCTTGGATTTTGGATCGCAGTGATTTTGCTACAAATTGCCATAAGTGAGACCCTGGGACTCACCCCACAAAAAATAATGAGTTCCATCTACCACAAATGGCAGGCTTCGGTGAGCTTTCTGTGAAGTGCACTTTATTCCATATAATTTTGGTTCGACCTCGTTCACAGGGTCTTCTTGACATCAAAATACATAACCACTCAATCACAAACAAACATGGAGGCATTTGGAACAGATCAAATTTATTGATAATGCAAGTAAAGGCTTGTATTTTTTCCCTCAGAAATTACTTTTAGATATATTTTAGGGCCAACAGATATTTTCTTTTGAAGTAAGTTGTGTATTAGATTCTAAATTACACAAATGGGACAATATTTGATTGATCGTGGCATGTTCGCGTTTGTGCGTCCTGAAGGATGCGTTTTTTAAGATTTCTATGCATCAGAGATGCAGGACACAAGGGTAACAAAATCACTGAACCCTAAATAGAAAGATTGCCTGTCTCTCTTCTCCTATGAAAACTTCACTTCATCAAATTTACTTTGCTTTAATTAGTGATACACAGATAGCTGCAGTATTTCCTTTCAATTATAGGATCGCTCAATCTTATTACCATAACAAGGATCAACATAAACTATAAGATTTTTGAGAGCTGAGAGAGATTTGAGATTTTTTGGCAAAATCATCGATAGTGCCTGTCCTACATCAAGCATCTAGTCCCTCACCCCAAATGTAGAAACCAGCTCCATAACTGCCAAGTCATAAATGAGAAAATGCAGTGCGTCAGAATACGATGCCAAGGTGTAATCATAGTCAAAACCATACACATCAATGTGCCGCAAACCAAGTTCATTATTAGCAAAGATTGCTTGTTCATCTACCAAGGTGTGATTTGTTGACTCTATACAAAAACATAAGAGTACAATTACTTATTCACAAGAACAGGAAAACACCCTCATTGAATAGCACCAAAATAAGACACCCTTAGTTTGGATTTGAATGTTTCCACCTAGTATCCACTAATTACCCACCATTCTTGAAATGGGCAAATATTTTAAAGCAGTAATGTACAAATCAAATCCAAGAACAATCATTTCTCCCCTCTAGGGCACTCGAATAGAGGTCTGCTGTGCATATTGGGGAATTTGATGCTAAATGAGGCCAACCAAGGTGAGCCCTTGACTGTCACGGAAATTTTATTAGTCATGGTCATGCAAACTAAAGGACTTCACAGTTAATGGATCATTCCACATGTTTAGCTTTTGACTGAAACATCCTTGATCCGTGAGGAAAACTGTGGTTTTTAAAACTAAAGTAGTGAACAGCATGTGCAAACTTCCATTGCAAAACTTGTTTCTTCTGCTGTGTGTTTCTACTGACTTACGCAGACTTCACCAGGACATTTTGAGGCTAAGAAGGTGGTCCCCAAATAATATTTCATGCAAAAAAATGTCAGCCCTTGCTGTTATCTGCCTGTTTGCATAAGATACTGCTGACACAGACACAGCATCTCACAGCAGGTAAAAATGTTTTGTATCAATGTTAACTTATAAAATTTAGTGTTGCAGGAAATATATAGAGGGTGCCTATGTTGAACTGTGGCACTCCCTGAAAAAGTCCCTGACAAAGTCTATATTTACTACATGATAACATAGAGGGCAAAATTACTGATTGCTGATTGGTTGAGACAGAGGGCATTTTTTCTTAATTTTCTTTCCAACGAGGGCAAAATTACTGACTCCTGATTGGCCAAGCGCCAAAAATACTTGCATTTGATTGGGTGAGCGCGAGAGCGCGCCATTTGCATTTTGTAAGTGTCTTGAAACGAAAAGCAGATTTTGAATTGGATTTTGAGTTGTTCAACACAAGAATATTGTTTCAGAGTTTAAATTTAACCGAGTTGGTCGGCAAAAATGGTTGGAAATCAGGTGATAGCTCGAAGAGAAATTCCAGAAGGTGAACCTGAAAGTTTTACGGGAAACAGCAAATGGTTATTTGTTTTACAACTACCGAAAACCTTGGTTAATTCAGCGAGCGAGTGGTCGCTTCGCAACTCAGGTAAATAAATTAAGTCTTACTTAGTTTGAGTTTTGAGTGTGAGTTTGTCAATGAACTAGAACTGTAATTATCTCAAAAGATGAACATATGCATAAAAGACAGTTTTCTTTTTGTTCTGGCCGCTGAGTAGCAGTTTAATAAACTGCTTGTGTGGAGAATTATTTATTCTGAGGGCCGGCTGCAGATTGTGTTTTGATGTGCATAGAAAGTTTTCAGAAAATTTTGCCCTCTATGTTATAAACAAGTAATCGCATTGAGTCCTCGTAAAATTAAGGATAAATTTTCACTTGTATTTTCAAAGTTTTCACAAATTGCCTCGTCGCTATGCGACTCGGGCAATTTTGCAAAAACTTTGAAAATACGCGTGAAAATTTATCCTTAATTCTACTCGGCCTCATGCGATTACATATACTAATTTGATTCCATTTGGCCATGCCTATGTACTTTGATAACTCACAGATGATGTCAAAACATGGCAAACATCTTTGTAGTGATGAATGATGATTTGCACATGCAGAACTTTGCAGCTCATTACATCAGTTGTGGGTCTGCACTTTAACCACAAACACCCCTAGGCCCACGATCAAAACACACGTTTTACTCTGCCTGTTGTAGAAAGTCAGATGAAACGTGTAGGAGAACATATAACAACTGAAGCTAGCACAATGCTGCTCGCCAGTTTAGCTTTCAAAAACTTGCTTCTCTCCTAGCCTACAGGGTGGAGAATTTGACCCTTTATGAAACCCCAGCCACTGGGGCATTTGACCATACAACCCGCCCACACAGTAAAGTGGGGCAGTCAAATGCCCACTCTTGGATTTTGAAGTGAAGTCTAAAAGTTACATAACCCAAATCTTTGGAAAGATCTACCAGTAAACTAGTTTCTGAAAACAAACATCACATGCGAAAAGGCCACTATAGAAAATTTAGGTTTGAATGTCTGACAGTGATATTAAAATGTAATTTGTCACAGTTAATTTGATCGTATTTAGTGCTATTTGTTATCCCGAGACAATTGAATCAAAACAAAACAATAGAGACAGAGGAGATCATCCAGACGTACCGTATATAGAGCACTTTCTCTCGGCGTACACATTTTCCAATTCCTCGACAGTTGCTGCAGCTTTTGTGTGAATTTTATAACGTACAACGCGAAGACCAGCTTGCAATTTAGGGCAACCACGAACAAACCCCCTCAGTACGCGACAACCCGCCATTACTGAGTGTGGGAGAGAGATCTGGGAGCTAGAAAATATGCATAGATTTTGTCCGTGATTATTTCTCAACAGTAGTTTTTTCAATTTTCTTTTCGGTATATTATACTAAAATACCGAAAGACAGCAAGCAGATTCAGTCGCTTCGGATAATAATAGAAAAATCATATCCTGGTGTGACTTTTGTGTGACTCAGTGTTGTAACGGACTGACCGCTGACCCTACGTTTTTTCCCGCAATGGTCGAGCAAAAATCAGGATTCCAAAGAGGGTGTCCGTGCAGAGCCCTGAAGCCCCGAAATTTCCGCCTGAGAGCCCGAAACCCGAAGCCTTTCTTGACTTGGAGCCCAAACAAAAATGCTGATTCTATCCAAATGGAGCCCTGGAGTAACAGTTGGATCCCTGAAGCCCCGAATTTTCTGTCTTGGAGCCCTGGTCACGTGCTTTTTTCAGGCCGGAGCCTTGGTGTCCTAAGCCCGCTTGGGCCCTGAAAAATTAAATAGAAATTGATCGAAGTGAAGAAATCTATTTAACTTTTTGCGCTCAGTGATGACAATGAAGGGTAAATGATGCCAGAAAATGCTATTGCAAAAAAAAAAAAAATTTGCCTCGTCATAGATCATTCATCCGTTCCACTATAAAAAGAAACAGGGTACATCGTGCAATTTGTCCAGTCTTCAAAACTAACAATAGTAACCTTAAAAAGTCCCTAAAAAGGACCCTCGAAGAAAGTTCTCGAAGGTACTGGACAAAAATGAAAGTTGCATTGTAATCAAAAGTTGCATAACTTTCCCTTTTTACAGTAACTGTAGTGTTAAAAACTGAAAGGTAATGAATTACCAGGAGTATTTATGACACTTTTCTGACTACCCTCTTGTTTTTTTGCTTTTTTGAATTCTATATTCTATGTAGTAGAAAGAACTGCTTCCAGAAATTTATCGAAAGTACTGGAAAGACATAAAAAGACACAAATTGCATAACTTTTTATAGGTTATGACGTATTCTTCCAGAAGGTTCCAGAAAGTTCCAGAACGAGGCTAAGACCGTTTTAAAAGCGGAGCACGTGTGCGTTTGCGTAATTTTTACAGACTCAAAGTTGGGGAGTGTACTTGGAGCTTTCTTTAGCTTAATTTTCTGAACTCAAACATGCCTGCCCCAGCCGTAGGAATCGATCTTGGTACTACCTACTCTTGTGTCGGTGTTTTCCAACACGGCAAAGTCGAAATTATCGCTAACGATCAAGGAAATCGAACAACTCCGAGTTACGTTGCTTTCACTGACACTGAAAGACTCATCGGTGATGCGGCGAAAAATCAGGTCGCTCTCAACCCTTCAAATTCTGTGTTCGGTGAGTTGTGCTTTTCTAATAAGACCATTAAATTCTTAGTCGATAGTGTAACAGCATTCAGCGATTAGCAAGGTATGGCAGAAAGAGATAATTTTGTGTGTTAGTTTTGTGAAGCGTTCGCTTCGCCGGGTCGCCATGTTGTCTCAATGTGCATGCGATATCACTTTTGTTCTTTCAGATGCGAAGCGCCTCATCGGACGTAAATTTGACGAGTCATCTGTTCAGGCAGACATGAAACACTGGCCTTTCCAAGTGAGTAGTTTATTTTATTCGAAAATTAAATGTCGAATTGATTTTTTTCTTCTGCTAAAGAAATGCATTTCTTTTAAATGGTGGAAATATGCGACGATGCACTCATCTCGAGTTTCCGCTTTCGCTTTCAGGTGATGAACGAAGGAGGAAGGCCAAAGATTCAAGTCCAGCACAAGGGAGAAACCAAAACTTTCTTTGCCGAAGAGGTAAGCCTCGTCTAGTTTTTTTCTCGCCTACATCATGTACACTGCGAAACTGTCGATTTTGAACAGATCATGGTCTCTTCTTCTCTTCTTTCATTTAAATTTGCAAGACAAACTAATTATGACGTTCTTCGTTTTGATACCGTAGATTTCTTCAATGGTTCTAACGAAAATGAAGGAAACTGCCGAAGCTTATCTTGGTGATAAAGTCACTGACGCTGTCGTTACTGTGCCGGCATATTTCAACGATTCTCAGCGACAAGCCACCAAGGATGCCGGTGAGTAGAGATCCTTTCCGCGTACGTCCTTTCCGCATGCTACCGGCTTTTGGTTAATTATCAGTGAATCTAAGTCAATTTTTCCTTGCTCGGTGATTGTTTGATTGTCGGTAGTTCGATTTTCCTTGCGACGGGGTACAAATTTACTGTCGCTATTTTATTACGCAATACCGCATGTGCATGGAGGTCATGCAGGAATCCCGCATGTGGTATGTCGTGATGTAATCTCAAATAAGTCTTGCTTCTCTGTATTGCTCCAATGACCAATCGTTCTGTGAATCTACCGTCTCATTTTGCCCTCCTTAGACAAAGTTAATCACAAATTTATCGTCCTTGCCCGATGAACTTATCACTGAAATAAAGTGACAGTGATAAAATCACGAGACCATCAAATGCCTCGGGGTAGACTAATGTCTATAATGCACTCGGACGGACAGTGAGAAAAATGCTCCACTAATGCCTGGGGGGATGGGCACTGCTGGAATTGACTGGTGCATAACTGTACATCCCAGAGTGAACAAGACAACTGCTGAAATAGAGGTTGTCGATTTGTCAAAACTAAGTGAATTTAATTTCTTTATTTAACTGTAGTAGGGCTGCAGTTTTTTGAGGGGTGGTATTGTGAAGTCCTGCTGCCTGGCATCTTTCCCCTGTAGCTTGACAATGATTTGTTTATATTTAAACGATTTTTCAGTAAAATTTCTGCACAATGCCGTATATTCATTATGCATAAATTTTCTGCTGCTTAGCTCTTATAGTAATTGCTCTTTGTTTATAAGAAAAAGTTTGGAAGTAGTTAAATGTATAATTAAGGTATGGGGCTATGCAGAAATTTTTGCAGATTATTTCAACAGAGAAAAACAAAAGTTTTCATCACTGGAAGGAGGCATGGTATTTAGGATAATTACTTAACAGGACACTGTCACCAATTTTAAGGATAACTTTGAAAAGCTAAGAGACATATTCTAATCAGAGGAAACCCAAAAATTCTGGTTGAGTTTTGCTTAACCCATTAACGTCCGTGCCTACCTGAGGCGGCCTTGATTTTGCGCGTGTTCACTTTTGGCCCTAGCCTCCTCTAGAAAGGCTTTTTTGGTCCTTTTTGTTCTAGTTGTCTTTCGGAACGTTCAACCAATCAGAATCCACCTTCTGCACATATATTTGAAGGCTTGAGGGGGGTCCTAGAAGGGAAGACTTCTCGTCACTCTGCGAGAAGATCACATTTCATTCAAAATGGCTGCCGTGCTCTTCACACATGAATTTTCAAGATGGTAACATCTCACTCTCAGAAGGAAGGATTACCTTTTGAAACTTAAAAATTAAAAGAAGCTCTAAGGAACATTCGACAAGTTAAGTGACGGAATTTAGAGCTTTTAGAGCGAAGAAAACATCTTTCGAGGACAAACTGTTGTTTTGTCAAGGCGAAGGACAATCTTCCATCTCCAAAGATTCTTCAAGCTGCGGGCTTTCTGGGAAATGCTCTAGCACTTCTACGAGTCTATGGTAGAGTAAATTACACATTTGATCGTAAATTTTTACCGAAATAGCTTTTTAATTGAGGGATTCTTTGTATTCCTTAAAGTTTCATAAAAGTTTTGAAAAACATGCACAATTCACATCAGTAAATGCTCTTCAAAATAACTTAGCACATCGAGCGAAATCACTTGCGTGTAGCTTCCCTTGAAGAAAGAATTGAGTGCGTTTAGTTTTCAGAAACAAATAAAAGCATGGAATATTAAATGTATTATTTAGAAAAGCTTGCTGACTCCTCTTCTGTGAATCTTCATTCATGAAATTTCGAAAAATAGTACCGTATTCGCACGTGTATAGGCCGCACTTGTTTTTCCAAAAATATCTTTAGAAAATGGCGGTGCGGCCTACACACAGGATAACTGTAATGTTCGTAAGCAAAATTCAACATTCCCCCCACGCTTCTGTGAAATTCATCATCCCTTGCATGTGTGAGACCTAAGAAAGTCAAGACTTACCGAAGCTACAACACAATAACAGTTGATCGTGCTTTCATGTGGTCTTAACTGTCACGCACGCTTGCTATCCGCAATACATTTGTTTATGGTTTCTTCTATTAAAGAACTATGTTTATTTAGAACCTTTTATTCCACTGTTGTTTCTAAAATACAGAAACTGAGATCTCACAAACTTACAAGTTCATGATGTGCCGCCAGTAGTGCTGTCCATTGTGTATGAATGGCTTCGTGCCATGCCATTGCTAGCGATTGAAATTTACAAGTCCTTGTTTGCTTTCAATCTTCCCTTTAGTAGCAAGTAGTCTCAGTTCTTGTTTTTCAAACATATATTTTCACGGGAAGCTTTGAATTCCGTAAAATTGCGCACAAAAGTCTACGCGAGTTCGCAATAAATTCAGTGCCATGTTGGATTTGTTTAGTAACCTTAGCAACGTAGGTTTCAGTTTCTCTCATTTATTACGAGGCAAGGTCACCAAGCTACTTTGGCTCACATTCTCGGTCACGTAGTCATCAATGTAGCATTTGCTTGGCACCATAATCACTTTGTATGAAAGGAATGAAAACAAAATGATAGTCTATATGGATTATAAATCGAGGAAGAATGACTTGGGTACAAAAAGTTTTCACTTTTGATAGTGTTCTGAGATGTAGCTGTTTTTGACAATGTTTTCAATAAGAAGCATAAGCCATCAAATTTGCAGGCCTGTCTTGAACACTTAACAATTTAGTGTGTTGCAGACTTTGAATAAACTTTTCCTTACTTATTGGGAAATCATCAGATTGCTTTTTTTCCAAAAAATATCGCCAAAAAGCGGAGTGCTGCCTATACACAAATCCTCTGTTGTGGTTTGATTTCACGTGCAAGACAACATGTGAGATCTCTTGCGCTAATTTTCGATATTTGACTTTGAGATTGTATTTTGGCTAATTCTCAATTGACAACTGGTGTATTTTAATCAAAAGTTAGAAATTTTAACTATTCTATGCAAGTGAGTGTTGTTTTTTCCAGCCTATAAATTGTCCTTTCATACTGCACATGGGGCTGTTTATTACCAACTGCTTAGTTTATGAAGCGATCAAAAAACACACAAACGTTAATGGGTTAGAACTACTCTACCAGGTCTGAGACTATAATTAAAGTGTGTTTGGCTGCAGATCGCTAGGATGGAAATGGTTGTAATTGAAAACATCAGGGTGATGTTTTCAAGTTTTTCCTTTGTTTTGTGGAAAAATGGCCAGTAACTGGCTATGGTTTGTTCTTCCTTTGAGAAAATCAATTGATTTCCCTCTCTTGGTGTTCTAGGAGTATGCTGTGTACATGAAAAGCCATTTAATTTGAAATTCAGCACATTTTTCACCTCAAAACGTAAAATCCCCGCGACAGTGTCCCTTTCATGCAAGACTGTCTTTTGTGAAATATGACATCTGAAACTGAATTGCCCTTCTTTTCCAGGAATAATCGCTGGACTCAATGTTCTCCGTATAATCAACGAACCCACTGCTGCAGCCATCGCTTATGGATTGGACAAGAAGGTTGGTGGTGAGCGCAATGTGCTTATCTTTGACCTGGGTGGTGGTACCTTTGATGTCTCCATTCTCACCATTGAGGAGGGCATCTTCGAAGTCAAGTCTACCAGAGGGGATACCCATCTAGGTGGTGAAGATTTTGACAACCGCATGGTTGACCACTTCAAGAAAGAATTTAAGAGGAAATATAAGAAGGATATTTCTGACAACAAGCGGGCCATGCGTCGTCTGCGAACTGCATGTGAAAGAGCAAAGAGGACCCTTTCTACCAGCCACCAGGCCAGCATTGAAATAGACTCCCTCTATGAGGGCATTGACTTTTATGAACCAGTCAGCCGTGCCAAGTTCGAGGAAATAAATTCTGACTTGTTCAGAAGCACCCTAGAGCCTGTAGAATTGGCCTTGCGGGATGCAAAGTTGACAAAGAAAGACATCCATGAAATAGTCCTTGTTGGTGGCTCAACTCGCATCCCCAAAATCCAGGATTTGCTGAAGGATTACTTCAAAGAAACCAACAAGGAACTCAACAAGAGCATCAACCCTGATGAGGCTGTAGCTTATGGAGCTGCAGTACAGGCAGCCATCTTAAGAGGAGACAAGAATGAAGCTGTGGCAGACCTCCTGCTTCTTGATGTGGCTCCCTTGTCTCTTGGTATTGAGACAGCTGGCGGTGTCATGACGAACCTCATCCCGCGCAACACTACAATCCCAACAAAGAAGAGCCAGGTCTTCACCACATACTCTGACAACCAGCCTGCAGTGTTGATCCAAGTGTTTGAAGGTGAACGTAGCATGACGAAGGACAATCATCTTCTTGGAAAGTTTGAACTGACTGGCATCCCTCCTGCTCCCCGTGGTGTGCCACAGATTGAAGTTACCTTTGATATTGATGCCAATGGGATCATGAATGTTTCTGCAACAGACAAAAGTACTGGAAGAGAGAACAAGATCGTCATCACAAATGATAAGGGCCGTTTGTCCAAGGATGACATCGAACGCATGGTAAAGGATGCAGAGAAGTACAAAGCAGAAGACGACAAGCAACGTGAAAAGATTCAAGCCAAGAACAGCTTGGAAAGTTATGCTTACAACATGAAGTCTACAGTTGAAGATGACAAGGTGAAAGAGAAGATCAGTGATGAAGATAAGACCACCATTACAGAGAAGTGCAAAGAGGTGATCAGCTGGTTGGAACAAAACGATTCCGCTGAAAAAGACGAGTATGATGCCAAACAAAAGGAGTTGGAAAAAGTGTGTAATCCCATCATAACCAAGCTGTACCAGAGTGCTGGTGGTGCTGCTGGTGCTGGTGCTGGTGGAATGCCTGGTGGCATGCCTGGAGGTTTCCCTGGGGCGGCCGGTGCACAACAGCCTGGTGCTGGGGAATCTTCTGGCCCAACTATCGAAGAAGTGGATTAAATCATTCTGTGTCGGGCGTTGACTTAACTACCTCGAAGTAAATTAACTATTGTTCAGTACCCTTTTGAGAATCCTTAAAGCTGTTTGTAAAATAAAACAAAAGAGAAATCGCGGCCAAGGAAGTCGTGAACCATTTCAGCAATAATAAGAACTTGCTTTTTTCCTATCTGTTTCCCTAGTTTTGTTGGTGGAAATCTGAGTTTGTAGAGATTCACTGAATAAAAAAAGTTATGTCATGATTAAGTGCTTTTTGAGTTTAAATTGTGTGCTTAGAATTTACAGAACGAAAACCCATCCATATAGAGTTTGCGTTTCTTGGCATCTGACAAACCGTTAATACAGGTTTCCCATCTCTTGGCATCTGACAAAGCGTTCAAGCATGGGGTTTCATTTTGTGGTGTGATCCTGCCTTTCAAAAAACTAGGGTAGTGCACAGTGTATCAAGTTATGTCACAAAGAACACAAGAGAATGACAACAAGGTAGACTTAATTGAATCAATGGAACATCACAATGGACTTGGTTTATGGAGCATCACCCCAAAACTCAACCCATTTCATTTGTCTTGGCGTCTGATGGAAACGTTCAAGCCAGGGAGTCTTGGGTATTTGTTTCATTGACACCCAGCTAAGATGTTCGCTCTCCATTTGAGATATGAAATCCCTGAAAGGAAAAGTTGCTTGTATGTGGATGATGTGTTGCCAAACTTTGTATACTTTAAAAACCCTATCACCTTTGAAGGGCAATTTCTTACAGGAAAGGTTTTCTCAACTCGGACCTTATTGTAGTTTTAAAACCCTGGACAGGAAAATCAGTCCTAGAAATAGTAATCACTGGAAATAGAAATCAAACAACTAGGGCATGGACAGAGATTTCACTTATTTCTACGCAGAAAAACTTGCTTACTTTCTCCACAAGAAATAATGGGCTTTTCTTTTTAAATGTAGACTGCGAGCAGTCTCTTTCTTCTCCTAATTTCAGCGAGGCTGGCGAGTTAGCGAGTGAGGCGCGAGCGGCGAAGCCGCGAGAAGCGCGGGCGCGGGAAAGAGGAAGAAGAAATTCCTCCCTCTCCCCTCTCGTTTTTACCCCTATTTTGCATAATTTATTCATTTCCACTCGCGCGTAGGATCTGAGGAAAATAGGACGGCTGCTCGCAGTCTATTTAAAATGTTGCCAGTCTCTAAGTGCTTGAAAATTCTGTTATCTCGTTTGCTCTCCCCGTGGACAGCATAAAGCAAACAGAAAAAGAAATGATTGGAAAGAGCAGTCAAGGTTAGGATACGCCTGGATGTGGAAAGCTTCGATGAGAAAAGAGCGGGGTGTCATATTTTCTCACCTCATTCTCCCCTACCAATCTGTCGGAATCTCTCGATACCTTCTTCGGACTTTTCATTTCTTTCTTACTGTGACTTACGAGATGTTCAATTTAAAGCTGTGCTTTGCGATGTTTGATTGCAAATACCGTTTATCAGTGTCTGACTTGCATCATTTTCAACTGTGAAACCATCTGACTCTGAATTGGTTGTGAGTTGCAGTCCTTGCCACCACCATGCTAGTGTTTGTAATCAGGAAACTCTAAATTAATTGCAAGAAGGATTGGACTTGTGAACTTGAATGGCTATAATGAAGTGTAATAATTGCACAAGTTTGGGAGATCTTTAGCCTGAGAAAACAGCCGACGTCTCGCGAGGTTGCCACTTGAACCCTCGTTTTGCGAGGGCTCAAGTGGCTAGGAGAACTTGAAACTGCTGTGAAACACCGCTTTCCTGCACAGGCACTGATCCCTATTCAATACTTAACCCTGTGGATTGGAAGAAGAGACCAGGCAAAAACAGTGGGAGGTGATCGAAGAAGTTTTAATTTCGAAAACTTTCAGTCATCTCGCGTTCAATCAAAAAAAGTGGGTACACTTTGAACCTGGCAGAGATGCAGTGTCAACTTTGCATCATTGTCTCTCTTAACCCTTAAAGGCCTATTAAACACTGACGAAAATGAAATTTCTCTTTATATAGTCACTACTTGTTCAAACATTCAAGTGATGGGAATAAAGGCAACAATCACCAAGGATAAGTTGTCTTTGTCTAGACAAATTATCCTCACTAGTTCCATACAAATATAATTATAGAGAACAGTAAGGAGAATATGATTTTTCAAATCAGGACTTAAGGGGTTAACCGCCCGTTTGTTTGTAAATGGAAAACAGTAAACTGCAAAGGTTATACTCCTGTTTGTCTATGCAACAAAAAAACGGGAACTGTAGCTATATAATTTTTGCAGATAAGGAAACCTTAAGTACCAAGAGAGGTACATGCAGAGTGTAATGGACTTATCCTAAGCTGACTTACATATACAAAACCAAAATCCAGTAAAACAGGCAAGCATTTTAATTCAAAAACAGTCATTATACACATTCTATTAAAATTCACTACATCCCCCATGCACATGTGAAATGTTATAATGTTCATTTTGGGGAGTTATTGTAATCAATACACTGTAAAGTCCCAGGAGTGTATAACTTGTTCTGTTTTACACAAGAGACCCTCGAAGTAAGCAGCAATCTAGGTGGGAAGATACAGACTGACCAAACAACTACAAAAAAGTTGTCATTATGGCTGTAATTCAGAAAAAATATCCATAACAATACCACCACCCCAGATCTCCGTTTAGTTTTGTTCCCTCCCACATCTAGAAATGTCATTCTGTCTACTAAATTGGGAGGGGAGGATCTGTAATGACAAATCCAGCCCCAACACCGGCAGGGGGAAGCACTGGAGTCCGTTGAAAGAATTCAACCTGTTGTGTAGCATAATTTGCTGCTCTTGTTTTTTTTTAAGCTTTATAATAACAGGAACCTTTAGTGCACTACACTATGGACAAAGTAAACATGATCACTTCTAGAATATGCACAATTTTATGCCACTGGGACCTCAGCCTCATACTGAGGCACACAAAAGGTTACATGTACTTCAAAGGGGGGGTGGAGGAGGTCGATATTCTTTTGAAATTACAACATCACAAAATAATATTATAAAGTCTCTGACTTGCAAACTTGCAAGAAAGAAGTATGCATTAAGGCTGCAACTTTGGACTCTTGTTACTTTCTGCTGGCTGTCTGCTCTGCTTTCTTTAACCTCTTCTTAAGCTCAAGAGGCATCTTCTCATAACACTTCTTACACAGTGGCTGCATATCAAACTCATGAAATTTGCTCCTGCACAGAAAAACCCCCAGAGAAAACCCAACATTAGTGTGACACAGTGGTACATCAGGTGGCACAGTTTACGAGCAGTCTCTCTTTCTGGTCAGGGATAGTCAAGAAAAAGCGAACAAGTGAGAGAGCACAAAAATTGCCTGCCACGTTGCGTGACATGCATGTTGAGCTGCTAGGACACTGACACACGCCTCATGCAGTGAGGCAGGCAATTTTTGCAGTGCTTGGTTTTTCTTGAAAATCCCTAAGCTGAAAGGGAGACTGCTCTCTGGAACAGCTGATCGAACCTTAAGGACAAAATCTGATGCTCACTAAGACAGAATTTTTTTGTACTCGTTATTAAACTGATGTACTGACTGACCTGAGATTCAAAGAAACACTGCATCCAATGCAGGTGAAATGCTGAACACACCAACACTTATGAAGTGCATTCACCACTGCAATAAAATAAATTTATAATAAGATGTTGTTACCAGGTAAGCTCACTGTTATTACATGTAGTGAGCTTCATTCAGGAACACAAACAAAAGAAACAGCCCTTCAATTTACACCACACATTTGGGAGAATGGTGCTGGGCTCACAAGGGCCTTCAACCCATGCAAGAGCCATGCTGACAACATACAAACTTATTCCACTTACCATCTCCAACAATAGCTTTGTTGCATTCAAAGCATACATCACCAAACAACTATAAGAGAGATAAAGCAAGTTTAGCTTTCAGATCAACTTTTGCAACACTATTGATCACACACTATTGTAAAGTTTAACTTTTTTTTCCTTTTTTCTATTTGGTAATAAAGCTTGTTGTTGTTGCAGTACAGCTTGGGAGAATCAGGGGGATCAGAATTACAGTTCAATTCATTCTCTCATCAAACTCAGAGAATCTTTGCATTCCAAACAATATCAAATTTAATCCTTTGATTAAGCTCTAGTACACAGTATTATTTGTAATTTGTAATTATGTAACACTGGCTAGATAAAGGCTGCTAATGGCTTCTGCAACTACATACACAAAGCTGTACATCTGTCAGTTATTATGCACTTTGCCTCCAACACTGACACAACCCTTCCAAGTTTTAGGTGCAGAGGCAAATAAATTAAAATCCATTTTATTACTGACAATCTAACTTGAAAAAATTACAAGTACAGTCTGGATGTGGTCATCATTCCACCCAAACAGATGTAGTGAAACAAAAAGACCAAGACAAGATTTGAAATTCAACTTAGGAACAATTACGTTGAAATTTGATTTGGAGGGTTGATAGATCACCATTTCAGTCACACTTCTAACCTGGCAGCCTTTCATCTAGAGAGTTTTTACAGCATCATACCTCATTATAATGAGTCTCACAGTATGCCAGGCCCTTCCTTTCATAATAACGATGACCATAAAATGGCTTTTCACATTTGGCGCACACAAAATGCTGTGAAAAAACAGTTCATTAACAAATTAACACAATAATGCTCTAAACGTTCTTATGTCCAATTATTGTTTTCAAAGAGTTACATAACAAATACTAGCAACTAAGGCCCTGTTTACATGAGTGACTTCATCCCGGGAGGACTTTCCTCTCGGTGTGTGGTCATTTACCTGCAAGTGTTTACATGATTCAGAGGTGAAATGTGTTCACCCCGGGATGATTTCATCCCGATCTTGAGCACTGGGATGAAATCACCCCGAGGCACAGACACCGAGATGTAATAACTGACCCTGGGATGAAAGTCATCCCAGGATGAAATCACTCAACATGTAAACAGGGCCTAATTTACACCATCCTAAACCAACCCACGGAAAACCAATCAACACTAAATCTGGTATGAAAAGTCAACACACCAGTTTTATGCCTTCCAGCAAGTTTTACCCAGTCTTATTGATTTGATGTTACCGATTGTGAGACTGGTGAAAGTAAATAAATACAAAACAAAACAACTACATGTACAACAACACTTGTACTTGAGTGTGCATCTAGCTAAAATTAATGCCCAAAAACACACCCAGAAAAGGAAGTAAAAATTAATGCTCCAAGTTCAAATAGAGAGGAGGTAGAGAGAACATATTTACTATGATTTTCAGTTGAGTAAGGCACAAGAGAAGTTTGGTCACAAAGTTTTAACGTTTAAATTACCATGTTGTCAAGTTAAGGGCAACTTACTCCATTTCCAAGGGAGATTGCATGAATTGCTTTGTTGTATGACGTGATGTGATCGATTCATGCAGTCTCCCTTGGAAATGGAGTAAGTTGCCCTTGACAACGTGGTAAATTTGAACGTTAAAACTTTGTGACCAAACATCTCTCGGGCCTTACACAACTGAAAATCGTAATATGGAGGTACAGGTACATGTACTCTACATTTAGCGACAGATTTTTTTGTTCCAAGTACTGCAAACACACACACAGTTATGGAAGATTCTTTTTTCAGAATTGTAGTTGGGTTCTTATTTTTTATTAAACACCTCTCTTTAATGTAATGAACATGGCACTTCCAACTCCAAACTGAACACTTGAAAAATCCCAGCTCCTTTGAATCACTCGATAAACACCTCCTCAGTGGTACCAATGTTTGTTATAATTTACCACGGGTGTTTGTTGGAATATAATATTATATAGTGGTAAATATTACTCTGAAAGTCTGAAAGTTCATGCTAACCCAGTACTTATTAGTTAATCCAATAAAAAAAAAGTACAAGAACAAATTATGCAGTGATTTTGTTACCCCTGCGTCCTGCGTCTTTGATGCATAGAAATCCCAAAAGACACAAAATATAAATTTATGGCATGCGGCCTTCAGGACGCACAAACACGAACGTGTCATGATCGATCAAATGTCCCATTTGACAATGTGTAATTTAGAATCTATAACACAACTTACTTTAAAAGAAAATATCGGTTGGCTCTAAAAGATATCTAGAGGTAATTTCTGAGGGAAAAAATACAAGCCTTTACTTGCGTTATTAATAAATTTGATCTGTATTCCAAATGCCGCTATGTTCATTTGTGATCAAGTGGTTACGTATTTTGATGTTGAAAGGCCCCCGGGAACAAGGCTGTATCAAATATGGGATAAAGCGCACTTCATACAAAGCTCACCGAAGCCGCCATTTATGATAGATGAGACTCACTGGTTTTGATCTGGGACTCATTGTTTTTCATGGGGTGAGTCCCAGGGACTCACTAATCAAATGGCAAATTGTAACAAAATCATTGATTATGGGAGCAACTACAATAAAAATAATAATAATAATAATAATAATAATAATAATAATAATAATAATAATACATTAGTTTGCAATGTTTGGTCATTCAAAATACAACAAAATAGAGACAAATCACTAAGAAAATGATTAAGGTGGCTAAACACTGTTGGCATGCAGTCTATGATTTTTAGGGCTAATGTGAGTGAGCGCACACACAGATTTGAGAAAAACAGCCGTTGTTACTAAAATATACAGTGATCATTTTATTTTGTCCAGTGAAGATCACATTAGTGTTATTTCCCATCTTAACGATTACATAGTCTGTATGTGTGAAAAATGTTAATTTTGTTGTATCAATGTACAAAAGGCAATACGGACTGGAAAAATACCCTGTCTTTCTGGGTCATTTTTTTGTCTTCTAGTGGACTCTATAACCCTTTAAGCCCCAATATCATTAGATAAATTCTCCTTACTGGTCTCCAAACATTTTGAATATTAATTGGGAGAACTTGTTTAAACATCAACACCTCACGTGATCACTTCCTAAATTCTCATGACTTGTATGTGTTATAGTGCACAGATAATGATGAGGAGAAAATTGATGCTGATCACTATAATTTGGGGCTTGAAGGGTTAACAGGTGAAAGTCAACTGCTTACCTCAACATGCCAAGCCTTTCCAAGGGCATGAACCACACGTTCTTCAACAGGCCGCCTGAAACGAAAAGGTACAACCATGATACAAGAAAATGCAAGAAATGCATTCTGAATAACAACTGCAAAGAGGAAGTGTAAAAAATGATTTCTGGCATAATTTGCCTGTAAATTAATATTGAAAAGAGAATTAAAATGATGGAGTACAGAGTAAATACTGGATTTCCTAAATGCCATTTATCAACAAAATGAAACAATAGCTAAAAATTATCAAAGAAAAATCAGTTAAGAGTTCCCCTTCCACAAAAAATTGCATAAATTAAGGGAAATAGAATATGAGTGAACATCCTGAGATCTTGCTTTGATTAATTTTACAAGACTCACCTACAAGCTCCACAAATTGGTGTTCCCATTTTATCATGGCATCTCAGGCAATACAACTCAGTGTCCCGCTTACGGCAAAGATGGTCCAGCTCCTTGCTACGATGAAAAAAGAAATCAGCCATCACTGAAACAACCGCTCACACTGCTAACTTCCATCAGGGGGGGGGGACACAGCATGACACAGGGTCAGAAACCCAAGTAGAGTCTACAGAAGGCAAGAAAAGCGGGGAGGGAGAGCAGAGTCACACAACTGTTCATTTCAATGGGTTAGAGGATACAGGGACAGAAACCCACAAGGAACGGAGTAGAAAGTCGGGATGCGGGTAAAAGAAAGGAAAGTAAGCAGAATTTCCAAGGTGGTGGGAAGTGGGAGAAATAGTGGAAAATTTTGTAACACTGCATAATATTTTGAAATAGAAAAAGAAAAGCAAAAAGGCAGATTTAGATTACCAAGGATTGAGCAGGAGCTAGAAGCAAGGGGCACAGGAAGCAGAAAGTTCAGAACTCCCCACCCCCACCCCCACCCCCCCCCCCCCCATTTCCCAACTTACTTGCATGAAAAGCAGTTGTAATGCCAGGGATGCACAGGTTCACCCATGTACATTATATGCTCTCCTTCAGGAATGTACGTACTGTGAAAACAGACAACAAAACAAATATGCTTGTACTTAATAACTGCTTGTACTTAATAGATTGCAAGTTCCTGTAATGGTGAATCTAACCTTGACCTGTATAGAGCATTCATGCAGTAAAAATCATACACTTACTGACACTTGCGACAAACGTATCGGCCAGTTTCTGGATAACAAAATATAAACAATGAGATGTTGATGCAAATAACGACTACTGACAGCTGTAGCAATGCAGCACAAAGATGCAAATCCATTGTACCATGCACAACATGTCAAGTTTAAAATATTTTGCTTTAATATTAAATTACGTTTTCAACTTCCTGGGATCAACATTACAGTTACTCCTAAAGAAATACAAAGAAAGAAGAAACGAAAATGGCATACATGCCAACATAACCTGACACAGAAATGAAGGAGTTTATCTGAAACCAAACTACCTACAAGGGTTTAGATATTAAGCACTCCTTTGAGTGTTTGCAAGAGGTTGTGTTAGTTTTGAAATAGTTGCATTATTGTAAAATAAGTTAATCTAAAATTCTCTTACTTTTTGTCTTCTCATCTGCATTGCATTTCTTACATAGTGCCCTTAAACATAATAAAACACTGTTTTCAGTAACCAGACTAACGCCCACGCTTCATTGGCATCTGAAGCAAACTGTGCTCATGCAGGATTTGATTATACCTCAAATGCTTTGTTTATAGTAGTAGTGCACTTAGCTACCAAGCTAGTTTGCAGGCACGTTACTCAAATAATGAGATACAAATACTACAAATTCAACATAACATGTTAAAAATCCCAGCTGGTAAGAAGCAGACCAGTTGGCTATTTTACAAGCATGGCCCAGGAGTTGAACTCGGGTCTACCGAGAAACAACTTCAGATAGTGGTCAGAACTGGGCTTGAACCTGGGACCTCCGGATTTCAAGTCTGATGCCCTAACCACTCGGCCAAAGGCTCCCTCCTGAGGGTAATTTCTAGCATTTAGTAAGAAACAGGAAAGAAACAGAAAAGCCAGATAGGCATAATTAACTACGCAAAAACATAAGAAATATACATGCAGCCATGTTTAACTTTCATACTTTTACCATAAAAGAGGAGCCAAGTTCAACTTAATGTCTATTTGTATGTGAAAATTATGTTACAAGATACCTAAAAGATTAAAAGCAATTTTACAAAAACTTAACAGAAAAGATTATTTTCTCACCTGCCAGCATTCTTGACAAACCCAGAGTCTGCCAGTCTATCGTTACAAATCTCACATCGGAAACAGTCTGGATGCCAATTGGCTTGCATTGCCTTGATAACTCGGCCAATCACAAACTTACCTAAAGCACACAAAATTCCAAGAATTCTATAAGTTTGCACAATCAGGGCCGTAGCCAGTATGAGGCAAACCGAGGGACTTGCCTCAGTCATTTTTGTTTTGTTTAATACCCTAAATACCTAGGAGGAGAATTTACCATGGACATTGCCTCAGTCATAATTTTTTTCTGGCTACGGCCCTGGTAATAGAAGTACTCTATCACAAAGTACAACCTAAATGTAGCTACATGTAAATGAAAGTGAAAGTATGATCTAATTACCAAATGAGAACTACATGTACAGATGAAACTTTTTATGAGTGAAGGGCACCCCTCAGTCATGTAAGCAACTTAAGCAAGTGCAAACAACATCCTGAAAAAGTTGTAAAGAGTGAATGATTGTACTGATGTCAGGGCTGAAGACTTGTGGTAGCCTTGCTATACATGTATCTTTTGTAAAACTCAAAACTGAAACGCCAGCATTTCACATCATCAAGAATTTTCCCCTATCAACCTTGGTGAATATGTAATTCACAACTTGAACTGCTTGCATAGTTCCCAAGCTGTGTGAAAACAGTATTACTGTGCCTGCATTTTATACTGTCCTGAAAGAGTGGTACTGTTTTAAAGTGCACCTAACCCCAAAATATTTTTTTCGCTAAAGTAACTCTTTGCACCTGTTCGAAAAGCATTACGCCTTTTTTTTTATGAAAATTATCCCCCTTAGTCTTGACTTTTTATAGGCTGTAAAAGTTACGAAATCTAGCCATCATCTGGTACACGACCGAGCTAGTGAGGGCATGGGTCTATTCTGGATTTGACATCACAAACTGATTTGCATCTCCTTAAGTCTTTGTAAACATGCATGCAAAGCAGTTTGTGATGTCAAATCAAGAATAGACCCATGCCCCTTCTAACTCGGTCGTGCAACAAATGGTGCTTAGTTTGTCGTAAGTTTTGAAGCCCATAAAAAAGTCAAAAACTGCAAATAATGGCGAAATGATTTTAAAATAGGTGCAAAGATTTATATTAGCGTAAAAAATATTTTGGGGTTAGGTGCACTTTAAGACTTGAATAAACTAAATCTGACATTTTTCTATGAAAATGAAGAGTTTGTCAGGTTGGAGCTCACTTACCACACTGTTTGCAACAAGGGGCAAACAAAGTCTGAAAGTCTTCCTCACAGTATCTTCGATCATCATACTACAAACATGAAACAGTATGCAATTGCTCACTTTTGTGTATTCCTAAAAGCACATATTCCAAGGACACTTAAGAGCAAATGTTGCCAAAAATCAAACATTTTCAAAATATTGTGGCAACAGCTCAAAAATCAATCCCGCTCATATTCTTATGTTAGGCAGACCTTAATGTGAAACAAATCACTGCATAGTTCGTTGGGCTGAATATCGATTTATTTTCAAGAAAATCGATATTAACGGAATTCGCTCAAAAGACCGCTTTTGAAGCTCAAAATTTAAGGCAAATCTCGAAGCTTCGCGTGACAAAATAAAGCATTCCAGAGCAATAAAAATTAACCAGACTTGTAGAATGATGTTTAAATATATGTCAAAAGCAATTTCAGCACTTTCTGCTCATTAATTTACGAGCTCTAATTAAATTTATCCGACATACTTTTGACTAGATAAAAAGTATATCAAGTTTAAGCCCTAAAAAAAGTATGTGGTACCGAATATTATTCGTCAAGAATCTGGATTTCAAGAGGAGAAGAGATGTTCTTTACCCTCCTAAAAGGATTTTTTGGAGAAATTTATTGACGCGATGTTATAGAATTTTAAAGTTGGACAAAATGCATTGATTCAAGCGATCAGAAAAGTCATCCTAATTAACTCAGTGTACACATACACAAACAACTTCACGTTTACCGCAGGTTTTGATCAGCCAACAACCGATTTTAACACAAAATCCTCTAACCTTCATGTTGCTGTATCACAGATGAGAGCTGTGGTCCTTGTTCATGATAAAATTCAAGCAAACTGCAAGGAAACTTGACCGGATATCGCAACTTGCCATGCCGTTTCACCGAACACCCGCCGTTTTTGATGTAAGGATTCTCTTTTCGTATTTTCGTTAGAAAAAAGGCTTAAGGTGTTGTACAAAGGATGCCTTTCCTTTGAAACTAGTTCTGAACTGAACAGCGAAACAAGAAGTCGTTCATACAAAAACATCTGTTACGTGCTTTGGGTGATGCCGCTAATTAATTCAGTCAGAACGAGTTTTAGTGAAATCGACAACTGCATGCCTGTACCGCGGTAACCAAATTTTGGGTGCATCGGGTGACTTTGGGGAATAAGGTTAAATTGTTTTTTCAAATAAGCTATTCTTGTCAACCTACGTATATTAATTTAAGGACTGAGGGAAGATTCTCAGTAGATTGGTTTCAGATGAACACTTAAAAATACGTGAAAATGAAAAAAATGTACTTTGGTTGCGTGACATTAACCCAAGAGCTTTTTCCCGGTGTGCAGGGCGAAGGGATTTAAAAAATATATTCTCTGTTGGTTTTCCAAGAGGTAGCACAGTTAATGAAGTATGGCTGGATTAAAATACAAAGTTGGACATGAAAATCTCCTTTTCGGTCTGAGAATCTTTTCTTTCTTTTTGTTTAGGGTGGGGCGGAGTTTGGGCTAAAGGTGTTTGAAAAGACGTTTAAGAGAATACTAAATTGGCTGATTGCAAGTGCCCGGGTGAAAGTGATAGTATAAGTAAACGATTCTTGGCATTAAAGGATTTTCAAATAAGGCGGAACATTTCCATCTCTTGTTTCAGAACTCACCTAACCCACCTTTAATGTATCAATTATGCAGAAGTGAAACCTTTTGCTTCAAGGCATCACACAACATTCAAGCCAGCCACCTGCATGTGATAAAGCTTTGTTCAGTAATTATAAAAGCGGGTCGGAAAGGAATTTTCAGGTTCTCGATTTTCCAAAAACTGGATTTCACAGACCCAAAAGGCTCCGATTAGAAATACTTAGTCCGTGCCTGCACCCTTTCCTCGTGCGTTTTAATATTCTTTAAAGGCATCATGAGGTGACTTGGACATCTAAGTCACCCTCATATCAAGGTCTTCGAATACCTTTAAGAGTGATAGCGGGTCGTTGTAAAATGACAATTTTGAGGACTTAATTTTTAATCAATTCTTGCTTGGAATTATTATCTTGGAATTATCTTTGCCTTTTGCTTAACCGATGAACCGACCGACCGACCCACTTTCGCGAGGATGGGGGCGGTGGGTGGGGGATGGGAGTGGTGGTTCGAAACCTACTTAGGGGCCGATTACATAAGGAGGGCTGGCCCGGTTAGCCGGGCTGGCTCGGTTTGCCGGGATCTCGGCATGTCTGTGAAACATATTAAAAATCAACTTTGCGATTACATGGAAAAATCTCAGCCCGGCTAGCTGGGATCCCGGCATCGCGATGCCGGGATCTCGGCTAGTAGGGCTGAAAATTTACCATGTAATCGCGATTGCCGGGCCAGCCTGGCTAGCCGGGACAACACTTTCTCGTCACTAAATTTCGCTTCAGAGCAAAATGGCTCACCAGAAGATTGATATTTCTCTTTCTATATAACACATAAAGGTTTATCAGACCAGAAAGCTACGTAAAACTGAAAATAATACGCCAAAATAATGAATTGGCGAAAATAAAAACACTTGGTTCATGCTCTTTGATGTAGCCATCTTTTCACACGACAGCTTCTAAATGAGGGGGACATTGGATTTTTCGGTTTCGCGGTTTTGGTCACTTTTGAGATCGGTTTTTCGGTTTTTGCACTCCAAATCCCCGGTTTTTCGGTTTTGGTATCCACTGCGGTTTAGGGTTTTTCCCTTTTTGACATTCGGGTTTCGCTTTTATGAACAAAAAAACGGTTAGTCGGTTCTTGCGAGCAAATTGGCGCATTGTACGAACCTTTCTGAGTTCATCACGAGTTACAAAGGTTTCACCTTCATATGAGACGGAGACAATGGAAGAAGCGATTCCTTTGGTTGAACATTGCAAAAATTTTCTTCGGGATAATGCACATCAAATTCGCGCTGCAAGCAGTATAACAGGGGCATTGAATCGTCCCTAAGGCCAATATTTTGGCTGTTCTATCAAGAGCTGAGGGATTAGTTTTGATCATTATTCTCTGCGTTTTTTTCCGTTTGGAGCGATTTTTCTTCCGATTTTTCGGTTTTGGTGAGATTTTGGCCGGTTTTTCGGTTTCTGCTAGGCCCCAATGCCCCCCTCCTAAATTTAGCCGCAGGCGGGCTGGCTCACCTCGTGTAATACCGGGCTGAGCAGTCATCTCGGTACACCGAGCCAGCACTGCTAACCGGGCCAGCCCAGCACATGTAATCGGTCCCTTAAGGGGAAACCTTTTCATGTTGGGGGATTAAGGGTTCAAACTTCCCCCTTCTCTTAGCCTTCAACCCTGGCTGCGCCCTCATTTTGTTGGCTCACGTTATTTGCGTTTTGCGTTGTGCGATGTTGAACAAGGTGGGCAAACGAATTCAATACTTTTGATCACACCTGAGAACATAGAAAAAGTTGAATCAATATTACAGAACATCATTGCACAGGGTGGCACACCTGAGAACAAAAGAAAAGTCGGCAAAATTGCGAAACATCATTAAGCTGGAAGGCCAAACTTGTTTTAAAAATTCAACAGCGTTGATCGGTGTTGAATAGAACGTTGAACCCCCCAGTTAACCGTTTTGTAGTTTTCTTCACTGTTGGAAGCTTTGAAAAAGGACTGCACGGACTATAGTGTCAGTCGAGTAGAGTCATTTTTCGTTGGTGCCTGTTGAGCATGGAAAGCGGAAAACCCAAGACTTTTCCATTTTATATATATTAATTACGTTTTTAGTTAGGCAGGTTAGGTGTCCACAATTAGTAGAGGGGCCTTTTCCCTTTTAATAAAGTTATTATAATTATTATTATTATTATTATTATTATTATTATTATTATTATAAAAAGTCATCCAAGTTAAGCCCGTAGTGGGTTGTATTTTCTGCCACAGGACGAAGCTCTTAACAATCTTGCAGATCATTAAATTTATTCCCTGAGAACCAGTACGAGTTTTGATTTCTTATTAATGTCTATTCTCCGTAAATAAGTGTTTGTGCGTTAAATGTACACTAGCACGTAAATACGAACAAGAACCAGGTAAAAATAAAAAGGAGGTTTAAGGTATCACCACTGCCTTATTTGAAAGTCTTTGATGCCAGGAATCGATACAATCAGTCGATTCAGTGTTCTCTAAAACTTCTTTCCCTGAAACCTATAGCCCCAGCCCCTCCCCACCCTCACCCCCAAAAAACGAAAAAAGAATTTTAAGACCGAACAGGAAATTTTCATACCTGATTTTGTATTTTAATCTAGCCATAGTATATAATATAGCGTTCATTATCTGTGCGACTTCTTGGAAAACCAACAGAGCATATATTTTTAAACCCCCCTTCGCCCTGCCCATCAGGAAAAAGCTCAGTCTCGGGTATGTCACGCAACCAACGTGCGCTTTTTTTAGTTGCACTGATTTCAAAGTACTCATCGAACCCAATCTACTGAGAATCTTCGCTCTGTCCTTAAAGTGGTAAACGTAGGAAGACACACATAGCTTATTTGAAAAAAAAATTAAACCTAATTCCCCAACTGAAGTCACCCGATGCACCCAAAATTTCGTTACCGCGGTGCATGCATGCAGTAGTCGATTTCACTAAAACTCGTTCTAAAGTAATTAGCGGCATCACCCAAAGCACGTAACAGATGTTTTGGTATTAACGACTTCTTGTTTTGCTGTTCAGTTCAGAGCTAGTTTGAAAGGAAAAACATCTTATGTACAACACCTTAAGCCTGCTTTCCAACGAAAATAGGAAAAGAGAATCCTCACATCAAAAACGGCCACAGCTCTCATCTGTGATACAGCAACATGAAGGTTAGAGGATTTTGTGTTAAAATCGGTTGTTGGCTGATCAAAACCTGCGGTAAACGTGAAGTTGTTTGTGTATGTGTACACTGAGTTAATTAGGATGACTTTTCTGATCGCTTGAATCAATGCATTTTGTCCAACTTTAAAATTCTATAACATCGCGTCAATAAATTTCCCCAAAAAGTCCTTTTAGGAGGGTAAAGAACATCTCTTCTCCTCTTGAAATCCAGATTCTTGACGAATAATATTCGGTACCACATACTTTTTTTAGGGCTTAACTTGATATACTTTTTATCTAGTCAAAAGTATGTCGGATAAATTTAATTAGAGCTCGTAAATAAATGAGCAGAAATTGCTGAAATTGCTTTTGACAAATAATTAAACATCGTTCTACAAGTTTGGTTAATTTTTATTGCTCTGGAATGCTTTATTTTGTCACGCGAAGCTTCGAGATTTGCCTTAAATTTTGAGCTTCAAAAGCGGTCTTTTGAGCGAATTCCGTTAATATCGATTTTCTTGAAAATAAATCGATATTCAGCCAAACGAACTATGCAGTGATTTGTTTCACATTAAGGTCTACCTAACATAAGAATATGAGCGGAATTGATTTTTGACCTGTTGCCACCAAATGTTTGACCGTTGGTAACATTCGCTCTAAAGTAGGTACAACTGTATGTAAATATAAAATTACCTCATAGAACAGGCCATCAGGAAATGGCTGGAAACACTGCACACAACTGCCAAAAAAAATAATACCATTAATTTATGATCACTGCCTTAAATTAACCCCATATTGTACAAATAACAAGCAAATAAGGCTACTTTCTCTAGAACACAGAAACCAGTCTTGGTAGAGAATTTTCTGGCCATACACCTTATTCCAAAGTGGTGGAAAATACACCTTTTGCTGTTCATTGCCAAGAAATAAGCATACATTTGCGCCAAACATTTAATCAATAATGCGCAGATACATTCATTTTCATCAACAAGCAGTCATTAACGCAAATGTGATATTTAGTATGCGAAATTTACATAACCACGAACATTCACTAGCACTAAGCGACAAACATTTGCTTTTTCTGCCAATCATAAGCAGAAAACATTTGCTTGTTGATGAAAATGAATGTATCCAGGGTTAAAACTTGGCGGTCGCACGGTCGCCCGTGGCGATTAAAAAGTGTCCAGGGCGACTAAAAGTTGAGGTTTGATCGCCCGAAGGGCGACTACGATTTGAGAAGTACGAAAAGAGTAGCAATAACAATAAAATAAAATGTTCTTTCATTGAAGTACCTTTCTTTTCTTTCCTCGACTCTAAGTTCATCAATTGTAGTAAAGGTTTAGTTTTAAAGCACAAAATTCAAAGTCGTTCGTGATCGAGTTTTTAGATCGCTCCGATACGTAGACGCCATTTTTGATTTTACTGACACGAGAATCCAGACATACCCAGAGTTCAATGCGGTACGTTTTCAATAATATCGGCAAAATTACTCGATACTGCTCGATATGATAGACTTACTTTTCACCTGAATTCAAAAACAATCGAAAGAAACTGAGAATCGTGATACTGACAGAAGTTTATAGATGTTGACAAGATCGTTTTGTCCGTATTTGGAAAATAATGGTCCAGTTTTTCTTAAAAAGTTTAAGGACCAAGTCAGAACCTGTAAGTGAAGAAAATAGCAAACAAGAACGAGACGAATGATCCCCAACACGGACTGAACAGAGTTTTTATTGTTATAACAATTTTACCAATTTCTCGACAGTACATTGGCAAATGTGAGCATTCAAGACAAAGTTAAGATCAAGCAAATTTCTTTTGGCGTTTCAGTAAAACATCTTACTAAAAAACACGGGCTCAAACAGCCATGAGACGTTTATTCGAGCAAAAATGATTTAATTTTTTTTGTGTTAGTAGAGGAAATTCGAGGGCTACTTTATTTTGGCCTGGGCGACTAAGAATTCAGGGATACTGGCCTGAGTGGCGACCAAGCACTGAAGTTAATTTTTAGCCCTGTGTATCTGCGTGTTATTGGTTAAATTTCTGGCGCAAATGTATGCGTATTTCTTGGTAATGAACAGCAAAAGGTGTACTAACATTAATTATTCTTTTGTCTCATGTTAATTGGCCCTTGTTGCCTCGTTTTAGACCAAATATTCCTTTGAATTCTGCAGATGGGATCGAGGCAAGAAGGGCCAATTAACAATGAGACAAACGAGTAACGTATTTTCTGCCATTTTGTTTGGAATACAGTGTATTGTCATGTAAAGGGTGCCATCATGGGGCAGCGGGACTCAAGTATACAGCATGTGACGGGCAATGAAGAACATGGTAGCAGGTGACGGGTAGTGGATGATGGTTAGCGGGTGGCAATTAGTAGGTAGGAGTTGTAGGTATCAGTATTGGTCGATGGATATCAGGTAGTGGGTGACGGGTAGTGGAGAACAGGTACCGGGTGATGGGTAGCGCATAGTGAGTATCATTTGTATGTTAGTCCATGCATCATTTATATTATGTAAATAGGTTTTTTTTATTTCTCTTCTTTTTACCTCTCATATTTTAACAGTTGAGCTTTTCTAACATGAGCCCTTACAGTGTTCCAGATAAGAGAGGGGTCTCCGGTCAAAAACCCGACAAAGCTGGCAACATGACCTGATGACTTAAGAAGATTTGAAGAGATCCATATCTATTGACCCCTCACAATTCCTTATTGACCCTCTTGCCTTTATAACTAATCTGGAACACTGCCTTTAGCTCGGGAGACTGGGCAATCACTCCCTATGTTTTCGAAGTTAAATAAATTATTCCTTTATTTCCTATTCCTACTGGATGATGGGTATTGGCATTTTGATTATCATTCAGATTGTCTGCCAAAAAATAACAACAATTTGGGATGTCCCTCGCGACCATGGCAAAAGGACAAATGCCCAGGGAATATCGGAAAGTTTCAATTTTAATGCAGAAATTACATTCGAGTGATAAAATGCATATTGACTTCTTTAAAGCCCTTTAAACCCCAGCAAGCAAAAGATAATGACAGTCAATAGATATGATATAAGCTTATGTCTACATGTATGGCGGATGCACTAAACTAGGTGGAGTACATTCCAGTGATTTTTGTGACAACTGTACTCATTAGCTGAACTCAAATATACATGTATGATCAATGAACGACTGGATACGTAAGGGACTGACGATTACCTCTAAACACAACCGATCTCTATATAAACCTTCCTACATTTACACAATAAGACAACGAAAGTGCCTACAGAACATGTAACGCGTAAATCTTAGCTCATTGCAATATTCATGTTCAAAAGCTCTTTTGCGTCTGTTATATTTGATTCACACTCTAAACAATCCGAGCAATCTTCTGTAAACAATAGACAATTTCAATAATTTATCACCAGGACACCAGAATAAAATGCTGTACTTACACAAAACACCGTTCATGTAGAATTTGACCATTGGAATTCACCATCCGTTCGTCAACACCGAAGCTCTCCTGACAAACTGCACAAATGGCATTACCAAGACCGTAACCTGGGGGTTGCGGTATCTCATTTTGAACTGGCATGGTTAGCTACTGATTTAACACGAATCTGGTCTGGTTTTCGGGAAGTTGGGATTCAAGAAAGGAGCGCAAATACCAATGACAGCTGCACACAACAAAAATCCTCTTGGTCGCTCTTGATCTTTGGGCATTTGGCCGCTCCTTGAACCGAGGAAACTGGGAATAAGGTTTCACATAGACTGACACAGGACAACCATCTTCTGCTGGTGTGGTGGGCTGTGCTTTTCAATCCTAAAATACCTACAGTCTCGGACAATAATTCTTGGGACATTTGACACTTCTGGGGACGGTACCCCTTCCCCCGTTTAATGTTGTACGAACTGCTGGCTTTTTGGACAGAAAATGGCACATTTTCTAGTCTTTTCAACATTGCAAAGGGGGGAAGGGGGAGAAGTCGGCAAGGTGTCCCAAGATTATTGACCGACCCTGTAGCTTCCATCTTAATATAAACGGCGATATCTAAGAGTTTTTTTTAAAATTCAATTTGAAAAGCTCTCAAAAATGTTATCACGTTGATGATGCCCTGTTTTTTGTTCTGGCAGTTGCAAGTGAAATATTTTTATTACCGTTTTCTTTTTAATTACGCTAACTCAGGATCACTGCAACAACACTGACAGGGAAGGCATATTGACTGTGTCCTCATTATTTCTGGAATATTCCCAGGGGTGTAGCCAGGTTTTCTCACTGGGGGATCCCGTTTGAAGAGACACTCATAAACTTGTGTTTTGTGTGGCTGTGCAATAAGCGCTGTGTCAGTTTGAAAGCCTATCACTTTGCACGGCGGTAAATCACTGAACTTACAAATCCAAAAAGCGTGACTGGTTTTTCGCGAGATACTTGATTTGATTTATTATCATGAGTATTATCCTCCTCATTCTTATTTCATTGTCATTTCATTATCATTATCATAAGTATTATTTCATCCCCAAGGGAGGGGAGGGGGGTCAAAGGCACCTTAGCTGCTCCCCTGGCTACGCCCCCTGATTCCTGGTTGAAAATGGAAGTGATTTACGTGACAACCGGCTTCCGGGCAACCAGGATCGATCCCATATCGCTAAGGCTGCGTTCACGCTACTGTGAAAAAACAAAAAAACAAAAAACAAAAAACAAAACAAAAAACCACGATGCGTTCTCAAACGTCTCCACTTTTGATACTGTTCTCGAAAGCCCCCGTTTTTATCAGAATTTTCGATCGCTTTAGTGACATTTTGCCTTTTTCGTCGGATACTTGACATTCTGTTTGCCGAACTCACTGACCCACTCACTTACTCTCTCTCTCTCTCTCTCTCTCTCTCTCTCTCTCTCTCTCTCTCTCTCTCTCTCTCTCTCTCTCTCTCTCTCTCTCTCTCTCTCTCTCTCTCTCTCTCTCTCTCTCTCTCTCTCTCTTTTATTAAGGGGGCATAACGGGCAAACGACACGTTTTTTGGAAGTTTCAGCACTTGAACTTTTTTATCTCGAAGAGATTTCATTCCACCTGCAAACAATCTCCTTAATTTGTAGTTCATGCCGTTGTTAAAAACATTTGAGAATTTTTTGACGAGTCTTAGACTGTTTTGAGGAAGAAAAAAAAGAGGAGGCGGGGGAGATTTTAGGAAGTTATGGGTGACAGAGAACATTGAAGATTTGAAGGTGATTGAAAATTAAATTTGAAGTTAATAATTTATAGACGGATACCAGACAGTCCGCTACCAACCCAATGTGCTGGTGTGCCCTTTAGCAGACTAATTGGTTTTGTGTATATCCTTTTTTTCAATTTTTTTATTTCTTTCATAAATCACTCCCTTTTGCGCACAAGCCGCTCAGAATGCCCGTTAAGTCAAACATTACGTTTGAAAAGCCTTGTAGGAAATCACAACAACCCAACGATCAAGTGTTTGTGAAAAAAAAAGATAGCCACTGAAAACAGTGGGTATAAAGGGTGGGAAAATTGTGTGTGGGGAGGATGTTGTGAGTAAAAAAAAAAAACAAATTCATAAATAATAAGTAAATTAAAAAGCGGGGGGGGGGGGTGTAGGAAGTAAAATGGCAGGTAATAATGAAATAAAATAAAATCAAAAAAATCCAAAAAATATTTTGTTTGTGAAAAGTAAGAAAATAAAAAATAAATACATGAATAAAATAAATTGAATAGAAAAAAATTCGTGTAACAATAGTAATAATAATAATAATAGTAAAAGAGGTTACAAAACAAAAAGGTAAGAATAAAAGGTGGAAAAATTAGAAACATGGCTTTATAGAAATTAGGAAAGATGGTTAAAGGAGCTTAAATAAATATGGTTGGTAAGTATTTGACAACCGAACGATCAAGTGTTTGATTCATTGCTTTTAATCACCTTTTATTTTGTTACAAAATTTATTATTCTACGATCAGCTTGATCTTTTATGGTTTCAGCTCTTTATACTTTATAGAAAACCACACTGAATGTCGATCTCCGACTCTTTTGTCCGTTTATAGTTATACAATGGCGAATAGCCCTTTCTTGTCATCCTTATGAGTTACATACAGGACATAATAAAATTTTTAAAGAGATGAACACAGTTTTTAGCGCTTTCTTTGAAAGATTTATGTCATAAATCAATACTTCATACAATATATGCTACGTTACTTCACAATGGCAGCAACTTGATGTTGGAAATTTCCTGATATGACCACTTCACTCGAAAGTGGCGGTCATTATGGACATTATGCGCTAACATACTTCTTGAGCTTAAATTCTAAGCAACATTTATAGATCAAGGTTGATCAAAATGTATAGTTTTCAATATAAAAAGAGCTCCCTTGCAAAATTCTTCCTCGAACAGCCACATAATCAGGGGCACATAATTAATATCCTATTGAACCCCAAATAATGTAACCTCCCCCCTCCCCCTACAAAACCCATTTATCGTTTTTTCTTCGATAACAAACCCATTTATCTTATTTAACAGCTGCACTTCCCTTCCCCTTCAGTTAACCCTATTTATTTATACCCCAGGGCCCGGTTGTTCAAAGCAGGGTTAAGCTAACCCAGGATTAGCGTCAATTTTTAATTCACTTTTAATCCATAACGCCGGACGTGGATTCCAGTAAATTATTTTCGGTCGACAATTTGACTTTGGCTACTTTCAAATTGCCACGTAAAATAGCTGCGGTAACGCTTTTATACAAGAGAATCAGATACCTTGGACAACATTTGACCCAAGTTTATCGCTAATTGGCTTTCGAACAACACATCCTTAAGTTTCGAAATCAATTCATGACCCTGGTGTAAGAGCTCAAATATAAGTGTCAATACTTGTTAGTATTCAAATGGCGTATCAGGTTCATTGATCAACTTCTTCCAGAACATAAGCGCAGCCAATCGCCCGCTCTGCGGAATGCATGTCGGGAAGACAGTTAACATGGTTCCGAGATAATTGTACCCAGGCCCAATGTAGTGGTACTCGTTCAGGTAACCACAGGCATCGTGTGTGGCAGTGTGGTATAACACGGCTTCTATTTCTTCCTGGTCTCTGCGTGTGATTCGGAAATGCTTGTTGTTTGGGTTTGCAAGCTCTGTCCTGCCTCCTACGAGTCGAAAAGAAAACAAAAACTGCGATTACAATTGAAATTCTCCAAAAGAGATTTTGTAGGTTTCAACTGTTTACAGGTTTAAGTGTCCTACTACTTACCGTATTTTCTCAATTAAACGCCCCTGGCGTTTACTTCAAACGTGGCATGGTGGACCCGGCATCTGTTTGAATCAGCAATTTATTTAGGCCTGCCATTTTTTAAGAAAGGGTTATTTGTTTTTCTTGGCAGCCGTGTATTTTGCCCTTTAATCTTAAGTATATTGTACAACAAATAAACGTCTGAGGGGCTTATTTACAATTCCCTCTTTGATATCCGGCGTTTATTCGGGGCCCAGCGTTTAATCGAGAAAATACGGTATCTCCAAAGATCCGGTCTGATGAGGAAAGAGACCTGGATAATGATATAAGAGAGCCAACGTTGTGCTTGTAGTTTTGGGTCCGAGGTGGAAGCAGAATAATTGACATAACATATTCTTTATTCCTTGAGTTTTTTTCTGACCTTTGAAGAGATTGCTCATTATTCATTACTTACTACTGATAAGACCAAATCGTTTTTTATTATTCGTTTACGAGCCTGGACACTAATTATTCATTGTTTTTATGTTTCCGTTATTGTTTTTTCATTACTTCGTCTCCACCCCCGATGCTAGCTCACAAGTGTTTTCACTAATATATAATTGTGACCCTGTATGCTGGTGCAAAGCTGTCATAAGTAAGCTCCAAGCAAACAAACAACCAATAGGCGACGAAGAGTCTTTCAAAGATGAATGGTAGCTCACAATAAATGAGTTAAAATAATAAATTTGCAATGAAATAGCAAATGAATGAAGTCAACTCCCGCCTTGAGGACATTTCCGATGAACCATATTCCGCAAAAGCCCCTATCAATTTTTATACCTAATCGTACCTTTTTGGTACGCTTTGGTGGCATATCAGGCGAGTTTGGTCGAGCCATGTTTCGTATTTTGGCGAGACGCAGTCGACCCAAAATACCCATGGTGAGACCAAACAAGCTTGATATGCTGCCGAAGCGTACCAAAAAAGGTGCGATTAGGTATTTACCGTACCCAAATTCGTCCTAAAACCCGGCGGTTTTTTTTTTTTTTTTTTAGTTACCGTGATCAGTCAGGCATTGTAGAGCGACACGTATTTACACTTTTCTGGTCGTCAATACTCTTCTCTAACTCCTCATCTGCCATTTTATTTAATTCTTTTGTTTGGAGTTTTATTTTCTGAATCTTGGAAGTCCAAGTTAAGAAAGAAATTTGGAAAATCCGGCTCCATTTTGAAACCAAAAAAGTTTCAGCGCTGTCCGTAAAGTTCACGCGAGCGCCCGCCAGTGTAGCCGCTTCCAATTTTGGCGCGAAATTGTATTTTTTCCCCTCTCTTACCGTTAAACAAATTGCTTTCTCGTGTAACAAATGTAATAGTTTTACGTTTCGTTGTATTTCTGTTGTAATTTTCGCCTCTAAAGTCTGCAAAAAAAAATGGGAGTTTCACAAACTGTCCATGATATCGTAGGATATCAGGTCACTGACTTGATATCGTAGAAAATCATGACAGTAAACAAGGCTTCTGATTGGCTCATTCACAATTTGGGTACGGTAGTGCTCTGAAAACACTCATATCCTTAAGTTGCAAAATCAATTCATCTACTTAAGGTGGATATTTGTTCAATCATCGGCAGCTTAACTTCAGCTTCAGCATTTTCTTAGGGAAGACGAACTCGTGAGAGGGGGCGCGGCGAAACATAGAGTGATAAAGGAAGGGTGTACCCACCCGCAGGATGCAATAAAACGCCAAACACGGGGTCAAGTCCCCCAAGTGTGTCTGCAATTATCTCTCCACATCTCAGTTGCTGCTTTGTCCCCCAATACCAATCATCCTCTCTTAGAACTGCCAAAGGTTTCCTCTTGTTGTGAATGCATTGGAAACACTGCTGTTCTTGAATACTTCTTTCCATGTCTTCTCTTTGTCCTCGCAAAAGCAACAACTTCTTGTAGTCCGTCATCATTTTGGTTTCGTAAAAGCCCGGCCTGCCTTTCGTACGGATCTTGATAATTTCCTTCAGGGAGGTTTCTGCGTCTGAGGAAAGTCCCTTTCCATTCTCTACCAAATTGTAAAGCTTCCTTAAATGCTTACCAAGACTTCTTACTTCTTCATTTCTTGTAGCGACGCTCGCTCTTCGGTCACTGAACGAAGAGTAGAATAATTCCCTTAAATAACTTTCCCTTTGTTCCTTTGATAAATATGAATGCATTTAAGCACTTGAGTAAAATTTCTCAATGGATTCACCTCTGAGAAGTTGTGCAATTTGCATGGTATACCTCCAAATAAACGAAAACCGATCTATTTGGCTAATTAGAGCGTTTTTATCACATTTTTTGTCAAGTAAAATAGCCAATATTTAGACAGTTGTTTACGTTAGAATAGACCTGTCTTCCTATTTGGTCCTTTTGCGGGTGGTACCATTGGTTGCGGTTCGTGAATGGCTCGTTTTTGAGACTTTGCCATCTTTTCTCTGCCAAGTGTCACTTTATAATAACCAATCGGGAAGTTTTCTTGGTAAAAATACGTTGTTAATAATAAATGAGCCTGTCACGGGTGGTTTTCAGCAAAAGAGCCATGCAGTCGGTGTGAATAACTGAATTCTCGACGTCGGTTTTCTTCGTAAAGTACCACAAAATTCAGAAAATAAGCTTCCACGAAAAATAAGACACCAAACCTCAAGAAGAAAAATCATATAGATTAAAGGTCAAGGCAATTAATGGATGAGGACCAACGTGAAGAAAATAAGCCTAGAACCGAGAGGACCACATATCTTTGACTGATAGCCGGGGGATTTTTATTATCATTTGGTTTCTTGATATCCAATGGAAGCATCTATCCCAGATACTGCTAGAGACTGTATTTGGTTTCACTTCATAACTGCTAAACGTCTTGATAACGTTACTGTTAAGGAGACGCGTACTGTTTATTTTATGGTGATAGTGGATCAGTAAAATAAAGCTTAATTTACTTATTTTCATTTTAAATTCTTCAAACCTAAAATGCCAGCCAGTTGGAAGTCAAACTGGTCTCCACACAGTCCATCTATCACCATTATTCGAACCATTATCGACCAAAAGAAAGCTCCATTCTAGCAGTTGACACCCTTCCACCCCCGCCGGAAGTACGCCTTCTTCCAATATAAGCTCAGAAGTCCTTGAGAAAAAATGTAACCTAATTCTATCCCAGGGCTATGTTGAAGGATGCCACTTTGTTCGAGTATCAACGTTTGGAATTGAAGAAGCCATAGCATGGCAAAACGCAGGAGTCACAAAGAGAGGGAAGCGTGTCAAGGATGCCATGAGTTCCAACCCACTTTTTGTGCAGAACATGTGACTTTCCGGGCCGATATCGGCTTTAAATTGGCCACATGTGGACCCGGGTGCATAGGAAGAATTAAATACGAAGTCTACAAACTGAAATGATAGTAGCAAAGTTTAGTATACTACCGTATTTGATCGAATAAGCGCCCCCCCCCCCACCCCTTTCGATTAAGCTCCTCCCTTAAACACGAAATTTGAAATAAGCGCCCCTCCTCGATTAAGCGACTTCTCCTCCCCGTTAAAAACAGTAAGAATTTATAACTGTAGGCAGGTATTTTTTAAACTTTTTGTTTTCAAAGTTGAACCAGTGAGCAGCAGAACGTCTTGAGTTGCAAAACTATTTTATTTTCCTACGCGTTTCCTGTGACTAACGCCACTTCATTAGGGAGTTTTAAGATACAACTAACTATGCCTGTATAGATACCTAAAGACGAACTGGTTATTTTACAACACCTAAAAACACACCTGCGGATTTGCGTATAGGAACTACAAACTTCGCTTCTCGGAAACAGGCGGAAACATTTTGCAAGGTGTGGCATATTTTATGTGTGATATAATTTTTAGGGACCCACAGTTTTAACGATAATGATGAAGATGGAGACGACGATGATGATGTAAAAGTAACTGAGTCCTTGTAATTTTGTTAATAAGCGCCTCTCCTCGAATAATTGCCCCTCCTCGTTTTAGCGTCCCCCTTGAACATGAAATTTGAAATAAGCGCCCGGGGCACTTATTCGATCAAAGACGGTACATACCAAACCAGTGGATAGCGTTTTCGCGGGCTCGGATTGGCTACTCACACTCGGGACAGTATTTGGTATTCAGTTCGAAGTATTAATTGTCCTGGATTTCGCGCTCGAGTTTTTCCTCATTTCTCAGAAGAAAAGGAATTGTTTGGTGCTGACTATCCACTGGTTTGTTATGTATACTATAACAATTATTCACCTCAGTGCCGGTGAAGAGTGGTAGATATTTACCTCCACTTCGCTGAATAATTGTTAGATATCACTATCTTCATTGTTTCGATGGACAAGAATTGTTCCGTATTGGAGGACAGCTATAAGTAAACATAATGACAGACGGTCTGTTCCTTGCTCGCGTTCGTAACACTTCTGAAAAGCCAATAGTCACATTAACATAAATGAAAATCTAAAAATAATGGTCCATCTCTTGTTAAGACACCATACTGCAAAAAAAAAAAAAAAAAAAAAACGTGAAACTATTATAGTAAGCGGCCACGGATGGCCAGGATGGAAGTGGATTGCAACTCGAAGACGTTCGGCGAACGTTTTCAAGTTCTGTGCTGCAAAAATCGTTGGTCTCTTTCAGAAAATTCACTTGATATCTTTCTCTTGGCGTTCCAGGAGCCAGGGTCTCAACTGGGGGAGGTGGGGGGGGGGGTTCTTTGGAGCCCTGGAGGCCCGGTTTCGTGCCGTAGAGCCGCAGAGCCCAAACCCTTTTTCTACTTAGTTGGAGCCCGGAAAAAATGCTGAAAAGATTTTGAGAAGGTGATTTTGAACAAATGGAGCACTAGAGTACAGCCATGGAGCCCAAGAGCCCCAATCTTTCTGTCCTGGAGCCCTGGAGTCCTGTATTTTTGTTTAGGAATCAATTAACTCTGAATGGACCACCGTAACAAAATAAAAGTACTGGCCATGGATCCCGTGGTAAGGGATCTAATCAGCAAAAAATAGAGAATCAAATACGGTAAAAAAGTAATGCTGATTAAATGGCAGAAACTGTATATTTTAACCAATATTTCAAAAGGTACGGGCTTTCTCAATCAGGGCGTAATGAGTCATTCTCTGTATTAAAGACCCGAAGAAGAAAGGCCATGCCTTGCAGTACTGACTTGACTTGACTGCAGTACCAGTGAATTATTTCAAAATTTAAAGTGGTCGAAACTTGTCCATCAGCGCGCAGTTAGTAAAGCAATAATGATGCATAGCATTGTAAATAACACTGCTCCAGAATATCTGACTTCCCGTTTAGTTCGTCGCTGTGATTTAACTAGTTATAACCTTAGAGAGAATGAATACACGCTTGCTGTTCCGCAGCCCCGTACTGAATTTTACAAAAGAAGTCTTTCTTACAGCGGTAGTGTGTTATGGAACGGCTTGCCTCTGGAGGTGCGGCAATTGACATCCCCCAGTATATTTAAGGGAAAATTAAGAGACGTAAATGTAAATTTCGATTGACAAATGATTTAATTAGCGATATTCTGTTTTTTACACACGGCCTCCTTGAAAAGCAGGTGTTTTCTTTTCATCTTTATTATTTTAGTTTCTTTTATCTTAGTTTTCAGATTAGTTAGGAAGTTAGTTTTTTTTTTCTATACTTCAATGTAAATGTATACCTGAAGGAAATATCGTGTTTAAATAAAGTTACCTTACCTTACCTTACCTTACAGTTTCCCTACCGTTGAATCAGCATTGCTTTTTTAATCGTATTTGGTTCTGTATTTTTTTGCCCGGAGCACCCCTGTGGGACCCTGAGGAGCATTTTGTGTGTGAGCCAAGGAATTTATCCTAGCAAAGCTTTGACGAAACTCAAGCAAAATCCCTGTGATACAGCCCCTTTAGAGATATGTTAAAATAAATGCTTTGTAGAATGAGTGATGCATTTTTTCATAAATGTGTTCTCTAAGGCCAGGGGTCCGTTTCTCGAAAGTCCCGATAACTTTTCGGGCCCGGAAAGCTATTTTATGTGCGCGATGTTTGCATTAAAGACTCAAATTTTGTTAGTTTTGAAAGCTGAGCAATAAAATTCTAAGTTCATAAAAGAAGTCAGGCTAATATGTGGGCTAAAAACTACGCCAACGTTCTCTAGATTTTGATTTTAAAATATAGCTTCGGGCCCGAAAAGTTACCGGGACTTTCGAGAAACGGGCCCCAGGAGCCATAATCGGGGACGGAGACCGTAACTGAATACCATTTTCAGTGATGGGGCTGGCCCCATCGAAAAAGACAAATGTGCTATTTTTAGAAAAAATTGCGCCATCGCGCGCGTGAAACACGCGTGTATGTTGCGAGGATGCCGCGCAAAGAAAAAACAAACAAAATGGCGTCGGAAATTACCTTCGTTGGAGATGAAGAAATCCAGTTTTTGTCATTAGTGACAATTCCAAATCTAAGGCAAGCCCTTGAGGAGAACTTTTTGGATAGTGACTCTGGATACGAGGATTGTACAAGTGATTCCGATGATGGAAGTGAGAATATTTTAGAAAAATCCTGTAGCGAAGATGCGTCGGACATGTCGGACGAGGATTTCCCCGTTAGAAGGAACAAACGTTTTGCGGGCCAAAAAGGCGTCGAACGACGAAAAAATCAGTTGAAGGCGAATCAGGCAGGAAAAGGGAAAATACATTCCGAAAATGTCTTTCCTCTGAGGACGTACAGAGATTGAAGGGCAGCCGCAAAGACTGTAAAATGATTTTCCAAACACGTTGTGAAGAAAAGTAACGTACTGATAAATCGTTGTCACTATTTCCGCAGTAAGAAAAATAGTAACATAGATTCAAATACCGAATCATTAAAGAAAACGTTTGCCGAGATTTCGCAGCGTATGTTTTCTGAAACAATGCCCGCCTTTACCGAAATGACCGAAATGTTTATAATGAAGACAAAGAACAGTGAAAAGCGCGCTTTGTTTTCAATCAAATACTCTCGCCGTGCGTTATCAATCGTCGACAAAATAGAGAACTGGAAAAACACCAAGAAAAAACTACTTCCGTCGATGAGAAGGAGAAAGATGAAGTGAAACTTCATGCTGCCCTAGTACTGAATATGACTTACTGGGTAATTTACGAACCTAGAAGGGATACATAGCGCAGTGGACATGGCAAGGGTTTCAACGACAGAGTGAGCTTGATTTTTTTCTCCGCCAGCAACCCGGCGAGAAAAATCACTTTGTATCGAAGCAAAATTAAGGAGAAATTACAACTGAACGTCACTGAGACACAAATGCTTGATTTCTTAGGACGAACAGAAACTGTAGAAATAGAAATATAAGCATTTAGCGCTGTGTTTACAATTTCTTTCATCGTCAACTCAATCACTTGTTCTTAAAATTTCACAAACAGTAGGTTTTATACGGAAGGCTTTGAGTCGGAAATATCGACACAAGACAAAATAAGCACAGTAAAATAGGAAAGAGACATTTAATAAAAATTGTCACACTTTTTATGGCGAGTCAGTACAAAAATCATGCAGCAGTCTGAACAAAAAGCATTAGACAAATTCAGTACCAGAAAAGGCGACATTTTTTTGGCTATACCACGCAAAATTGACACTGGTTTACCTGTACTCGTTGTGGCTCTATCTGTGTTCCCTTGTGCAGCTCCAGACATTTAGACATAAGTCGGATGCCATGTAAAATACGTTGAATCGCTTTCACATTTGTTTGAGTGTTGTTTTTACCATTCCGTCCGTGGGCTCTAAACTGAGAACAATTCCGTTTTGTGGTTTGCGTTTAAAAAGTAAGATGGTGAATTCTAATGTTCCTCACCTCCGTAGTCTTGTTTCGGTGAGCTGCATAGAAATTATCGTTCAAGCTTAATTATAAATTCTGCCTTCAGTTCGATCAAACAAACACATGATGGCTCCGTTGTCAGCGTTGTGCGAACGGAGCGATTACAAACTCTTTCATTTGAACTCCAGCAGCCATAACGGTGAGATCGTACAGCTTCAATCCGCTTTGAACGACGATTCCAACAGTTTTCAGGAAAACTCAAACACGTGCCACATTTCAGAGCCCATAATTGGAAGATTTTTCCCAAACCTTGTGCTTGTACGTTCACTTCGGAGCAGTTTCATTGATTCATTCAGCTCCGCAAAGAAACGCTGCAACACTTCGCAAGGTTTTGGCGCCTTTTTCGGTCAGTCATGTGATCGCGATCGATTCCTGTTCCCTTTTATCTCGGAGTTTCTCTCTTTTTTTTCTCTTTCTTGATTTCATAGCAATTAGCGATTGCCTTTTTAATAATAAAAACCATTATGTACTCGGGTATACTGGATATCAAATAATTATAACCATCTTGGTCATATCCACGTTGAACGCAAATTTGCGTGTAGCCACGCGCGTTTATGACGTTGAGGGTGGCGCAATTTTTTCTAAAAATAGCACATTTGTCTTTTTCGATGGGGCCGCGTGGATCCCGCGCTTACGGTCTCCGTCCCCGATTATGGCTCCTGCTAAGGCGTAAAGTTTTCGCAGCTTTAGAGAACCGCTCACCGGCAGGAAGGACACAAAATTAAGGAATTCGGCAGACTTGGCATTTTGGCATCGAAGAGGATTACTGAGCCCGCGCTATCGTCAAATCGTCTCTAGCCAATCAGAGAGCAAGATTTCAAGCCGTGAAAATCAAAATGGCTGTTCATCGAATCAAGTTTGGCTTGTTTGTATAACCGAAATAAGAATACGAACATATCGCCTAGCAGAAGAAGAACTCCATAAAATATGTTACGGCTCTCAATAGGTGGAAAGTAGCTCCGTTATACATCGAAAAGTTTTTCATTCGTTCGCTTTGGGGGTAGCAATGGTGCGGAGTGCACTGTGCAAGGTTATGGCGTGACGTACATAACGCGGAACGCGATTTTGTTTATTGTGTAAAGTATTGTTTCTAATCTCATCGTAAAATCGGATGAATGGTATCCAGGTTAAGTCGTTATACAATTTCGAGGTGAATAAATCATGAGCAAGTCCAGCTCGAAGGGGTAAGTCTACGAGACAATTTGTCAATGTAAGCTAATGTTAAAGCTAACGCCAACGTTAGTTACGTTGATTAATTATAAACCGGCTTTCTTTTCCTCAGCAGTTCTTTTACCGTCTTTTTTATTTTTATTTAGGAGTAGTGCGAGGATAGGCACTCTTCTTGAGCAACTACAAAAGCTGTGTCTCGCTAGTTCGGAGGCTAAGTATGAACAGGAAAAGGTTGATGTTGAACAGTTACGCTACGTTACGAACAAAATCCAACAACTCTTGTCCTCACAAGGTAATTGAACTCGTCTCTGTAAACGAATGAACCATATTTTTAAGATTTAAGAAGAGAAGTTTTCTAATTTTTTGTGTATATGAAAGTGATGATCCGTAGGTTTGCATTTCTTTGTAATTTGATTCCAGGTGTAGCAACTGGTTAATTTTTAATGAACATTAGTTGTTAAAGAACTGTTCTTTGTTGACTCGTTAAGGAAAAAAAAGAAGTCAACTTTGATTGGAATATGCTGTTGTTCATTATGAATGTAAAATATCTTAAAATATCACAACAAAAACTGGTCAAACAGTTTTATTATTTTGATTTGTAAATCACCTTGCAAGTATTTACATTTATTGTTTTTAAATACACTGGGCAAGCTATCTTGCAGGCACTGAAAGTGTGTATGGCACCATTGTAAGACAAGTTGCCCGGTTTAAATGTCAAACTTTACATGTGCCAAACCTAATTGCTATTTGGGGGGAGAGTTGACAACACTGACCCCCAGTCCGTGGACTGCCCACTGACCCCGACTCCGCGGACTACCCTATGGACTACTCCGCAGACTACCCCTGCGGACTACCCTAAATAATCAACCAAATTTACTTTTACGGGGGAAAGAGATACAGCAAACCTACCTGCCATCTTGCTATTCGCCCGTTTCCTCGACCCAGTCTTTTTTCAGTCGTGGCACATTCTTCAACACGCTGGTGGATGTTCGGTAAGTGTTAGGTGAATATTAATCGTTTTAATATTTTTCAAATGTTTGCCGTAGACATTAACATTTGCTGAAAAGCAGCTCTTTTAAACCTTCCTTACTGATAACACGAGTAAGTGTTAGCTGGCATGTAAACCAGATAACAGTTCGAGGCTATAAGTAACATCTTGCCCCGTAAGTTTCATTCCACATTAAAATGTCTTTAAAAAAAAACAGTAATAAAAGAGTGTTAAGATTGACCCGTGGGTCTTGCACTTGCATATAGTTCTCACCTGCATGATGGATAGACATCAGCGACATCATCAGTCCCTCGTGAAATACGTGCCAGCCGATGACAGCTCATATTTCATAAAATTAGTCAATCAATGTCCACCTTAAAAATTTATAACCCAACACCCACGGCAGGAGACGGAGCCAATTTTGGAAGTCGTCGTTTTTGAATACATTCAACTCACCTAGAAGTCTCCTGAGAAGTACTGGGTGCGAAGTTAGGTTGCAATAAGAAGGACTGGGTTGAGGAAATGGGCAAAAGCAAGATGGTGGCTGATTACGATCGCGTAGGTAACGCAGTAGGTAAAAGTAAATTTGGTTGATTATTGAGGGTAGTCCGCGGAGTAGTCCATAGGGTAGTCTGCGGAGTCGGGGTCAGTGGGTAGTCCGTGGACCGGGGATCAGCGTTTTCAACTCTCTCCTATTTGGGTTCGACCTAATGATTAAGTTTGACAGTCGATTCAGACATCGACCTTAATCAGTCGAACTTAATTCTCCAAAACAGCGGTAAACAATCATCAGTTGCATTATATCTGGTCACCGAAAAGCACAGAAAAACAATTGACAGGAAAAAAATAACAAGCTTTCTTTTATTACAGTTATAATTACCTTTAGATATTAGTTTGTGAATTTGTTCATCAAATTTCAGATAAATACAGTTTCTGTAGTTTTTTGTTATGTTCTGTTATTTTCAGAATAGCTATCCACAAAAAATAATAATCCAAAACGATTTGATGTTCACGCAATCCATTATAAAGTAATGATTCTTGTTGGCAGAGCATTTACAGTTTGTGTGGCCCAATTCTCTTTTTAATCAGAAGCAACATGTCATGGTTTAATGGATGACTAGTCATGCTTATTGGTTTTAAGCCAATCACTAGCACTGTTATATTCAGAAATACATTAATGTAATTAATTCATTAGGTTCGGCGCACATTAAGTTTGACATCTGAATTAATGTCGAACTTTTGCTGTTCTATTTGACTGGCCCAGTTGAATAGAATGGCAGGGTCAACCCAAATACAAATCTGTCAAACTTCGATTTGGCAAAAAGAAAGCTCGACGTTTAAAGTGGGCCTAACTTTTGAAGTTAGCTGCCTTTTTCTATAGCTGCTTTTGGCATGTTGTCACTTCCAACAAAAGCAGCTGAGGCGTAGAGTGTAAGACAAGTTAATTAACAGTCTAGAATACTTCAAATGCAACATTTATCTTCAATTTGTTGCCTCTTGGTTTGCCCTTGTCACTTAAGAGTCGATTTTGCTGTAGTTTCATGCAGAATTTATGTGGCATTGTGGCTGTTTACAAGGGCCAAGAGAGAGATGCAATAGAAAAATCCCAGGGTGTCTAATTGAACAAATTCAAACCAAAATCCAGTTGAACTCAGTTAAAAGTTTGATTGAGTTGGTTGATCGACCAAAATCAAATATTTGATTTTGTGTGAGTTTGATTATTATGTTTATCAGAGCCAATCAATCTAAATTGAACACAATCATACTGAATCCAGTTCAAATTATTTTGCTTGGGCTGCATCTTTTGATGCCTGAAACAGACACTGAAGCAAGATGCCAGTCATTCTGTAGAAAGTTCTTCATAACCCAGGCCTATTAGAATTTTGATGTGACGGTTTGATTCTGATATTGGCACTTTGTTATGTAGCCTCCCACGCAGTCGTTTTTAGGGGAGTCGTATTACTCTCCTCCCCACAAACGCCTGCTTACCCGAGCTCAACATTCCTTTCCGCCGCTTAGCCAATCACATTGTACCTACTCACGTCCGGTAGGTTGACCTTGACCGCAGGACGCTTTCGCGGGAACACATGCAGATAAACATAACGCGCGACATAAATTTCAAAATGTTAGCGAACGTCACCTCAAAATCGTTGAATGCAGGGATAGCTAAGTTTCCAAAGCTTTCAAATGGCACATTGAACTTAGATTTTGGAGAAACAAATTCATTTAAGAGCGCGATTTGCTCTGTTTAGACATTAAATTTATGATATCGCGTTGCAACCGGGTGATTCAATAAACCTTATAACGTGATGCGTGGCATTACGTGAATGACTTTTTCCAAAAGCATTCATTGAATGCAGGAATAACTACATTCTCTGAGCTTTCAAATAGTACATTTAACTTAGAAATTCAGGGATATCTGCAGAAATCCGTCAAGGGATTTTAAACTGACTGATGAATTCATCGTAAAAGATATAAGCTCTGTGTATTCACAAATAACGATTGTAACCTAACAGTCCCTTCTGCTCAGGGAATGTCATGCGAGAAGAGCATGCGAACGCACGTTGTAATAACCGCCTTGACCCTTCGACGCGAAGATCGTAGAAACGTTAGCGGATATGCCAGCGAACTTGAGTATTTCGCTGCTGAAACGTACTAGGTTGTTGTGCCACGTGTGATAATTTCATCTCATTTATCGGTTTATCATCTCGTTCGGTCCTTTGCCGTCTTACTCTTTGCCTTTTCAAGTCGTAGAAGTCACGTATTTCCCTTCGCATTACATTGCTCCATCAGTTTGAGAAGCGCTGAAGTCCTCACTGACGATGAACTTGATCAGGCAAGCAAGATTAACAGCGCTTTGTCAGAAAATTCGAACTTTTTCGAAAGATGACGGAATAAAAGCGTCGCACAAGAAACACCCGCGTCTCTGAGGAAAAACAATCGTGGGAAATATAATACAGAAGCGTATGTTATAACGACTAATTTGATTGCGCATCGTCAGACAATGCCTCAATGGTGATTGGTTAGATTGTCTCGCAAGTAAAACAATGGGAAAGGAATGTCAAACTCGGGTAAGCAGGCGTTTGTGGGGAGGAGGGTAATACAACTCCCCTAAAAACGACTGCGTGGGAGGCTATTTGTTATGCTGCTGTTTTTAAGTAAACTTAGAATTGAAGGACTGAAAGAGTCTTTAACCCCTTACGCCCCAATAGTGATCAGCATCAATTTTCTCCTCTTCGTATCTGTGCACTATAACACAAAGTCAGACAGGTGATGAGAATTTAGAAAATGATCACCAGAGATGAATTGTCTTGATGTTCAAACAAGTTCTCCCAATTAGTAGTCAATAAAATGTGTATCGGGGCTTAAAGGGTAAACTCTTAAAACTCTGACTGGTGTATTTTAACCTTATTTCTCAGGTGTTTGAAGGTGCAACAGGTAATTGATTGTATAAAAAGCCAGTCATGCTGAAATTGTGTATTCAGTCTGATGTGCTCCCTTAAATTACACTTTTTTTGTTAAATCTTTTACAGATAAATGTCGTAAGGACCTAACAACCAAGTTTAGAGATGGTCTTTCAACATTGCTTGTTGTTCTGGAGGTAAATGAAACTTCAAGCATTTAATCCTTGTTGATCCTAATATGTCATTTGAGTGAACTGAATAACTATGAATAAAACCTTTTCTTTCTTAGATGTCAGTGGATACTCAGCTTACATTGAATATACTAGGCTGTCTGTGTGAATTGCTTACTACAGGTGAGGTTATTATAATTATCAATGAAAGAATTTCAATCTACAAATTTTCTGTGAGATGGGAAGAGTTTTGTAGAAGAAAAATCGGTTGGGTGCAACCAGTTTGCTCATGTATCACAGGGTGTGCACTTTTTGACAGCCTTGACAGCTGTGTTGAAGATTTGAATTGTCAAGATGTTTTAGCCAGCGACAATTTCTTCTGGTAACATTAGTTTAAATGGTAAAAGGAGTAGTCAATCCATTAGCCATCCACAAACTGTATCTCATCAGGGGGGACTTGAATATTTCTGTTTTAGCCAGATTAGTGAGTAGTGAATTGGTATACAGTGTAAAAGGTACTTTAGGTAGAGTTGATCCATTGACCAGTTTGTACCATAAGGGAACTCAGAACATTTCCTTGTTTTAGCTATCTTTGTGAGGGTGAAATGGTTTGTTGATTGGTATCATTGGTAAGAACCACTGTGATCTTCTGGAATTCTCCCTCGGTTTACATCTTTGTGTCTATGATGTGAACACTGCTACTTTCAATTGTTGCCATGAATGTTGAACATGCAGAGTTGCAGTGTGTCACTTTCCTGACATATAATTATATAGAGGATATTACACGGTGGCGCAAAGATATGAATTTTATTTTCGAGTGGTACAAAGTTTTGAGCTTTCGATTGCCAGTCTGCAATCTTTGACAAGTGATGAATAAAAAGCGCAAACATTAAAATACATACTACAAAAAGTGTGAAAAAGAGAAATTATAATAAAAAACAATAAAAATACTTTAGTGGGAATAAAATGCTAATCAGAAGATCATAATAAAATTGAATATTGTCAAGGTAATTGTTTCGCATTATTGTCTGCGTCGCTTGTAATTGCTGTGTGCCAGGATTCCAGTGTTTTTCTAACGCGGAAATTTCCCTTGTCGATTACATGAGCACTTTTAAAATATTGCTTTTTACCATGAGAAAATAGTATTCATAATCATCTTCAAGCCACCGTGTAATTTTCTTTTTATTATATGCATATGGACAAGAGTATTTTTGCACAAACAAGAGTGTAAGAGCAGGAAATGATGTCATCGATATCCTCACTAGTGAGGATATGGAAAATACGCCACTCGAGTCCCGGATGTAGTTTCGTATGAACTTTACGAGTAGTCTATTTTCCACTAAAACACTTTTGTCTATATAATAAATGTAGTTATGAAATCTTTATTAGTTAGGGTTAAGGGGTAGAGAGGGGGACTGGGTGGTAGTGTGCTTGGAATACTGTGCTTGAGACAAGAATAGATTCTTTATTAATGGGGTCCCAAGGATTGAAGACTAATGTATGACTATTTACATTTAGCAAACATGTTCCAGGTTCCATTTCCGTTAGTTAGTACAGTCTATACATGTAAATGTACGTGCATGCTCTATACGAAAAAGTCAGGTTTACTTTTACTCCAACTGTAGGTCCCTATAATTATGTTTGACCCTGGCTCGCAAAGAAATGTCAGTACTTCTTTTACGGTTCTTCCATTATGCCAAGTCATGTGGTGTGTATTTATTGACAGATAAAAGGGCCTCTGTCCTTGCAGCCAAGGGTACTGTGGATATTATTTTGAGAGTTATTGTAAGTGCCAGTAAAGAGACGTCTGTCTGTGAGGAGATCCTGTTGCTCAGCCATGTCATTTTGACTAAAGTTGGACCCAAAGGTGTGATTTGTTACAAATGATACTATTTCATACAGTCGTAATCATCATTTAGGCTGCTGTGGCTTTGAGTTTTTCCATGTCCTGACCAAACAAATCTGTTAATATGTACATTGCAAAAGCAACGTGTCAAGAATGGTCTTGTAAAATTTAGATTAAATTATATTTTTCAGATCAGGCTGAAAAGTCACATTTGAATTGTTCTGACTTAATGATTGTTTAATCCTTTAAGGCCTAAGAGTGACAAAAATGAATTTCTTTTTCCATTATCAGTACTTGTGCAAACATTCAAGTGATGAGAATAAAAGAAGTGATCAACAAGGATAGGATGTCTTAATATTCACACCCCTGCAGATCTGAAATCTGCCAGTGGAACTTTAAATTTCTTTTGTGGCCACGTCCCTGTCACCTCCCCCAGGATCTTCACCACCCTACTTGCTACATGTATGCAGGCAAAACCCATGATCTTGTCAGCTATCTTGTCCCCATCATGAGACTGCTTTTTGTTCTCAGTTAAAATAAATACATGTATCAAGCAAATGGTTAGCATACAATATTGACTTATTAAGTTTAAACTGAAGGAAAAGAAGATTGATTTTAGTTAACAGACTTGCTACTGTATGTTGTCTCTTTTACAGATCGTAAGCTGTGTGTTAAAGCTCGCTTGACGGGGGCTCTGCAGGTTACAATGAATATGGTGAAGAACAATACAACGTTCTTTAAAGTCCTTCAACCTGCCCTACAAGTCCTTAAACTCTACTCTGCCAATTGTGAGTCAACTACCTTTCTTTTCTCTTTTTAGAACAGTGAATGCATTGACCAAGTTCTGGAAGTATACCTGTTGCATGTACAGTATGTTCAGTGAAATGAGGTGTACATGTACTGTTTTTCCTCAACATGGTCAATACATGAGCATGATTGCAGTGGTGTTATTATCAGTAGCAGGCCCAGTGATGTGGATTTTGAACTGGCATGTTACAAATCCAGCAAATGGGCAGAGAGGAGGAATTGAATTTGGAGTGTCTGGATAGGGGTGATTTAGACTTATCACCTTTGCTTACAACTGTCACACGCAACAATGGAAGCTCATGCATAAACAGAAACTCTTGGTTTGATTTACATGAACCAGTTTATGTCATAGGCTTTCATAAGCATGGGTGTTGTGTACAACTAAAATGTACCATGTCTAAATCAGTTCTTACAAGTCAGAAAGTCATAAAGATCAACAAATAGCATTCCAAAATATTTTGAAGGTGCCAGCATGTTATTCTTCGGTGTAAAGACAGGGCTGATATGAAGTTGAAGTGTGTATGATTGAAGGATAATGTACAGTGTCTTCATACCTACCAACCGTTCTGATTTAAGGTATTCCTGGAGGCTAATTTGGTGATTTTTAGTCCCTTTTCGCCGAAATCAAAATAGGACAAATATCAACTCAAAAGCTACGAAATTACCACTGCTTATAGAATATTTTATGAGGATTCTGAAAATCTAAGCAGTTTTTTCATTTAATGGAAGGAATTTGTGGAATTTGAGGAAATTAAGGGTGCCACTGAGACTGCCATTTTAACATTAATCAGTCATAACTGAAAGGGGGTTTGAACATGTGTAGGAAGAATTTGATCAAACACATAATACACAATAACAAACCTTTGTACTGAAGTACGTCACAGGAAGTTAAAAAGTAACGATTTTTTAGGAACAAAAATTAAAACTTTGATTTGTAGTGAATATATTACCTTGTCACGCAAACAGCATTGAACACCTCATGATGTAATCTAGTACAAACTTTCGTAATTATACGTATTTTAAGCCTGCCAAGTTTGGTAGCACAACGATAAATCGTGCAGGAGATATTCTATCTACAATGAGTGCATGTTTGTGTCACAAGCGTCCAAATTGCTCAAAACACACCATAATTTTTCTCAACTTCTTCCCCGATCTATCCTTGAGTCCTGAGTTCTGCCTTGCCGCCATGTTTTCCAAGCCAGCAATGCATAATTCGAGCAGTAAATTCCAAAAATTTGCTCTATATAAGGTCTTCCTGCCCTTATAAAGAGAGTCTTTTTTCCCGCGAAACCAATCAGAAGGGCCAGCATAAACAATGACACCTTTCCTAATTGGCAACCAATCTCGTGGAGCGCAACGTTGACAGATTTATTTGATTCGCGTTATTAAAATTATCAGCTATTCTACGAAATAGAACGGAAACCTTGGCTTTTTATGATGAAATGAAGCTTCCACAGATATTTGTGGACACTAACTGTATTTTGCAAAGGACAAAATTACGATTTCAGCGACCTGTAAGAAGAAGTGGTAATTGATAACTCCAGACAATGGCTACTATTTCAATGTCTCGTAACGAAGCTTGCATTGCTCCGTCTTCGTACAAAAAAATACACTTCATTATGCTTCTACCGCCGAAAAACTATGGTATTTAATAAGAGAAAGGTAACTTGTAATCTTCCATTTAAACTAGCGTGAATAAGACGCACCAAGCGAAGAGTCCATGACATGTAATAATTTCGCAGTTGAAACTGGAGATCGCGCGAACTGTCAATTTCCCTTACCATGGGGAATGTTTTCGTAAACCACAATTACAATTTGAGCCGTTTGTTGTCAGGGTGGCAATTTTCCCGCTAAATTTGCCTTGGAGACGAAACTTCAGTTGCTTATATCTCGCTAAATGCAAATTCCCTTGAACTGAAAATTTGAAAACAAACATATTTTGTGATAAACTTCAAACTGCTTAAAAGTGAACCGATTTGAAGAGGGTCACTTTAGCCTCCAGGAATACCTTAATCAGAATTTTCCTGATTTTTGAGTTTCAAAACCTAAAAAAAGTGGGGCATTCCAATTTTCAAGAGGGAAAAAAAGACTTTCTTTTGTAAAAAAATTTGGAACTGGGTTGTTAAGGATTGGTCTTGACTATTCTAAATCCTATTGTTTTGTGCAATACATGTAGTGCTTGAGATCATTAAATGACACCTGAGAATTCTAATGCTAAAACAGTACAGTACAGGCAATGTTTTTAACAATTAATGCAAAACCCTGGAGCATCGTGGACCATGCTCAGTGCTGGGGGGCAGGGCACTACCCCAGGACTGGTGTAAGTGGGGGAAGGGGGGGGGGAGATGGTCCCTATTTCTGATTTTGTAAGGTTGGCAGGTGTGTGTATTTATAGGGTGATTTTGATTTGTTCTTGATGTAGCTGTGAATTGCAATGCCCTGGCTAAGTCAGGAGCTGTCAGTGTACTATTCAGAGTTGTTACCAGCTGTGGCCACAAGAGAGTTATATGTTTAAAGTAAGGAGTTTGAATGGTTGTTGTAAAAGTATGTAGTACATGATTATAGTTGAGCCTTTGCTAAAGGACTCCTCTCCCAACTGGACGCTTGGTGGAGGTCTCAGCCACATTTAAACACTGCACTTTTAACTGCTAATCAGCCAGCATCTCCTATAGTAAGCAGATACTTGAATTTGTTATTAAATTTCTTGTAATTTCTGCATTCATTGGTTAATTTTATTGAGCTTAAAAACTTAAGAATGTAAAAACTTGAAAACTACTTCAAAATCAAATTAAAGTGCTCATCATGGTTTTCTTTAGTTTATGGACTGTTATAATTATATGATTAGTAAAGGCTGATTTACATGGTATGATTTTTACTTACCTATGACTGTCGGATGTGACTTTTGTAGCATGCGCTGCTTGCGTCAGGCAAAGATCGTATACAACTCATTGTTCTAACATTTTGATTCTGGCTAACACTTTCGTAGGGTTTTAAAACGTTTTAAAATCTTATGACAATTTTCATGTTGCGTGCAACTGTCGCAAGGATGTTGTAGGTTTAATTTTCACGACACAATTCGTGTTGTAGGCATGGCGTTGGCATAGCATAAGTATATCGCATGTGACAAAATCACACAGTCTATGTAAATCGGCCTTAAGTCACCATGTGTAGTGCTGTGATTAGTTGAAAATCATTTCCTGTAACCCACTCTCACAAAATGTGCCGGGAGCTGGCAATTTTGCCACCTGCAGTTGATTGGTTGCTGCTTAGTTAACACTAACTTTATTTTCTCCAGGACCCCTAAGCTGGCAAGGGGACCTGTTACCGCCCTATTACTCTGTTATGTTGCCTTCTGTGACAAAATATATTGAGAAGGCTGTTAACTCTATGGTAAAAGAAACACACAATTATGTTTTATTTGTGTTTCTGCAACAGCTTTCTTGTTCTTACAACAAACTTTGGAATTTGCTGATGTAACCGTAACTTTATGGAAAATCAATTTAAGTGTTCTTTATCTCTTATTTCTTTCTAGCACTGACAGTATAGTTGTCCAATAATTTGTCAGTGATTGACCAAGGTGAAAACAGCGTTTTACACATTGGGAGTTAGAACCATGTACCATGCACTGTGTGCAATAATCTAGTGTAGTTGTCTGAGTTGCCAAGTATGTACATAATGAGTGCTGACCTATGACTTGTTGTTAATTATTTTATATCAGACTTGTGTTGGAGATCATCGCCACACTTGTGAAGTCAAGTGAGTTTTCCTTCTTTCTTAGTCTTAATTCACCTTCTGAAGATTAGTTAGCCATGAGGTGCTAAAATTTTGGTCAACATGTTATTATATTTTCTTGACATGTAAAGTGTAGAACCAAAAAAGTTTGTTTCATGGTTATTCCATAAAGACATATCTTACATTTGAAATTAAATTAGTTATGTTTTGTCCACAGACATGGAAAATTTTGCATAGTTTTATGAATGCAGAAAAGAATCTGAGGTGTTTTCATGATCTGTGCATGTAACTACTTTGATTAGTGATTACAAATCAACATTATTTTTTTTCTCTAGGCATGCTGTAAAGTTATGTAAATATAATGCACATGTTTGAATTACTGTGATTCGTTATCCACAGAATAGTTATTTTACATTTTTAAAAGCATCTAGTCTGCAATGTTTATTACTTTGGAATGATATTTTCCTTTGGTTGATTTAGCAACAATCATTTTAAATTCATAATCAGAAATGGATAAAATAATGTAACCTTGAATCACCGATTACCCCTGCCTGATGCATTTTAAAATTAGTTTTTTTATTTTTCTGTTTACAAGTGCTTGAGCTATAAAATACTTTTTGAGTATTTCTTTAGTTACTTTGATTCCCATAAAGTATTTCTCTTCTATAATGAAAACAGTAGGTGACTTTAGAATAACTGCTAAGCAGACTCTTAAAAACAGCTTAGCTGACCTAAAACCCTCTTATCAAGTTATTGGAAGATGGAATGGAATTGCTGGACTACATTTATGTAAGGATGGGGATCTTCATTTGAACAAGAAAAGAGCTCAGTTCACAAATATGAGATCCTGTGAATGTATGTGGTCTTTCTAAACAAACAGTATTGGTTAATTTTGTCCACCACTTTACCTTGGATAGTAGTACCGAGAGGATTACTCTGAGGGGATTACTCTGGACTACTCTGGACCACTATAGTTATTTCTTTACATATTGTACTGCACTTTTTATCATTTAATAAAAAAGCGCATTAGAAGTCAATATTTATTTATTTACTCCTTTTGACTGCCCTAAAAGGGAATGGTTATTCAACAGAGGTACCTTTAATTTTACTTATTCTTACCAATTTTGATTGATTTTCGTGTCTTGGAAACAATCATGAAAATTAATACTCAGGTAAAAAAAAAGTGCGTGAAATTAAATGTGTGAAATTTAATACCGTTTCTAAAAGAGAATAATACATGAATTTTAAATGTTGTGAGTCATGGGCTTGTTGGTAGTTATTCTGAATTAAAACTGTCACTTTCTGTCCTTGGAAATATATCTTTCTGTCTTGTTTTTGACTAGCACTCTTTCCCTGTTTCAATATTATCTTTAGCCTATAAATCAGCCAAAAGCTATTCAGTAAAGTCATCAAACTTTTCAGTTGTAAGCTTCTTGTGGTTAGATTTGACCAGTCCAAACTGAAACTGAGAAATTAAATACACTTTTCATGTTTTTTCCATGAATTGCGAAAATTTATGCTCGCCAAATACAGTTCCCAAATTTTCACGAAATTAAGTACACGCGAAAGTTACAGGTAATTATTTGAGTGCATTCTAGAGGCAATTATTTTGAACAACGACAGGGGAAATTATGAGGTCCAGATGTTAATGAAAGAAATATGGTACATAGCATGAATGGTCTTACATACAGTAGTAAACTTTAAGTCAGGTGACAATGAAAACGTCAGTTTATTTTAAGAAAATGATAATTATTACCGTGTGGATACTCCAATCATAAACAGTAGTTTATTTTCAAATATCTATTTTAGAAATGGCCAGTGAATGTGCCGTAACGTTTTATACCTCATTTGAGATTGGAAATCTTTGAAAAACTGTTTTAGAGACATTGGTCATTGAACAGTGACATATATACTAATCATTCACAGTTTGAGTGTCCACACATTAAAATAATGTGAATATGCTATTTAAATTTTTTAATTTAAATTTTCCAAAAGTTGTGTTTGTTTATAAACTAGCTTAAATCATAATTTGCATTTTAATTTTGTATTGAATTTGTTTAACAGAGAGCTGTGCATCAAAAGCTGTGAGTTTTGGAGCTGTTCCCGTGCTATTACAGATGTTCTGTGATTGGCAGAGAACTGATCATCATCACAGACAAACAAACATCAGGAAAGCTATTCTGAATGTCATCAAGAACATCACCATGTCAAGTATGATTATCATAATAATTATACAAACCCATAACACCTACATTGTAGCTGTTACTGCTTAACTAATCTTTAGATTTGAACTCACTGGATGGTGCAAACGTCATGTAAACAACTGAATGTACTGTTCAGTTACAATTTAACTGCTTCCTAATGGAAAAGTAGATGCCAGACCAGGTACAACAGGTACCATGAAGTAGACACTAACCTGGAGAGTGTAAATTTTTAAATTTTTAAATTTTTCATTTTTTTGTAATGTTTCTGACATTCACCTGTGATTGGTTCATAATAGGAAGTGGCAAGAAAGCATTCATTCAAGCTGATGGCATTAAGACCCTCTACACTTTGTCCTTGGAGACTTTAGAATGTAAGTTGACATTAAGTTAAATTCTATGTGTTTGGATGAGTGAGACTAACAGCGGCTGATAAACTTTTGGATGCTGCTACACTGCCACTGTCTGCTTTTGGCATTTCATTCAGTTGCCAGCTCAAACTATGAATTCCCTGTACTTATCACTAAACGAACATTTGTTTCGTTGTTAGGTCAGTGTGGTATCTGCTGGCTTATACACTTGCATTCCGTAAAAGCAAAGTAGTATAAATTTATCTCTTGGGTCACTAAAAGGCAAAGAGAGTAACCTGTTAAATTAGAAAGCTAATAGTGTTTAATTAGGCTACTGTTTTGTTTCCTCCAGGCCGTGAACTTGATGGGGTCAACAACCTGAGTAGTCAGATATTACGAAGGTGTTTTCCTACCAACAAGCTGCCGGTGTCAACACTCTCATCTCCTTTAGCATTTGCTCTGTTGGATTTGGACAGTGCTGGCTACTCGACAGCTGAAGACCCCATGGATGATAGTGGTGAAGGTCAGTAGAAACAGTAACAACTAAGTCGGTGGAGTATGATCGTCTGGGTGAGTGTAGTCCTGAGAAGGACTGTTTTTGGTGACACTGATTGACGTTTCGATAACCTGAGTGGAAGTCATCAATAGAGCCAAGATCAGCTCAGGTTGTCACGACTTCAGTCAATGTCACCGCAGACAGTCCTTCTCGGGACTACACTCACCCGGACGATGATACTTCACTGACTTATGATGTGACTTGACCAGGCTTCTGATAAGAAGGGTAGAGAGTGAGTTGCTTTGAGGCCATGTTAATTGGCATTGTCCTGCTGTTTCCTTAGACTAGAACAGCTTATCCCTCAAGCTGTTAGGCTCATAATTTGACGTGGTTGTGTTTCCTCTTTTGTTTATTCTTCGTTTATATATTCTTACTCCATTTTTTATGCATCATATCTCATTCTCCAAATGAGATTATTAACGCCAAGTATTTCAAGTGTCCACGATCGCTCTAGTGATCCTCCAGCAAGCACCTGCTGTTGGTCAAGGATTTGCATTGTTTGCAAGACCCTTAACAAGGTCTTTACCCATTATATACAGTATATACAGTATATATATATATATATATATATATATATATATATATATATATATATATATACACCTAATTGCAATAAAGTTGTCATACAAAAATGAAAAAAAAGGGAAAAGAAAATACCCAAATAGGAATAAATTAGGTACGCTAACTACATTCAGGGAATTGCTGAGACGAAGGGTTAAGGCTCAAAAGGTTTTTTAGGTGGCCAATTTAACTTGTTTCAACTCATTTGACATCAAATTGAAGTATCACACCGTCGTCCATAATTTCTTTGAGAATTATATAGAGATAAAGAAATAATTTGCATGGCTAATTAATTCCTATTTGGCTTTTTTCTTTATTCTTTTTTCCATTTTTGTATGACAACGTTATTGCAATTAGGTATATATATATATATGTATATATATCTTAATTCCAAAATTGTCGTTTTTTCTCATTGAAGCTTATCTATTTTGTCCTGTGAGAAGGGGTTATACTTGTAATTGCTTCCTAAGCTCTGGCTCAGCCCAAGGTGGGACTTGGCCTGTACCAACGGACCACAAATTAATAAACTAAATTGCTAGTCGTCCAAACTGTGATTTTTTTGCTATTTTGAACTCCACCCTTAGGTGAATCATCTGATGTTGAATCAGAAGAAGAGGATGATGAAGGTAGTAGTACCAGTCAAGATGATAAAGAAGCTGCTGACAGTGGAAAGACTGAAAAGCCTGATACTAAAGCTCCGAACCAGAACAAAGCCAAACCTCGAGATGACCTGGACATGTATGAAAAGTTCTTCCCAGAACTATTTGAATTTCAGGTAAGTTCACAGATAATTACACTGTACACGTAGAAGAATCCAGTCCTCTTTGGCTGTTTCAGTCTGCCGTTCGGTCTGTCTGTCTGTCTGTCTGTCTGGACATTCGTCTTTGGTCAGTCTGTGAGTCGATTGTTCAGCTAGTTTGTTAGTCTATCAGTAAGTCAGTAGGTCCGCCAGCAAGTCGTTCAGTCTATAATTCAAGGAATCAATCAAACTACTTCTATTTTACTCAGTCAGTCAGTCTGCCTGCCTGTCTGTCTGTCTGTCTGTCAGTCAGTCTGACAATTAGTCAGTTCTTCTTTCTCTCAGTTAGTCAGTCAGACAATCACTCAGTTGGTCAGTTGGTCTATCTCTCTGCCTGTCGGTTAGTCTGTCAGACAGTCAGTCATTCGATTAGTCAACCTGTCATTCCTGTATATCGCTGAATTTTATTAATCAATTTAGATCATTTTTGTAGTATTCATTATAGGTTACTTCACTTTTTGATCCATTACCAGCCATATACGCTGTAGTCCATGAACTTGAACCAGAAAGCTGTTTGTTCCATCCAGTAGTCAAGTAGTTACACATAGTACTGATTACTATCATTTTTATGAGGCTGTAGCCAACTCTTATTTGAAGATAACTTAGTAAAATGTGCCTGTGTTTGATTCTTTAGGCTGAGGGTGCAGAGCCAATGGAAGATGAGATGTTCGTTCCACAACCCATTGTGATTCCAACAGCTGTAGAGGAGCCACTCTCAACCTCACCAACAGGACCCAGCCATCTGTCAAACCAGCTTGAGACTATGAATTTTGACAGGTGTGTGCCATTCTGTCAATCAACTAACCAACTCTCCAATAAACCAAATCAATCATCAATCAACCTACCAATAAACCAAATCAGTCAGTTAGTCAACCAACTGACACAAGGACCAATGGATAGACGGACAGACAGACGGACTGACCAACCAATCCATTGAATGGTTGTAGGCCTGTCAGTCAGTCAACCAACCAATAGACCAAATCAATCAATCAATAAATCAATCAATCAATCAATCAATCGGTCGGTCGGTCGGTCAGTCGGTCAGTCAGCAACCACCTGTTCGCGTTATTGAAATCCTTGTTTTTTGTGAAATCACTGTTTCAAAGCAACCAGCTGGTCGTTGGCCATCAAGACAAGCATGATTCCTTTCGGACAATATGGGTGGTAACTTACAAGAGGTTGTTCAAGATTATCATCTAGTGTCCCAGCCCAAAGATTTCCTCACCCTGTTAACCAAGCAACTGTCCAGATTCCTCACTGTCTGTAGAACACAGCTTTTCTTATATCACCTTAAGATCCACTGTTTTGCTTTTGAACATCTCTTAACCACATGCTCAATTTAATAATATTTCTTATCACAATACCACAGTCCACCCACCCAATCTGGTGGAAGCCAACCAAAGACACAGGGTGCAATAACACAGGAGGAGCTAACAGAGGAAGAGAGGCCTTGCTCTGCTGCTGAGAATCCCACTGCTGACAACAGTGGACGCTCGCCCAGTGTCCTGCCAATCATCAAGACACCCTCCCCTGACATTTATGGTCACTATCCACCAATGGAGCCGGAACCTTTGGGACAGAAGAGAACAGGGCTGCAGAGGTACTGTGGTTAACGGGACCTCTGTAACCATTATTAGTAACACTTTGAATAGCCAGAAGTTACATTAGCATTAGTGAAAACCTAAAAAGATTGGTGGTGAATGACACTATACTATTAAGTGTCTGTGGTCACGAATGGCCCGGATGGAAATTACAAAATTACAAAAAAAAAAAGGATGGAAATGGATTACCCCTTGAAAACATTGGCCCAACTTTTTCAAGTTCTGTGGGTTATGACTTACAAAAATCATTTAAAAATCTCCTCAGAAAAATTCACTTCACGTATTCATAGAGCTTTACTAAAGACAGTTTTTGTAGAGGGTGGAACACTGGAAAAATCGAATTAGAAACCCCTGACTTAGTCATAACTTTAGCACAGTTGACAAAATGCCAGCAAAATCTGCGTGACGCAGTCCCTTCAATTCATATTTGTGGATTATTTCTACACATTGCATAAACGGATGCAGCATTTCCATTCAACAGCGTTCAACACTTTTAAATTCAAAATGTTTTGGCAATCAGATTCCGTTCAACGCCATCTAACATCATTTACCATCATCTGACATCATTCACCATCATTCACCATCATCCAACATCATTCGCCATCATCCAAGATCATTTACCACCATCCAACATCATTCACCATCATCCAACATCATTCACCATCATCCAACATCATTCACCATCATCTAACATCATTCGCCATCATCCAACATCATTCGCCATCATACAGCATCATTCGCCATCATCTAACATCATTCACCGTCATCCAACATTCACTTTCCTCCAACACCATTCACCAGCATCCAACATCATTCACCATCATCCACTATCATTCACCATCATCCAACATGATGATGATTCACCATCACCCAACATCATTCACCATCATCCAACACCATCCACCATCATCCAACACCATTCACAAGCATCCAACATCATTCACCATCATGTAACATCATTCACCATCATCCAACGTGATGATGATTCAGCATCACCCAACATCATTCACCATCATCCAACACCATTCACCATCATCCAACACCATTCACCAGCATCCAACATCATTCACCATCATGTAACATCATTCACCATCATCCAACACCATTTATCATCATCCAACATCATTCACCATCATCCAACATTATTCACCATCGTCCAACATCATTCACCATCACCCAACATCATTTGCCATCATCCAACACCATTCACCAGCATCCAACATCATTCACCATCATCCAACATCATTCACCATCATCCAACATATGATGATGATTCACCATCACCCAACATCATTCACCATCAAACACCATTTACCATCATCCAAGATCATTCACCATCATCCAACATTATTCACCATCATCCAACATCATTCGCCATCATCTAACATCATTCACCATCATCCAACATCACTTACCATCATCTAACATCATTCACCATCATCTAACATCATTCACCATCATCCAACATCACTTACCAGCATCTAACATCATTCACCAGCATCCAACATCATTCGCCATCATCCAACATCATTCACCATCATCCAACATCATTCACCATCATCCAACATCATTCACCAGCATCCAACATCATTCACCATCATCTCACATCATCCAACATCATTCACCGTCATCCAAGATCATTCACCATCATCCAACATCATTCACTATCATCCAACATTACTCACCATCGTCCAACGTCATTTACCATCATCCAACGTCATTCACCATCATCCAACACCATTCACCATCATCCAACATCATTCACCATCACCCAACATCATTCGGCATCATCCAACATCATTTGCCATCATCTAACATCATTTACCATCATCCAACATCATTCACCATCATGTAACATCATTCACCATCACCCAACATCATTCGCCATCATCCAACACCATTCACCATCATCCAACATCATTCACCATCACCCAACATTATTTGCCATCATCCAACATCATTCATCATCACCCAACATCCTTCACCATCACCCAACATCATTCGCCATCACCCAACATCATTCGCCATCATCCAAGATCATTCACCATCATCCAACATCATTTACCATTATCTAACATCATTCACCATCATCCAACATCATTCACCATCATCCAAGATCATTCACCATCATCTAACATCATTCACCATCATCCAACATCATTCACCATCATCCAAGATCATTCACCATCATCCAACATCATTCACTATCATCCAACGTTATTCACCATCGTCCAACGTCATTTACCATCATCCAGCACCATTCACCATCATGTAACATCATTCACCATCATCCAACACCATTTACCTTCATCCAAGATCATTCATCATCATCCAACATCATTCACCATCATCCAACACCATTTACCATCATCCAAGATCATTCACCATCATCTAACATCATTCACCATCATCTAACATCACTCACCATCATCTAACATCATTCACCATCATCTAACATCATTCACCATCATCCAACATCATTCACCATCATCTAACATCATTCACCATCATCCAGCACCATTCACCATCATGTAACATCATTCACCATCGCCCAACATCATTCACCATCACCCAACATCATTCACCATCATCCAACATTATTCACCATCATCCAACATCATTCACCATCATCCAACATCATTCGCCATCATCCATCATCATTCGCCATCATCCAACATCATTCACTATCATCCAACATTATTCACCATCATCCAACATCATTCACCATCCTCCAACATCATTCACCATCATCCAACATCATTCGCCATCATCCAACATCATTCACTATCATCCAACATTATTCGCCATCGTCCAACGTCATTTACCATCACCCAGCGTCATTCACCTTCATGTAACATCATTCACCATCATCCAACACCATTTACCATCATACAAGATCATTCACCATCATCCAACATCATTTATCATCATCCAAGATCATTCACCATCATCTAACATCATTTACCATCATCTAACATCATTCACCATCATCTAACATCATTCACCATCATCTAACATCATTCACCATCATCCAGCACCATTCACCATCATGTAACATCATTCACCATCACCCAACATCATTCACCATCATCCAACATCATTCCAAAGGGTGGCCAAACGTGTGTAACATGTTGAATTCAACAATGTTTAACGTTAATGAATGGAAATGTTGTGTCCGATTTTCTGGGGTCTTACTTTTCAGGTGCGTACAATCACAGGGAGAGATCGGATGGAAGGGAGGGGGTGGAGAGGGGGAGTAAGCTCTTACATCCGTAGGGGGTGATCAGCATTAATGGAAAGGAGCAATCTGATTGGTTTCCTGAATGATCTGAAAAAGAACTTAAGTTCTTTCTCAGTACAGATCTCATATGTAGTTCAATAACATCAGGTTACATCAGTAGTATGATAATTGGATAGCTGCTACTGTACACGATCTAGAGGCACATTGAAGTACATTTTGCTCGTCCGTTTTCAGAACTATGATCTTCAGGGATGTTGAACGGCAGATCCACCCTCAAAAAGTAATTAACAAAGTAGTTTTTGACCTGGATCGCCTATTGAAGCAAGAAACCGATGTTGCTGAGAACTGTTTGTTAGCAGTGGGTAAAGAACAACTCAAGTTAGGACATGCCCGAAAACCCAGCAACTCCAGGTACGCACATGACTTTTTCACAGTCTAACATTTTTCCTAAGGTTATGGAGCAAAAGAGAATGCGAGTGCAGAGTACATGTAGAACTAATACAAAAATCTCATCCCTCGCTTTGTCCCCGGGGGTGGGGGCGGGGGCGGGGGCGGGGTACTCTGGTATATTAATGACAGGGGCCAGTGGGGGGGGGGGGTGGGGGGATATGAGGCCAAATTTCATGTACCCAAAAAAGGACCCATTAGGCTAGAACTGAAACCCAAAAGAGTCCAATGGCCCAGAAGGTAACCTAAAAAAATGCCATTTTATTTGCCTGAAAAGAGATCTTTTGAGTTTGTAAGTGAAACTGATGCAATTCTGTGACATAAAATTGAGAATCCTGAGGTACGCATGCTTCTTATCATTCCTATAAAAGTCCTGCCGAAATCTCTATACCCAAGAAAAGTCCACTGGAAAATTTCTCACCCCAAATAGGCCCAGGTCGCTAATTTCAATCCCCAAAACAGGCCTTTGCACCTCCCCGTCTATAATATGCCTGAGTACCCGCCTGGGCCATTTGTATACAAAACCCCCACCCCACCTTTTTATTTGCTTGTTTCGCAGCGTTAGAGAGTGAAGAGTTAGTGTAGACAACGAATTCAAGTTTAACTCCCATAGACACTCCAGGGGTACAAGCTATTTTCACTATTTGTTCGGGTTATTTGTGTGCAGAACACAGTGTATAACTTAATTTTCTTCTGTTTTCCTGCCACAGTATGTCAGAAGGTGAAAGGTCGTCTCCTGAAGAGACAGCCAGGCCACTGAAGTTTGAATCTCGGTTTGAAAGTGGAAATCTTCGTAAAGCTATACAGGTGAGGTAACATATCAACGTTTCGCCTCGGACTGTTCTTAAGTTTTTGTAAAGACAACTTTCATTTGGAAGGTTCAAAGAGTGCTTTGGTTAAAAAGATCTTTCAATGGGAATTCATTTGTTAGAAACAAAACAAAGCAGTTGAGTGAACTTTGTAATACATGGAATAGTGACTAAAACAACCTGCAGTTAGTCTGAGCAAAAAAAAAATCTTTCATGTATTACTTCCCAATCCGACGCTCAACGCGGAATGCAAAGTCATCTGACCGAACTGTTGCCGTCTTTGGTGGAGAGACACTCAAAAAGCGGTTCATTTAGTATAAAATTATCAAAAACGAGAGGGAATATTTCATATGCACTTTGAGATTGGCTATTGGCAGAGCTTGACCAAATAATGAAATAGCTGATTAACTGTCAAATGTGCTCTGACGTGATTCAGATTTTGTCCTAAATATCCTTTCAACTCATCAAACATTTGGTTTTTAATTCAGAAGTTATATTGGTCCATCTTTTGTTTAGCTGTAAATAGCCTGAGTAGCAAGCGTTTCTGTAGGCCATTCCACGCGATAGAAGCATTTTTCGCCTTTTGTGGCCGCTCGAAAATTGGGGCGAGGGCACTTCCCCTCCTTACTTTTTTCCCAATTTTCGCGCGGCCAAAAATCAAACCTACAAAAACACTTGCTACATAGGCTAAGCTGTAAAATGCTCTCCTGGCTTGTGTAGTAAGCCTGGAACTGGCCGTGTGACAGGGCTCGGGACTAACTTTTCAGCTTAGTAGCCAAGTGGCTAGTGAGAGGCTTGATTTCACTGGCCAAAATAGATTTTCACTAGCCAGACTTTTTTGCATAATCTCATACTGTGTTCAATATGTCTAGTTTTTAGCCAGGTTAAGTACTGTAAACATGGCTTTCTGTAATCTCAGGAGTGAAGAACTTGAATGTTGACTGTTCTTTCCAACAGTTAAAGATCCTCACACGAATACAAAGTACTATATGTCTTTACTTAAGTTCAGGGCAAATTCGCCTTTCTTTTCCGTTTCGTCAGATCATGACAAATAACTCGGACAATTAACCTTATACGAAAATGTCATCGTACGGAGAAACGTTGGGAAGACGAGACTAACATGGTACGAACGTTGTAAGGTACGGAGAAACGTCAAAAAGACAAGACTGATACAGCACTCAACTCACGTACGGAAAAACGTCTACAAGAGAAGACTAGTAAATTATAAGCGTATTTAAGCGCGGAGCCGGAAACATTGAGCAGAAAAACTTATAAGGTTCGAACGTACTAAGGTAAAGAGAAACGTTGAGAAGTCATATCAAACACGTTGGTTACAAATGCACTACAGTAGGGAGAAACGCTGCCAACGTACCAAAATACAGAGACTAATAAAATACGCAACTACTAACTTACGGAGAAAGGTTATTACACAAAACTAATTCCGTAAGAACGTGTGTGACGTACGGAAGAACGTCGAACGGACAGACTGAACTATTACAGTGGGGAATAAATTACGGAGAAACGCAAATGAGGCAACTAAAATCGCACTAACGAACGGATAAACGTTGAGAAGACAAGACTAATACCGTATGAACATACTAACGCACAGAGACACGCTAAGCAGTGTCGACTTATCGTACGAATGTACTAACGCACTGAAAACCTTAGGAAGAGCAGAACAATGTCGTGCGAACGTGCTAACGTACAAACAAACGTTGAGAAGGCTAGACTAATAAATCGGAGAAACGTGAAGACGTTATGTAAAGAGAAACGCTGGGAAGAGAAACAATTGTACGAACGTATAGCAAATAATGCAAAAAAGTCGATAACAGAAGACTAAAGAATTGTGTGAACCTACTAACGTGTAGACAAATATCATAATTATGAACCCGATATGAACTCACTAATGGACCTTTCAAGGAAACGTATAGTGAAACGTTCTAAAGACAGCTTATGTCGTTTGAATGTAGTAATGAGGGAGAAAACGTTGCCATCTGAGACAAGAAGTAGTAGGGAAAAACGTTGAGAGGACAAAACTAATATTATACGAACATTATGATATCCTTTTACGGAATAGGTTTTAGTTTCTGCTCACTCAGTTTGCTTTTGGGATCCGATCATCAGAAGCAATATTTAGTTTGGTTTCCATCCGGTGCTTTAGTGCTTTGAAATTTTCACTAGCCAAAATGGCTAGTGGAAGCGCAAAACCTACTAGCCAAAACGGAATTTCTGCTAGTCTGTGACTAGTTGGCTACCGTTAGTCTCGAGCCCTGGTGTGATATGAAATCCCCCCCACAGTGCCTTGGATCGGTTCATAAATCATCTACATGTGTGCCGATAAATTGTGCCTAGGATAAAAACTCCGATCCGATTAAAGTCAAAGTCTGGATTTCCTTCTCAGCTAAGGCGATCATTTCCAACCTGCATTAGCAGTACAGTGCTTTATTTTTTCTTTCCAGGTGCGTGATTATGAGTATGATCTGGTCCTCAATCCAGACATCAACTGCAAGCACCATCACCAATGGTTCTACTTCGAGGTACGTGATTTTCCTTTGCGTTTTAAGGTAATCTTGAAACCATTAGTCATTAGGCTGCCTCCCGGGAGTCTTAAGGAGAAGATCGCTGAGTCACATCTGGAGCCCGTGCGGCAGAGAACCAAAGAATGGCCAAGGCAGGGAGGAAACGCGCTGCTTGCGAGGCCAAAACTGGACCCATCCAAGTGCGCTCTACCTATGGGAGGGACGTCCGTGCCTTGAGTGATGACAACAGTCATCTGCGGGCAGACAATACCTGTTAAGAACCCGAATACTTAAGACATGGTCTTATCGTCAGCGACTGATAAACATAATCAAAGTCAATGGAAACCTTAATATAATGGCCATTTTTAATGGCACTGGATTACAATGAAGGGAGGAAACGTGGTCAATTTACATGTTGCTTCAAATTTATTTAGTAATCATCTGTTAGTATTGCTGTGCCGACACGAAGACATGAAACAGCTGCCACTTTTTCAGTGAAATAGAAATCAATAAATAAATACATACCAGATCCGCGTTTACAAGCGCGGCCAGAAAGTGAAGAGCCAATCACGAGCAAGATTCGAAAATGACACTTGGTTTATGATTAAGTATTGTTGAAAAAAGTAACAGTCATATTGTTTTCCGCAACGTTAGTGTTCACGTTCTGAGTGTCCGACATACAGTTATCTTTAGTGATGTATTCTAAGCATTAGTCGCAGATAATTGGTCCACCAATCAAGCAGTGCACGTTGTCTTTTTCAGATACAGTAATCAAGTTTTTATTTTTGATTTTAGGTCAGCAATATGGATGCTGAAATTCCTTACAAGTTCAACATTATTAATTGTGAGAAGATTAATAGCCAATTTAACTTTGGTAAGTTTTGCCACGTGATGAATTTTAAGAGCTTTGTTTTGGCCTAGAAAGTGCGTTTACTACAATTTAAGGCAGAACCAAACAACAACGACAGTTAATGAGAACGAACGAACGAACGAATGAGTGGATGAACGAGCGAACGAACGAACGAACGAATTTATTTAAGTGTCAGTTTTGTATGGTAGTAAAAGAACCACTAAATAGGGGCACTATCAATTGAAATAAAAGCTGGCGTTCTTAAGAATTAGCGGTAGAATAAAAACGAGAGTTGATGAGTTGTTCCGTTGCCGAGAGTTCATACTCTCCGTTGAAACGGTGGATGGTGTTTTCTAGTGGATAGAGCCGTTTCACAAAACCAGTGAAGTGTCGGATTGTATCTACTGCACATGACTTGTGTGTGTTAGCAGGGATATTTTTACTCTTTCTGCTCTTAAACTACTGAGGTGAGGTCCTTTTTCGATCATAATCCGTCTGTTCGGAGCCAAAATGGCCATAAAGTAATTCTCATACGAAATGTAAGGTAAAGGTAAAGTCGAACACGAGCCACAGGAGGCCCACACGGCCGGAGCTTAACCCGGATTCTTTAGCATGAAGCAACTGAAAGTATTGCTACTCCCCCCTGGATGGGACGCTAGTCCATCGCAGGATTACCCCCAGCAGTATGTCGCCGGTACCCATTTATACACCTGGGTGGAGAGAGACAAAGTGGGGTAAAGTTTCTTGTCTAAGGAAACAACACGGTGGCAGAGGCCAGGCCTCGAACCACCGACCTACAGATCTGAAGTCCAACGCGCTAACCACTACACCACCGCGCCCCCACTCAAACGAAATGTAGCTGTATTAATTTCCCTGTCTTTTTCGTAGGAATGCAGCCGGTCATGTATTCCACTATAGAAGCTCAGGAAAGACGAGCTGGCTGGGTCAGAGCAGGAGCTAATGTCTGTTATTATAGAAACTACTTCACGCGGAGTCGTGAGGCAACTGGTGGGCAAGGAGGAAAAACCTACTACACATCCACCTTCACTGTGGCTTTCCCGCATGCTAATGATGTGTGTTACTTCGCTTATCACTATCCGTACACTTTTACTATGCTTCAGGTAGGAAATTACCTTCATACACGCTTTGATCTTAACTGCTGTCATCCTGCCTTGGTGCCTTAAAATATATTCATGGGTAAATGGGTCACCCCTGATATACATCCATGGGTAAATGGGTACATACTGTGAGTCATTAATGGGGCCTCCCACCAAGGTGTCCTGGGGTTGAATCCCGGGGTGAGTTCTCTGTTCTCGTCTTAGTCAGGGGTTTTTGCTTCGATTTCTCCAGTGTACCTCTCTCCACAAAGAACTGTCTTCAATGTTGTTATATGATCCGTTATGTAGCTCTCCTGCTTGTTTGGCATTAGGGTTGAAAAGGCCTTATTATACGTCGTATCTAAGTCCCGTAAAAAGTGATAATTTCGATCCCCCTTCCTTAAAATTAGCAAATTCTCAAATTCGACTTCATGAGGTAGAAGCATAGTGTTATTATTTGCTGTTTGAGTAGTCCGTTTACGAAACAATTTCTGAAGCTTGAACTAGATTTGTCAGAAACCATAGGACGCAAAAAGTCTTCTTGAAGGAAAAATAGCATACATGTAAATGCGTCTTATAAAAGAAGCCTTAGTTCTATGACGTTTTGCTTTAGGAAAGCAGAAGGTGATCTCCAAAGGGAAAGCTGCTAAATCTTTATTTATTTATGGAATGTTCTTTCTAAATCACTTCCTGTCAAAGGTTGATTCGTGTTTTTGCCATTCGTTCGCAGAACCACTTGTCACGGTTAGAGTCGTCTTTAAACACCGGTGGCATATATTACCGCCGTATGACCCTGTGTAACAGTCTGGCGGGAAATCCGTGTGACGTCATCACAATCACGGCACAGCCGCGGCAGGGAGATGCCAAGTCTCTTGAGATTCTGAGTAAGGAGACAAGATCTGTGTTTGTGTGAACGAGTCGTCAGTTTACTTGTGATAAATTTATGTCTTGCGTTTGTTTGTTGTAGGGAACAGACCATACATATTCCTCACGAGTCGGGTGCATCCTGGCGAAAGCAATTCAAGTTGGGTCATGAAAGGTGTCATTCTTGTTTCTAGAGCTTTGTATTTTGTTTATTATTTATTTATTTATTTATTTATTTATTTGTCTGATGTCGAGACCGTTTTCATCCTTCCACATGAAGTCTGGAAGAAAGTTTATTAAACTGTCATCTCGGTGCGGGAATTTTGACCACATAAATTATCAGGCACGAGTTCAATAAAAACGCGAAAACTGAGTGATTTTGTCCCCCATCTATTTAGAAAGACTTAATCAAACTTTTGAAAAGCACAAAAGTTGGGAGTCGTGAAATTTTCATCGTATAAAAAGCGCAAAGTTAACTTATTGTGAACACTTCCTGGAATAAGGTAGAGCTGACGCCAACTCCCCCGTTTGAACTTGGATCACTTGCTCACGCCCTTTTCTACTTTCTTAACTTTCACACCCCAGGAGGATATAGAATTGTGGACGCAATGCTTGATGAATGGATATGGTTTTTGGGAAACATAAGCGCGAACAGCATACCTAAATACCTGTAAATACTGGTCACGTCTGTGGTTCTTTACAACGAACGTTTTTCAAGTTGTTACCTCGCTAGACAATCAATTTAATATGCTGTTTGCAGAATGAATTGCAAAAAAGGAAAAATTTTTAGCTAATGTTTTAACTGAGCCCAATTTAAAAATCGTCGCTAGACCTTCATCCTTTATAGTACGAGGAAGTAAAAATTTTCAATTATAACAACTTTGTTTGTTTGTTTGTTTTTTTTTTTTTGCTTTTAGGAGTGTTGGATTTTCTAATGAGTAACTTCTACACGGCTCGTCATCTTCGGGAGACTTTTATTTTTAAGATTGTACCCATGCTAAACATAGATGGAGTTATAAATGGCTGGTAAGATGAAGAATACTGTCAGGTTAATTCAAAACATCACTTACAGTAGCTTTGTCATGCAACGATGTTCCTCGGTGATAGAAAATTGTGATTTGACAAGCCAAAAGAATTCCTTTAAGGCTTAGAGCTAAAGTGACAGGGGTTTCGTTACGTATTTGAAAACCAAGGTATCAGATTAGAACAAAGATGACAGGTCTGGTTCAGTAACGTTCCTTGTGATGTCCCTGTTCATGTTTTATTTTACAGGCAAACCTTTAAATACCTTATTTCACTGTTTTAAATAAATAAGCTGTAAGAAAACTGAAAGTATTAGAGTGGCTATTTAGAAATCTTCAAGAGTCGCTGAGGTTAGTGTCTTCTGAACGCACACATTCCAGGGTGTTTGCCAAAACGCGGCAGACGTCTGACATCTCAGTGCCTTGAAAAATGAAGGCTATGTTTGGCAAATTATTGGTGATTTGTTGGTAACTAATTGCGTTCAACCTTGTATTGCAGTCACCGGTGCTCTCTGTCGGGTGATGATCTAAACAGGCGCTGGATCTATCCCAGCATGCTACTTCATCCCACTATCTATCACGTGAAGGGATTGCTGTTGTATCTACAGACGATAGAAAAGACGCCTTTGGTGAGTGAAAACTCCCTTGTGCCTGGAATTAAAAAAAAACGTAAACAGGGCAGTGTTTTCCAGTGGTTAGATCAAATCAGATACAGTACAGTGTCGAGATTAAACGCGATTTTCTCGCTAACTCAACGCAAAGGCAGTTCTCCTTGTTTATTACAGTAATTCAACGCCCGGATATAACTTCAACTTTCGTTTTCTCGAGAAGCTTTGTGTTTCCCTCTAGGGTTCGAGTTGTCGGGATTCGAGATTATTGTCGGGATTATTGCAATTACTAAACAAATCCACTGAATTGCAATTTGCACGTGTGACTTTTTTTGCACAAAAAAGTGGATAAAACTCACTAGTTTAATTTGTTATTTCCACGTAATTTTAATTTTCTTGATAGAACTGCATCGGTTACAGTCCTACATTAGAGAAAGTACTATTAATGCTCTTCTTGCTTTTTTTGTTATCTTGAAGGTTTATTGCGACTTTCACGGCCACTCACGCAAGAAGAACGTGTTTATGTATGGGTGCAGCACGGCCGCCACCATTGCAGCCAGTTCATCCAGTTCTGGTGGTGTGGAGAGTGGTTTGGTGGGTTCAGTGAGAGAACGAGTGGCTGACCTGTCAGGCTCTGACTCCGCCAGTAGCATGGACCCTAGTGACATAGATGAAGATCCCGGATATAGGGTGAGATTATGAGCCCAGGTTCCTGAAAACGAAACGTCCGCTTTCTGTATTGGTGTCTTTAGATTCCAGTTTGCTTATTGACCTGGAAAGTTTTAAAAATACTGCTTTCACGTGTTGGCTATTTCAGTTTCGAGTAGTTTGCCAGAACATCGCATTTGCACATCATTGAAATCATTGTGCATGATTCGTTCATTAGTATTTTGCTAGCATTCTAAATTCCCGATTCATCTGTGTCTTCATGTTCTGAATTTTCTGAATTTTCCATTTTTGTAGACGCTGCCACGAGTTCTTCACAATATCGCGCCAGCCTTCTCGCTGGGCAGCTGCAGCTTTATTGTTGAACAGTCCAAGGAATCCACCGCCAGAGTTGTAGTGTGGAGAGAGATTGGAGTAGTGAGGAGCTATACAATGGAGAGTACATACAGTGGCTGCGACCAAGGACCATACAAGGTGGGTAACACCTACACAGCATAACTCATCCTCTGATATCGGGTCTGACCATAGGGAGCCTGTTCCAGACTCCGAGATAGTGGGAAAGCGCGAATTGAGAAAACGAGTGCGAAAAACCTCGCGGGGGCTTGGGAGAGATAAGGCGGATTTTCCCGCCACCGCCCCCTTTTTCCCCAGGTTCCTGCGCGCGTATTATTTTCGCGTTCCCTTTCTGTTTGCGCAGACCCTACTATCTCAGAGCCTAAAGAGGCTATACTATAGGTACCAAGCTACGGAAGGCTTGGTCTCCAACGCAGACATTCTTTCAGGTTCGTGGGAGACGAGTGGATTGCGTGACGAGCTCTGAGAACGTCTGCGTTGGAGGCTGAACACTCTTCTGAGTGGCTGAGCTGCGTCAAGGAGTTGAGCTTTTATATGAGGGCCGACTGGGACTGGCGCTATCGTTACAGAGTCGGGCTTAATCCGTCGACGTAACACTTGAGGTTGCTTTCGTATTCGTCGTGTCTGTGGTTGACTGATGGCAGTAGAAAACGCAGCATCGTTTACGGTTTTTATTACTGACTCTGTAAACAAAGTTGCAGCCGCTACAGTGTTTGGTATAGGGGGTAACTAAGCAAATTTGCTTTGATGGTTACTCTTCCAACACTCGACAAGACATGACTTTTCATAACCACTTCAAGTTGAGTGTTGTTTTGTTTTTCAAAGGGTTATCATATAGGGACAAGAGAGCTAGAGGAGATGGGCCGGTTTTTCTGTGCTGGGTTGCTCCGTGTTGGTCGTTCGTACTTTTACCGCAATAATCAGGGACAGTTGTCAACAGAGGACGGCACGAATGAGATGCAGACTGCTGATAGCTCATGGTGAGTCCCTGTCTTCAGTGTAGAATAAAACTAGCCAGTAGCATACTTGCCGACATTTATTCTGGGAAAAGGATGTTTTTCGGCGTAAAATCGGATAGACTCTAAGCGAGATAGCTCACATTTTCTTTCGACTTTCGAGCCTCACCGATCTGTGATAAGCCTGGATTTAAATGTCATTTGTGGGAAAAACGCAATGACGCTTAATAGATTTTGTAATTTTGTTTCATAGTGGTTTCGTGGTAGGCGCCTATTTGGGTAATCTGTCGGATGACAAAACGTGTGTCAAACTAGCTTACGCTTATGAAGTTGAAGTGTGACCTTTTAAAATTTCCTGTAAGTTAAAATCTTTTTGCTTTCTTTTCTCCTGTAGGATACGAACAAGCGAACTGTTTGTTCCATGTGAGTTGGTCAGTAGCGGAGTTGTAATCTAGTTCACCATCTGATTAACCCTTAAAGCCCCAGTAGTGATCAGCATAAAATGTCTCCTCGTCATATCAGTTCATTGTAACACATACAGGTTATGAGAATAAAGAATATGATCACCAAAGATGAATTCCTTGATAATAGTTCTTCCACCTAGTACTAGACAAAGATATGTGGAGACCAGTAGGAAGAATTTGCATAACAATGCTGGGCTTAAAGGGTTAAACCAGAATTCAGAACAAGAGTAGCTTCAAACTCCTTTTCTCTTGAAATAACTGGGGTACTTCTTAGTCATATAAATTATATCAGAGGGGACGAAAAAGTGGAAAGGTGGGGATTATTAAAAAAAGGAAATATCACGAGCATCGAGTCAACATAGGGAAGCATGTTAGCTGACCCAATTGTACAAGTTTTATTATCATTAATATTACCTGACATGTAGCTTCTTTCTTTGTAAGCGCCAGAGTAGCTTCTTTGGACTAGTTTTTATACTTTTAGCATTGTAAACGCATCGAGGTTTTCAAAGTGCGTCATAACAACTGTGATCTATTGTTGTCATTGTCAGCTGAAGGCAACGCAACTTAACTGGGGTCTCGTCTTACCGTGCAAAATTAGCACAATTTCCAATGTGGACTGCTTTTGTACCTACCCCCTGAACGAAATAGAAATGAAGCCGAATCAATCGTGTACCTACGCTGGAATTCACTGAAGGCAGTGTTGCACGCATGCGTGTGTGCACAATTGTTTCCGGTATCCGGGCCTTTGTTTACATGGTTTAAAAGACTAGGTCACAGATGTTTAGACGCTCATTCTGTCAGATTGAACCTTAAGGACGGTGCCTCCTAACACAGATGTATTTTTGCAAAGGGTACGATTATGGGGAAAAAGTAGATCTTAGCAGGGGTTATTGGAATCCAAAAAGAAAAATGTGGGTAACGCATTTTTCAGAGATATTTAAGCAACCACAATTCTAAAAAAAAGTGTTGAAATACAAAGAATGTATAGCGATTTCTTTCCAAATTTAAGCTCAATTATCTCTGAAAAATGCGCGGTTACTTCCAATTTTCTTTTTGGATTCTGATAGCCCTTGCTAAGATCTGCTTTTTCCATATGGTCATAAACCGCACAAAAATATTGTTGTATTAGTCTTAAGAAACCCGAATATCCCATGATGCACAGTAACAAAAGGAGGGACCGTCCTTAAACACGGAGCGATCCTATAAAAGGGAAGGCTCCGCCCCCTTGAAACGCTCGGTTGGTTCTAATCTGATTTTGTAATGGTAGACGCCGGTCACGCAGTTGATATCAAGGAGAATGTCCGTTTGTTTATCCGAACAACGAATGAATAAACCTAGACTAAAATAAGCTGTAGATACTAAATGTATAGTATACAAATACAAGTGAGCCGTCAAATCTTATTCAACTCTAAAACGTTGCAATTTATATGCAAGTCCGGTGAGGTTCTCAACTGGAGTTGGTAAACTCGAGATAAACACTGATAAACCGAGATTAAAAATTCAAATTCTGTGAAGTTACCAAAACAGCTTCCTCACCGCTCAACTATTAATAAACCAAAGTCAAAGAGTTATACAAATTTATTTCAGGACTTGAAGTTGAATATCAGTCTGTGAAGACGTAATTTGCTGGGACATTTTTCAAACCCAGCCGCAATTGCAGTTGGTTTATAATCCGTTGCAGGATTCTATGATTTATTTTGTTCATAATACTCTCACCCTTTGGGTTTCTTTCATTGGCTCGATCTTATTATATACTATTATACAGAAGTAATAGTTTCCCCGAAAAATCTGTAAAGAGTTAGACAGCTAGTTGGATTATTTTATACCTCGTTTTGTTTGCAAAAGCCGTATTCATGCGGATCGAGTTGTTTGTTATTTATCGGTTTCGGTTTGCTTTTATAAAAAATTGTCATTGCAAAAATTCGGGGTGAATCTACACGATATTTCCATTCGTGCGATTATCGAAGAATTATCCACCCATTTCGCCGAGCGAGAATAATCTAATTATTTATCTTGTTCATCGGCTACTAATTTTGCTAGTAATGCGAGAATGTTCGACTCGAAAGCACGTCCCGTTTGGTCTGGCAAGTGAGCCAATCAAATGCCTCCATCGGCACCCCTTGGGATTTGTGATTGACAGGCTGAACAGCTCAGCCTCCCTTTTGTAGGTTCGCTTCGTGTTTAAATCATCTTGGATTCAAGACATTAGCCTTGGTTACACCACCCAAGGTAAACATGATTTCCCCAGTATAGTTTTCCTTTAGGAAATAAGGCGGGGTAGTAAATTTTCCTGGGAAATTACGGTTCCAATAACGAAGGTTTTGGATAAACAATTAAGAATAAAAATTAGCGATAGTAGTTTCGAATGACGTTTTGATGACTCACTCATCATTTTCAAATTCGTATAACTAAAAGTCAGATTCTTGTGCGTTCCTTACATGGTAAAATGCGTGTTGAAGTCTTGTTGTTGAAGTTTTCGGTTACACAGAAAATTCAAGGGGCAAATTTTCCAGCTGAGCGACTTTCGCAGCGACGCCTAGCTCTTTCACATGTCATGTTTTTATTTATCAACCGAATAGGAAGGCGACGAAATTATTTGAAATGGGTGTGATGCCAAATTGCACTGTTTATACATTTCCTGAGAAGTAGAAATTTACGAAATTTATGTGTTATAAACCTCAGCATTCCGTTGAAATAAATACTTGCAGCATTGTTCGAAAAGAAGCCATCTTTAATCTTCTACACGCTTATGCCACTTGCAAGTTAAGTCAACTTGCCAGTCGCACTGCACGTGCAGTGACCAAAACTTGGCTTCCCATTGGTTGGTTTCCCTGGGGAAACTTAACGACCCTTCAATCCACATAAAGTTTGCTTCGGGCAGTTTGTTTTGTTCTCGGTCATCTCACCATGAGAATTTACTAGGGTTAATTTTCCCGAGGTGAAATCGGTTGCGCGGGAAAACGCAAATTTCCATAGGGAAACCTGATGTTACCATGGTAATGTTTTCTAGTGTAACCACAGCTATTGTAACCGAAGAGATTTGCTACTAAGTCAGTAAGGATTGTTACGGGTAAATATGGGGAGTTTTAAAATAATAACACCTACCTTGGAAATCAATAATGAGTGGGCCTACGAGACGTCCCATCGCAGTAAACCTTTACTGAAGGAGCAGAAACTCGATACAAGGGGGATTGGTTTTAAAATAACGAAAAAGGTGAGAGAAAGAGGTCGATTGGGTCTTCTTGAAATAAACTTTTAATATGATCAATGTTTTCTTTTCGATAAGGTCACTCAAATTCTGTCACAAAGCACAGAAAATGAAATAATTGCTATTTCAGTTTAAAGTGTTTTTATACTGCAAGAGTTCGAGTGGCAACATTATAATCAAGAAAGTAATATAATTGTACATTTTGTCAAAAAAAGAACTTGTTATAGTGGGATTGTAATTGTTAATGATTATTTATGAAGAATAAACGATGATTTTTGCACAAATTTATGAAAAATAAAGAATATTATTAGCACCATTTCATGAATGTTATTGTGAAGATACCGCTGGGTGAAACACGAAGGGGTTTTAACATGAAAGTGCTATGAACCACACTTCTAACAGATCACTAACAGTTTGTTAGAAGAAACAGATATATTGTTTCTACGCAGGGAAGGTCATTAAACGTTTTAGGTGTAACTGTTGATTTAATAGCTTCTGTCGATTCTGTTTCAACAGTTTCAACAATTATAAAACATGGCATCTTACTGAAATGTAAGACAAGCCTGTAAAATTTTTGTAAAACAGTCAATGGCTCGCTCACGACTCTTCATAGATAAGCGTTAAGTATGATCGTCTTTCTTTCAGGGCAATGTGTCAAACGATTATTTAAGGTTCGCTTTGAATTCCTAGTAAGTTTGCTTTCAACTTGTAAATTGGACTCTGCAATTTTCAATGAATTGTGGTATTGTATTGAAAACCACAATGAACAGCTCAACTTTTGATCAACAAAGCTCTTTCACTGTAGTCCTCTTCTCAGCAACTGAAGCAACCAGTTTCCTTTTTGTCCTTTTCTGTCGCTTTGCTGGTACTAGCACCTGCGTTACTGTAATATGGTTCAGTTTCATTAACTTTACTGAGGTCATAACAAGGGGTGTCTTTCTAATCATCTTTTCCAATGTTGCTATCAGTTGAGTGATTTTTTTTTTGTTTATTAGTAGTAATTAGACACATCTCATCGCTACACGTGTTGGTCTTACCACCTCATCGCAGAAAGCAGACATCGCTATTTCTTATTCCATTTGGAAGCTTCAATTTAATCTACTCGTTTCAGGGTGGAACTTCAGTGTTCTCCTTATCAGGCGGTAACCGGTATAATTTACCGCTTGTAGCACCGCTTGTTACCGGTTAGCCAGAACGATATACTAAGGCCTGGAGTAGAAACGTCCAGTAGTTTGGGATCGTAAAAGATTTATTATCGGATTGAATTATGAAAAGATTTAGGTCAGTCGTACTATGTACCACGTAAGTCTTGTCATGCGTTTGTACATTATTAGACGAAGTCTTGCCATCTCGACATTTTTAAGTTCATTAGATAATAGTCTCATCTTCTCTACGTTTCTCCGCACGTTTCTGCCTTAGTAAGATGTTAGTCGTATCTTTTTAACATTTCTCTATATGCTAGAACATTCCTAAGGAGACCGGTAACAAGCGGTAAATTATACCGGTTACCGCCTGATAAGGAAAACACTGAATACGGTTGAAAAAAGAAAAATAAATAAATAAGGTATTAGCCTTCTCGACATTTTCTGTGCGATAGTATGTTCATCAGTGTTGTAAGGTCTTGTTTTCTTGACTGTCGACATTTCTCCGTACGTTAGAACACTCGAAAAATATTATTATTATCTTGTCGACGTTTGTCCGTGTGCTAGTATATTCGTAATTTATACGTAGTTAGTTGCATCTCCTTAACATTTCTCCGTACGTAAGCGATGTCGTAAGATATTGGTGTTATCTTTTTGATGTCTATATCCGTAGATTGGTTTGTTCAGGTTTGTTCGTAAGGCGCTTTTAGTATTGTCTTCTCCTCGAAGTTCTTTATTTGTGCCTTTGTAAGGACTCTGTCTTATCTTCTAGGCGTTTCCCTGTACGTTTTTTAGGTTGCTGTAAGCTTTCTCTTTTCGACGTTTGTCTGTACGTTAATACGTTCCTTGTAACAGGAACCGCAAAGGTCAACCGTTTTTAAGGGTTCTCGAGACGTGTGTGAGTCTAGTGTCACGCGGGCAACATTATGGGTCTCATGACGACAATTCCACTCCAGGGTAGAAAAAGATTTTCAACAGAGCTGCTTTACCGGTCTAAAAAACTGACTTCCCTGAAAACTAGGGAGAACACTGGGTGGAACACGACAAGATAAGAGGAAAAAAAGAACTACAAAGCCCACTAGCAACTTATACTTACTCTAAATGCTTTAATGTCTAACTTGTGCCTAGTTTAAATTATCGGCCCACACAGTAGCACCTCCGTGGACGTCTAACTCTTGTAAGCGACCACTTCTTAAACCACGCCTATGATGACAAATTTTCTCTTTTTACTCAAATCACGATATTCGAGACACTGCTCCTAGACGACCATCTTTGGCATTTTGGGTAGTGCTAGGTGATGATCACTTGAAGTGTGAGGTATTTGGATGCCAGGTATGGCCAACGATAACCTGACATTTCCGCTAAATATGGTTCCGGTATTTTGTCGATTGTAGAGAGCAAAGGAAGGTGTTTGTCAATTCTTTTTGGGCGTTTGGTTTCGTCCCCCCCCCCCCCCCGCCAATGGCTCGCTGGAGGAAACTCCACAAACAAAACAGTAACATTACGCAAGGTTTGGAACCGTGTAGAAAGAAATGACGCAAGAATTTAGCTGATGGCAAATTTTTACAAATCACGCGCTACAGCAATTTGCAGCAAATATAGTTAACGACTCTCGTGATATCCTGATCATATCTTGGGGCCTTTTGATATGGAACCTTTAAGTTTAATTATTTTTAGGGCTAGGTTATTTATATCATCTTTGTTCTTTTAAATATTTTCGCGGTACTTTTCTGATTTTCGCAGTCCCTGCTATCTGAGAGCCTAGAACAGGCTAGTTCCTTTAAGGTACTATTGATCAGGTGGACCGTTGATTTCACCTCGCAGTTTGAAAGATATGACCACGCGATCACAAGTTTTGTGACCGCAAGATGACCCAACATCGGCAATGTTCAACTTTTGCACATGGGCTCACATCCCGAGATAATACTTTTCCTGAAGGTAACAAAGTTTATACACTGTAGATAGCATAGGTCGAGTTTTTATTTCAGGCGTTAGTTTGGGGATATTTGTTATGACTGCGAGTTGAAATTCATTCATCGCATGTTCAACGTAACGAATCTTGGGGTCATCCTGCAGTCAACGAACTTGTGATCAAGTGATCGGTTTTTCAAACCACGACGTGAAATCAACTGTCCCTGATGCAAGATAAAAAACCCCTTGTCCACAGCCGTCTGAGATAGACAGTACCACTTAAACACAACTGAATAGCCATCTTTTGTGACCTTGAGTACCACTAAATTAAAAACGTACAACATGCGATCAGTCAGGATATTTTTGCAGCGTCATACAAATTGTAAACAAACCAATCGCGTAAGAATCACGTGAATGGTGTGTAAAAATAATCTCTGTAAAGATCTTTTAACAACGGGCGACATCAGTTTCTGTTCAGTTCATCCCTGACTGTAACTGGTCTGTTTGACCTTTAGTCGTTTGTCCATCATCGTTTGTCCACCACTGTTAAAAGGCAAATACCTTTTGGAGTTTTAACGATCAGGTGAGTGTGAATATCAAAAAATCCAAGACGATTTCACCGCTGTATTTAGACTCGGGTCTTTCAGTCATGATTCGCCAGCTGTGATGCGCCCTTCATAATTCACCGATGATGACAAAACGGCTCTAGAAATTTACAAGTTTCTCAGGAAGTTTACATGGGCGACGCAGGCATAAGTTGGGCTGGCTCAAACCGGCAGGTTTTCCTTCCCGGGTTTTCCTTGACAAAATTGCATTTGACAAGTTTTCTTTTCTCCTGTCTACGACAGCGTTTGTCAAGTTTTTCCTTGGAAAACTTTTCCTTGCTCAAAAACTGGCATTTAAAACAGTTGTTGAAGAAGGAAACTTGCGAAGGAAGACTTATCAAGTAGCAAAACGTGCTTGTAGACCACCAACATTTCACTCTAATTTTCATTGCCATCAAAGTCAGCACCGCAAATATTCAAACGACAAAAGTAAAAAGAATGATTTCGTCCAACTTTAATTTTTGGAAGATCGAGAGAAGATTTCGTGGTATTTTGATTACAGAGACATTATCAGTTATTTTTAGTACCATTTTAAAAGCAGAAAAACAGCAACAACAACAACAAAAAACATAAATAAATGGTTAGTTGTCTAGTGTTTATTGGTACTCATTGAACCGTTCATTAAACACACACTTGTAATCGGCTATTAGATTATTATAAACCTGTATCCAAACGGAAGTTTTGGGAAACAAAAAAAGTTTGCGTGTTGTAGTTGATGGACTACAAAAATTTGGACTTTAGAGTTTGCGTCTTAATGCTTTAAAGTGCCCCACTTAAAAGAAGTCCAAAATAACGCATGACAAGGCGGTTTTATTTAAGGTGTTTCGATACAGTTTTTTGGGACCATACCTAACTTTTTGAATCGGCTCTTAGACAGTCTTCTCCTTGTCAGATCAACGTGAAATTTGCAATACTTGTTGGTTTTGGATTGAACTTTAGCGTGGTTTACATTTTGTAAAAATCGATATTTCCATGACAACGATAAACAAAAATCCTCGAAAACAGTAAAATTGAAATTTTGCACGATCCAGCTTTCGCTTCGAAAAGAGAATACCAGCGTCTTAAACTGTGGTGTATGGCAAACAAAATATACAAGAACAAAAAAATTCTGTATGTTTGTTTTGAAGTAAATCACAAAAACATTTTCAACCTTAGTTTTTGCCTAGTAATAGTAAATGCACTGAAAAATAATCAACGCTTTGATGAAATGGCTAGTAAATACTGTTAAAATGTGACTTTTACTTACTATTTTACGCCTAGAAAGTTTTGTTGAAACTGGTGTTCGCGATCTCGAGAACAACTTGTTTTTCTAAGATCATTCGCGTAATAATTTTGTGGTAATTTTTTATTTTTGAGCGCTTTTGCGAAAATCTTAAGAACGGCTCGATAGATTTTTTTTAAACATTGAACATGCGTGCTTGACGATGTGACCAATTTTAGTTTTGAGTCTTATTAACATTGATTCACTGGAACACTTTTAGATTTAAAGTTAAAGAGGATGTATGAACCGACGGAGGAGGTTGCGTTACAATATTCACAGTTGGCACGTAGATGCTAATATATTCAAAGTAATGCGTTATTCATTGCCTCGTGATTTTTATCTGGTTTCTTTGTTCTTTGTTGTACTGTAGATTACTACGAAAAGTAAAAATCACGGAGGAATGCATTGCCCAGTACTTTGAATATATTAGCATTTACTTGCCAACTGTTTATGTGTAACGCAAGCCTTTCCGTCGGTTCATACATCCTCTTTAACGTTAAATCTAAAAGTGTTCCAGTGAATCAATGTTAATAAGACTCAAAACTAAAATTGGTCACATCGTCAAGCACGCATGTTCAATGTTTAAAAAAAATCTATCGAGCCGTTCTTAAGATTTTCGCAAAAGCGCTCAAAATAAAAATTACCACAAAATTATTACGCGAATGATCTTAGAAAAACAAGTCGTTCTCGAGATCGCGAACACCAGTTTCAACAAAACTTTCTAGGCGTAAAAAAGTAGGTAAAAGGCACATTTTAACAGTATTTACTAGCCATTTCATCAAAGCGTTGATTATTTTTCAGTGCATTTACTATTACTAGGCAAAAACTAAGGTTGAAAATGTTTTTGTGATTTACTTCAAAACAAACATACAGAATTTTTTTGTTCTTGTATATTTTGTTTGCCATACACCACAGTTTAAGAAGATAGTATTCTCTTTTCGAAGCGAAAGCTGGATCGTGCAAAATTTCAATTTTACTGTTTTCGAGGATTTTTGTTTATCGTGGTCATGGAAATATCGATGTTTACAAAATGTAAACCACGCTAAAGTTCAATCCAAAACCAACAAGTATTGCAAATTTCACGTTGATCTGACAAAGAGAAGACTGTCTAAGATCCGATTCAAAAAGTTAGGTATGGTCCTAAAAAAACTGTATCGAAACACCTTAAATACACGAAACGATGAAGGTGAGCCGATCAGTGAGAGTGTGCGCGTCATGCACGTGACCTTGAAAGTTACTTAAAGTGGCCAGTTCGGCGAAAATAGACCCATTTTTTTTAGTAATTTTCTAGAAAATCGCAAGTCTTAACACTACAGTCTCTAGGCTATGAGTAAACTGAACTGCAACACAAGCTAAGACCGGTAGATTTCAAACACTACATACGTATACTTGGCGTGATCTTTTTCTGCATAGGCCGACGTGCAGTTTTTCTAGATTTTGCATTTCAAAACTGCTGGATTTAACAAAGCAATTGAATTTAAATAGTATTTCTCGCTTAGATGCGAAGATATAGGTCGTTGATCATGAATTTCAATTTTTTTACGGTATTCATGATATTTTTTGGCGCGGTAAAGCCGCGATATTTACGGCTTTACCACAAATATCGCGTACTTGTTGTATACTATATGTTTGACCAAAATATATGAGAAACTTCGGACGGTCCAAGTATAGATTACCTACAATCATGGCCAATTGATTTGGCGACACTTCACTTTTTTCGCTCTCTTTTCCTGACCAAGTAAAAACTCGCTGATATAATTGATGTGTTAAAAATACATCTTAAATCTCTTTCCCACGCAACCCCTATACAATGTCGAAGTCCACGTAGCGTGTAAGATGTTCGAGACATCTTTGCCCCTAGCCTGTCTCTCAGAATTTTTTAGGAGGGCAGGCAGGGTCTATGTTAGGTATTGAGGTCTCTGGTTGTAGGCACATTCAAAACAACAACAGAAAAATGCGCCCAAAGTATACCGTTCGACAGAGTCTTTAAGAAAAAACGTTGTTAGTGTCTAAAACGTTTCGGCCACGATTGTAGCTGGAGGATGTACTCTCCTACCCTGGACTTCTCTTATTTTTCCGCAGCGCGATTTTCGTGTCCGCTCCGCCTCCTTAGTCGTTCTGAACTTTGCAATCTCGTCCGAAGAGACTTCTGGGTGTGAAAACGGCGGCGAGAGGATACCCTGGTAAATAGCAGGTCACGAGTCTCGGAGATTTCAATTCATTAGGCGGCCGCCGTGCGTACGCGCACGTCGCGCCGACTAGTAAAATGGACGTTCTTTGTTTTTCATTTTCGTCGTCGTCGTCCTGTCAGTTACTTAGTCCTCTTGGGGTTGCACAGCCTCTGAACAATGGCCTTGTTGTTATAATGACACAAACAGATAGATTTGATCAGGTTTGGAATCGAACCTCTCAAATACCAGACATTCTCTAAACAATAACATGACCTTTACTGAAGATCTTAATTTGAATTTTCCATCTATGATCGCAGAAAACTTCAAGGTAGTATTGACGAAATACATTAGAATTGCTGCGGACGTGTTTCTAAATCGTGTTTTTAAAGGGAATACGGTGACAGATCGTAACAGTGCGCCATATCGGACGTCCATAAGCACGCAGTTTAAGTTGTTATTGTTTTCGTGACCGTTTAACAAAATCCGTATTATATCAAGTTGCCTGTCAACAACTTGCGTGGTCTTAGCAATTCCTTACATATCGGAAGTACAAACTGTCCATAACAGGTCACCAGAAACCAAGAAGTACTAATTTTTCTTAACCATTTTTCCTTAGGTAAAGGGGAGGGACGGGGGGGGGGGGGTGGGGGGTGAGAGACTATCGGCCGCCTGTAAATTCTTCAGAATTTGTTGTTCTACACGGTCTACACGGTGAAAGGATCCCCATTGGCTATTGAATCTTGTGTTTATAATCACGTGTTCCACTGTTTGCCACGGTCTCTCTCGCCATTTTGAATCTCGAGAGAACCCTAGGGACGAGGTTGGGATTATTGCTCGGCCAAACAGATATGAGTGTATAAAGTTACTCTCTCTCCGTGGTTGAAATTTACACGAAGCCATGACAAAGAAAAGGAACATTTTCTTTAAAATAAAGATATATTGTTTTGCACCATTTTACTACCTAGAAACTCTGTGACACGAAATTTTTCTTTAACAGGTCAATGAAGTTGCTTTTTCTGCTATCCATATTGAAAGGTTTCACCGCTGGTCACGGACAAAGTGAGCATCAGCTTTACTCTTACTTATCAATTAATTATACTGTGAGGTAATATTTTTTACATATCACCATTACACATTTCTTTTTTGTAGGATGTGGTTCGGTGGTGAACAATACTTTGACAAGTCCTGGGTATCCAAACCCGTACCCAAACAATATGGAGTGCACTTACAATGTTTCTATTCCACATGACAAGAACCTGAACATTGAGTTTCAGAAGTTTGACCTGGAGGGAAGTCCATCATTATGCGTGTAAGTATAAATACAAGACTAGTACAGTCACTTGTTTATTTGCATCATCCGTACGACCTCATGCATGTACATCACATAGGAATAGATATTGAGCGCTAGGAGTATTGTAGGTGTCGTCTGTGAAAATTGTATATGTAGTTCCACGGTTTCTGCCGGGTGTTTCGCGTAAATACCTCTGAGTAATATTTCAGAATCGTCCCCGGCAAATTTCACGAGCTTTAGGCACAAACAAAGTAGCCTCGAAACCGCAGGTAAAAGAACATTGAGTGGAAGGAGAAGGAAGGAACGATTTAGTTGTCGACTATTAATTAAGTTTAAGGCGAATGTCCAGTTAGCCAATATTTTTAGATTGACATGACTCGTGTCAGCTCCTACAGCTGGGTAATTTGGTGAGACCTTACATTTCAATCCGCGTTAGACAATCGTGAAAGCAATTTTTCAGGAAATTAGGGCATGCATTAGATTTCAGAGCCGATAAAAAGAAGATTGAAAAAATGTGCTCCTTTCGGAGCACGTTACTTTCGGTTCAGCTGCATTGACTTCTTCAGTTTTGACAAGGAAAGCTTAGACTTGCTCCAAGTCGCTCGTATTTTCTTATAAAGGACGAAACATTATCGTGCCAGGAGAAGGGGTGATACGTGCGTTCGCGTATAGCGCGGGATAATTTCCTCAACGTGCGCGTAATATTGCGTGTGTCGCGCGCGATGCAAATCAGTGAAGTCTATGATACGGCTCTACGATAGGAGCTCGTTCCGCAGAACCCGAGCTACCATTTTGATTCACGCTCGCTGACCAGGTGCGTGCCTTCCATAATCAGAACGAGCGACTTGGAGCAAGCCTAAGGAAAGCTGTAACAAATCGCAAGGTTTTGGCGCTTTTTCAATTGGTACACTTCTTTCTGTCACTTCTGCCACTTCTTTGCATGCTTTATAACAAATAAAACATGGTAAAGTTTGTTCGATTTGAGGAGATTTAACAAGAGAATAAATTATTCGTGAGAGGTACAGAACATTTCATTTTTCTTACAGCTTTGATTATTTGAAGATTACGGACGACAACAACGTGAAAGTAGGTGAATACTGTGGCAATCTCACGGGGAAGGAAGTTATTGTAAGTGGGGATTACGCAGTGTTAACATTCTACTCGGATCAAAGTGAGCAAAGAGAAGGATTTCGAATACTTTTCACTGCTGTTCAACTTAGTAAGTGCAATGCGATATTTAAAAGAATGGTTTGAAGGATCCTGTTTCTTTTAACGTACATGCAAACCAGTTAACTCATCGTGTGATACGTGTTATTGTAAGGGAAGGGTGATGAAACCTCCGCCATTCCCTTTTTTTTGTCGTGAAGCTATACTTTGAAAACTCCTTCTCCTTCCTTTATGGGGAAGCGTGTGATTTATTTTCTATATGGTTATAGTATGTAAAGGTTCAGCAACTTGGTCATGGTCCCAAAGAGGGGTCTTTCGAACCCTGGAAACCCGAAATTTTTCTCTTGGACCCCGGAGCCTGAAGCCTTTCTCTGCTTGGAGTCTGAACAGAAATGCTGATTCTGGCCAAATAGAACCTAGGGGCTCGTTTCTCGAAACTCCCAATAACTGTCCGGGCCCGGTTAGTAATTTTTCGAGCTTATTTATCTATCAGCTAATGATAATTATTGGCGTAAACTAAGCGATATGTTTCATGAAATTATAAAGATTAAAATTTAGCTTTCAAAATCAGTGAAAATTGTATAACTATTGGAGAATATTGTGCACATAGAATAGTTTTCAGGCTCGGTACGTTGTCGGGAGTTTCGAGAAACAGGCCCCAGGCTCGGTACGTTGTCGGGAGTTTCGAGAAAAGGGGCCCTAGAGCGGAGCGATGGAGCTCTAGAGCCCCGAATTTTCTGTCTTGGAGGGCTGCAGCCCTGCGTTTTTTAGGCCGAGGCCCTGAAGCCCTAAGCCCCTTTGATACCCTGACTTGGGGCCTGGGACACCATCTAATTCGGAGGATATCACCAAGCCTTTCTGAAAGCGTTGAGCTTAAGGCCATGTCTTAGCCATAGTCATGTGACTTATGATGTCATCTCGGTAACATGGGTATGATAGGTATTTCATAGTAGGTGCATATGCCTTATCGTGTGAATAAAAACTCGAATAAAAATTGTCAAAGTTAGTTGCCGGTTTTTTAACTGATGAAGGATTCTGTAAAGATCTTTGTTTTAAATATATATATATCGTTTTTATAGTTGTTCAGTGTTACGTTTAACACCTGTAAACCTGACGCTTTCGGAAAGAGGGACCCTGTACTTTAAATAAATAAAATAAGTTTTATTTCAATAAAAATTGAAAGAACACGCTAAAAAACAACGAGAGCGAATCAGCACAGTGACTACGCACACATCCGTAGTTGGCATATACAAAGGGTTGAATTTTTCTCTTGACGAGCAGAATCGCCAGGTCAGCAGGCTGTTCTCAACTGTGTTATATTTCAGCACCATGCCCAGAGAGCTGGGTGCCAGGTCACCACGGTTCCTGTTACAAGCTCTCATCCAACACCCTGAGATGGTACTCAGCCAAATCCGCCTGTGAAGCTCTGGGAGCGAAACTGGCAGTGTTGAGTTCAGATGTTAGACAAAATGTACTTGCTCCAAATTTAGTGCATACTGCATGGATTGGTTTGTACAGGGATCCCAAGAACAAGTCACGATGGCTGTGGGTTGACGGATCAAGTGCTATGTACACCAACTGGAATTACGGAGAGCCTAACAACAGGACAGATACGGGCACACGCTCGGAGGATTGTGGAGAAATTTATCAGTCAGGAAAATGGAACGACAATAACTGCAGCAACAGTCTTCATTACGTTTGCGAGACCGGTTGTAAGTCAGACATTATTTTAGTAAAAATGGCTTTTTTGCAAGTAGCGTCTTACTTGCGAGTCCGTTTGGCCACCACTCGCGCATGTCTGTCTACGCAAGTCTGCACTACCAAACTTGCCTTGGCTTACGACTCTGTTGGCCAGAGCCTTAGAGGGCGCCGTCCTTAAGGCCTGGCGAAACCGAGTCGCAAGTCATTGCAAGTTTGGAAATGCAGACTCGCGTACACAGGTGGCCAAACGGGCTCGAAAGTAGACGCAAGTTCAAAAAAAGCCATTTCAGCGCTGGCTTTGGCGAACGCCCGTACTAAGGAAAACGATACTGAGACCAACTTGGGTCAAGTTGGGTTGAATGGCGAAAGGGTGAAAAACCTGCGTTCACTTGTGTGCAAATTTTGGCTCGATCATATTAAACGCAAGTTATCGCAAAGGATCGCAAGCACACGCAAGTCATGGCCAAACTGAGACACGAGTCATTACAACTTTTCAACTTGCGATAATTTTCAACTCCGTTTGGCGAGGGTCTTAAGCTGCGCTTTTTATTGGCTTAAACCTGTCATTCGCGTTGTTGTTTTTGATCGGGTCATGGAACGAACAAATTCAGATTAGTAATTAGAAACCTTTTTTTTAAGACATTCCGTAAAATCGCATGTAAGATATTCTTACAGTTAGACACTAAACAAATACAACTTATAATTATAACACAACCTTAGTAATACAGCGCACCCTAATTCAGTGGATAATTGAGGTTTTAACCATTTGCCCATGGGTGCACGCTGACGAATGCCTACTACTTGAGCGCTCGCTGATGTGACGCAATGTGGCGCGTGCGATCAAATCAGAAAATTTAAAATTACCTCGCTAGCTTTTTGTTGAATTTTTCACGTATTTTCCTCGACATAAGTTTACAAAAGACATGAAACCAGGAGCCATAATCGGGGATGGAGACCGTAACTAACTGCTATTTTCAGTATTGGCGTTGGCCCCATCGAAAAAGACAAATGTGCTATTTTTAGAAAAAATTGCGCCATCGCGCGTGACACACGCGCGTGTGTGTTGCGAGGACTCCGCGCAGAGAAAAACAAACAAAATGGCGTCGGAAATTACCTTTGTTGGAGATGAATAAATTCAATTTCTGTCATCAGTGTCACTTCCTAATTTGAGGCAAGCCCTTGGGGAGAACTTTCTGGATAGTGACTCTGGATATGAGGATTATACAAATGATTCCGATGATGGCAGTGAGAATATTTTAGAAAAATCCTGTGGCGAAGATGTGTCGGACATGTCGGACGAGGATTTCCCCGTTAGACGGAAGAAACGTTTTACGGGCAAAAATGGCGTCGAACTACGAAAAAATCAGTTGAAGGCGAATCAGGCAGAAAAAGGGAAAATACATCTCGAATATATATTTCCTCTGAGGACGAACAGAGATTGAAGGGCAGCCGCAAAGACTGTAAAATGATTTTCCAAGCACGTACTGAAGAAAAGTAACACACTGATAAATCGTTGTCACTTTTTACACTGCAAGAAAAATAGTAACATATATTCAAATACCGAGTCAGCAAAGAAAATGTCTGTCGAGATTTCTCAGCGTATGTTTTCTGAAATAATGCCCGCCTTTACCGAAATGGCCGAAATGTTTATAAGCTTAATTAATTAATGAAGACCAAAAATAGTGAAAAGCGCGCCTTGTTTTCAATCAAATGCTCTCGTGGTGCGTTATCAATCGTCGACAAAATAGAGAACTGGAAAAACACCAAGAGAAAAAAACCTACTTCCGTCGATGAGAAGGAGAAAGATGAAGTGAAACTCCATTCTGCCCTAGTACTTAATATTACTTTCTGGGCAATTTACGAACCAACGGTTTCAACGACAGAGTGAGCTTAATTATTTTTCTCTGCCAGCAACCCGGCGAGAAAAATCACTTTGTATCGAAGCAAAATTAAGAAGAAATTACGACTGAACGTCTCTGAGACACAAATCTAAGTTGTTTCAGAGTGCTTGATTTCTTAGGACGAAAAGAAACTGTAGAAATAGAATTTTAAGCATTTTGCGCTTTGTTTACAATTTCTTTCATCGTCCAGTCAATCACTTGTTCTTAAAATTTCACAAACAGCAGGTTTCATACGGAAGGCTTTGACTCCGAAATATCGAGACAAGACAAAATAAAGCACAGTAAAATTGGAAAGAAGCATTTAATAAAAATTGTCACACTTTTTATGGCGAGTCAGTGCAAAAATCATGCAACAGTCTGAATGACAAGCATTGAACAAATCCAGTACCAGAAAAGGCGACATTTTTTGGCTATACCACACAAAATTGACACTGGTTTACCTGTACTCGTTGTGGCTCTATCTGTGTTCCCTTGAGCAGCTCCAGACATTTAGACACAAGTCGGATGCCATGTAAAATACGTTGAATCGCTTTCACAGTTGTTTAAGTGTTATTTTTACCATTCCGTCGGCGGGCTCTAAACTAAGAAAAACTGCGTTTTGTGGTTTGCGTTTAAAAAGTAAGATGGTGAATTCTAATGTTCCTCACCTCCGTAGTCTTGTTTCCGTGAGCTGCATAGTAATTATCGTTCAAGTTTAATTATTAATCCTGTCTTCAGTTCGATCAAACAAACACATGATGGCTCCGTTGTCAGCGTTGTGCGAACGGAGCGATTTCAAACTCGTTCATTTGAACTCTCGCAGCCATAACGGTGAGATCGTACAGCTTCAATCCGCTTTGAACGACGATTACAACAATTTTCAGGAAAAATCAAACACGTACCACATTTCAGAGCCCATAATTGGGAGATTTTTCCCAGACCTTGTGCTTGTACCTTCACTTCGGAGCAGTTTCATTGATTCATTCAGCTTCACAAAGAAACGCTGCAACACTTCGTAAGGTTTTGGCGCCTTTTTCGGTCAGTCATGTGATCGCGATCGATTCTTGTTCCCTTTTATCTCGGAGTTTCTCTCTCTTTTTTTCTCTTTCTTGATTTTATAGCAATTAGTGATTGCGTTTTTAATAATAAAAACAATTGTGTACTCGGGCATACCGGATATCAAATAATTATAACCATCTTGGTCATATCCAGCACGCCCTCGTTGTACGCAAATTTGCGTGTAGCCACGCGCGTCAAATTTGCGTGTAGCCATCTTGGTCATATCCTGCACGCCCTTGTTCTACGCAAATTTGCGTGTAGCCACGCGGTTTATGACGTTGAGGGTGGCGCAATTTTTTCTAAAAATAGCACATTTGTCTTTTTCGATGGGGCCGCGTGGACCCCGCGCTTACGGTCTCCGTCCCCGATTATGGCTCCTGATGAAACCCTTATCTTCTCATAATAAAATTTGTTAATAGTACGACCCATACCATTTTTAGAAGCCAGATGTTTAACGTTTTTTCAGCCAGTGACTGCGCAAGTAGAAATGCACGCGTAAAATTGGCGTCCAACAGTAGCTTGCGTGGCCGGCGTTCGAAGGGGAAGGGAGAAGGGGAGTTCGAGCGCGAAGCGCGATCGTGGGATTCCCAATTCCCCCCGACCACCCACCCCCACGATCGCGCTTCGCGCTCTCTCTCGCGCTTCGCGCTCGAACTCCCCTTCTCCCTTCCCCTTCGAACGCCGGCCACGCAGGCTAGTCCAACAGAAAATCTTGGTTACGCTGTTGTGTCTCAGAAAAACCGCCCAAAGTTAAGTTATAAAACAAATGGTAAACGCAACAGCCGTGCAACCATCCAGTTATGGATGCACTTGAGAGGTTGCTAAGCACTCAAGAACAAGCCGCCGCCGTGAGCGGCTCTCGGCTATCGCCTCTTAGCGTCTTTCGTGTTTAGCAACTCCTGCGTGCATCCATAACTCGATGGTTGTACGTTGAGCGTTTACCATTTGTTAAAGAGCAGCAGAAGTTTTGCTGATCTCGTTTTTTGTATTCTATTTTCATCTAATTTGCTTTACTTTCTTTTATGTGAAAGACTACAAGTGCCCAAAACGTCCGATGAGGAGTGATGTGCGTGTTTTCCCTCCCCATTGTAATACGACCGATCAAGATTACGGGTCAAATTGTTCCTTTTCATGTTCTCGTGGTTACCAACTCAACGGTCCTTCGTCTGCTCGCTGCGGAATTGGGGGAGTCTGGAGCGAGGATGTCGGCACAATCAGCTGTAACGGTTTGTATTGAGTTGTTCTTCAAAGATTTTGTCGGTCATTTGTCACTTTGTTCAGTCATTGCTTTTTGGTTGGTTGCACACTTTAGCTGTTATCATCGTATTTGTAGTGTTTTGTTTTTATAAGATAGAGAACCGAGAAAAACCGACAAATTACTTTACTGGCCATGGCGTCTTCACGTTTCACCATGACCTACTGGAACCGATAACCTATTAGGAATTCGAGAAGTCGATGGTTGTAAAGCCCAGCTATCAACAGACGATTTACACAATTTAATAAACTCCATGGACGAACTTTCATTCATGTTGTCGAACCGTGAGTCATAGTCATGAACAGCAATTTCAAAACAGTAAGCCGTACCCCTATCATTCAATAAATTTCGGCTCATAGGTCATCTTACTTTTTATACTGTGCATAAGCATTTGCAAATGACTATTCTTACATGGCACTGCCACTGATAAAATGAAAATGGGAAACGCTCTTTCCTTTCAAATTGTATTAACTTGAATTTGCGCTGTCGTCTAGAATGTCAAAAGGCTATAGGCATGGAGAAAGGCGCGATTTCTGATGGACAAATTAGTGCCTCTTCACAGTTGGATGCAAATCATGCCGCCATCCAGGGCAGACTTAACTTTCAAGCAACTTTAAGCAAAGCGGGCTCGTGGTCAGCTGGTACAAATGACGTCAATCAGTGGCTTCAGGTAGATTTGGTTAATCAGCACACCAAAGTCACACGTGTGGCAACGCAGGGCAGAAATGATGACAATGAGTGGGTGACAAAGTACAAAGTGCAGTACAGTTATGATGGATTTGACTTCCAGTACTACAGAGAGCAAGGGCAAAGTGTAATCAAGGCAAGCTATGTTTTCTTAACTTAAACACCACAACAAGTCAGTTTCTGGGTATATTTATATTTTATTTTTTATCATTAAGTCATTGAAACTTTTAAAAGTATCAATGACTCTATACCTCTCTGCTCTATGTCTACTGCCCCAAAATGTCCTATGCTGCATTATCTCAATTTGATTCTATGACTCCTTTAAGTGCTGTCTGAACCTATTCTAAAGGAATTGTAATATTACATTAAGGAGTGCAGGACGCATACTACTTTGTATGGCAACAATTAACAACATAATTCACTTATTAGAACTGAAAATGAATAAGTAGCAACCGACACATATGTGGTGGTAAGCGGGGCTGTGGATACTGGGTGCTTTTTAGCAATTATAAGCTTGGTTGGTAGCAATGCACTCTCAAAAACGAACCAGTAGCAGACACCCTGGAAAGCATTAGCACGGCACGGACACAAACTTAAAAGAACAAACTTGGGCGGTTCGTGGTGAAAACCCTGTGCAATCGTCGGTTCGGTTGGTGAAGTGGGCCCCCGCTAAAATGTTATTATTATTAATTTTATTCAGAGATTGTTCATCAACCTGACTGCCTGTAAATACCGTGGTCTACACGACTGCTGAGGTGATTTGTCAACGTTTAGTTTTTTGTGTACAGTCAAGCGGCGAACGGTAGAGGGTGGGAAGCCGCAAAAAAAGTCACATTAATCAATGGATCCTTATCTCCTTCATTTAGGAGTTTGCTGGGAACACAGACCAGAATACTGTTGTTTATCATGACCTTAATCCACCAATAAGGGCACGTTACATCCGTTTTCGACCAGTAACATGGCATGGCCACATATCATTAAGAATGGAACTATATGGCTGTAAAGGTAATCAAGATTACCCGTTGCAAAAAAAATTATATGACATTTCCTCCTTTTTTTATTGTATGCTGGTAAAGAGATCAAAGCTGGAGCATCTTTTTGTGGAGCATCTTTGTGTGTGGTTGGTGGAAAGCCCAGCTGCAAAGCCTTTGCCTTAGTCGATGTTTTCATGGCAATTATATATTGTCAGTGGTGTCAGGGACATTTTTCCTGATCAATTCTAAGTTCAGTAATGAGTAGTTTAAGAGATTTTAAAGCTATACAGACCGCGGGCGCTTTCTCGAGTAACTGTTTCTGATTTCAAACTATACATGTGATTGTAAATAAAGACCGAACACATTCAGTCGATCAGTTGATGAGTGGATTGAAATTTCCTTTTAGGGAACGTAGTGTTTCGACACATGCTCTTGGATGGTTCTGATAAAGATGTAAGGTCAGTAGAGAATTAACTTTATTGTTTTCTTTCTACCTCTCAATATTTAACTCAAGGACGTACCTATCGAGTTGCAGTTGCACGCTGAAAGTCGACAGGGGCCGGCAAGAGCCATAAATGTGCCTAGTTCAGGGCGCAAACTTGCTTTCGCCTAGGCCAAACAATAATAGACAACCAAGAATCAGTTGAACAATTTGGACGTTCCAAATTGTCCATTTTGTTAACTTGGTGAAAAAAAAAAACTATAGTCACTTTTTGGTCTTTTTAGGGGGTGACATGCTATATTCCCCTGAAAATGTTACATCTGAGGTATCGGTAGGTGCCGAGTCAAGCTAGTCAGTTTTGCTTCTGTCAAAAAATGAGGGCCACATGTAATAATAGCTCTCGATCAAGTTTCAGTAAAAGATATTAAATTCGCAAAAGTTCTTCAGTACTAGCAAGGCCATATCTGCCGCCGAAGAGAACCACAATACGACCTATTAGTCAGATCACTATTAGTCAAATCATTACGCACTGCTCCATAATTTTTATAAAACTAGTTGTTGCTTTTATCTTGTAGGTATTATGGTTCTGTAAACTTTACTGAAGGCTGGTGTCCTGGCAGCAAGGCCGCGCATTTCAGTCAACTCGGCTCTTTCGCTACTGTGTCTAACATAAACATTACGAGCTGTGACTTTACAATTGCATTTTGGGTAAAATCCACTGGTTCTGATGGGCCTATAATAGCAGTCAGGTCAATAAGTGGAAAACTATTTTACGTGGCAATTAAAAGTTCCATCGTCTTTCTGTCAATTTACAACACGTTGGAAGAAGCACACTTCAAGAAAAATTATTGGAATCATATAGCTGTGACATGCCGGCATTTTAGGATGAAAGTGTTCGTGAATGGTACAGAAAGGGTATTAAAGGAACGATGGAACGAATACTTCTTTCTACGTTCACACCGTTACGAGCCGTACTATACTTCTGTTGGAAACAATCCGGACTTGGTTAAAGTACCATTCATAGAGCAGCCGTTTGTTGGATCAGTTATGGATCTTTATGTTGTTGGAATGGCTTTGTCTGTAGAACAGATTTCCGACCTGGTCAAAGGTGAGTGACTTTTTTCAATTACAAGCAAACCTCTATGAGCAAGTGGCTGCATAATAAAGGCTCGCCAGAAATCATTAACATCTATGCTAATCAAACCGCGTTTCCAAACCTCCGTTACAGCTATAATTGGTTTGAAAATCTCTCCTCTGTGAAAGTAAGAAATTAGCGCACAAAAAAATTAAATGCAATTAGTATGCAAGAAAACTTATTGTCTCAGACGAGCTAGAGTTTTGCTTTTCAAAATTTAGGCGATAGAAAGTTCTGAGGAAGAAAAACCTACCAGGAAGTTTTGTAACAAGGTCGACGCGGTTTGTAAGTGGTCCAAGAATATTTTTCGAGGAAGGCGTAAGAAGCGGAGTATAGGCCACTTTACACGTGCAATTTTTTGTGCAATTTTGGCCGCACTTTCAATGCAATTTTTGTCGCCTCAAGGTTGCGATAAAATTGCATGCAATTTCTGTGCAATTTGTCGCCACGATATCCTAGAGGTTTCGAAAATGTTCAAAACTTGATGCAACTTGGCGGCGATTTTGGGGGAAGGGCAGCAAATATCGCACTTGAATCGCAGAGAAATCGCAGTGAAAGCACCACTACTTGACACTTACGACGAAATTTGCGTTGGAGTGCGCATCAAAGTCAGCTGTGTAAACGGGCCTTAAAGCCACGAGGACTTATCAAAGTTGCAAACTCTTGAATGCAGGAGGTATATTGTCGTCGTTACTCTAACTTTTGGTTAATACAAGTCTATTGTTGAATTTTCAAGGAGAATAGGGAATTGTTTTCAACATCTAGAAGTACCTCTTCATATTTACTAAAAACAGATACTCGAAGTTATAATTTGTAGTATTTTGATTCACTCTACCAAAGAACTGTTACAGTGCGGCTATTGTAACCGGGGCCACCTACCCAATGAACAGCAACCACACTGCAACGTAGAAATATACGGAGCTCAAATTATGGCGAAAGGCCGAGTCTGGATTGAGATTGGTTTCATTTTGCAAGCAAGCCCTAGTTAGACAGTCGCACTGTTATGAACTCTAAGAATTAGTATTCTCTTATAGAGTATACGTATACTGACAAGAAAAATGTGTTATTTCTTCACTGAACCTAAAATTTACCGTCATTTGTTCTTTATCGCCATACACTAAGAAGGTAGGAAAATCTATTACTTTTTAGCTTTTTTTTTAGTATTATACTGAACGGGGTGTTTTACCAGTATTTTAACACACTTATAACATTGTACGCACATGATGTATTATCTGTGCTCTAATAGGTGAGTGGGCTCACGATCTATTAATGATTTTAAAGCAAAGTAAATTTGCTACCCAGTATAAATTCAGCTTTTCACCAGTATTCATTGCAACGTCATTGTTGCGAGCCGAAAAACCCAGTGGTAAGATTGCCGCTTATAAGCCACTCTCTTCCCCCAGGCTAGACTTGTAGTATAGAGCTTATAAATTTTCAGGTTTTTGCCCATCCACATCTTCGTACTCTTTGCTTTTTTTTCATTTCTCCCTGGCCTCACAACCAAATCTAAAACAGGATAGCTTATAAGGCAAGCGGCTTCAGTGATCATAAGGCAGAACGTGCATAAACCCTGGCAAGATTTGTTAAACAAAAGTTACGGTCGCAAAATGATTACAAAAATTGTTGTTAGACCAATTCAGTTTCAGTCTCCATTTAAAATCATCAAAAAACGCACATGCGCGCATAAATGCTGACTGGTAGATAAAATTATGAAAAGGTATAAAGAAAATCAAATTCTAACACAACATCTAAAAATGAATAAATAAATAAATAAATAAATACCAACTATTGTTTTTTTGTTACTCAAAGGCAAGCCGACAAGCCCTATTATTAACAACAAAGAAACTGAGATAAATGGTTGCAACGTAAATCTCACATGGAGTCCTCCAAGAAAAGATGCTTGCCCCATAGCGAAGTACATAGTACACTACAGACAAAAAACTTCACAAGACAATGAAACTGACTGGCGACAAATTTCTGCTTCCCAAGTCACAAAAACCTTCTTATATATTCCACTCTTCTGTGACACGAAATATGAGTTTGCGGTGTCTGCGCACAATGGAAAAATGGAAAGTGGCTGGTCAAACGTCTGGCAAGTACAAATCAACTCAGGTGTGATAGTACTTTACGTTACATACGTAGATCTTCATGAGAGTTTTTAAGAGAGTTTTATTACTGGCTTGCATAGCCTAAATTAAATTGTCCTCTAGTAATTGGTCGTGCTTTTTGCAAAGTCACGTAAAGTAGCAAGCAGAAAGCAAACAATCTTGAAAGTTGTCTTAATTGCTGTAATAAGGGAGTTTGATATTGACAACCTTAAAGTTATGGCTTCTTTTAAGACTACCATGTAACTCTTTTTTTGCATCATACATTTATTTTTTGGATGGCGACATTACTTAGGAAAAGTTATAAAAGGGATCGTAAGGTCATGTTTGCTTTCGTTGTAAAATGAAACAAACAGACAAACAAACAAACAAAAAAACAAAAAACAAAACATGGCGAAATGCGCGCGAATCCTTAGCACTAAATAGCCTAGGACTCTTTGTCTAGATAGGACTCTTTGATTTTGTTTTGGCTGTAAAGTATGTAGAGGAATAAAGTTGTCCGTTAACTGTCCAAAAGTCGTGAGAGATTTGTACTAATTTCGCATATCATTTATACTTTTACGTACAGTTAAATAAAAGCAGTGATTTTCGACCACACACGAATAAAAACGCCTTAGTTTCGAAAGTTAATTCGTCAGTGTCTTTTGGGTGCGAATACTGTGGTAGATTAGTAAACTGAAAATTGTTCAAGGTTTAAATTCTGAACACTTGAGAAAACCAAATGACTACGAAACAGAAATCGTTACTTTACATGATCTGTGGCCATTCTTTCAACGTACCTGCAAAATAGCAGGCCAAAAATGTATTTTATTATGATTAAGTCATGTTTCTTTTAATTCATATGGGATATATAGAGAATACCAGGTGGAAAGTGTGTGCGTACGTAATTTAATACGCACAAGACCTGCGTAAATTCTGTACAAAAGCACTTTCCATGTTTTATTTGCTTTATTGTATACACACTGAGGCATTTATCATTCTTAGTACAATCTTTAATCTTTTTAAAAAAATATCAGCACTACAATTTATATGCACACGAATAAATTTAAAACGGCATCAGCTCTGCACTGAATTGAATATAGGCCCGCACTGCGTGCAGTACCGACGAAGTTTTGGTACGTCCTGGAAACAAAGCAAGCGAGGCGTGCGTGACTGCACGTTCGATAACATTTGCACGTGCGTATCTGCATGTCACTTTAAAAGAATTAACTTTTTGTCCACTTTTGAAGAATCGATCGATCGATCGATCGATCGATCAATCAATCAGTCAATCAATCAATCAATCAATCAACCGAGCAGCTGCCAAGACAGGACAAAGGTGGCAGGAAATCTGCTGCAGTGAGGAAACATCGTTCGCGGCCTCTGATTGGACGAACGATGTTTCTCACACGTGAAAAACGTCATTTGCGGCCTCTGATTGGCCAGAACTCGTTTGCGAACAAAAATTTACGACCTTTCAGTGAGTATGTGTCAGTCTGTAAATAATGATACTAGAATATTCCCTAAGTGATGTGCTGGGGATCAATATGATATTAATTGAATGGGAATTTTTTTTATCTTGCAGTTAAAAATGATATTTCTGTTGATAAAATCCCCGTCAACACAGTTGCTAAAAGAAAAGCCAGCACAGTTGGCGGAATTGTTGGCGGAATTGCCGTTGCCACAATAGTTGTTGTGGTCAGTTGCTACAGGCTTAGACGAAAAAGGAAGGTACACGGAAATCCGGTGTCAAAAAGGTACGACAAAACATCCTTACATTATTCAAAATGTTCGAAAGTAAAGCACCAACTCAACTTTAAATTATATAAAAGCTTCAACCACGCTATTTGTAAAATAATAATGATTAAACGAAAGCAAATTGTGGCCATCGGATCTGTGATCGCAATTTAAGCAATTGAGAATTAAACCCTTTCACGGGCTATGAGGAACTAGTCAACAAATTGGCCTGCTCCCAATGTATGGGTCTTCATGGCTCAGTTGGTAGAGCACTTTATCGCGAACGCAGACGCCACTGACGGGTTCGAATGTCATTGAAAACCTGAAAATCTTTCTTTATTCGGGCTTAATTCGCAGTTGCTTAAATTGCGATTACAACTGCCATGCTCACATCTTCATTTCACTTGTATTTCTCAGTTCACATCATTTTCATTCTATGTTTCATTCCTTTCACGGGTTAAGATGACTCAATAAATTGGCCTGCTCCCAATGTATGGTCTTCATAGCTCAGTTGGTAGAGTACAGCAGCACAAACGCAGAGGGCACAGGTTTGAATCCCTTTGATGCCCCCTCCAATTTTTTTTTTTCAGGATTAATTCGCAATTGCTTTTTATATTGCCATTACAACTGTGATGGTCATATCTTCAATTCATTTGTATTTCCGCGGTTCATATCATTTTCATTCAATGTTTAAACAATAAACAAAGCAAAAAGTTCTAGCTTCTTATTCACCAAAAACACCAAGGTTTGTACAGACATGAACAAGAGAATAATGACTGAAGACACCTCAAGCTATTTATAAGAAACGTATCAAAGTACAAGAGCTAAGATATGAAATGATGTTACCAAAAGAATATGATGTAAATTGCTCAAACACTCAGTAATAAATGACTCTAATAGACTAAAGTGTTTTTGTTTTTTGGCCTGGCTTATAATGGCGCCAGTCAGGGATACAAACATACCGGCCCAGTTAGTGAGCCGTTAATTTTTAGTTATCAAATGTTGCGTATTGCGGATAAAAGGTTAAACAAACCACTTTTTATTTCAAGATCCAAATCTGACATCGTTCGCTTACTGCTATGGGAAGTGCCACCTGAGCGGGTAACATTCATGGAGGAACTGGGTCGAGGTGCTTTTGGGAAAGTACATAAAGGAGCCCTGAAAGAATTGCCAAAAGCTGAAGTGTTTTTCTCGCCAAGGGAGCAGAGAGTGGACCTCAATGAAGGACGAATAGTTGCCATAAAAGTTTTACTTGGTAAGGAAAGTCCATTCTCTTCTACTTTTTAAACGCTTCCCTTTCCGTTTCCCAGACAATTCATGAAGTACTAAAAATAGTTGAAGCTGTAACGATCCAGTGACAACAACAACAATAACAACAGAACATTTTTACACTTCATAAATTTTTATGTGAATGAGCACTGCCCGTATCTAGCAAAGCTATTGGAGGTGGAGAGTGCGTTGAGGTAAATCAGAAATCACAGCTAATGCACTGATGAAATAATTAGTTGACAGAATTAGAAATCAAATAAGACATTACAAAAGAGACTCTGGTAGCTTAGAAACAAACGTTTGTCAAAAAAGATGCTCTGGTTAATATGCACGTTTGAGAGTAAGGTTGGCTACCGGCTAATTTGTTAGTTATCTCGTACTAGGTCATCATCTTTAGCTTCAAGTCCTCGAAAAGGGCGTTTGTTGGTTTTATTTTCGAGAATGGGCAATACTCCTTAAATCATGAATCAGCTTTAATGTTTGTTATATTTTGTAGTGCTTTCTTTTCTTACAGTAACATTTTCCCGTGGTGTTTTGCCTGTTTTTCATCATTTCTACAATTTGCCTTTACTGTCTTGGACACTGTAGGCTTCTGTCGCAAATAGAACCGCAAAAGGACTAAAGAGACTATCATTATAATTGGTGCGATGGGCCCTTGCGATCTTGAGGATTGAAATTAGTTGCCTGACGTCATTAGAGCTTTAATGCATTAGACTGACTTTTTGATTACAATTTTTAATTGATGACGAAATGTATTCATTATTCAGGACCTTTGCCCATCCTCTAATTAACTGAATTTGGGCGCTTTTACGTATGATCTCTACCGGCGACAAATTTATAAACTGCGCTACTCAAGTGCCTTCGCTGCTCGTTTTATGATGAATAAGAGTTTCAGTATCGAAACGTCATATCAATAGAAACAAGTGAAAGCATTGCTTTACTACAACTATCAGAATTCATTTCGTTTCATTCCCGATTTGCATGGTTTAAAAGTGAACGATTTCAAAGGTCAGAGTATAACATGACGTGAAGATGGCCTACTGTAATAACTATTTTTTAACGCCTCCCATTCCCTTCGTTGCTAGGTAAACACAACAGTGCTTAATTCGTTTTCCAGTGGCTCATCAAGCACTGTTGGAACCAAGGACGCGCAACAAACAGACTCTCCTTGTTTTGACAAGCCCAGCTCGTTACTCAGTTCTTGTGTGATTGCTTACTCATTTGCTAGATTGTGATTTCCATGTTTTTAGAAACAGCTGGAGAGGAAGAGAAACAACAGTTCCTTCAGGAAATTGAGCTCATGAAGGTACTTGGTTCTCACAGGAATGTTTTGAGTATGCTCGGTTACTGGGTCAAGTCAGAGCCCATCATGTTAATCTTGGAGTATGTCCCACATGGGAATCTTCTTCAGTGGCTTGGGAACAAAAGACAGCAGGTGAGAATCTATTTGTAATCTGTGCTTTAGAAACGCAATTTAACAGTATGCCTCAGTGGTCTGGTCAGCCAGTGGCTTAGCCACTTTCTGTTCATGATAAAATTTTTCACTGGACAACAAGATAATAATAATAAAATTGCCTTTCTGGAGATGTATTTGCTTTTGTCATCTCTGTTCCAGGCTTTTCATGCCGTCAGTGAAGGCGGGAATTTAGGTTTCACGCGAAGATAGGTGGTGCCTCAGATCACTTGGTTACGTTTCCTGCTCATGCGATGAGCTGCCAAAGAGAGATAAATTTTGCTATGAATGGTTTTTAAGGAATAGTCCTTTCGCCAGACCAAAACGTTTCGGAGTTTGAATGTCTTTAACCATAATTATTAACCATTCACCATAAACTTTGTATATTTCATAAACCAAAACGAAGCCCTCTTCGCCAAATTTTTATTTATTTATCGAACTCAACTGAAAGTAATACCAGATTGGATTTTGAACCTTTTTTTTGTAGAGTTTCTTTCTCTTTTTATCGCGGTCGAGCACAACGGCAATCGTCATTATCTATTTAAACAACAGAGTGTTTCGGTAGAGGAACTTTCGAATGATTGTTGCCCGCAGAAATTTGATGCTCTTTTAAAAAACAAATATTTTATTATATGGTAGTTTTAAGAACGTGGGGAACTATGCTAGTCTCCACGGGAAACTATCAGACCGATACTCTCGAGACGGAAGTACCATAAATTCTCCTCTGAGCAAAACATCACGAAACGGACATTTTGGAGAAAAATACAAGATATAAATACAATGAATGCAACCTGTTTCAATATATATTTGCAAGGTTTTTTGCGCATGAGTTCTACCCTACCAGGTAATTGCGCCGGGATGCACTTTATCCCCTGATAGCGTGATATCACGTGATCATTCTCAACCAGTCATACTGGGGAAAAATATGCAGGTTGACAATCAAGGCGTGCAATATGCCCTTAAAAATTATATTATTTTTCTATTTTTGGGGGGTAAAATGTCATTGCTTTTCAACCGAAATAATTTAGTTATCTTCTAGCAAAATTAGGCTGTTCGTCCAGGCTAAACAGAACATGGCTTAGCCTACATTTAGTAGTTCTTTAAATTTTCGCTTTAAATGTGGAATCAAAATTCAGTTTGATTTTTAGATAGTTTTATCATTGTTTTGTTTTACTGCGGAAGACAAAAACTCCTTGACGGAAGTAGTCTTAGCATACTGTCTCTTTCCGACTTTGCAGCTTAAGTTCAAAAGTACGATGAATGTTAACGTCTACATTGGAGATGCAACACCACGTTCAACTGAGGAGGACACTGCTCGTGAGAAACTAAAAATAACTCCTAAGCTCATCAGTAGAGAGGATAGACCAGAGAAAAATGTGGAAGAAATGGATATAGGTGAAGGAGACGTAAAAAATAAGGAAGAAGGAGTGTCAGAAGCCAAAGGCGACGATTGTAGGATTTGCGCCACGGCCCAAGCTGACTTTGCTAAAACAAAGTTATTAATGTGGAAAGAAACTGAGGTGCTGGTTGGCGAGAAAACTCATCAAAGCAGCGTGGAACCCAGAAAGGATCAGCACGATCATAGTGAAATCTCCATGGCATTTGAAACTGCCGCGGTGATGTGTTCAGACGATACACAAGATGCTGCTTTAAAAATGGGTGTGGCATCACAAAACAACAATGTTGGAAAGAAGAGGGTACAAATCTGCAAGGAATATAGCCACGAAGGAAATGCGAATAAAAGCGAAATGGAAGAAATAAACAGAGAAGATAAAAAGGAAGATCACGACGACGATGATGCTATTTATACTAGAGATCTCATGGGCTTTGCGTGGCAAATAGCCCAGGGAATGGTAAGTGGATAAATATTGCTGTATTCAGACGAGTCAAAAGAATCCTATTCCCCTAGACCTAGATATCTCAGACATAATATATTATGTCTGATATTATATTATTATTATTATTATTATTATTATTATAGTTTGCAACATAAATGTAAAAGTTATACCATTTCTTCGATAAGTGCATCCTATTTCCTTTCCCATGTCATCTGCCATGTTGTTGCGATAAGTTCAGAGGCTTTTAACATGATCTCCTTGATAGTTGGAAAAACTGTTCATCACTGGCCTTTTCATGTATATGGCAACATCAAAAATTACAGCCGATTTAATCGAACACACAACTAAGCCCTCTCTTTAGATGGTACCAAATTATATTCAAACGAAAGTAACACACTGGCACTCGAAAGTTTACTCACTGTCGTTAACAAGCGGATATGCCAAGAAAATTAGAAAAATTAAGAGGTCATTCGACACGTACACATACGAACTTTAATACATATGGAGTTACCACAAACCACCCGAACATAAGGAAGACGATCAGGTGAGCCACCTTAATTTTCATTCTTATTTTCTCTGAGACAGGATTACTTAGCCAGTAGAGGATTTATCCATCGCGACTTAGCAGCCCGTAATATTCTTTTGGGTGAAGGCAGAATGGTGAAGATTGCTGACTTCGGTTTGCTACGACACGCGAGTGATGGCGGTATATATGAGGTTCAGCACACGAAAAAACTGCCAATCAGATGGACTGCACCCGAGGCGCTACAGAACGGTATATACACTTCCAAGAGTGATGTGTAAGTATATGTTAAATAAACTTATCGACTTGAGGATAATATCATATCTCAGAACTAGGATAACGTATTGCCGAACGTGAATGTAGCGGCCCTGGATTCTAAGCGCATCCAAGTTCCTAATTTTTTTTCTCACAGTTCAGTTTTCTAATTAGGTTCATTCGGGTTTACGCTGTTACTGTGGTCCGTTAGCTGTCATCTTGTAAAGAAATGGAAAAATTAAAACTATTTCCTAAGTGGACATCATTTAAACCAGAAACAACTTGCAATGTTCCTCGTGCCATCGGTTTGGCTTCTTAAACTTCGAACAAGAAATGTTTCTTACTCTTGAGTGCCTGCTTCGTTGCCTGCGATTATTCCTGTTTATTCGACGAGCCACGTGTTTTTTTAAAAGAAGTGCCAAACTTAGAAAAATGACGACTTGGCAAAACGAAGTTATGTTAAATTATTGTGACACAGGTTCCAATCCGATTGCCGTAAAAGCTCTATTAACACTCCCGGGAGGCTTATTTAATTTCAGGAATCATAAACGGGGGGCTTATTAAAGGGGGGGGGGGGGGAGGGGCGGGCTTATTTCTGTAAACATTTGTTCTTAAATTTTTTTTTTCCACAAAACTCAATCACTGTTAACTTCCTACTTACAGACTGTTCAACTTTATGTATTTTTTCTAGTTTTTATAGAAAAACATCAACTGGGTATGAAGTAGGTGGCTTAATAGAGATTAGAAAGGTCTAATTAAAAAATCTGATGCCCCGAAGAGGCGATGGGGGCGTATTAGAGAGGGGTTGTTAATTTAAAAAGAAAATTCACTTTCAGAGGGGGGGGGGGGGGGGGGAGGACGCTTATTAGAGGGGGCTTGATACAGAGGGTTGGTTTTTTCGTTTTTCAAAGTTGCCGCTTATTTGCTACTTTCTCGACCCCTTGGAAAATATATATTCTCTTTACCTAGTGTCCAAAAGTACGGCTTTTTAATAGCCTTTCTTAATTCAGTCAGTTCTAGGAATCTAGCCGTGTGAGAACTTCAAATCATATTTATACATTGTGTTTTAGATGGTCTTTCGGAGTCCTTCTGTGGGAACTGGCTACCATGGGTAAGAGGAATACTGTATTGGCTAGCAACTAATCCCTACATTGGAATATGAAGTATTCGGCGTGGAAAATAAAAAGTGGAAAGGCTTCATACATAACATTTTCTTATTTTTTCCACCCTTCAATCATTAGACCTCTGTTTACCTTTAGTTCTCAAGGTTTGTAATCAAACTCTCTCCTTCAGTACCACAAAGTTGTTAGAGTGCTTCCAGTTGACTGATATCTATCTTTGAAAATAAACTTCCCAAATAAAATTACATTTGGATTATTTTGAGGTATTTTTAAATACTGACCATTAATCTTTAACTCAAATTGCTAGGGGGTGTCCCATATCCTGGAATGAGTAACGAGCGGATATATAATGTTCTTAGGACAGGATATCGTATGGAGAAGCCCAGCACGTGTAGTGACAAAATGTAAGTATACTTACACATTTGGAAATCGTTTATGAAACAATTCAGGCGGCAAATTCATAAAAATTGAAGTCTGAAAACATAGGACTCAGTTTAGGGAACACTGAATATTAGTGGCTAAACTCATCCCCCCAAAAATTGTTTATGGTGTTTTTTCTAAACAATGAAAGATGTTCGTTCAGAATTTCACCCTTGCTCTCTGGGTCGTCAATATTTTTATTACCATCTCGTTTTCATGTCGACCTATATTTAAAAAATGGTCTATCGTTTAAATAATATAATTAAACTAAAAATGATATCTACATTCAACAGCTACCAGTTAATGTTGGACTGTTGGAAGCATAATCCAGATGAACGTCCGACATTTGCACAACTGATATTAACATTGGAAAGAATGATGACAGCCGATACGCCTTATTATGATTTTAGTAACTTAGATGAGACCGAACCATGTTACGGCAAGACAGCTGCTAGCATTAGTGAAACTGAAGAACTGGACACAAAGCTGTGATAAGTTGCTCCAACACTTGCTAATACTGAATGACTCACAAGTCAATTTACAGGAATACTTAATAGTTAATTTGTCAGAGAAAATTAAAGTTTTGTATTAGTTATGGAAGAGTTTGCAAATGGCACACGATAGTTCGGAACCGACATCGGTCTTGAAAAAAGGACTTGCCCTCTCTCCTGCGCAGAAGCTAAACGCAAAAGAAGGCACAAACCCAGGCTCTTTGGGTGGTACCACAGTCTGGGTAGCCTGTTGTTATGCTACCAAAGACGAGAGGGTCAATTGAGCAGCTAAAGTTTTCACTCCCTTTGAACTCCCTTTTTCAACTTTGTGTGAGTCATTGCCGAGGAGGTAGGTCAATCAAGCCAAAACCTTCTTTTTAAAGTGGATCGAATTCAAATCAAGCAAAGTGCGCGCGTTTGCTTGTGATGGCCCAAGTAAAACTACCAGAAAACGACTCTCGGAGTTTTTAAGGATCTGAATAACAAATTGCACACGTAAAAGTATTGTATGGTTATATTTGACTCTTTAGGGAGCCATTGACTATAACACTTTTTAATCATGACAGTTTAAAAATAATTGGTGAGATCTCCATTACAATTTTAGTGATGAATGTTCACTTTTAACATGCCATCTTTCATAAATAAAAAAAACAACTGTTAAGAAAACATACTGGCATTTTCAAAATCAATACAATGTAAGTATGTTCGTGGGTATTTTTTGGTTTACCTTTCTCGTGTCAGTATCTTTAAAACAGAGTGCGAAGACTTAAAAGCTCGCTAGCCGTTGTTATGTTTCGATTTGAAATTGGTTTCAGTAGTTTACGTATAGACTCTACTTGCTGGTCGTGCTTTTTGTGGGATTTTGTTGGTTTGGTATTGTTTTTGTTGTCGTTGCAGTTGTTAAGGGAGGTACATGGGAGTCGGAGGAAATGGCTTGGATTTTTTAAGCTTGGTGAGTATATTCTCTTTTTCAAATGACCTTTTACTCTCACTCTGTCGGCTTCTCTCCTCTCAGAGATTTCAGTTTGTACCACTGCCTGCTGTGTCAATCAGCTTTAACCTTCAATGCGTGGGTGATTCTGTCTGCTGAAACAACCTCGTGAAGGCTTGAATAAAATAATTTATTATGTGGCTGAACTGGTTCGCGCTGAAAAGGAGCTTTCTGATTGGTTCCCTGAGTGGTCCGAATTTTCCTATACGGAGCGCTAAAACGGACCGCTCACGAAAAGATCTCACTAAATCGTGTTTTGGAAAAAATTGAGAAGAGAGGACAGTTTTGTATGAAGTAGAAACCTTGTTTTTGATTCCTTGCTTATAATTGTGGCAGAAACCTCTGCGGAAATGACCGATTATGAAAATCGTTTGTTCCCTTCTTTCGTCTTTGTAGCGCGTGCTTACTAATAGAAATATGCTTTGCTGTTCGCAAATTTGTAATGAGCCATAATAATAAATCCTTTATTGAACTAGCTTGTAGTTTGGGAAAATATTGGTCGAGCTCCTTTCTTAGACGTTTATGGACCCAGCAGAAGGCAAAGAAGGGAACTCGACCAATATCTTCCCAATGCGGACCTCACGTCAGTTCAATAACATATATAACTTGTGAGATCGCCCGCGATATCGATGTGCACAGATCGGATCGCCAAACACTGCACATAAGTACCCGACCGTATTTTTTTAAGAGACTACGTTTCATCTTGACAAATATCGGCCCAAAGTGTTTAACCCTTTAAGCCCCAGTATTAAATAGACAATAATACATGGGCGCGCGGAGATATGGAATTTCTCTTCGAGTGTTCAACGCGATATCTCACGAGTGAGCGTAGCGAACGAGTGAGATATCGAATTGAACACGAGAAGAGAAATTCCATATATCTCCAAGCAACCATGTATTATTGTGTTTATTATATAAACACAAAAGCCCAAAATATTACTGAAACAATTTTTATTTAAGGGCAACAGCAGTAAGCGTAGAGGCAAAAGATAAAAGTGATTCCGGTTCAACTCATTCAAACAAACAATTTTCAAATACATTCATTAACACAATAGAAAATTTTTCACTATTATTATATTTTCATGCTATTATTACTACTCTTTACTGCTTTATTTGTCCGTATTCATTAGTAAACAATCTAAACTCACCGTACCTTCTTGCTCCAGATTAAACTTGCGACGTAAATAACTGGAATAGCACTTATCGATTAACCCGAATATGGTCATCCTCAAATTCGACAAAGTCGAGACTCGCCGTTAGTTGTCGAAGCCTACACACAAACTGATCCGCAGTCTCGTGTCAAAATTGAGAAATTCGTTTAAGCAAGTGCCTCTCGAACAATTCAACTGTCAAACGTTGTCCTTCGATAACAGACTCGCTGTAGCGTAGGTTTCTAAGGCTACGTTTACACGGGACCGGTCCGGAACCGTTCCGAACCGAACCGAACCGGACCGGATCGGCTTCTGTTTACATGGAACTGTTTGGAACCGGTCCAGGTGTTTACACGGGACCTTTCTGGAACCGGTCCGGATCGGATCCGATACTGGACCTGCAAAACAGCAGGTCCAGTTTTGGATCCGTTTCGGACCGGTTCCAGAACGGTCCCGTGTAAACAGAAGGCCTATCCGGTCCGAAAATCGGACCGGATCCGTTCCGGACCGGTCCCGTGTAAACATAGCCTAAGATAACGCTCCACAGAAGCGGTAATTCCTCTGAGTGTTGTTGGCTCATATTCATTACCAGACTTTTCTCACAGGCAATAGAAATCTGCTGAGGTAAGCGTCTAATTTTGGCGGCGGTATGTCTTGGAGTTGTCTTGTTTCGTTTTCATTTGGCAAAAACGACTTCATCAATGCTACGTCGTTGTGCATTTCTTTGAGTGTTTTTGTGGGCTTCAGCTTCGACAAATCTTTCAACATCTTCGTCAGTGAGGGACACGAATCTTTCACTTGCCGAATTTTTGGTCGTTTTTTCTGGTGTACTGCTCGAGGCCATCGTAACCTGTTAGTAGTTATTTTTTTTTGAACAAGCCAAGCGAACAGCGATCGAGAACTACGAAATCATAGCAAGCCGTTGTCAAAAGTGGCGCGAAAGAAGGCGCGTGACGTCGCGAAAGCTGATTGGCCGTATTTTCACATGTAAAATTGTCGTAATTTTACGTGTACCAAATACGATTTTTCTCAGTGGTGGAAACCTCTATAAAACACTCCAGTTTATATAATAATATGTATATTCTCCTTAGTGTTCTCCATACATTCCTTATGGCAACTAGTTAAGAGAATTTCCACAAACATCAAGACATTCCATGTTTGGTGATCATTACCTTTATTCTCATGACCTGTATGTTTGATCAAGTAGGGATATTGTAAGGAGAAATTAGATGCTTGTCACTATTGGGGCTTAAAGGGTTAACACTGACTGACTGAGAAAGGTGGTGCAACAGACGTCACTCTTGCGCTGGTTAGGAGTGGCATAACTTGTCCGCATGGTCTAGTAAAGAGTCACCGACGTCTCAGACATTTGCCGGCATGTCGTACAGCCGCTTTTGCATGTCCTCACGGTAGAATCCAAAATTCATTTCTAAGGGCCGATTAAGACGTTACGATTTTTGCTCACAACTTTTGTATGCGACTTGCTCGCGTCATGTCTGCAACACGAATCGTGTGGTCTAAATCAGACGTACAACTTCTTCACGACAGTTGCACACAACACGAAATATGTCGTAGGATTTTCAAACATGTTTTAAAACCCTACGACAGTCGTAGCCACAATGAAAATGTCAGAATGACGTGTTGTTTACGATCTTTGCCTGACGCGAGCAGCCCACGTTGCGAAAGTCGCATACGACATTCTAAGCAAAATCTTACCATCTAAATCGGCCCTAATGCTGGCTAGGGTGGGGACTTAGCCGGGACCGACATGACCTTCCGTTTCGTGAAATTCTCTTCTAATTAAGGTTACTCCGGACCTTCGTGGGTGTGCTCGGGAAAAAAATTCGTATGCGCGCCATTTTAAAGGAAAACACGGCAAATTATATATCATTGGAAAGCTTAATAAATGTAGATTTCGGAAAAAAATATAAATTGCAGGTTTCTTCCATTTCGCCAAAGAAAATCGCAATCAACCTCGAAAATGACCATGTGTCATTCAATTGAATTAATAGGGTATCAATTCCAAGCGCATTGGCAAAATAACTGCACAGTGTTAATCCCAAAGGATCAATCATCAAAAGTGTGTCAGCATTTTTCGATATTCTGACTGGTTATTTTTTAATTAATCTGTCAAGTTCGAGAAACAAAGAATGCGCGATGAGCATCGCATTGAAGTTCGCCACGGGTGAAATATTATACATTTCAAAAATCCCCGACACACTTTTGTTTCACAACATCTAAGGAACGTTTAGGCCAAAATTCACAGAAATTTGCCGAATTCTGGTACCCTATTAATTCATTTGTTTGCCAGAATGACGCATGTCATTTTCGCGGCCATTTTTGCAATTTTCTTTTGTGGAATTTAAAAAACTGGCAATTCATATTTTTTTCTGAAATCTACATTTATTAAGCTTTCCAACGATATATAGTTTGCCTTGCTTTCCTTTAAAATGGAGCGCATACGAATTTTTTCCCGGAGGAGACGGGAGGACACCCGCGAAGGTCCGGAGTAACCTTAAGTCAGTAACATGGTATAATGGGATGCTCTTTGAAGACACCTTCAGACGCATGCAATGCCATCGTAGATCCATGATCTAAGCATGCATAACAGACTCACGCACCCAGCACAAGCCAACCTCTTTCTAGAATGTCTTGCCGTGGAGAAGTTGAATGTGTTCTGCCCTGGGAGTACTTCAGTTTCATGACAGTAAATCTAACTCTTTAGCGAATGCACGTGCTTGGACAGTTCGATTTTTTTTTTGTTGCTCGAGAAATTTCTCCTACAGTCAAGTTCCCTCTTTCCGGTGGCACCTTGCCCGCTCGGGATAGTAAGTGTTCTTCAACTCATTGACTCCCGTGCCGCCCAAAACCTCCCGTAAAGGACCATGGTCCTTGTTCAGTTTTTGACGTCATCACTTTGAGGGACAGCAGATGTTTTTTTGTGCAACAGTTTATTACATTCCTCTTGTCACTATTTTACACAAGTTTGATGGCTGCTAATTAAGTAACAATTACTATTTAATTACAATTTACTATTTGATTACATCCATTTTACAATAACAGGAGTTCACAATTTACTAATTGTTAGTTACAATTATTTGTTAATTACCACTACACTTGAGCAAAAGTGGGTACACACACAAAAGGAAGGCGAAAGAAAAAGAAGAGAGATAACAACAAGGAGCTGATCAAAGGAAAAAAGAGAACTGTAAAGAGGCTTAAGAGTGGAGCGGGATTAGAGCTTTGGAAGTATTCTGGTCAATACTAGGGACGTTTTTCGACTTTAAACTTTAAAGTTAATTTATCATAAAACTCCTAACAATTTACTGATGTTTGTAAGGCATTGCAGGTGTAAAAGTAATTTTTGACTTACAGCAGGAGGAGACGCAATTTTTTCTTTAATTGAGAAGACAGCTGAGGAGATGTGGGTACTTGATTTAGAAGACAGCAGATGTTTTTGATAAACGATTGATGCACCAATTGATTATGTACTAGAACACTCTGGTATAGTCCAGCAGGATACAAGATTAGGCAACAAGATTAGTTGTTAGAGCTAAGGGCATTACTGAGCACATATCTCGTGTTTTACATCATTTACATTGGCTACCAGTCAGAGAAAGGATAACTGTAAACGTATTATTAGTAACGTTTAAAGCTGTACATGGCCTCACATCCTCTTATTAGAACAGTACAATCCTGCTCGAAGTTTTTGCTACTGAAGCAAGGATTTGCTGGCTGTCTCTACATCACACTCGACGGTCTATGGAGTCCAAACTTTGTCCTTGGCCGCGCCACGATTATGGAACTCAATGCCAAATCAAATCAGAAAGACTTTGAAACGCTGACTCGCTATCTAATTTCGAGTTACTTTTGAATAAAACTAGTCATTATAACCATTTTATTGGGCATTGCGGCGTATTTTGCGGGCTAAAATGGGAAAATCAGCGGGCTAAAATATATAGCCCGCTCAGAGCATCAATCAGAAGAGAGAAAATCTAGCTACCAACCAATCAGCTGTTTTCTCTGTCAGTTCTGTTTACTTCACTCGCTTCTTTAGAGCCCTTGTGTTTGTGTCAAAAAAGTAGCAGATGAACAACCAAATTCTCAACCTTCCCAGTTGGATGAAGAAGATTTAAACAAGCTCGAAGAAGCTGTAAGTGAAAATAATGCCTGTAGTAGCTCCATGCAAAGCGGAGAAGTTAATGTCTGTTTGTCGTCGACGAGCGAAACTCGCTCGTCTGTTCAGGCAATTATGCCAATTCCAATTCACAAATTGTACAATTAACATCAACACTGCTAAATGACTTATTACGCCGTGTCGGTTTAGTCAACTCATCGCTCACTATGCTGCTAATAATTCCTTTTGCCAATACCCTGTGAAATGATTATAATAGTAATAGAGTTGATGTTCTTGGGCGTAAATATGTTTTTGGCCCTTCTCAGAGCTCATTTCAACCCTCGCCTGCTGCTCAGGCTAAAATGAGCCTGAGTCGGGAAAAAACATATTTGCACCCGCGAACATCAACTCTATTGTTATAATAGCATTCTCGCCGATATTTACTCTGGGAAAAGAATGTTTTTTCGGGGTAAAATCGAGATAGCTCGCATTTTCTTTCAACTTTCGCGCGCCTAACTATGATCAGCCTGGATTTAAATGGCGTTTGTGGGGGCGTTTGGACTTCAAATCTGAAGGTCGGTGGTTCGAGACCCAGTCCCTGCAATCGTGTTGTTTCCTTAGACAAAAAATTTTACTCCACTTTGTCTCTCTTCACTCAGGTGTAGCTTAAAGAGGGGACGAAAAAGTGCACGTGGAAAGGTGCGAGTTATTAAAACGAAGTGAGCATCGCGTCAACATAGGGCAACGAATGTACAAACTTTTTAATCAAGGATGTTAATTGACATGTAGCTTCTTTCTTGGTAGGCTTTAGAGTAGCCTCTTTGGACAAGTTTTAAGCCTAATGTCAGCAGAACTAGGTAATGCAGGTCTGAACACAGTGCAATATTGAGCGCAATTTGGACTCGGCTCATGTATCTACCCTTGAAATTCAATGTTGTTGTTGTTGTCTCCTGCATTCCGTCCTTTGTTTACATGGTTTAAAAATCCAGGTCACACATGTTTAGACCCTCATTCTGTCCCATTCAATATTCATTGTTAAGCAATGCTAACCTTATTCATGTTGAAAAATAACAAAAACCTTTGTTTTTAGCAAGAGGAAATCGTAAGAAATATAGGTCTAGAAAACCAGAATCCGACGAGACTGAACTTACGATCTCATCTCACCATTCCTATGAACAAAATACTAAAAAATGCTTCAAATACTCAGTATCATTTCTGCATCTACGTTTAGCTTGTTTTGTGTTTCACGTCCTCCGCACTTGCAAGGGAGGAGGGCGGCTAAACCAAGAGTGCATGACCAAGCAGACATTCTATTAGACGTACGCTCGTGTCGCCTGGGTGTGGGTTTAACCAGCCTTAAATTCTTTCGGACCTTTAAATGAGGTACATGAAGAGCGACCAATTCTTGGATTCAAAAACGTTGCAACAGGAGAGAGTTACTACTAAGTCAGCAAGGATTTTCACAGGCAGATATGCGGAATAAAATAATAGAACACACCTTGGAAATTAATAATGGGCGGGCCTACGAGACGTCCCATCGCTGTAAACCTTTACTGAGAGAGCGGAAACTCGATACAAGGGAAATTGGTTCTAAAATAATGAAAAGGGGGAAAGGAATAAATAGATTGCGTTTCCTTGAAATAAACTGTTAATTTGATTAATATTCTCCTTTGGATAAGGTCACGCATATTCCATCACAAAGCACATAAACTGATTGAAATTGTGGCTAATTTCGCAAGAATTCAAGTGTCAACATTACAATCAAGGAAGTAAAATGGTTGTACATTTTGTGAAAAAGAACTTGTTATAATGGGATTGTAATTGCTAACGGTGATTTATGAAGAATAAATAATGATTTTATTAACATTAAGCTATGAAGAATAAACAATATTATCATTCACGTTATTTTATCCGACGTTTTAATTGGCCGAGAGACCATTACGTCACTGCAAATAACTGCCTACGAATAATTGTCTGCTCATGCGCATTACGGTGCGAAGTTGTTTTGCTGCGAATAATTCTGCTCGTGCGCAGTTGAGTCACCTGTTCAGAGCTCAAACTCAAACGCGGGCAAGTAAGCCATTAAAGTGCGGAACATCTGCGATTTTTGACTAAAAAATTTGAAGAAAAAGTGTGAATCTTCCTTTTGAACGTTGTACTTTTTGGCAAATCAGTTGATGCAGTCGTTTTAAAGCAATTAATTATTGGCGAAAGCGGAATTTACTAATTTTGTATTTTTTTGTGCAGAATATTTAAATTTTGAATGAAATGAAAGCGCGCACTTGGTGTAGGAATAAATAATTGTGAAACAAGCGTGCTGGAAATACATAAACACATTGTCTTGTTGAATGATAAAACAATTATTAAACTCGATTTCGCAAAATATCGTGATTTGTCAGTGTCTCGCAGATCAATTATTTGCCTCTGCCTTCGGCATCGGCAAATAATTGATCTGCTCGCCACAGACAAATAACGATATTTTGCTCAACCTCGTCCAATAACTGTTTATTATTAGCACCATTCCATGAATTTTATTGTGAAGATACCGCTGGGTGAAACACAAAGGGTATTAACAGGATAGTTCCAAAACTGAACTTTTGTTATCAATATGTGATAATGGGACGCTCACGACTTTTCAAACATAAGCGTAAGTGTGATCGTCTTTCTTTCAGAGCAATATGTCAAACTATTATTTATCGTGAACAATTTCTTTAGATCTGCACATTAAGAGAGTCGCTTTCGTGGCAATTTTGCTTGCAACTTATCGGGCTCTACTATTTTCAGTTAGTGGTGGTATCCTGTTGAAAATCACAATAAACAGCTGAAATTTTGCTCAACAAAACTCTTACTGTAACCCACTTGCTAGCCACTGAAAAAATTTTAAGGTGGCCCGAAAAAGTTTTTAATTGTCATAATCGTTTTGAAACGAGGAAAGATTACAAAGAAGTATTTCTGACCATGTACGCAAACTATGAATGTCTTCACCGCTTTTGTCGGGCAAAACTTTAAGGCTGATTGTGACATCACAGTCGTTACCATGGCAACACTAAAGGTCCACGGAAGGGACCTCCAATTTTCAGTTTTTGCCAATTATCTGAAAAACGTAGTCGGTGACCTACCCTTTTTATTGCATTTTTTAAGCGCCCTAAATTTTTTTACTTCTCTGGCAGTATGACAAAAGTCATTCCGTAGAACTTAAGTTATTTCAAAAAAGTGGTTTTTTGAATCACAAAAAAATTCACATAATACCTTTCCTCTAAACGCCGTTTCTTTTTGAGCTGGCACACTCAATGCTACATGCATGCAAAAAATCAGCAAAATTTCGAGATAAAAACAAATGTTTCGTGCACGTTTTATTTCCGGTTTAAATCAGGATGGGTCACCGAGCAAAATTTCAAGATAAAAACAAATGTTGCGTTCACGGTTTATCTCCAGTTTGCGCGTTTACGCCGCATTTTCGCTTCCGGTATTTTGCACGCGCGACTTTTATTACTAGAATTTGCTATTCATGATCACTCGGCTGACTTATGAATTATAGCCATGTCGTGCGTTGGCTACACGCTCGTGGCTAAATACCCTTTCGAGCCTCCTAAAATTACATTTTTGTGTCCAGTTCTGAGGTTTTGCTGCTGCTAGGACGTGCGTTGCTATAATATGGTTCAGTTTCATCAACTTTACTGAGATCGTAATAAGGAGTGTCCGTTGTCATCATCTTTTCCAATGTTGTTATCAATTGAGTGAATGTTGGTCGTTCATCTGGATTCTCCTTCCAACAGCCCAGCATAAGCTGGTATCTGTTAAAAGTAAATGCTTACTTTAGTTTGTAATATTTAAACGAAAGCGAGGTTTATTCAGGTTTTAAACATAAGCTGGGTATGAAAGTGAGGAATGAAGGGAAGCGCTAGTTAAAATCCGGAAATGAATGCAATTGAATATTCAAATATGTTAATTCTTGGAAAAAAGTGTTATGGAACTTAGACCTTCAACATATCCCACAATGTTTATTTTCAGGCCCGTAACCAAGATTTTATGTGGGGGGGGGGGGGGGGGGGCTAACGAAGCCATGGTGGACCAAACTACTGAAATGTATTTTTTATTGTCTGATGCGTTTATTTAGGAAAGTAGCAATACATGAGAAATTGTAACGGCAAAGTACCCGATAGGAACTGAATATTACATTTTTCGAATAAAATTGTCTCAATTAAGTCACAAACGACTAATTTACGATGTAAAATGATACATCAAAGTACTGCCGGACTAATCCTTCAGGATTGTCCCGAGCTCCAGCCTCCGTGGGTGTTTGGTGGCAAACAGATTAACCACCTCATCCAAATCAATTTTAACTTGATAATGGAAGTGCATTAGTGCTAGGGACGACAGCCTTTCTTGGCCCATGCAAATGTCGTCGTGATTAGCTATCATCCGCAGAGCTGCTAAGAAGTTGCCTGTATTCCCACGACTCTCACTGTTCAAGACTTTGTTATCTCCACCCAGCAATGCACTGTCGACTACAGAAAAGGATGGCTTCTGAAACACATTTAATGGTGTGCATATTTCTGATAATGTTCTTCCTCTTCTCGTCAACTAATCGGTTGTTCACGTTTTGCTCTGGGTTTTCAACAGAATTAAGGAAGGATTCGGTGGCGATCATTGCGTCGTGATGGTACTTCATTTGCTCATGTCTTTTTGCCCTTTCTTGAAGCTTACGCCGCCAGTTTATGAAAGGCCGTTATTTTTCCTGCAGTGCTAGGTATCATCAAAGCACAATGTTTACAGAATACTCTATCTACTGAAGGGCCATCCATGGGTACTCACTGAGGTATCGTGACTGAAACCTTCTTCGGCCCTGATGAAGAAATCACGTTGGAAACTTGTAGTTAATCGATGGCACAAAATGACTTATAATCAAGTGATATTTCTAACCAACTGGCAGATTATTTGCTGAAGAACCAAATTCCTCAGATGTCGTCGAAATCTTCCCGATATCATTTATTTCTTGTTGCTTCACTGGTTCTAAGTGATGCTGCGTTAGATTGCCGTCAGTATTCTCAGGTACTGGAGCTCGCGCAGTCTCTACAATTTTATTAATAGTGCACAATTGTTAAGAAAGCACACATCGGCTTCTCACAGAATATTGACATCAGGAAATGACGATAAGAGACCAGTAGAAACATAAAATGTATTTTCCCTCTTTGTGACTCGAAAACGTCTATTTTGATGGTTTGGAATGCCTGTGGATTTCAAGAAGGTGCTGCTTTGGATTAACCCTCCCCCTAGTCCCTCTCCGAATTGATACTCTGTGTTCCCATACTGGCTCTTTATAAAGCGATATAATTTTGTTTCATATTGAGGAATAGCGAGTTAATCTCAGAGCGTAATACTGGGATCAAGACTGGTGTGCAGCGTGAAAATACGCGTGATTTACCTTCTAAATCTCGCTGTCAAACTGTAGTTAATGAGATAGATCTGAAGACGTGGTCTCAGTCGGCTGCCGTCGCAGACTGCACTGTCATTGTCAGCGTCTGATGGCTCTCGATGGGGCACTTTACTGACCCATGCGTTGAGAGACTGGCAAGATTTAGCTGAAGCCTTCCTCTTTCTATTTTCCTGTTCTCTCCTACCCATAAGGTATTACACAAAAAATGATTTTGCATCTTCGGGAATTCATGCGCTCGTACAAATAGAGAATACTACCCGACGCGTTAGTAGACGTGTCTGACAAAAATCGTGAGATCGCTCCCTTGTCAGTGGCTCGCTCGTCTAAAAACCTGTGTAAAGCGTGCAGCATGTTAATTTCATTATCCATTTAGATAAGCTCGGACATCTTTGCGCTTATTGAAATGTTCTGAGTGGCTGAGGATACTAGAGTGCAGCTCAGTGGCTTTCGTTTGCCAATGAATACATTACTGCTATATATTTCCCCTGTTTGGTTTTGTTTAACAATCACTGTTATGTTTTAAAGATTTACTAGTATCCTTCAGTTTAACCGACTGTAATCCTTAGCATAATTCGGTAAATTGTGATCGTCCGGGTGAGTGTAGTCCTGAGAAGGACTGTTTGAGGTGACATTGACTGACGTTTCGACAACCTGAGCGGAAGTCATCATCAGAGTCAAGTGAACTGTGAATCGTCAGTAGATGTTATAAGTCTCTGGTCGTTGTCCTGATTGGTCGACGATCTCGTGATGTTATTGGTCGTCTGTCAGTTAAGCCGTGATGTTATTGGCTGTGAAGACTGTTAAACGTGATTGGTGCGTTTCGATCCGTCTTTTGTCAGTCAAATGTCCGTTGGTCTATTGTTAGTCAAATAAGTCGGTTTGTCTATTGTTTGTCTGTCTTGTTATTGTCGGCAATCAGTCGTTTGTAAGGTGCAGGTAGCTGTTGGCAACGGTTCAGTGGTGTTTGTTCTAAGTTAGTAAACCAGCTTTCCAGAGTGATTCGTTGATAGTAGTCCGTACTGTAGGTAACGCATTCAGCAGAGTCCCAGTCGATTCTGTGGTTTGTTTTTAAATGGTGCTCAGCAATGTGATTGTTGATATCACCATTTCTAGTCGCTCGTTTGTGTTCAGTCAGTCGGACGTTCAAACTTCTGCCGGTCTAACTAATATAATAACAACACGAGATCGTCGACCAATCAGGACAACGACCAGAGACTTATAACATCCACTGACGATTCACAGTTCACTTGACTCTGATGATGACTTCCGCTCAGGTTGTCGAAACGTCAGTCAATGTCACCTCAAACAGTCCTTCTCAGGACTACAGTCACCCGGACGATCACAATTTACCGAATTATGATATGACTCCTGGGTTCAAACCATTTACAGCTGTAATCCTTAGCTTGGACATTGAGTATCAAAATGTGGATCTTTGGGGCCTGTGGGGGGGGGGGGGGTTGGGCGGTGCGAACGCACACCCTGCACCCCTTCTGGTTACGGGCCTGATTTTTAGATCACTTTTGCAATCTGGCATCAAGGTGAATTCCGCGGCTGAATTCTTTTCATATAACTGAATAGCCGACCAATTACCTGCAGCTCATACAGCGTGCTTAGTTACTTACATCTCATCGCTACACGTGCTGGGCTTCTCCATGCGATATCCTGTCTTAAGAACATTGTACAACCGCCTGTTGCTTATTCCAGGATATGGGATGTTCCCTATTCAGGTCAAAGAGAAATGGTGAGTATCTAGCCAAACTTCAAAGAAATTTGACGCCCATTTTCGCTATTTCTTATTCTATTTAGAAGCGCTCCAGTTTAAAAGAAAGCTACTCATTTCAGGGTAGAGCACGAAAAGAGAAGAGAGAACCAATAGAGAAGAAGTTTTCATCTTTGAAGAATTAGAATTAAAACAAAGCACATTGATCACTTCTGCAAGAAACGTCTTAACCTCTCGATTCTATGGCGATTAAAAGGCAGCAATATAACAATTTAACAGTTACAGTATATCTTACCCATTGTTGCCAGTTCCCAAAGAAGAACCCCAAAAGACCATCTAAAACACACAAGACAACAAATATTGTTGCTACTGAAGCAAATAATTCTTTTTTTTCTCTTACTCTCTGAGTTTTGGTCTACTCGGCTTCGTCCCCGCTGACAATTTGTTCAAAGGAACTGGTGGTACCATTAATTCAGAAGTTCTGTTTTTCATAAGGCTCGTATACTAAGAAAGAAACTGACCCAAATCGTCTACCAGAAAAGAGGGAGGCATTCGTGCTAACAGGGATAGAGGGTCTTGTTAACGTACAGCAGTATTTGTAAGTCAGAGCCGTGTCGAAAGTAGTTTGCGTTTGCTAATGTTTTGCTTTACAATGCCCCGTAAGTCGTTAAAAAAATAGCGCGATTTGCTCAACCAATCTGAGATACCAAACCTTGGGCTTACGTAGCCTGTTCCAGGCTCTCAGATAGTTGTGACAGCACGAAAATTAGAAACGGAACGCGAAAAAAGAACGCGCAGGATCTCCCACTATCTCGGAGCCTGGAACAGGCTAGGGCGTACGTGCTTTCGTCATCCTCGTCCTCAGGGCCCTTCCTCGTCAGGGATGAAGAGAGTGGGCCCTGGGAACGAGGTTGGTGTTTGTTTCGAGTTCTGATTGGTTGTGTTATTTTTGACAGATATCATTGGTCAGAGCGATTGCTTTAGTCTTACGACACTAAATTGAAAATCGAACTACTGGTAAATCAATAATCTACCTAACCTGCGATCAGGCTCTTTTTTCGTTTCGCTCGGTGGAACATTCAGGCGGGAAGGGCGAAACGAAAAATAGAGCCTAATACAACTCTACTGCGGAACATCTACCGCCCACTTTTTTGATTGATTGACATTCAACAAAACAGCCAATCAAAATTTCTTCTGCATGCACGATCCTTGGTATGCAAATTTCCCATAACGGCAATTCGCAAAACGTCACGCAAACTTCGGCAAAAATAAGAAAATCACAGGCTACGATATATCTTCTAGGCACTAACGCTCAAATTTACACGATTGCTAACTTGAAGGTACTCGTTCCGGTATTGTACATAGTTGCTCTGTCTGAGCCGAAAATGAAAATTCCGAACAAGACGAGGTGGACATGTACGAAAGCATGCTGCATGCTTCCATTCTAATTTCAAGTGGTATACGGAAATATTCTCTACGCATTTGTCACCGATTTTCTGCGTAGAAAACCTTGGAAAATTAAGAGAAATGCCTTCAGTTTTGTTCTTTAGAATAAAGACACAAATAAGACCATTAAAAAACAAACGAGTATTTTGTATTAATTTAACTTAGTTCCAGAGCGAATTTTACTGTGAGTAAAACGAAGAACATTTATCATAAAACATGTCAGAGATCAAGAAATTAAAACGACATTAGCAAAACTGAATGAGTAGACTGAAAATCTTTATTACTTAGGTATAAACAAATACAGCATCTCGCTGATTGTGGCTCTCGCTAAACATCAGTTTACCGTTAAGTTTATTGAATTATCGGTTGACTTGTTGATCATTCTTGGCGAAAGATACTAGAACCTCTGCTGTTCGTTTTGTTTCGTAAAACGCGGAAACAACCACTACTCTGTTATTTTCAATACTACCTGAAAGTTTTCAAATGAAAATATTTTCGAGACACGATGCGATAAAGAACGGGATACATACTTTGCTGTTGCTGTACTTCTCTGCTACAAGTGGGAGGCAGCTTGCGTCGAACCGAACGCCTTTCTCAGGAGAGAAAGAAATGATCATAACAATTCCTTTAAAACGACGAGAATATCTTTGAGCGACATATTTACCTCGTTGTTCCTTGGCGATGGCAGTCGGATCGAAATTGGAAGTTCATTTGCACCGGAAGTTAGGTATGCAACATGTAACCAATCAGAACAGGGCTCAAACACCATTTTGTTTTTTGACCAATCAGACAAAAGACCAGATTCTGGACTACAGGCAGACGACTGGTAAAGTAAATGTATCAGGCGTCCTTTTCCCCCCTCCCCAGTAAAAAAAAAAGAACGCCTGATCGCAGGTTATAATCTACCATTTGTGACCTCTTATGAGGTAGCATTATCTCTAAATCGTCACAGTAATTAACATACTTACACATCACTCTTTGAACTGTATTTTCCGCTTTCTAGCGCTTCAGGTGCCGTCCATTTGATGGGCAGTTTTTTCATATGCTTCACCTCGTATATATCACTATAGGTGTGGCGAAGCAAACCGAAATCTGCAATCTTCACAGTTCTACCTTCACCAACAAGAACATTTCGGGCTGCTAAGTCACGATGAACAAACTGTATGCTGGCCAAGTAATCCTGCCGCAAGGATAGTATGAATGATAAGCAAATCATAAGGTTTGTTGGAGAAATAGATATTCGAAACAAAGAAATTCAGATATATATAGGAAGGAAAGTCCAGGTAATCTAAGAAACTAAGAAATCCATGTCACAAGTTCCACAAATGAGACTTTTGGGAACTGAATTATTTCGCTGAGGGTATGGAGGAAAGGTTTTAAATTTTCTTAATTAAGTTCAATGAGATTTTGCGTTTTCAAAAAAAGTAGTCGGGCGTTTCGACTACTATGCCGTTAAGTGAACAAAACTCCTTGCACGTACTATAATAATTTAACAAGGACATAAGTTCTACTAGTGGAAGTTCATAGCTAAAAGAAATGATTTAATTTAATTTCTTTTTTAAAGTAAGGAATCTAAGTAAAAAAGGGAGTCTTCTGTGGAAATAGCATGTTATTTCTGTCCCCATTACTAATTAAGGAACTCCTCAACTTCTTCCCTTTAAGCGCTGTACTCACCATTCCCTTCGCTATCTGCCACGCAAAACCAAGGAGTTCTTTAGCAGAAAAAACATCATTGTCGCCATCCAAGTTTTGTGTTTCACCCTCTAGCCTTTCTTCGTTTCCATTGTCTTTATTTGCCTCTTCTATATCCCCTTCTTTGGTCCTTTCTTCCGGGTTATCTTTCTTGTGCACTTGTACCTTCTTCTCTCTGTTGTTTTTGCTTTTTGCCGTCATGCCCACTTTCAAAGCATCATCTGTATTGACCGATCTGCATTTGTCTAATGCATTTTTCGGTGTCATGAATTTTTCCTTCGGATTGCACAGGTCCCTGTTGCCGATTTCCTGAGTTTTCTCGCTAATCAACTGCTTTGCTTTTTCTGAGCTGTAAGGTTCAAATTCGACAGTAAAACCTCGGTTGATGGGTGATTTATCATCGTCTTTTTGGGCATCTGATATATCTTTATTGCCATCTTTCACTCGCCATATTTGTTGCACATTTTCGTCTGGTCTAAGTTCATTGTTCATGATGTTAAAAGGTGCTGTTAAGCTTCGGATATCGATATCATTTGCCGCACTTGAACAAGAATTCAGGTCGCCAAAGACGCCAGAGTCAATACCACTTTTTAACTTAAGCTGCAAAAAAATGAAAAGGGAACGTGATTATATTTCGGTCAAATAGTTGTCGTTCCAAGTGAAGGGAAAAATTAAGCCAAACCCTGTGGTAAAGTAATCTGCGGAATTGAAAAGGAATGCTGTTTTAATTGTCTAGCTAGGATCAGGATTGTTGAGAATCAAGATGAGCCGATTACAACGGCATGCAGAATAATATGGATGCATGTTATGCTAAGAGACAACAACGAATCCTTCTCGTTTTGTTGGTGTTTTAATTCAGTCATGACAGAACAGCATACTTTAATTTAATTTGGAAATTCCTTTTGGTAATACGAAAGGTGGTTTTAACACTTGGTTTCAAAAGTACAAAAATCGTCGTACCAAGTTCAATCAATTTTCTTGAAAGTATCGAAAAATATTTTGATGCTTCTCACCTGTTGCCTTTTTTTTCTAAGCCACTGAAGAAGATCCCCATGTGGGACATACTCCAAGATTAACATGATGGGCTCTGACCTGACCCAGTAGCCGAGCATGCTCAAAACATTCTTGTGAGAACCAATTTCCTTCATGAGCTCAATTTCCTGTAAAAGCTGCAGTTTGCCTTCGACGCCGGCACCTTCTAAAAAAACCAAACGACAATAACAACAACTAAAAGCAAACAAGCAAATCAAACCAACCAACCAACCAACAAAAAAACCAGGAATTACAAAGGAAATTCGCTAAGGAGCAATAAAAAAGTTCGGCACTACAAAGGTTCTTGGCAAAGTAGCTGGTGTAATCCGGCCGTTTCCTGCAAAAAATGCTGTCACCTAAGGAAGTTATTACAACACATACTCAGTACTGCGAGAGGATTTTGAATCTAAACCGGGAAAAGCGACTTCTACAGGAATAGAAACAAGAAAAATAATATGGCAATGATATTCCTAAGCGTTTCTTTCGATATATTTTGTACGTTTTAGAGCCCCTTAAGCACCAGACCCTGTAAACTTCAATCTCTTATCGTTCGTCCCTCATAGCTTATCATGAATGTACAATTTCCCACAAATAATTTGCTGTAAATGGTTCGAACCCAGGAGTCATATCATAGGCCTGTAAATTATGATCGTCCGGGTGAGTGTAGTCCTGAGAAGAACTGTTTTTAATGACATTGACTGATGTTTCGACAACCTGAGCGGAAGTCATCATCAGAGCTGGGAGTGTCAACCGCCCATACACAGGCCAATAAACAAAGCCCACATTTTGTGCTTCAACAAATACATCATAAATGTTTTGGCTTACCAAGAAGAACTTTTATGGCAACCACTTGTCCTTCCTCGTTGTCCGCTATTTGCTCTTTGGGGTTCAAAAATACTTTAGCGTTTGGTAATTCTCTCAGGATCCCTTTATGGACTTTACCGAAGGCACCTCGACCCAGCTCCTCCAACAAGGTTACCTGTTTGGGCGGCACTTCCCGTGGCAGTAAGGGAACGACGTCGAGCTTGGAACTTAATAAGAGATAAATGAGAGTCGCATGTCGCTCCCTAGGGGACTCGTCCCATTGAAAAGTGAGAGTGGTACTCGCCGTACCCTCTTGGGTTGAGATTAGTGATGGAACGATCCTGGGACCTTCTAGAGTAGATGCCGGAAAAGTAATTTCTTGTCAGAACTAGTACTTCTGGTACTTTTTAGGGATCTATTCAAAATTTCCGACAGGCACCCCAGCCACTTCTAAATGAGACCCCCCCCCCCCGCCCGCCGGAGTGCTGCTGCAGCTTTGTCTTTATTTCCAATAAATTTCATTTCAAAAGGTACAAATAGCCCAAAGGCGTGCGTATTTTCCAAACTGTTAATGATATCGTGAGAAGCCAAGTCACTTATTCAATATCATGGAAAACCAGTTCAGACAAGATGAACTGATCCGGATGAAGTGTTGTTGACGAAAGGCGGATGTTGGAATCAAAAAAGGCTGTTTGCTTTCTTACAAATGGTTCTTCTTATCTGAAGAGTGCTTTTGTATTATCTGCATCACGAGAAAGGTTATGGCTATTTTACCTAAAGTAAACCTAAAGTGAAAATGTCCGCTAAAGGTGAAGCCACCAATTACTTCAGTAATGTTTTGAGTGGTGTTAGCAACATCTGTTCACAAAAAGCCCAAACAATGTTATTGAATGACCATCATTATACCTCTCTTTAAGCGAACACCTCTGTAATACAGACACCTCTCTTTAATGAACAGTTCATTTGGTCCAAAAGAGACCAAAATTCATATACACTCACATAAATTGTAACGTGTCGGACACTCATCCCTACCCTTTGATGTTCATATTAAAGCACTTCAACTCGCCTAGCTTAAAGCTTTGAACAGATTAGCGTTATTAGTAATACCCATAGCCGTGAATACTAAGCGTGTTTTCTCCGTATATTTGCAGCTATTTCTCTCAAATATATTACAGGAACGCTATATATAGCTTTGCCTAAAGTACTTGATACGAGGGCATTGGCCAGTAAAAAGCAGTAAAATGGAGTGACCAGGAGAAATAAGAGGAAAAGGTGTCGTTTCCCTTGTTCTTATATGAAGTGAGAATGTCCTGTCATACCTTTTTGGTTTTTGTCGTCTTCTGTAGCAGACGATCCCCACGATTATTGCAGCAGTCACCCCGCTAACAGTAATTCCAGCAATAATGCCAGCAATCTCCGCAGTGTCATTTTTATCGTTGGTAGTATCTTTGTTGGCGGTAGTAGTTTTCGTCCCAGCTAAAACAGTAAGAAAGTAACTTTCAGTGAATGTTATGTATAACGTCCTTTATGGCTCTTGATCACCTACATTGAACGTAGAATACCGTGTACTTTGTCAAGTCTTAAAAAACGACCCTTGCCAATAATTCAAATTTAACTATACATGAGATAATAAGTAATATCACACCTGTGTTAGTTTTTACTTGCCAAGAAGTTGACCAATCACTTTCCATTTTTCCATTGTGGGCAGACACTGCAATCTCATACTTTGTGTTACAGATGAGTCGTATGACATAAAAGGTTTTTGTAACTTGAGAAATAGGAATTTGTAGCCAGTCATTTTTATTGTCTTGTGAAGTTTCTTCTCTGTAGTGTATTATGTACTTGGTAATGGGGCATGCATCTTCTCTTGGAGGACTCCATGTGAGGTTCACGTCGCAGCCATTTATCTCCATTTCTTTGTTGTTAATAACAGGTGGCGTCGGTTTGCCTGAAATTAATGGTAAAATATATTGGCATTCCTTTATTGTCAGGTTTTATGAGAAATATTTGCTTTCCTTGGATCAAGAGTGTCTGCTTAAATTTCACCCGTTTTCAGAGATTGAAATAACTGTGAAGATTGTAGAGTTTAAAACAGATCTAAAAGTTTCAAAACAACTGAATTTTCGACCACCTTCTGCGGTCTTCTTCAGAGTTGACTCTGCAAGCGGTAACAGAATGCAAAATATCTAAGACATTATTGTTCGCTGTCCCCTGGGGAGGCAATTAGTGACGCATAAGCCCTTGGGAAGGGTGCTCTTTCATTGACAGGGTTTTTGTCCAGGAATGAGTGCAACGATTCTAGAAATAACCTTTTGTTCTCGCTATTCACGCCTGTTTCCAGAATATTCGCATAATTAGGGTGTATATCGCGGTTGGTGATTTCGGCATGTTGTTTAACCGCGGAGCCAACATTCCCGTTTGTTCCAGGCTTGTGTTCGGCCCCCCCGAGATTTTCAACTTCTTTTACTTTCTTCAACATATGTAAATGGCACGTTCTGCAGCTCACTTTGTACACAAAATCACCGGCCACGATATACACCCTAATTATGCGAACATCCGAGCTAAGTGATTGGCTACGGATAACAATGGCTTGTGATTAACGACGGCAAGAAAACGTTTTTAAAGATGTATTGTCTCTACATATGGGTTGTATCTTTCGAATTAATAGATGTGTTTTAAAAGCGTCTTCGTCGTAGTTTTCGTTGCGAAAGTTCGTTGGGGCTGTTGTTCACCGCCGGGGTCAGACCTTTTTAGAGCAGGTGGGGAGAGTTCTGTAAGGTCTATGGAGTCTCCACCTTATTTGCTCATGCCGTCATGTAAAATCCAAATTTTCATAGTTTATTTATTTACAATTGTTACCTTCAAACAAGGCGATAATCTGATCCGCAGACAAGGCCATTCCAACCACATAGAGATCCATTACAGATCCAACGAATGGCTGGGCTATCAATGGCATTTTAAACAAACCCGGATAATTTCCAACGATATAATAGGGCTTGTTAACATAGGAAGATATAAAGAAGTATTCGTTCCATCTTTCCTTTAATGCTCTCTGCACGCCATTAACGAACACTTTGATCTTGAACTGCTCACATGTTACAGCTATATGATTCCAATCATTGTTCTTGAAGCGTGCTTCATCCAGCGTGTTGTAAACTGACAGGAAGATAATGGAACTTTTGATTGCCAAGTGAAACAGATTTCCACTAATTGACCAGATGGCTATTATAGGGCCTTCAGAACCAGTGGACTTCATCCAAAATGCAATTGTAAAGTCACAGTTTGTGATATTTAAGTTTGGCACAGTAGCGTAAGAGCCGAGTTGTCTGAAATGCACGGCCTTGCTGCCAGGACACCAGCCCTCAGTAAAGTTTACAGAACCAAAATACCTACAAAAAGAAGAAAAACGTCGTGCAGAGTGTAATGAAGTATCCCGAGAAGTGCATTCAGATTGGATTGTGCAGTAGATGTGGGGGACTTCTGCGTCAAATGTTGGGAATTCTACTTATTTATGAATTCAAATTTTGTGACTGACAATTGATCTTTTGTTCTTTTAACGTAATCTATGTAAAACGAACCTTGGCTTAATCTTAGCTTAAAACTACGTACACTCTCAAAATTCTCCTTTTTTTACAACTGTTCCAGTTTCTAACCTTCTTATGTAAATTCAGAAAATGTGTCAAATTGTTGATTGTCAACTGAATGTTAACAGTAACAACTAAACAAACAAACAAACAAACAAACAAACAAACAAACAAACAAACAAACAAAGTGCAGTAAGTAAGTAATTCAAACTCTACTCACCGTACATCTGGATCAGAACTATCTAAGAACCAGTGGCCGATTATTGCATTCCCTGAAAAACAAATCCACGCGATAGAAATAAAGGATTTTTTCTGTTATGTACACTGAACCACAAAAAACGTAGAAATTTTCATTAAATTGGACTGGAGAGTTAAAACAGCAGACTTAAAAAAAAAAAACAATCTTGGGAAATCATGGTTCATATGAAATGCCAACTTTCGTGAACAAAAGCTTTTTGGACCAAAAAATTTTTAGACTTAACAGTCTCAATTTTTTTACAGTCCTTGTGGGAACTGTCTAATTTTCCTTTTCCAGAAACGATTCCACCGTTGATCTCTTTGTCAACAGCCTATTGTGGAGATTATATTTACAACTGTTGCAGAGCAAAAGAACTTATGGAGTAATTTTTGTAACAGAAAACCTTGAGTACCTTTACAGCCATATAGTTCTACCCTCATTGATATGTGACCATGCCAAGCTGTTGGTAAGAAACGGATGTAACGTCCCCTGAGTGGTGGTTTTAGATCGTGATAAATGGTAGTGTCCTCGTTAGTGTTTCCAGCGAATTCCTAAGTGAAGCAGACAAAACCCAATTAATTTTAATCTACTGAAAGCAATCATTATATCTCAAAGAACACCGAAGTTGTATAAACACCAAACAATGAAAGAGTATGCATGCATTTCAATAAGAAGATGATTATGTCAAATGAAAATTTTGCCTTTAAACTATGATAGCTTAATTCACGTACACTGAGCAAATTTAAATGTATCTGAAAGGAAAGAAGGATTTATTTATTTATTATATTTATTTACACGCGCTTAAAATTCATCAGGTAATCTTACGATTAAAAGTATTAATACTGCATAAACTTGCTTCCCATTAATGCTATGTCTCTCTCTAACTCTCTAACGTGTCTCTTATTCTCTCTTTTTTCTTTTAAGAAAACCTATCTCACCTTGTCTACATTTTGTCGTTTTTCTCTGTAGAACTGAAAGTCAAATCCATCATAACTGTACTGCAGTTTGTATTTGGTCACCCATTGGCTCTGAGCATTTCCTCCTTGTGTTGCCACACGTGTCACTATGGTGTGCTGATTACCCAGATCAACTTGGATCCACTGACTGACGTCATCAGTGGCAGCTACCCAAGATCCTCCTTTTGCTGATGTTGCTTGTAAGTTTAGTCTGCCGTGGATGGCGGTGTGATTGGCATCCCACTCTGAAGAGGCACTAATTTGTTTGTTAGAGATAGCACCATTTTCCATCCCAAGAGCCTCTTGACATTCTATATATTAACACAAATACCATTGGACTTAAAGAACTACTTATCTTTGAGTTACACGTTCTTGTAATTTTCAACTTGTAACAACGCAACCATCATCTTTAGGTATTTCTGTTTGGTGTATTTAAAAAGAAAGGACCAATTGGCTGACTATTTGTGCAGAAGGGTTAAGTGTGTAGATAGCGAACAAATTTATGTTGTTGGAAAATGACAGTCTGACAAGTTGAGTGGAAGTCATCTTTAGTTTATTGTCAAGGAAACAGTGGACCGTAAGACTCTAGTTTATGAAATGATTTTATTGGATGTGGACCTCGCTGGTTGATCTACTAACCTGTAACATACACCACTAACTTATCGATGATATCAACAAAACCCAAAACAGTTAGCTATTTTGTGAGACGTTGCTTGCACGGAGCCAATAACATTTTCATAATTGCACTTAGTTTCCTGACTTTAATTAAACCTGAGATAACTGAGCTTTTCTGACGTTCAGTATCTGTGCCGGGCTATCTCTATACACACTCTTGCTGCGTTTCTTGGACTGTTATGCACCAAAGTCAAGTCGTATGGTAATACAGAGAATGATTTTTTGTAGATATCGATTGAGTTCCCAGAAAAAAGATTGATTAAAGACGGAGCCTGTGTTGCCCTAGGAGGAAATTTTTTAGAACACAGGGAGGATAGTTTTGGAGGTGATAAATTTAGGTACTGTACATTGTCTCTTGAAGCTAGCAATTGACAATATGAGTAGCAGTGCAAATTGTTTTTTCCCCTGGGGTTGCTTTTCAGCTGTGTCGAGGAAAATAAACCCGCGCCCGAAGAGCGGTCCTGAGAGAGCGGTGTTTATGTAGCTTAGCCTGCAAGGGAGTGGGGAGGGGGGATGCTCGATTGTAGTGCCTAGCTTGACGGGTGTTTCTTCTTAAGCGACCTGACCCTCGAAGAGCTTTCACATGCAGTTGCCTTTCCACAAATCCCATTCCAAATTTGATTTTGCTTACTGATTCAGCGTTACACGTCTTTAGTGCTTTATTTGAAAGTTCTGACATGCACTTTTGCAACCTATTTTGCCTTACTGTAATAACTCAAAATGTTCTCTTTTTTCGAACAAGAAGACTGACTTGGAGCGCGACACACCAAGGAAGTGTAGGAGTGGGTTGGGTCGTGTTAGATTGGGATTTATAGGAAAGAAATGATGCTTCTCAGTACAAACCATTACAACTGACTGTGTTAACATCCTCGCTCCACACTCCTACAATTCCACACCGGGTAGAGGAAGGACCGCTAATTTGGTAACCACGGGCGCAGTAAAAGGAACAAATTGTTCCATACTCTTGATTGGTCGTCTTACAGCGACGAGGAGAAACACGCACACCACTCCTCAGAGTAAGATTTTGACACCCAGGTACTGGTAATGCTTCTCGAAAGATAAGAGGGAAGACAGTGGTGACAACTTGTCCACTTGTCAAAATCAAAAGAAAAGTAGACAGACACCCTTATTTGCAGATAGTCTTGCCTTCTGAGAACGAGGTTAATAGATAATTAGCAAGCAAATTTTTACCTTTAAAAATTGGGGAAAAGCTGCTAAAACATATATAAAAAGGTTTTCTCAGGGAAAGCCGTCTGCACCTGGATATCAGTTTCATTATGTCGCGTTTACCTGACTTCTTTTCATAATAGTGGAGCGGAGTACCATTTGGTAAGCAATTTTGGTAACCTTAATGTAGCTTATCGATCCAAGAAACTGTGGTTGTTACGTCAGAGGGTACGTACGTACGTACGTACGTCCGTACGTCCGTACGTCCGTACGGACTCTGGGTGAGGGGGAGAGGAGTCCCAAGGCAACCCGACCGTGGGGAGGAGAATGCCATCTTTGAAAAAGAGGTTTCTTTAAAGGCTTAGGCTTATCAATTAGCAAAACGGTCGTTCGACAGCTTTAAACTTACGAAAAAAATGGCTAATATCTACACTGTAAAAGTGGAAGGCGAAAAGTTCAAGTTATGAACTGAAATTTGTCTTCGAAGACTTTCTCTTTCTTGAGTTCTGCTGCGAACTCGGTCGACGCATCGCTTGAGTTCACAGGTAACCTATAAAGGTAAGCTATAATCTTATCAAACTATCATATTCCTTGACTTACCACTTGTTTCGCAAACGTAATGAAGAGAAACATTACAGTTACTGTGATTCCATTTTCCTGTGTAAGATAAAGAAGCAGGAATCATTTGCACACAGTCCTCCTTGCCTCCTTCGTTGTCAGGTTCCCCTTTACTCCAGTGAGTGTAGGTAGCCGCTGACCCATCAACCCATAGCCATCGTGAGGTGACATTGGGATCCCTGTGTAAACCAATCCATGTTGGTTTTGTCACACTTGAAGCAAGTGCCTGTTGTTCAGCTTGTGAATTTACAACTGCAAGGTTTGACCCCAGTGCCTCGCAATCAGATTGGGCCTCACTCCAAACCAAGGCTTTGTTCGAGAATCTGTAGCAAGAATCTCGCAGATGAATCCAGGTTCTACGGCATGTTGCTGAAATTTAGTTGAGAAAAATACTTTGTAAACAAGACAGCCAGTAAATCATTATCAATTTCATAACTAGTATTGAAAACGCGGGGTTTCCAAAAAAGTGTCATGGTTTGACTAGGAAACCGTCAGACCGCCGAATAATGCAGAATCCTAAATCCAAGAATTTGATTGGCTAATTCTGCGCGCGTGACAGGTCCAGCTTTTCCCTGCCCGGAGGGGTTGCTTGGTCACCATGGGTTATGTGACCTTACCGAGGAAAAATTGCAAAAGATAACACTATTGAAAACGTCACAAGCAGATTAATTCTGACTTACTACTGATTTCGCAGACGTAACGGAGAGAACCTACACAGGGTCTGTCGTTCCATTTTCCAGCGTGAGGTAAAGAAGTAGGAAACATTTGCACACAATCCTCCGTGCCTTCCTGGTCATTAGGCTCTCCACTCTTCCAGTTAGTGACAGTTGCAGGTGATCCGTCAACCCACAACCACCGTGACTTGTCGTTGGGATCCCTGTGTAAGCCAATCCACGTCTTCTCTGTTACCTTTGGCGCAAGTAGTTGTTGTTCAGCTTGGGAATTCAACATTACAAGCTTTGATCCCAGTGCTTCACAGGCAGATTTGGCTGAGTTCCATCCGAGGGTGTTGGACGAGAACTTGTAACAGGAACCGTGGATACCTTGAACCCAGCTCTCTGGACATAGTGCTAAAATGTATAATACCATAATAGTCCAGGAAAGTTAACGCGATTTGGTACCGTAAGGTCAAAATGCTTGCAACAGAATTTTTATTTTCAGGGACGTTTTTGTTAAGGACTTCAGATAAACATATTAAAAGTCAACAAAAATCAACCCTGGCGAACTATGAAAAAAATGTAAGTTTTTGCCTCTGTCATTTTGCCTTTTAGACGCCATGTTTTTATGCAAATTAGCCTTATCACAGACAAGTTTTACAACAAAATTTCATTTAGTGGCATTAATCAACTAACTTGTTTTAGTAAAGTGTTTTAAAGGGAGAATTAATGCTTTGGTTTGCTTATCGAATATTCTCGCTACGAAATATTACTTTTACCATTACTACTATTATTACGGTTAGTGTTACGAAGTTTTTTTTTTTTTAGCTCTCACAGAGCACTTTGATATTACAACTGTAAAGTAGTGTAAAGAACAATTAATCAATGTAAGCAAACGAAAAGATTGATTTCGGTTCAGTTTCGCGTCCAAGATGACGATAGAGTATACGGTCGACACCAGTTCCCTGGAAGATTAGTACATGTTGGTAGGGCAGAGTTTATATACGACAGATGACGAGCAAGTCCCGCCAGTCCCGTTATCCAACCTTGAGGTAAAACTATGTATTTCATGTAATGCTTTTGTTGTGCGCTTTGCATAAGACGATTCCGGCTGGAGTCCTTGCATTGGAGTGCTTAAAGCTACAGTTGTTCGCAAAATTTAAACATTGTTATTTCTAGAGAAACGCTACTGAGACCGCGTGCACTGTGCAGCAAATTTTTCTAAGAATTTCTTCTATGTTTGCAAACTACGGTTCACATCTTATGAGAAAATAGATGGGTTTTTTTAAATAGCTGTGTAAGAATTGGACAGCTGGGCATAATTTGTATACCAACACAATCTACGTTTACCTTCAGCAAATTGTTATACTACAAACTGACCATCGAGATATTTATTCCTTTTTTCTAAATAATCTACATGTTGTCTGTCACACTGATTGATTAAGGGCTAGTCTTTCAACTTATTTGGTAATCGAACAGACGCTAATTCGCAACATCAACTCAACTGGTGGCCTTTCAAGAGACATAGGAAAGAATGTGGTGCAAAGATTAGTGTGGGTCAAGTCTATATCTTTCTGTTGCAACGTATACAGCTCTATGCAAGATTTCACCGGCGTCGCTTATAACACTAGCGAGCAACACGTAGAAGCTTCAGATACTTGACAAAAGAGAGACTGGAAGGATACAGAGTAACTAGGAACTCCTTTTCCAAGGATGATACCTCACTAAGAAGCATAGTATCAGCAGTTGTAGCACACGAATCTGTAAATGTTGATCATTTTTAGAAACATGTAAATATTGAGTAAACTTAAATTTTTATTTTTATTTTCCCACACGACCCCACAAGCTGTAAGCTAAAATATCTATCTTGTTTAAATAAAGGTTAATATGTCTATCTATGGGCCCTCAGTTAAAGATGAAGCTCGCTTAAAAAGACGATCAACCAACGCTGTAGCTGTACACTGTGATCTTGTGAACACACTCACTGTAAAGAAAGACGTTTTCCTGCGAAACAAACAGAACAAACAACGTTTCATCAATATGCTGAGTGAGAAGTAAAAGGAGGCGGGGTGTGACACCATTCATGCTGCAGGCGATGCTGATTTCTTGAAAGGTCAGTCTGCGGTCTCTGTATCTGCTACCAGAGACACTGTCGTCATTGCAGATGACACAGACATTTTAATTTTACTCTGCCACCAACTCCAAAAAGAAAATTTTCTTCAAACCACAGCCGAAACGAGGGTCCGTGCGAGGCAAGGTTTGGGACATCCAGGCTACTTGTTCTGTGCTCGGGTCAAACCTCTGCAGGCATCTTCCATTTCTACACCCCCGGGGGGGGGGGGAACTCCCATATGAAAGTGACGGGGATGCTCGTCGGAAAATTAGAATTAACACCCTAAAGGAGACCAATCTGGGCGTGGCTCCGGCTTTATTTAACCCCTAAGGGAAAGCATGCAAAAACAGACAACTAAATAAGAGCTATAGAGATGTTAATTGCGCTAAAGATGTTGCAATCGAATGCTGTCCTCTATGAGTAAATTTTAGCAACGGCGATTGCTGTGCTGCTCTAGACCACTAACACAGTATAATATAGATATTTCTTGACACACAACCCTAAGCGATACCTGTGTGGGTAAACATATTGGCTTTCCGTCCTCAACACCCTAAGTGAGACCAAAATCTGCAATTTACAACCCTAAGCGAGACGACGAGCATCCCCTTCACTTTCATATGGGAGTCCCCCCCCGGGTTCTACACGCGCTGCTGGGATGTGGTTCCACGTCACGGTTGTTTAGTATTGGAAAGGCCGTCGGTCTTAAGAAGAGATCACAGTTGTAACAGCATGCCGAAATATTTTATCATGCCAATTCGTTGAAAAAAGAAGATTTTATCAAAGCAGGAGAACTCGCATTGGCAGAGGTGTATGGCGGCAAGGTGAGCGACAGTTTGGAGGCCTTTCGATATTGACGATTTTGCGAAACGACAGCTAAAAGCACAACCCCAGTTAAAGTGAAGTCCTTGCCTCCGACGTCTCCGAAATTTCATTCCCTTCGCCTTTATTACCAGGTTCATCTTTGGACTTGAAATCAAGAGCTTCAACCGTGTGACTGGGGATGGAAAGACACAGATGGTACTCTAATTCAGGTAATGACCGACAAACCACCTGCACCGGAAACTCTCCTCCGAGTTATCAGATGTTACTGCAAGGTGGACTGTAACACGGTTCGATGCAGTTGCAGAAAGCACGGACTTGACTGTTCACCTGCCTGTGGAGAGTGTCGTGGAAGTGTTTGTTTCAATCCACGTTCTGACAGATCCAGATAGCGATACAGAGGACGTCGGGTCAAATGCCTTATTGCTTAACTTCAGTACTGTTAACTTAAAAAGGTACCGATAGATAATCAGGTGATGCTATATGTTTGAGACATTAATTTAAAGTTAAAAGCAGATGAGGATAACTTTGAAAACTGTTCAGCCCAACAGCATTTCACAAACATATATCGCAATCCGTTTCAATCTTCTTCACTTTTAGCCATCCGTGCCTTTCTTTTGTATTTGCTGTGTTATATTTCACCGAATTTGATGGACATTTCCCATGCATAAATTTGGCTAAAATCCGTAACGCAGTTCCTTTAAACACTTTTTTGTTGAATATTTGTTGGAAAACGGTCCATGATAGAACCTAAATGTACACTTTACTTTACTGTCCTTTGTTTTTACATGTTAAGTGAAACTAAAAGTGGTAAATGTCTTGATGGGACAGTTTTCAGTGGCTAATTAGCATAAAAACATGGCAGTCGTCAACACGTGGATTTTTTTCGTATTTCCCATGAGTTGATTTTTGTTGACTTTTAGTATGTTAACATACATGCCTCAAAAGCAAACAATGTAAAAATAAAAATTATGTTGCAAGCATTTTCACCTCCTGGCATAACTTTATTGGACTATAATTAGTGAGGTGCAATAATTAACAGTGGTGCATACCATAATTAGTGGTATAATTAGTACCATAATTAGTGAGGTGCAATAATTAACAGTGGTGGGTTGCAAAATAAATTCTGTACAGAACTTAGCCAGGAACTTTCAGAAAAGCAGTTTTAAAAGCGAGTAGATCTTTTAATGCACATATCTAGTACAAGGAAATACTTTCTCAAATATTCATGATTGTTGAAAATTGTTTTGTTACTCTTTTAAGGAAAAAGAAATATATTTCAAGGTGCACATTTAACACACTGTTATTTTACCTGTTATTCCTTTCCAGCAGCAACAACAACATGCATCAACAAAATATTGAAAGATTATTAGGAAAAACATTCCTCGCATCCGCAACGTTAAGAAGCTTGGTAAGGGAAGTGGATTACGCTGCTTATGGCGTTGTGCCTATAGTCATTTTTAGGGTCTCAAAACTACGCATTCTTTATTCTTGAACGGAATATTTGTTTTATTGATTGACTTCGGGTAAACTACTACACAAAGATCCAAAGAAGTAGGTCCCATCTACCATCTTGCTTGATCTGATACGCATGCAATAGGGCAAAAGTTTGCTGGTCTGTTTTTTTTGGGAGGTTTAATACATGTCTTTCTTTCATTTGTTCATGTCCTTGTTGCTTCATCACCCTTTAAAACATTTCTTTTGACGTGAATAGGACATTTTCACGATGCAGGGCGTCATTTCACTCAGCCACTTGAATTTAAGTCCTTTTTTCCTTGTTTAAATTTTGTAATCCAGTGCCGGTGAGATCTAGACAATAATAACCTTAACGTGACAAAAGGATTATTGTAGTTGTAGTTAAGTGCCTTCATTGTGAAAATCGCCTATTTTGTCTGTCAAGTTACTTTCCTATTGCACTTACGAAGTTGAAGGGTACTAAACAATATCCAAAAGCCTCCATTCCTTTGAATGTTGTCGTCCGACTGGAATGTTAACACCGCATATTCACCACTTACAACAACTTCCTTTCCATCGAGCTCGCCACAGTATTGACCAACTTTCACGTTATTATCGTCTGTAATTCTCCAGAAGTCGTTGCTTAAAGAAAAATTAAAATATTACGTTGTACCCCTCACTTGTTATCTAATTTATCATGAAATTTCATCAAAGAAGCTACATCTTGAAGTGAGAGCTCACAAGCATATGACGTCATCTAGTCAGCGGTTAACCAACCCTCTAAAGGACAAAGTTGACAATCAGCATGTAAGCGTCACTAAGTGTCTCCATAAGTGATAACAATTGATTCTTTCCCCTCTTTCAAACTTCTTGGGATATGAGACAACAAGCGTAAGACATCATCTGGTCAGAGGTTACCTACCCCCGGGGTAAAGTCAGAGAATTTAAGTAAGCGTCACGAAGTGTCCCTATCAGTGGTTTTCAAATAGTTGTCTCCCTACTCCTCAACACTGGGATGTGAATCCGTGAACAAGTGACCTGTATGCATGTTGTAATGGCATAGGCTACAGTGACATTTTTTCACCGTTTTTATTTATTTTTCTATTAGTTCCCAAAACAAGTGAGTAAATATGTTTTTGAAGTCGTTGGGGACTTTTCTTTGTCCCACGTTCGTGACAAGCTGAATAAAACATCTTTCTTGTGTTTTTGGTATGTTTTTGGATGCTAACCAAATGAAACTTAAGAGGCTGTCTCGCTAAGAGTGTTCCACTCGATCTCGGACTCAAAAATAGATTCCCTTCAAATTTCTACCACAAATACTACTATCTATCCCTACTACTAAAATGCACTTGAAATGATCCAAAAGTTTGTTTTGCTCCCGTTTTGAGGATTTGATTGTCAGCATACCGTAAGTGACTAAAATTTGGCTATTTTGGGCGCCGTAGTACGGGGTTTTACAATTATTGTTTAAAAAGACTTCGCAGCATCACAACCTTCAAATTTACACCCATTTGACAGCTTATTACTTCTTTTTACCGCTCCTGTGTCATTTGGACATTTTCCCGATCGAAATCGTGTGAAACTGAAAATGATAAATGAACTAATCTAATAAGTCACTCGAACTGGACGAAATAGTGCTTTTGAAACATGCCAAAATTCTCAATTGAGGCACTTAGGCCAGACGTAAAAACCCGTTCTAGGCATAGACTAAGCACTATTTCCTAGAATTATACAATAAAACTTGCGGCAGAATGCGATTCTGAGAAATTGTGTCGAAGTTTAGTAAGCCATTTTCGCTAATGGTGTCTTGCGTGACATGAATTTCCATTCAAGTGTTGTTATATATATCCGCCTAACTAAAGAGATGTCGATCGTGGTTCAAAAAATTATACAAAGTACTTTCCCTGTTTTTGCTATGAAACCGATTCTGGAGGTCCAAAACCTCCAATAGATACTGCAGTTACTTTATTTGCCACTCACCTTGTTCGATAAATAACTCTCCCCTCCGGCAAAGGATTCGGCGGTTTCATTATAGAGGTGATGAAAAAAGTCTTTTTCTCTTGGTCATGAGATAACACGAGGAAGCTATAATCTCTATAGTGCTTTCAGCTATACTTTAAATTCACCAGTTCCAGTCGCCGTGAGTCTTAAGGGGAAACAAACGAGAAAGGAAAACGATTCCAACCTCAACCTGGGAGTTGCGTTACACTGTGATTAGTAACGCGATATACAAATGTTCGTCAACAACATTTTAGTTTTAACTTAAAAATAACAATGACAGCGAGTAGCTAATACGGCAAGAGCTTTAGGATATATATAAAATCACTGTCTAAGGAGAGGCTTGTCACAGAGGGTTGTCATTTCTCGCGGTCGGGATACAAAATTAATTTATATTTTAAATTTTGTCCTTTTCCACCCTCCCCCACCCTAAGAATGTATTTTCTAAATGGTTTATTCTGATTGCACGAACAAAGGTTACAAGAGTTTAAGTTATAGTACAACAAAAGGTCACATCTTTAGACGCGCAAACTGTACTTATTTTAGGAAGGGCGGTGTACTGACTGAAGCTGGAACAGAGAGGAGCCATTAGGTCCAGGAAACCATCTCTGCTGGTTTACCCTGCGACACTCTAAGCCCCGTACGTAGTAGAAAGGAAGTAACTTTGCTTCACTAACTGAAACCAGCTCTAAATAAAGGAACCCTGTAGAAGACAGAGGCCACAACGGCTGAATTCCTCATCCAGCGGCTTTCCCCTTTCAAAGTCAATAAGGGAGTGGCCATGAAAGGGGAGGGGGGGGGGGGGAGCGGAGTAAAGTTATGTCCTGTTAGGTGCAGATGCGTCGCAATATCCAAATGACCTTAATAATTTATCCACGTGCGTCGATGATTAAGGTCAGTATTCACCAAACCTTTTTCTTTTTTTTTTCTTCGAGTTTTTCTTGTGAAATATCGATGCCTGCCTGACACGCGAAAGAGGCTCTTTGCTTGTGCGCGAGCCTCCCTTACCCTTACTTGTAATTTTCAAGCTCATTCCATTTGTGCCCGTCCGTTTCGCCCAACCAGCAAGAAATAGCAGGCTGTTTTCGCTTGTGTTGTTTCTATAATATGGGATATGTTTTGGGTCTGTGCTTTTTGCCTCAGCTTCCCGCATTCCTCTAGGCTATTTTTTTCTGTCGATGTTAACCCTCATACGTACAAGCAATCTCATTCCCCCACTGTGATACAAGGGATGGGGTTGATGGACTCTTGGATTTCGTTTTGTTACAATATTTCGAAAAAATTTCGCCTTTTGAAGTTAGCCTTAATGTGCTCTACGAGATGAGGTAGAAAGTAGATATTATCAAATAAAAACGGTCGAAATTGAAAATTTTTCATGCTAGACGCGTTAAGTAGGAGATATGCTGTTTGTCGATATCTTATACTTTATCACCAAAAAAAGTTGAAAAACATGCCTTTTATATCAAACTTTGCCATAATGTGGCTAACGGATACATGCGTAATGCTTCTGAAAACAGCAGATGCTGACAAAAAATCTTTTTGAAGAAATTGATAGCCTGCAGGCCTCCTCCCCCCTTCTACGTCCGAGGATCATAATTAAGCATCATTTATTTACAACACCGACACTCGTGAATAACGTCTTTCACCAAACGAATCAGGTCCGCATTTCGATCTTTTGCTCGAAAAAGAACCTCAAAATGGTGAAATATTGTTTTTAGCATGGCGACACTGAATATGCCTATTTTTTCTGTTCTTGTAATAGTCACAAAAATCATAGGCGTCAAAACTATGGGATTTTTGAGCCCGATTTCTTCATTTATATCGTCCACCAAAGCGCAGCAGTCTCATACCAGAATTGACGGCCTCAATATCTTGATTTTCATCTTCTTCTGGCCGCGCTTTCGCATCTGTTGATGCAGTGCTAGCATCCTGGCTGCGGGACTTCTGTCGTGAAGCTAAACGTGAAAAGAAGCTGGTAATCTGGGTCTTCGTGAGCCATTCTTCTCTTTCAAACAGCCTTTCGTTTCTTTCATTTCGTGCATTACGTATTTTTTTTTTCTCTTTCTTTTTTTTTAATGCACACACTTACATATACAATTTACATTACATTGGCTAATACAAAAAACGTGATACAGCTAAGAAGAAAAAACAATACTGAATAAAGGAATAAAAGAAAAGAAAAGAACAAGTGAAAAAAAAAATAAAGAACAGAAAAAAAAAATTACAAGATATCAATCGAAAGGCACCTACGAGTTACTTACAATCTACATTCATTGCAGTAGTGCTTACGTATAGCTATAGATATATCGCTTCGAGTCTTCCTTTTTAAAGTATTAATTTTTCGAAAGGGAGAAACAGAATTAGTGAAGAGCACATTTCTCTATTTGCCATTGCATCAACATTTTATTTTGGAATTCTTTCTGGATCGGTTTTTTCTCAAGACACTTACAACTGTAGACATATTGTTTCAAAAGAATAACAAATAAGTGTAGTCTGCGTCTTGGGTATTCTGATAGTTGATGAAAGTCGGGTATTTCATTAAAGGTAATTTGCTCGTTAGAAAGTTCAATTTCGGTCTCGTTTACGCGGTTAAACCACATTAACGCTTCATAATAAAAAGATTTTGTCTCGGAGCAATCCAGAAAAGTATGCTCTATTGAATCTGAGTTAGGGCAAAAGGTACAGGTTGCATCATCGGTTAATCGAAATTTATGCAATTCTTTTTTGGTTACTATAATTCTATGCAATAATCTAAAGGAGAACTGTCTTAACTTGTTGTCTCTTGTTGATTGATATACAAAAGAAAATTTGTTTTTCCATTCTTTATGAGTATCGGCAAAATTGACTTTCCAGGTTTTGATGCCAGTTGGTTCTACTGTGGGGTTTTTATTAAGTATCTTATAGTAGTGTTTGCAGCGCATGTCTGCCAAATCTACGAGATTGCTTCCAGGAAACAAAGATATCGTAGTAGTATTTAGTAGCTCGTGCGAGGGAGCTTCACATTCCCTGGCTTTCTTCTTCAAGTCGGTTGGAATAGCTGCTATGAGTTGGAAGTAGTGGAGATAATTTGTTTTTATGTTGAACTTATTTTGAAATTGTTGGAATGTTAGAAAGTTTCCATCAGCATTTAGGATATCTTGTATAGAGAAGATGTTCTTCTTGAACCAAGATTTCCAGAAAAGCGTATTTTTATCAATAGTTATTTCCTCGTTATTCCATAGCAGGAATTTGCCATACGAAAATATTTTAGTCTTATCTTTAAACTCTTGGAAATATTGCAAAAGCTCCCGATAGAAAGTAGGTAAACCATTATTTATGGAGGCCGCATTATAGTTGCATTTAAGAAGGAATTTTAATCCCCCATAAGTATTAAAATAATAATTTGGAATTGCTTTCCAAGAGTCGGTAGTGCTGCTTAATAACCGACTTATCCACGCTAGGCGCAAAGATTTTACTACTGCAGAAAAGTTTACAAAATTGAGACCTCCTTCCGAAAGAGGTTGGTACATGACCGTTCTTTTTATCTTGTCTTTCTTGTTTTTCCACAAGAATGAAAAAAGCTCTGTTTGAACATTTTTTATTACTAAAGATGGAACAGTCAGCATGGACGCTGCATAGACTAACTGAGATACTCCTAACGTTTTAGCTAATAGTGATCTTCCGTATAGCGTCAAATCCCTGGAAAGCCACAGATTTAATTTAATTTTCATCTTTCGAATCCTGCTAAGAAAGTTCTCTTCGATGTTTTTATTTTGATTGTACGATAGAAACGTGCCCAGAACTTTAATAGGGTTCTTTGTGCTTTTAAATTCTAATATATTCGAGTTACTGTGTTTCATTGTACCCAGCCACATTGCTTTAGTCTTTTTCTTATTTAACTTTAAGCCTGAGACGGTGCCGAACCATTCAATTGTTTGGAGATGCGATTTAAGAGAGTCCGTGTTGTTAGTTATTATAGTTGTGTCGTCTGCAAATTGTGGAATTTTTACTTCTTGGTTGTTTGGTAAATATATGCCCTCGCAGTTCTTGTTTTGGCGTATCTTAAGAGCCAATGTCTGTAAATATCGAAAACCCGGCGCCAGTTGTGAAATTTTCAATTTCTTCATATTTTGCCTAAATAAACCCTTTAGTGAGTTATTTTCGAAAATACAATTAAAAGTTCCTAAAGCGCTTTAGTTTTTTCAAAATCGAGGAAAGTCTGAAAATCGCCATTTTGGCTTCCCGCTGCCATCCAAAAAAGGGTAAAATGGTGCATTTTCTTTTCACTCGTACGGCTAAACGCAGTAATGTTTACCTATGTACTTTTAGCAAATCATAACACCATTCCTGCTCTTTCCAAAACTGTAGTTTATTTGGGAAAAGCTTTTAAATTTTATATCTTTCTAGCTGTTTTATCTACCCCGCTCTAAGCGCTTCAGCGGATAAGCAAATTTTAGCTTATTTCTAAACCATAGAAAGCCCACTGGTACATTGAATTTCAAGCCAAAACTACAATGGTCTTTAAGCTTATACTTCATATTATGCTGTGTGAAAATTTCTTCCGCGGCCCGACAAAAGTGTCCCGTTGAGAGACGGAAACGATGAGTCAATTTGGCAACGCGACCAATTTGTACTACAAACAAACGTCACTATAAATAAATCCAACATCAATCAAAAATCAGCTCAGAAAACCTTCTACAGTTCAATATCAGACATCATACACATTGTAACTTAAAATACGTTTTATTTTGATGAAAACACATCCTACCTTTGGGTATTCGTCGTAAAATAGATGCTAAGAGAAGAAGCTTTGATTCTAGCTTTCGTTATCCGACACCGAATAAATTACATCTCAACCACAGGTCGAAAAGTCAATGCAATCATCTGTTCGTCACACAAGGCTCGTATTTGAGTATTTGCCTCCTTGTACTGCAAAATAACATGTTTTATAGCAAGGAAATTAACTTATTATCTTGGAAAGTTAACATTCCTGGTACTTTAAGCGTTCTTAAAAGCAATTGAACATCTGTTTCCACTCGCTTACATTTGCGTGACAAGAATTCGCTTGCTGCTACAGCGGCAAACTGTATCGAAAAGATAAAATGCAGGTTTCAATAGATTAAAACTGCTCATCGTAGGGAATATATTGCAGAATTTGTGTTGACTAGTTACTGGCAGCGAGGAGGACTTAAAGTCCTAAAAATAAAACAGTGACAGACTAGTGAAAGCCAGTCATTTGAAATTAATTTCCAGGCAGTCTGTCCAACTGAAATACCCTTGTTCTGAGAAAACACAAGAAAGTCTGACATGGTTAAACTTACCAAGGTGGTTGAAGGGTGATGTTAGCATTCTGGTAAAATAATAGGAATGTGTTTCTTGCCTAGCTAGTACTAATAGTCTGAAGACGGCCATGTCAAAGAGCCTGTCGTGACAAAATTTGTTTTAGCGTGATTGGGGATTGGGGCGAACGCCAGGGAGAGTGGGTGGGGGTAAGGGGAAGGTAGGGCTTTCGGAGAAAAAAAAATGCAGGTGTTACACTAAAGGCTACATTACTGAAATTATATGAATAAAGAAAGTTACAATGCACATTGACATTTTTGTCTGTATTCCCGTTGTTAGTTTTATAATAACGTTAATCGACAATGATCCCTTAACCAGTGATATAAACAAAATTTATATTTTAAAAAATCTATTTGTATACATATACTCTGCCAGACTAACTGTTTTACTGTAACCTGAATCGAAAGTAAGAAATAATTTGTATAAAATCATTTCTCTTTCGTAAAACCCTTCCTGTTGCGGTAATATTGGTTTTTCGGCCCACGGCATAAGCTTTACAAATCAATCTTGCAGTGTTATTGTGTGGTCTTTTTAATTTACTCCACAGAGCAACTACAACAATCTACTAATTCTTGAAGAAGAGAAATGTCGGGTACATTCCTCCGTTCTGGCGGGGTTGGTGCTTGAAGTTCCAAGGCAACCTCGCCTTTAGCTTTTATATTTCCTTGCTTTTAACTAAGGCACATAGATTGTACTGATCGACAACAATAGGGTGGGTGATATGAGGGAAGGTGTCTCTGGCTGTAGAGAAGTTAACTTGCTCTTCTACCGCGATCACATCTTGCTCCGTCACCTGCACTTCTTGCTGACAACCTTTCGCTGCCAAACGAGAGAAGAAGGATAAAATTTGCTGGGCGGATATAATTTCCGTTACAGCAAACAGCTTCTCACCATTTGGACCGCGAGCTCGACGCATTTCTTTGGCGCAACATCGGGGTCTACTTTCTTCCCGGTGCCAGTTAAGACCTCCGCGCGTCCCTAAATCTTTCAGCCTCAGGCCCAGTCGTCCTTGTAGCCTTGGTCGTTGTCGGCTGACACATACGAGGCTGGGACTTGTAACGAAGGCACAAGGCCTGTACCTTCCTGAAGGTGAGAGGCGTACTCCTGTTTTGCAAGGTCTAAGATGCAATACTTTTCAGGGGACAGCTCGCAGGCTTCCAGGGAAAGGTGCCATTCAATAGTAGAGACGTTGGAACACACGTACACAACCCTCTTGTGGACACGAGAACAAATCTCCAGTACTGGGCAAAGCAGGAGTCCTACGAACTTGAGGAACATCGGTTGTTTCTGTGCTGGATTGCCTGGGCTGCCTGACCGTGGATATCGTTTTAAAATGACCGTTTGAAAACGGAGCGGAGAACCAACTTTAGTTTACATCTGAGATAAAATAACAACTTTGGATTAAATTACTGTATCAATGGTAAAGGTAAAGACAGAGTGCAAAAAATTGAAATGTCATTGGAGTGCCATCCAGGGCCCCTTCGAAAAACGTTGCTTGACTTTGAATTTATAAAGACGTTTCTGTACGAAATTTCATCTCAAAATTCGTTTTCTCGTAAATAAAACAGTTATAGAGCCCTAATACCAACATACTACCTTTCTAAAATCATAAAATAACAAACGTAAAGCAACTAACCTGTATTTTTGTCCACCACAAAACGCTTTCCTAAAACAATGCCCTACGCTCGCCATACCACATTTAGTTCCCCATCGCCAAACTCGAAATTGTGCAATTGATTATTCCAAGGAATAATAAATTCAAAGTCAGGCAATGTTTTACCTGCGTCTTACCTAAAAGCCAAGTTTAACATCGGTCAAGGCACCGGGAAGAAACTAGACCCCGATGTTATCTCCAAAGGCATGCGTCGAGCTCGAGGGCCCAAATGGTGAGAGGTTGTTTGCCCAGCGAAAGCGTGTGAGCAAGAGGTGCAGATGACGGAGCAAGATGTGCTTGCGGTAGAAGAGCAAGTGAACTTCTCTACAGCCAGAGACACAGTGCTTTCCTCCCTCATATCACCCACCCTATTGTTCTCGATCAGTACGATCTGTGTGCCTTAGTTTAAAGCAGGAAATCAAGAGAAAATAAGGGGTCAGAGGGACACTGTCAGTCTAGGCTTTGGGATATGTCAAGTTCGGTAAAGTTATTTTTAGATGGCCATTTGGAACGGAATTCTGTTTACCGTACTTCCGCATAAAGTCAACCTCGATCTGGCGTTTGAAGATCCATTCAAAATTTTGCTTGTAATGGCGGACAAAGTGCTGTTACGTTTTGTCCATGAAAACGACTTCGAAAAACAAGGGAAATGGTATTTATGCGGACATTTCGTTGAAAAGCCAGTCTATAAATAACTTTTGTGGAATTGACATATCCCAACCAACGCCCTCAGTGTCCCTCTCTGTTTCCTTATTTTCTCTTGAGGAAATATAAAAGCTAAAGGCGAGGTTGCCTTGAAACTTCAAGCACCAACCCCGCCAGAACGGAGGAATGTACCCGACATTTCTCTTCTTCAAGAATTAGTAGATTGTTGTAGTTGCTCTGTGGAGTAAATTAAAAAGACCACACAATAACACTGCAAGATTGATTTGTATTTGTAAAGCTTATGCCGTGGGCCGAAAAACCAATATTACCGCAACAGGAAGGGTTTTACGAAAGAGAAATGATTTTATACAAATTATTTCTTACTTTCGATTCAGGTTACAGTAAAACAGTTAGTCTGGCAGAGTATATGTATACAAATAGATTTTTTAAAATATAAATTTTGTTTATATCACTGGTTAAGGGATCATTAATCATTAACTGCTTCGTTTGTCATTTGAGTATTTCTTTGGCTGATTAGGTCTGGTTTACTAGATCCTACGTACACATGCAGCATTTTCGTTTGCGGTCCTTTGCTGATATTGTTCCACTGTATGTATGTTTTTGGCCCGTAGGTCTTTTTAATAGATCCGATATGCTGTTCTTTATAGCATGGCTTTGTCCATGTTTCTTTATAAGGTTGGTTTTGTCCATCCTATCTTTGGCTCTGCGAGACATCAACACGACACTTGGACTCTCGACCTTTCCAAGACACGTGATTGCGTGATTTGGTGGGCGTGCGTCCTCGTTTAGGGCTTCTAACAGACTGCACGGGTATTTTTACGGCATTTTCGCCGTCTTGCTATGCCGTACTGATGAGCTCTAAGTAGAGCGAAACAGCTGTCTACGGCTGCAACCCTGCTCTGTTAAAGTTCTTTTAGTGTCGTGTTGATGTCTTGCAGAGTCAAATCTTTCTACGTAGTCAGATCAGCCTTGCTGCTTCGTTTGTCATTTGAGTATTTCTTTGGCTGATTAGGTCTGGTTTACTAGATCCTACGTACACGTGCAGCATTTTCATTTGCGGTCCTTTGCTGATATTGTTCCACTAAGGGATCATTGTCGATTAACGTTATTATAAAAATAACAGCGGGAATACAGACAAAAATATCAATGTGCATTGTAACTTTCTTTATTCATATAATTTCAGTAATGTAGCCTTTAGTGTAACACCTGCATATTTTTTTCTCCGAAAGCCCTACCTTCCCCTTGCCCCCACCCACTCTCCCTGGCGTTCGCCCCAATCCCCAATCACGCTAAAACAAATTTTGTCACGACAGGCTCTTTGACATGGCCGTCTTCAGACTTCAGTACTAGCTAGGCAAGAAACACATTCCTATTATTTTACTAGAATACTAAAAGTCCAGTTGATCATCCTTCAACCACCTTGGTAAGTTTAACCATATTACACTTTGTTGTGTTTTCTCAGAACAAGGGTATTTCAGCTGGACAGACTGCCTGGAAATTAATTTCAAATGACTGGCTTTCACTAGTCTGTCACTGTTTTACTTTTAGGACTTTAAGTCCTCCTCGCTGCCGGTAACTAGTCAACGCAAATTCTACAATATAGTCCCTGCCGTGAGCAGTTTTAATCTATTGAAAACTGCATTTTATCTTTTCGATACAGTTTGCCGCTGTAGCAGCAAGCGAATTCTTGTCACGCAAATGTAAGCGAGTGGAAACAGATGTTCAATTGCTTTTAAGAACGCTTAAAGTACCAGGAATGTTAACTTTTCAAGATAATAAGTTAATTTCCTTGCTATAAACATGTTATTTTGCAGTACAAGGAGGGAAACACTCAAATGCGAGCCTTGTGTGACGAACAGATGATTGCATTGACTTTTGGACCTGTGGTTGAGATGTAATCTATTCGGTGTCGGATAACGAAAGCTAGAATCAAAGCTTCTTCTTTTAGCATCTATTTTACGACGAATACCCAAAGGTAGGATGTGTTTTCATCAAAATAAAAAGTATTTTAAGTTACAATGTGTATGATGTCTGATATTGAACTGTAGAAGGTTTCCTGAGCTGATTTTTGATTGATGTTGGGTTTATTTATAGTGACGTTTCTTTGCAGTACAAATTGGTCGCGTTGCCAAAATTGACTCATCGTTTCCGTCTCTCAACGGGACACTTTTGTCGGGCCGCGGAAGAAATTTTCACACAGCATAATACGAAGTATAAGCTTAAAGACCATTGTAGTTTTGGCTTGAAATTCAATGTACCAGTGGGCTTTCTATGGTTTAAAAATTAGCTAAAATTTGCTTATCCGCTGAAGTGCTTAGAGCGGGGTAGATAAAACAGCTAGAAAGATACAAAATTTAAAAGCTTTTCCCAAATAAACTACAGGTTTGGAAAGAACAGGAATGGTGTTATGACTTGCTAAAATTACATCGGTAAACATTACTGCGTTTAGCTGTACGAGCGAAAAGAAAATGGACCATTTTACCCTTTTTTTGATGGCAGCGGGAAGCCAAAATGGCGATTTTCAGACTTTCCTCGATTTTGAAAAAACTAAAGCGCTTTAGGAACTTTTAATTGTATTTTCGAAAATAACTCACTAAAGGGTTTATTTAGGCAAAATATGAAGAAATTGAAATTTTCACAACTGGCGCCGGGTTTTCGATATTTACAGACACTGGCTCTTAAGGGCTAACAACTCGACCGCAAGAATAAATAAGGAGGGGCTGAGTGGACAGCCTTGGCGAACTCCTCTTGTTATTTCGAAATAGTTTGTCATAAATCCGCCATTTACGACGGAGCTCTGTACGCCGTTGTATAGGACAGTAAACCATTTTTTGAACTTTTTTCCAAAATTAAAAACTTCTAAGGTTTTTGATATGAAGCTCCATTCCAAGGTGTCGAATGCCTTTTCGAAGTCTACGAACAAAAGTATTCCCTGGAAGTTTTTGCTATCTGAAAATTCCATTATGTCACTGAGTAGTCTTATATTTTGGCCTATATATCTTCCGTTGACAAACCCTGTTTGATCAGAATGAATTAGTTTAGGTAAGTGTTGCTCCATTCTCTTGGCCAATACTTTAGAAAGAATCTTGTAGTCGATATTAAGTAAAGTTATAGGCCGCCAATTCTTTAAATCAGACAGATTTTCATCACCTTTCGGAATGAGCGTTATTGTTCCTCTCTTCTGGGAAACTGATAATGATCCTTTGTTAAATGCATCGTTATAAGAATTTAAAAGGTCTTTCCAAAGGAGATCAAAGAATGCTTCATAGAATTCCTTTGTGAATCCATCTTCTCCTGGCGATTTATTGTCCGCAAAGGATGTTAGAGCATCTTTTAGTTCCTCGAACGTCAGATCCTTTTCTAGAGATTCTTGTTCTTCTACATTTAATTGTGGGATGTTAAGACCTTCGATAAATTTGTGAATGTTATTGTTGTGTTCAGATACATCGCTGGTATTATTACCAGTGATTTTAGAGGTATACATTTTGCTATAAAAGTTCTCAATCTCTTTATTAACCTGCACAAAGTTGGAAATTACCTCATCATTTTCTGACTTCACTTCTCGAATTAGTTTTTTCTCGTAGTTGTTTTTTTCTAGATTGAAAAAGTATTTCGTTGGCTTTTCTCCTTGTTCGAACCATTTCGTCTTGGATCTAAATATAGCCTCTTTCCCTCTAGTGTCGTGTATCCTTTTTAATTTATCCTTAGCGGCTTCGTATTTTTCCAGGGTTTCCTGATCGAAAGCATCGTTGTTGCAGATTTTTCCATCCAGTTCTTGTAGTTCTTCTTGAAGAGCTTTTTCTTCGTTTCTTAACTTAGATCTTTTCTCTTTCGAGTACTTAATCGTTTTCGCGCGTAACTCCATTTTTATCAATTCCCATAGAAGTTGTTTGTCGGTAATTTCGCGGTATTTAACTAAAATTTGCGGGTAATCGAACTCGATGAGTTCTTTATAATTGTCATCCTCCAGTAATGTGTTGTTAAATTTCCATAATTCCGGGCCTCTTGCGAATTCATTTTTAATTTCGATGTTTAGGAATATTGATTTATGGTCGGGTGCTATTGACGTTCGAATTTCTGTGTTCTTGACGCAGCAAGAGAGAGGACGAGAAATAAGGAAAAAGTCGATCCTTGATTTTAAGTTTAAAGGTTTTGACTCATAAGTAAAATATTTTTTGGTGGGATTGATTTGTCGATAAATGTCTGTAAGATTGAGTTCTTCCATGAGATTTATGAGAGAATTTCTATAGTTTGTAGCTTTCCAAGGCTGGCCACCTCGCTTATCGATTGGATTGAGAGTTGTATTCCAATCTCCTGAAATGACGACTTTTGAGGTGTCTGTATTCGAAATGAGTTGTTCGCTTAAGAGACGGATGAAACAGTCCTGGTCACGGTAATCCGTCGGGGCATATATGTTTGTTACGAAAAAGCATTCTTCATCTATTATGACTTTAACAATTAAAAACCTTCCCTCTGAGTCCGCTTCGACGCGTCGCAAGTGAAATGTGGAATGTGGATTCAAAAGAATGCAAACGCCTCTGGAGTGCGAAGAGCCATGCGAAAAAAAAATTTTGCCCCCCCATTCTGCAGGCCACACTTTTTCGTCCTCGATTGATGAATATGTCTCTTGAAGACAAAAGATCGTAGCTTTTTGAGCCTTCAAATAAGAGAAAATTGCTCTTCTTTTGTTAACATTGCGTAAACCTCGCACATTTAGAGAAAGCAGTTTTAATTTACGCGACATAGAATAATTAGACGAGTTTTGTCAATGTAAACTTTTGCTAAAGAACAGATAGTAAATAAGACTAGTTTTATTACATGCAGTGATAAGAGTAACAGCATATGCTGTATACTTAGCCATTTCAATAAAGCGAAATAGTTAATGGACATGTATGGAGATCGGTGAAAAACCAAGTAAAATCGAAGGAAAGTTTGCCGGATAAAGACAACAATAGCGGAATTGATAATAATAACATCTACACACACATACCTACACACAACAAACAGACCACAAAAGTTTTGAGAGTGTTCCATCCTCATGCTCCTGTTCAGTTTCCGTCCCCATTTTATGTACAGTTTATCATTCCTAGGAATTCTGTAATACCTTTAAAGATTTTCCAGATCCTCCAGGTCGTTTATTTTAATCGGCCTACCTTCTGGTGAAGTCTTCACATAAATTTTGCCATCTAGGGTCCAGACGCTTAGCAAAAGGCCATCTCTTCTCATTTCGTTCGCACGATTTACTATCTTCTTCCTGTAAGACGTGAGGTTTTCGTACAAGAAGATACGGTCTCCCGCAACACGAGTTGCGGCAGTAGCACTAGGGAATAGATTAGATACTTGGATGTTTTTTAGTTTGGCTCTTGATTTGTAGATGTTGCTCTTGATTTTGTGGTTGGCAAATTTAACAATTATTGGTTTGTTTCCTTTTCGTTTCAACTTGTGGGAAATTTCGACATCCTGAGGAGTAATAGGAACTTCGAGCGCTTCTGCTAATTTCAATACTACCTCCTCTGTCGTGCTGTAGGCGCTCTCTGGCACACCATGTATCTCGAGAGAATTTTTCCTCGTGTATTGCTACCAATCTGTCTTGTAGCTCGTACAGTTCGTATATTTCGTCTTGTTGTTCGTTGACACGTTTCTTCGCTGCTGCTAGTTCGTATTCGGCATCAACACATTGTTTGGTAATCTTTGTTAGCGAGGTTTTGAGTTGAACGATTTCGAGCTTCTGTTCCCGAACAGTTGTTGTGAGCTCGGCCAAGTCATTCTTTATGCTTTTGTTTTCTAAAAAAATATTTGAAATGTTGATTTGGATGTCGACCAACATTTCCTTGAGCTCCTCAAGGCTTGTTTCGGTGGCCGTAATTGCTGGTTCTTCAGTTGTTAGCTGCTGATCCTGCATGTCTTCCGTGGCGGCCATATTGGCGCGTTTAGAAATGTTGGTATCTTCTTCAGTTGAACCACGAGCCCCTCTCTTATGTTTTTTACCCCCAGGCATTAGCTGTCTAAGAGTCGACCTAGGCAGTTTTCTTTCATAACCAAGGATTATTAATTATCGGCGATTTATATGAAATTGAGGACGTGAAAGCTTTCCTTCAGCAAACGCACATCCGCACGTCAAGCTCGCGCATTACGTATGCTATTTGCTTGAACGTGATCTGGGTCAGCCTTTCTCCCATGTCCAACTTTGCCATGGTCTTGTGGTCAGGATTCAAAATTAATTTATAGTTTAAATTTTGTCCTTTTTCACCCTCCCTCATCCTTCAGAATGTATGTTCTAAAGTGTTCATGTTGATCGCACGAACGAACATTACAGCACTTCAAGTTGTAGTACGACAAAAGGTCTAAAGTCACATTTTAGACACGCAAACTGTACTTAGTTTAGGAAGGGTGGGGTAGACTGAAGCTCGCACAGGGAGGTAGCCACTAGGTTCCGGAAACCACCTGAGCTGTTCTAGCTTGCAACACTCTAAGCCCCGTACGTAGTAGAAAGGAAATAACTTTGCTTGACTAAGTGAAACCAGCTCCAGTAAAAGAAACCCCAATGAAGACAGAGGTCATGACGGTTGAATCACTTATTTAGCGACTCGTTCCTTTTAAAGTCTACAAGGGAGTGGCCCTGAAAGGGGTGGGGAGGGGTATGTCTTAACAGACGCAGATGCGACGCAATATCCAAATGATATTAATAATTTATCCACATGCGGCAATGATTTAGGCCAGTGTTCATCAAAGCTTTCGTTTTTTCTTTGAGATGTTGCCGTGTAATGTCGTTGCCTGACAAGCGAATAAGGCTCTTTGCTTGTGCGCGAACCTCCCTAATTTTCAAGCTTATTCCCTAGTTTGCAGTTTGCCAGTTTGTCCGTTTCGCCCTACCAGCAGCTCGCAAGAAATCACGGGCTGTTTTCGCTTGTGCAGTTTCGGTCATATGGGATACGTTATGCGTCTGTGCTTTTTGCATCAGCTTACTGCATTCCTCGAGGCGGACGGAGACTTCGCGTGCGGACCACTGAATATGGACTTCGAGTTAGAATATACTTTTTATATACTCACTCGGTTCCACAATATAAAATTTTCGCTAGCTTAAATGATTTGTACTAATACTTCCGGACGAATTGACTCGAAAAGCATAACGCTTGCATCCTGAGAACCACAAAGTTTATACTACTTGAGACCACTGATCTGCGAAATCATTCGATTTTTCTGAAAAGTTTTGAAGACCAGAGCTTTTTTCCATTCTCATATCAATTCCAAACTGGCGGAATGACGTTGCTAAGTTCACAGATTGAAAAAGTTGAGTGAAATCGATTGTAACAGAGTAATATTTACGCTAGTCCGCAAAACACTCAGTCCCATGTTCCAAGTTTGTATTCCATAATCTGAAGTCCGTTGTCCGCAGTCCGGAAATGCGATTTTTACTGGCCTGTTTATATTTTGTTACACAAGTCGTGAAACATTTAATTCATCGGTTGTTCTTCAGAAATATGGCGACTGGATCTCGGTATCTTCCTTATAAATCTTTACTGTGTCGTCTTCGTATCTTGTGATGAACAAAAAGACTGTACGTTGCACATTTTATGAACCGCCAAAGAGTTCGACGGAAAGAGTTTTGAATAACAAGGTAGGCGTCAAATGAGGTGATTTCTCAGGCCAAGGAGCGTAAGAATAGATGTTGATATAGCAACATGAGAAAGAACAGGCCATTGTATGTAGAAATGTAATCAGATTTCCCTTCATTTAGGTAGAATTATTGATAAATTAAGCGACCATAATAAGACACAAGTCTTCCGACTGGAATGGGAGTCTATGTCACGCAAGACACCGTTGGCGAAAATGGCTTACTAAACTTCGACACAATTTCTCAGAATCGCATTCTGCCGCAAGTTTTATTGGATAATTCTAGGAAACAGTGCTTAGTCTATGCCTAGAACGGGTTTTTATGTCTGGCCTAAGTGCCTCAATTGAGAATTTTGGCATGTTTCAAACGCACTATTTCATCCAGTTCGAGTGACTTATTAAGTTAGTTCATTTATCATTTTCAGTTTCATACGATTTCGATCGGGAAAATGTCAAAATGACACAGGAGCGGTAAAATAAGCTATCAAATGGGTGTAAATTTGAAGGTTGTGATGCTGCGAAGTCTTTTTAAACAATAATTGAAAAACCCCGTACTACGGCGCCCAAAATAGCCAAATTTTAGTCACTTACGGTATACTGACAATCAAACCCTCAAAACGGGAGCAAAATAAACTTTTGGATCATTTCAATTACATTTTAGTAGTAGGGATAGATAGTAGTATTTGTGGTAGAAATTTGAAGGAAATCTATTTTTGAGTCCGAGATCCAGTGGAACACTCTTAGGGAGACAGCCTCTTAAAAGAGGCGGTTGATCTATGATTCGATCGCTTGGCAAGTGCCATGATTTATCACCGTTGAATCGAAGACGCGTCATTGGGTGTACTCTTAACTAGTTGTTCGAGCTCCTGATCCTGTCTAAACTACGTCTTGAGAATATCAGTAACTATTTTCATGGTTTAGCAAATTAAATGAGCCAGACAATCTTCGATTATTTAAACATGTTTATTTACTTACCCATTGTTTAAACATGTTTGTTTACTTACCTGCATAATGAATGATACTCCAGGTCAAATTTTTGAAAGTTAATTTTCAACGCTTTGCCATGAGGAATAGAAACATTGTAAACACAGTGCATTTTGTTTGGGTAGGCGTTTGGATATCCAGGACTTGTCAATGTGTTGTTTACCACTGAACCACATCCTACCAATAGAAATGTAAATCAGTTCTCCCCATTTTGACAGTGAATTGTATCGGAAATAAATACTGGCACTCGATACATGTTATTCGGATTTGTTTTACTGTCAGTTTGTACTCAAGTTTGATATCGAAAGAATCGTAAAATATGAAAAAAATTCACAGTTATTCCGCTAGAAAGGGGGGATGGATATCAAATGATAAACAACTAAAGAGGCACGTAGCACTGAGTTGGTTATAATAATTTAATATACAGCAAGATCCAGTAGAAAATTTTTTTTAACTCAACCACTAATCAGCCACAAAATCACGAAAGAAAAAGAAAGAGAAAGAGGAAAAAGGGAACAAGAGTCGATCACGAGTGATCGAAAAAAAAAAACTCAAAACTTTGCGAAGTGTTGCAGTTTTTCTTTGCAAAGACTGAGTGAATCAAGAAGACTGCTCCGAAGTAAATGTACATTCTACTTGTAAGGTTTGAACATTTAGGTCTGCTGGACCTCAGAGCTACATCCAAGCAGGCAAAAGGAAATTTGTTTCTAAAACAAAGACCTTTGCTGCCAAACCAGTGTCAAATCTATAGAGCTAAAAACCTGACGCCCTTTCTGGTAGATTTATAAATTTCTGGCGGCAGGGCTATTAGCTCATAACCTGTCTTCGTTGAGCCAATCAAAATGCTAAAAATCCAATGGCCCTAGTTTACTGCATAAAACTGAATAAAACGCAATATTTGTAAAACGGTTATACAGAACCCTTTCTTAGTATGATTGAACAAGAAGCTCTTCGACCTTTACGACCGATGTTATTGTGCTTTATTCGTATCACTGAGGGTAGTTTTGGAATACTAAATTGAATCTATAATTTATGTACAAACACCGGCTGAAAAAAATGCCCATTTTGTCAAAATGAAAACAAATCAAAATAAAAACGCACCAGAAAACCAAGGCTCAGTGGAAAGCAGAACAGTACCGGAGTACCGGAGTACCGGAGTACCGGAGTACCGGAGTACCGGAGTACCGGAGTACCGGAGTACCGGAGTACCGGAGTACCGGAGTACCAGAGTACTAAACTCATAAAATCGGCAAGTATATGGGAGTCGCATTTGGATTGTGGTGTCGTGTATCCCTTAGTACGTATTTTAACAGGAAAAATAGTAAGAGTCGCCTAGCCTTAAAAGCTGGGCCCACTTGTGACTCCTTCACCTCCCTCACAAGAAAAGGTTTACAAAACAAAAATAGGCATTTTTTTTTATTCAAAATATTTTTCAATCCAAATAAGTGGGCATCCCAATACATGAAGATCGATTTTACGACAGCTGCCCTACGTTATACACGATGTGTGGAAGTTAACAAACAAACATGATCCGATTTGTAAATAATCTAAGATCCAATCTGTTAAGTTTCGGATGCATTCCGGTTGAAAACTATTGAAATTGTGAGTGAGTGTGAACCAAACTTTAATGTGAAGGTGATGAAATAAGTAAAATTAACCGTCCCATGGACGAGATCTCGTGGTTGTTACACAGGGAACCAGGGAGTAAAGCTTGCAAAGTTTGCATATATAAGCGTCCGAGTACTGAAACTGCGTTGTTTAACGTTCTTTTCTTTAAGCAAGATTCGTCACCATTCAAAAAACTTGTCTTAATCTATAGTTAGTAAGCTGGTTTCCCATTGCACTTACTAAGTTGAACAGCAGTAAATAATATCCGAAATCCTCTCTTTTGAATGTTGTCGTCCGACTGGAATGTTAACGCTGCATAGTCTCCACTTACTACAACTTCCTTCCCATTGAGCGCGCCACAATACTGACCAACTTTTACGTTATTATCGTCTGTAATTCTCAAAAAGTCGTTGCTGCAAGAAAAATATAATACTGTGTTGTCATTCACTTATTCAGCCGCGTCGCCCACATTGAGGCAAAAGCTAACGCCGCAACTGTCTTCCACTATCTATCTCGGTGAATTTTGTGTCGTATCTCGCACCAATTTCTCATCTTATTATGAAACCTCAGTTAAGGAAGCTACACAAGGCACAATAATACGAGCCAAAGGCGAGTGTTTTCCCTACTTCTTGAGTGATACTTTTGATGCTTCCTATAATTATATGAAGAAAGCGTAGGGACTTCCGTGTTTCAAAGGTTTTATTATTGTACCCCTTCAGTGTAGAAGCTCTAAATTAAGGGGGTGCAAGTTTGTAATATATCTGTGAATCAAAACCAGCTGTTTACTTAAGACCAAAAGAAGTATCAAAAATTAACGTCTAAGTTCCTTCCATGCTTCAGGCAAAATAAACGGAAGAACATTACCGAAGAGAACTGCTCTTCCTGTAACCTTTGTTTTTTCTTGATGCGAACGATGATTTCGTGATATGAACAAGCTTGCCAAGGAAGAAAGCTGTCGACGCTTTCCTGTTGTAAACACCCTTTTTCGTTCTATTTGTTTTGCATTTAAAAGAGATCAACAACTATTTGCTCCTGAATTATTATTACTGAAATTAATTAAATAATTAATCGAGTAATTAATTATAAACCACGATCCGCACGACCTGACAAGATGTCACCAATATACCATACAAGAGTTAATCTGTTCCAAGCTACCTGGGAAATCTAACCCTTGAAGTTCTACTCAAGATTTACTTGAAGACCTAACTGCATATTTAGCGTAAAGGAGTCTCAAGACACTAGCTTTATACATGCAAACTTAGCTTCAAAGACAACAAAGGGTATATTTAGCGTGAAGTAGTGTAAATGTAAACAGCACAGCACACTGACAGCAAGTTAAAGCTACCATTAACCCGACGTCAAACTCGACTTTACCCCATATTTTCGTCAGCTGCTTTCCGACCAGCAAGAAAAAAACCTAAACACTACTTTTACGGGTAAGCGTAACATGCTGTAAACGTAACGTTAGTTTTACACAATGTTAACGTAGCAAGGTTCAGAAGGTTGCGTTGTAAGTGTGGGCAATTATATTTGTCGAAAACTGTAATTATTCTCATAGAAAATGGGCAATACACTGTAATTGCATTACGCGACGACTAAACCCCTCCTTAGGTATCACCGCTTACACTCTGTTTTTTTTTTTATAAGAAACTTTCATATAAGAACGTTGAGGCTGAAATTGACGCAGATCTTAAGAACATAGTGAGAACGTACCCAAGCTGAGACGAAGAGACAAAGCTGCAGTAATTTCTGATTCAGTTCCGCACCCGTTTTTGCATCGAGCTAAAAACACATAGTAACAGCATGATTTCTATCGAGTCACATTTTCTTTCTTTTATTTTGTTGTCATTCTCAACTGTGAAAGAGTAATAAAGTGAACTCTGCTGAGAAGAAAAAACAACAACAGCATGTATGTCAAAGAAATTTGACATGGGCGCTTTAAGGTTTCCTGGTCACGTTTATATCAGTTTTCTGAAATTCTATACCACGTAACTTAAGAACACGCTAAGAACGTTTCATGCTCAAAACGTGAGAAAAATAAGAACATTCAATTTCGGTTCAGCCTCAGCGGCAAAATTATACGCTCTTATATATTATATATTATATATATATATATATATATATATATATATATATATATAAAGAGTGTAATAGCCATTTCTATTCGAAAACGCACACAATCTAGCGTTCGTTTTAAACATGCTTGATTTGTTGTTACTTACCTGCATGATGAATGGTGCTCTAGATCAAATTCTTGAAAGTTAACCTTCAGCGCCTTGCCATGTGGAATAGAAATCTTGTAATCACAGTGCACATTGCCAGGGTATTTGTTTGGATATCCAGGACTTTTCAATGTATTGTTTACCACTAAACCACATCCTGCTAAAAGAAGTTTCCACCTAAGATGAACAACTCAATTATGACTTCAATTTATTTTTAATAGTGGGTTTTTATGGAGACTTAGTCTTTCATATCCAGGTTGGATAAAATTAGCGATTGAACTCAAACATTAACGTCATGGCGTCATGTTATTTGTGTTGAGACTTCGATCAAAATTCCGATCCGACGAGCTGACCACTACATTATCTCGCCTCCACAGGAGGTGTATGAGTAAAGAACAGCTATCTTTTATACATTAAATCCCTCTTGCTCTCACTGTCACATGAATTCAGCTCCTGGGAAACATCTTTGACAGGTCCTGTTATCTTCTTAAACGTATGTATTCGAGAAACGGATTCATCCATACCCTTTTTTGGCGTAATGACCACTGACTGCGCTGCCGCGCATACACACAATTGGCTACTATTCTACAATAATTCCGTTGTCTTCTTTTGTTTAATTTTGACAAAACGACGGTATTAATTTTTGTTTCATGGGTTTTAGTTTATTATTGCTATTATTTAATTTGACATTTTCTATGAATTAATCTACAATCGTCTGAGTGAGTAAAGTCAGTTTTATAACTAGCGACACGAACGCAAGCAAAAGCATAATTATCTTGCTTCGGCGTGTCCTCCCTTGACATAAGCGCGACTTATGTACATAAGCACAGGTATCAGTGAGAAAAACGAGCGTGTTGGTTCTCGTGTGCTTATGCCCTGTCTTAAGATTTTATAACTGTCTTACTCTCTGGACAGTCACACATCCTGACATTGACTACTACATTTTGTTTTGAAAGTACGTTAGTGGTTTTATATATATGTTTCTACTTATGTCCTTCACGTATTTTCATACCCACCTTCTCCTTGAGCAAAGCTCCAAACCAGTAAAGGGGAAAGCAGAAAAATCAACTTGATTGTACTGTTGAAATAAAAACTCGTGCTACAGAGTCAATCGGAAAAAATAACATGGACATCAAAGGCTGGTTGCATCCAAAATTCTCTTGCAGTCTTTACGTAAGTTAAAATAAACGTTTAACCTTGCTGATTATTAACAGGAACTCAGGAAATGCCAAGTATTCTACGCTGGTTAAAGTTTTCGTACAGAAGTCCAAGTGATTCAGTTTTATTTCACAATGTTCAGTTAAGCACAAGAATGTTCACACTTTTAATCCAACACGGGGAATTCGTTGTGCATCTGGTTGTACCGGTGCTTGTGTTATTCCGGTTTACACGGGCGGCGCAACGACGAAAACATAAACACGAGCACAACAACAAGGAAAGATTTGTATTTCTTCATGCTTGCACTCATTTTTGTATGGCTACCGTTTGTGTGTATGTATCTTGTACATGTGCTTTCGTTTACCTTTATTCGTGTTTTCGTTAGGCGAAATTGCAAGGAATTATGGGGTAACTTGAGACGATGATATCTCGTAAACTGACATGGGGACCTATTCTTTTTATTTGATGTTTCAAAACATTGCTCGATAGATAACAACTTGTGACATTTGGACAAAAATCGCATGTTAAATTTTATTTCGGGGGAATGTCCTTAAGCTAAGAAAATCACGAATTACGAATGCAACACGAAATAGTCTGGTAATTTCTGATGTTTTCGCAGCCTGCAATTTGTAGTTTTGTTGTTTTCGTTCTAAAATAGCTCAGCTTAAACTCTGTTAGGTCTCAATCCTGGGCTTAACTGCAACGATAAAGAGAGGTCAACTTTTAAGCGCTGACTCCTGGTTTTGATTCGAAAATTGGCAAGTGTGAGAAAACAACTAAATTCTTTTTTCGTCGGAAGCACTATACACTCAGGGCATAGATGGTTTTGCTGTTGTTAAAGTGCTACGGTCATGGAGATTTCTATGTTAGCTTTTTGATCAAAAGTTTGCTGAAATTAAAACTGAGCACATGAAATGCTCCTACAACAAAACTGCGGAGGAAGATAAGAAGTGATTTTATGTTCTCATAAATCAGTTTCAAGCTAATAAGTTTCAAGCAATATTTCCAAGACACGAGCAAAGAAGTTAAAAAGTTAAGATCCATTCCCATCCCGGCCATCCGTAGAAAAAGGCATTTATAGTTTGAGAAAACTAGTAGAATGTTAAAAAAACAAAACTGAACCGCTATCACTGTACTATCTGTGAGTTTCCCTTGATTCTAATGTAAATAATAAAACGTATTGGTGACATAGCCCCTTTAATGATTCCCCGAATGTTCCACTCATTTGCGAATGTAAATCTTCATGACGCACGAGAAGGCAAGCAGCTGATCGGATTAATTGTCATGTAAAACGCAAAAACGCTAAGAAAATACTTAAAATTGCTCTTCCTTTGCTTACGGCTTATTTGAACGCTCTCCTATCTCATGTTGTTTTAGCACATTAGTATTTATTGAACGGGCCGAACTCCCTTTAGGTCTTTCCGCGTACGTCTTAACACGTATATTTATGGTTTAAATGAAACTTTTTTTGGATTATCACTGTTTCAAATTTTTCTCTCGTATAACCACTTTTCTTTCACCTCGATTGAGCACTACATCTGTCAGAAATTAAATTAGCAATTTGATATAATTTCTTTTCAAGATTATGCGTTTGATCAAGACTCCAATTAAATATTCCTAGGTGTTAAGTGTAAATAAAAGATGCAATAGTTTCTTTTTCTATTGCAATATTTTAAATTCGGGTTTGGTCTAAATACGTCAAATTTAACAAAATTTTAACGTTTTATTCTACATAAAGGCAAAGGTTGGCTGGTAAACTTTGAAACTAAGCCAAATTCGGAAATTTAGAAATATTAGAAGGTGACCTACTTACCTTAATTTTGTAGTTTCCATTTAAAACCGCCTCCAGAAACGCTCCTGCAAAGATAAATGCAACAGAAAACTGCCCAATATCTGACCAGTCTAACAAACAATAGCTAGCAAATGATGCTTGAAAAATGTTTGTGCAAAAAAGCGCAATACTGGAAGGAACAGCGATCACCGATGTGCCTGTGTGTTCTGAAAACAGCGTATGACACGCAGTAAGAGTTTTATCGAAAAAAAAGAAATGCATGTATTTGTTCAGTTAATAGCCAGTCCTTGAATTAGCTTCCTCCTTTTGGAAATAAACGCCCTTAGTCTCTCCCCTTTAATTGAAAGCGGGTAGAAAATGACAATATAGAAATTGGTAAGAGAGTAACAAAAGTCAAATCAAGAAAATGATCCTCCTAGTGATGTACGCAATTTCTTTAATTGCGTACATCACTGCGAGGATCGTTTTCATTTGATTTCATTTCCGCAGTTCACATATCATAGATTTATCATATATTCATTGTCAGTAACAAAAGTGTTAAAAACAAAGCTTGTTTATTGAGCTTTACCTGAATGGAAAATTGAAAAATTGATTAGATTAGCGCCACGGCAGCTGAAATGGAGGACGTTCAGTAGTGAGGTGTGGAGTGTGTCTTAGTCACGTGTTATTCATAACTGACAAAGTAGCACAATTTTTGTTGCCTACAGTAAGATAGCATTAATAAAAGAAGGAAAAGGAAAAGGTGGCGCCAAATTATCGGTGCATCAGCTTAACACAGAATAAATATGACTTATCGTTTTGGGGGATTATTTAACCAGCCAGCACGAATGTTACTTTAGTGACAAGCCTCTCGCAACCACTATCGGTTGATTTCTAAAGTGGCAACTAGCTGAAGTCTTCGGAAAAAGCTTGATCACGCTATTTTACCATGATTGCAATATGGCATTTCAAACAATTTTCATTTACCTTCGTAGCATTCCTTATTCGTTGTATGATTTCCATGTTATCAAAGAATCTCGCACCTGCTTTTTACCAATGAAAGATTTTTTTATTCTCAGTTCTCAATTCTGCTGAATTAAGTCCGGCTGAACTATTCCAGACATGCTCTTCCTTAAGAGCTTTACAACGTTAAAATTAGCTGTGTTGATGCAGGAATAGAAAATGACATTTGGGGAAAAGTTTTACCCAGAACATATTTTTTAAACAACCTTTGTTAGTGCTACTTGGTGTTGTTTTCTAGTTATTTGTGTTCTTGCCAATGCATTGAAACCATGTAAGGAGAATTAAGATTGTGATAAGAGAAATCCTGCTTGCGTTTGACTTCCTTTCATCCCAGTCAGCGGTTAAATAGGCGGTTAAATAGGCTCTTTGCATAACTGTGTCACGTGACCTTGTCAATCATAAAAAATGGTAATAGTACGAAATAGATATCAGAAATGGAAAGAGCATGATGAAATTAGTAAGATTTTCAATTCTGAGGTTACTGACGTTAAAGTGTGACATTTAACGGTTATTTTAATGTTCAAAAAATTACCAAGACTTATAGGGAAAAAAGCTGCTGGGTGGCAAGCTTTGCCATCCAGCATACAAATCTTTTATAATTTTCAAACTTTCAAACTGTCCTAAAATCTAATTTCATGACGCCCCTTCCATTTCAGCCTCTATTTCGAACCACGACCATTTATTATGATTGACAAGGTCACGTGACATGTTTATGCTAAGAGCCTATTGTTTTGTGTTTTATTATTTGGGCTACCCTAAAATACCTTTTGTTTGCAAGCATTTTATTTGATTGATTTGAACTCGCTGCGAGTGTGCTTGCTTTTTATTGGAGCTTTTTAATCAGTTTCTCTATGATCAGTATGATATGCTGTGAGTATTATGCTATTGCTGTGGCATTTTTATTTGGCTGTATTCGATTCATTATTGCTGTGACAGTTGTGGGCCACCAAACTCATAATTTTAAAACTAGACGTGGGCTACAAGAGGAACGTAAAAAGGTCATTCAGTAAACGTTTGTCTGACGCGTATTCCACGCACGAATCAAGGGGATTTAACGTCGCTTTAATTAACTTATTTTGTCAAGAGCGAAACCGATGAAAAATGGGCTATCAGCTTTGGATGTTAATTTGCTGATGTTATGAATTTTAATGATACAAGTGGTATCACACTGTGCAAGTCTTGCAGTGATTGTTTCCAAACAGCTTTTTGGTAATGCTTTACTAAAAATGGAATTTTGAGAACAACGAGCTGAGGCTCCGACTAACACAGGTACGCATTCACCCTTTTCTAGTTGTCTTACCGTTCGATGTTTGTGCGTTTTTGTTCCCGAATTCTACTTTTACTTAGACGTTAGATAAGAGCATGCCGACGAACTTGAAAATTTTTTTTGTCAACGTTCTTTCCCAAGACAAACACACAGTGCTACTTGATTTCACATCAGATGGCGATTTTGTGATCTTAACTGAGTCAGTCATTGATTGAAAGTTATTAACTAAACTACCCAAAATCGTTTACCATGACAAATCTTACTCGTTTGAGACTGATTTTGGTTGATTTATCAGGTTTAATGGAAAAAAAAAAACATTTGAAACAAAATATCCCTTTCGTTAAACTTTTAAAGTTGTTCATGTTAGAATTAAGAATCGTCTATATTAGAATCAGTTAGAAGCTCCCAATCTTCATGTTGAATCACATAAACATCCCAAATGGCGGCGATGACGTAACGTAAAGAAAAACGAGAATACACCCTGGCTAGTGTACCTCCCTGCTGACTCAGCTAATGAAATTTTGCTCACACAATTTAGTTGTTGAATTGAAATTGACTTACAAATGAAATGGATACAAAATTGCTGGTTTAAGGCCTTCGAAGGCTCCTTAATTATGATAAATGTACGGAACAGGAAGGTATGAAACTAGCTGTAGTTTAGAGTTAAAATCCATGGCTTATTGCTGACACTTAAGGCAAGGACAATGTGTTAAAAGTGTTGTTCATATGAAGCCAATTGGGTGATTTCCGCACGATGTTACTCCATTCTGACCGACTTAAGCATTTTCTCAAGAGAAAACCGCATGCATGAATTTTTTTTTGTATGATTTTTGTGCTTCATTTCATTTTCATCTCGAGTGTAGAAAGTATTGTTCATATGAAGCCAACTGGGTGATTTCGATTGAGAATGTGACCATGCATGCTTGCAGCAGCTACATCGTGCGATGTTTCAAAGAAGGTAAGGGGTCAGTAGTTAAGTACACTGGTGTTTATTGGCTTGTTGTAAACTGTGCAACGCAACGCAATATACCGAAATTTGTAAACTGTGAAATATATGAAATATTCTGTTAACTGCGCAATTTCCATTCGGAAAATACGCAATATCTCGTAGCCTAAGAAAACAACCGATGTTTCCGGAGGTCACCACTTGGACCCTCGCAAAACGACGTCTGAGCAACAAGTGCAGAAATTCCATACTGATGACGCGCCACTACCCAGATCTTGGTAGTGCTTCTGATTGGTTGGAATTTTCTTTCAACCAATCAGAAGCACTACCAAGATCTGGGTGGTGGCGCGTCATCTGTGCGCTCGTTACTCAGACGTCGTTATGCGAGGGCTCAAGTGGCGACCTCGGGAAACGTCGGCTGTTTTCTCAGGTTAAATATCTCGTAATCGGCGTTCATTTCTGTTTGTTTGACAAGTGGTCGACTAGCAAAAACTTAATAGAATGACTTTTCTACGCAACAATCCGGAACTTTTTCTCGATTGTTGCTTCCACAAGAAAACTTCAACTGATTATGCACTATACGTATACGATTTTGAGGACGATTGATCAGCAGAACTATCTGTCTCTGATGGTAAAACAGTTATCAGGAAACTTGTTGTCAGGAAATCAGGAAACATGCATTGTATATAATCTAATGACCGTCATTTATAAAGGATTATTAAAGATAATAATAATAATAATAACGAATTTTTAAACAGGATGGCCCTTCAGTACATGCGTACTGTTATCAAAGGGGTCCTGTAAAAGAAAAATATATATAACAATATAAAAATAAAATACATCATATAAAAGGATAAAAGGTAAAAAGTTAAAAATCTATTAAATTATGCTTACTTAACCTATGCAGGACGTTTTCACACCAAAACACTTACCACAGAACTCATCCATATGCATGAGATTCAACCTCGTGGGGCTCTAGTACATGCACAGTATACGCTTTTGCAAAGTCGACCGGTGTTCATACGCACCGTTTTACAAGAAATTGTGCAGTTAGCTGCACGATATTGCGTATTTTGCGCAGTTTACAACAAGCCGTGTTTGTCTAGAGCATCGACGTCGCTTGTGGTTAGTTGTAGTATTTTCATGCCGCTTAGTATTCGAAAACTCAGATTAAAGTCGTGCTGGACTACCGCTAATGCACGTCTTATCTCCCTGGTCTTAGCCCAAGAAGTGCGAAGTATGTCTGTGTTGCCAGGACGCACCTCACCCCACCATACTATGCCTTTAACACGACCAGAACATTGACTTGTTGTTGTTATAACGATAATAATCAAATTTTCTCCTCAAAATTGCTAGAACGTTTTTTAAACGTTTCTTTGTCTTGGCAGTAGTTTTTCAAACGTTTCTTTGTCTTGTCAGTAGAGAAGGACAACTGGCTGTGCTAATTTAAAACCGAATCTGAAGAAAAGTACCATTACCTTTTTTAAGGGTAGAAACACATATGGCTATCCGTAAAGATGCTTTTCGGAATTTTCATTCTAAGTTTAAGCATTTAAACTGTTGTTAATGCTCTCTGTGGTTTATGTCAAACCCATAACTCATTTGTCACTGGCTTTGTTATCTCAAGGTTTCAGTTATTGGACAATAGTCTGGGGGCAATGTCTAACCGGAAGTAGTTATTTTGTTACCCTCTAAACCTGTATGACAAAGCTCCCAGTATTTTTCCCCTCACGCTTCCATGTGATCTCGGCATGCAATCACCAGTTAGTAAAATCCCCTTGTCTTGTGACCCTGTCTCAGTTGTAAGCTACTCTTCAAGCTAGGTTGTCAAACTACACAGGAAAGGAACATGAGACTGAATATGAACATTGCAGTAGATTTTCTATGATCTGTGCACACTATATATAGATTTTATTCCAACAGGACAATGAAGTTGTTATTTCTGCTATCGATATTGCTGTTTTGCAGCATTAGTCACGGACAAGGTAAGCATTGTTATTATATTTGTTATATCCACAAAACTAAACCCGAAAAAAACATGTTGTCTGAAAAGTGGCAGACAAAGTAAAAGAGCGGATAGGCTTTCTCTTAGTCTTTAATGACTTTGTCATTCCATTAAACTAACAGAAGCTTAATTACTAATGAAAGGACTACGTTCACTTCACACAGCACTAAAAGCATTTTATTTACGTTTTATTTATATAAAGGACTTAGGACAGGTATAATTGAAATAATAGTCTCGCTTATATCTCTAGTTGGAAACTCTTTTGAGCTCGTTAGACATCCTTTAATCAAAAGACGAATTTTAAATTTTATATTGGTATACCAGAATGGGAGAATGGATCATTAAAAATAAACGTAAATGTATAGATTTGTTTTTAATAAGTAATAATTTAATACTTAAGAATTATTCGCCGAAGGCGAATTAAATAATCGCCAGTATTTACTGAGCCTGAGGCGAATAATTGTTTTAGTACAATTTTGAGATGTGGACATCAAAAAGAAAAAAAAAAAAAAAAACGGGCTAAAACTTGACAAAAAACACACGAAAAAAAGTAACTTGGCTTAGCAGCCGCGCCTTGAAATGTTATATTCACCGGTAGCGCGGTGAATATAGCACTAAAATTATGCTAAACTTAATTATTACTAAATGCTTATGTTTGCTTTTTCCCCGGTCGGGTGGTAGGTGGAACCAACTTGAGTGCCGTCTTTTGTTGGGAAAGGGGAAGGGTCTTTGACCAGTTAAAAACAGAAACATTAAAGAGAGAAGGCGTCTGGAAAGGTCCTTATTGTGGAACACTTAAGGTGGTCCGCGCGTGAATGGTGAATGGTGAACTTTGGCCGCTTGGCGGAGGATGATTGGGCATGGCGTAAAATAGTTAATTCTAACGTTGAAAGTGCCCGAACGCTTTTGAAATGGATTGGTTGCATGTCTGTATTTTTTCGCTCAGTGAAAAACTAATTTTTTAAAATAGAACCAATGCGCTGTTTTGCAAATCATTTTCATTTATTCTTTCTTTTATGTTATATCTCTTCCTGAATTATTATAAAGGGGAACGGTTTACTACAACGTGACGGTAGAAAATAAACGGCATGGGACATATCAGTATATAAATGTTCCTTGTTTGGTAAGAAAGCTACCAATTATACATTTCTTTTGACAGAATGTGGTTCAGTTTTAAACAATACTCTGACAAGTCCTGGATATCCGAAGGACTACCCAAAAGATATGCACTGCGTTTATAATGTTTCTATTCAACATGGCAAGGCTCTGAAAATCAACTTTCAAGAATTTGAGCTGGAGTATATATTCAGTTGCAGGTGAGTAAAACAAGACAGCCTGGCGCTCAAAAAACATGTTTTCAGCTAATAGCAACACAAAGTACTTCATTGAAACAGTTGTGTACCTGCCAAAGATATTACAAGTTATTTCCATAGGGACACAATCAGGAGCTAAAAAGATCGCATCTACACTTATTTACGGGTCAAAGTGCTAAATTTTCTGTTCTCTCGAAAAAATAACCAGGAACGTACAGCTGGACTTTGCTGAACTTTCGTCATTGTTCTCTACGGTGTTCACTAGGGACATTCACTGTTCTAGAACGTTTTGCGGTAATTGAAACCAAAGAAATAAGTGTGCTTTATGAGAGTTTATCAAATGTTCAAAGAAATCTTCCCCTATGATTGCTCAGATGGATTCCTTTCATAAAAACAAAATAAGACTGAATGCAGCTATGCCATAAAATATATTGCATATAAATTTAGCCCACCGCAGCCTTTTTAGTTATTAGGAAACTAGACCTTATTACACTACTGAGGTTTCCAGCCTGTACTTTTTGTTATTGACAAAGATGCTCAAGAACGCGTCACCGATGAAGTACTGAAAAACGTTTTCTCAAAAAGTGGTCGGCAAAAAATCCCTTTGTACAGTAGAGTTAACCTAGGGAGAAATTACAACAACTTCAGTGAAATGCAAATCGAATTTCGGTTGCAGAGTGTTTAATTTAAAAGAACGGACGAAGACCCATGCTGAAATAAAAAAATCAGGCTCCTTTAGTCTTTGGCGCTGTGTTTGCAATTTATTTTACAGCCGCGCTAGATTTTCAAGATACGGCAAGTTTTTAATTCGATACCGAAATACCCAAACACTACATGAAAACAAACACACTGAATTCAGCTCAAACTCAAGGAAACTAAACAAGCACTGAACAGAGGATAATTTAAAATCCACCAGAAAGAGCGATAGTTTATTCTCACAAAATTGACACCTTTTGAACAACAATGAACTATACTTTGAAACCGTTCTATCTTCCTGCACTGTATACATTTTCAGTTCTTTAAGTTCTGATCCAAAGTTCTTCGAGCTTCTTCGAGCCTTACCAAAAATCAGAGTCGCTAATAATTAAAAATAGATTAAATTGTAAGTTGTTATGTATCTATCTGATAGTAGCTGTCAAACTGATTTAAAACCAACCATTCTTATGTCCCTGTCTTCAGTAATTAATCGTTTCTGAACTGCAGGGAGGTAATCTGTTGCAGCACAACATAAAATTTGGTTTTGTTTTGTTTTCGACTATGTAGCTGCGAAAGATCATGCCTCTTAAAACACGCATAGTTAAAACTCTTTGATTTGATGTTTGAGGAACCACGTTCCTTCCAATGTACATCTGAGCAAATTTCAAAAAACTGTGTCGTAACTTTTTCGCTTTGTCCTGGACGTAGTCCAGGACTAAGCCTTCGGCGGCCGACCAAAAGTGAGGGGGGTGGGAGGACTGTCAAACAGCACACCACCGTGCTCCCCGGGGACCAAGCTTTGTGACCACTTGTGAAAGTTGGGTCTGGGGCTCACTCAGGGGGGGACAGTGAGGCTTAACCTTAGCTGTGCTGTGCGAGAGATCTGAAAGAGAAGTGTGAACTTTCTGTTTAGGGCAAACTGATCGCTTGACTCTGTGCACAGAGAGTTTATCTCGCTAGGCGGACTCCCTCGAGTGAAGGGTTGGCTAACCCAGGGAGGGTCGGAGCTGCTCTGAGGTCCCTGCGGAACTGCGGGGGAGGGGTGGGGAGAGAGTCGCACAGGCGCTCATGTTGCTCTGTCTAGGTGTTGTGTCAGATATGTTGTTCTAAAACCACTCAGACATGCAATCTTAATAACGGCTTTAAGATTAGTTATTATGAATGAATCATGACAGGTAAAAATCATTGTTATTGCAGCTACGATTATTTGAAGATCACAGATGATAACAACGTGGAAGTCGGTAAATATTGTGGTGAACTCACCGGGAAGGAAGTCGCTGTCAGTGGAGACTACGCAGTGTTAACATTCCACACGGACGGCATTGTGCAGAAAAAAGGGTTTCGAATATTGTTCATCGCTGCTCAACTTAGTAAGTGCAATGGGATACGAGCTTGTTAGGCTAACGCATTTTTTTTATTAAAAGCAATGGTTTGAGGAATCACTTTCTTTCTAATGTACATGGAATCGTAATAACCCTACCTCGTTATTCAAGGTGCGAAGGAAGGATGTTGGAACCTCTTCCATTGGGTTTAAGCTTAATGCCTGAGGTCTGGCTTGGAAGCTTCCTCCCGTCATGCGACAGTTGATCATTTTAGTAAAAGCATTAACTGCTTCAAAACAAAACTGATTCAACTCGCAAAAAATTCACGGCCTATTTCTGCTACTGTTTTCTCATAGGTGTCACATGAGACCATTTTGAATAAATTTAAAATTTCATTTTCTATGAAAAAAAAACTAGCAATTGCAGAAGAAAGGAAACTTAAAAAAAATCACTTTCAAGGATCATGGGAAAAAGGATGTCTACTGCGACCTACCTTAGTTTTTCCAGTATAAAGAAAAAAACAAGCAAACAAACAAACAAACAAAAAAAAAACCGGGAAAAATTCTTTTTTCTAGTGCACTGTAAATTCAAAAGAGCTGTTTCACCCCCAAAGTGCCGATTCAGCCCCTTGGCCCATGTAGCTGTTTTGGCCCTTTGTGGGGCTATTTCGGAAAATTGGTATGAATCGGCCCCATTACACCATTTTGAATAAATTAAAAATTTCATTTTCTATGAATAAAACTAGCAATTGCAGAAGAAAGTAAACTTAAAAAAATCACTTTCAAGGATCATGGGAAAAAGGATGTCTACTGCGACCTATCTTAGTTTTCCAGTATAAAAAAAAACAAGCAAACAAACAAAGAAAAAAACGGGAAAAATTCTTTTTTCTAGTGCATGCTTTCTAAATTAAACACGGAGTAAAGATGTTTGAACATATACGTGAAACACCTCAATTCGACAATCGCGTTAATTGTAAAAACCTATATGCAGTTTATTGAAACCTTTTGCTACCCAACACATCGATCTGGTGGACCCAAACTTCTCAATTTACTAAAACTGCGGCTTCTAAACTTGGGTCCTACCGAGGTCCGTGCAACTACCTTCGGGGAGCTGACATTTGACACGTTGGTGTATGTACCGACGCGACTCGCCAAATACTTCCTCTTTCCACATCCCTGTGAACCAAAAGATAGCCGTTAACGCATCTGGAAGATCAATCTTCTATTTGCCATGCGTGGAGATTTGGAAGACGGTGTAAGTTTCAAGAAAATCGCTCTTGAAAGAGGCTTCCACACGAAAAGGGCCCGTTTTTTTGGAATTTTCAAGTGTAAAGGGATAGTCTTTAAACTTTATAAAACTCATTCGCTTAAAGACAAAATGACAGATACAGCCTTCCTCTCCAAAAATCCATGCGTGGATATTTCAGTTGAGACTTCTGGAAATCAGAAAAGCGAGTTTTATGAACGCTACTGAGCTAATTTGGCCCCTTTCTTCTCTTATTGTGGGCCTTTTAAAGCGCGCTCGGATTTAAATTTGCCGCTTCAGCGGTCATGTATAATTAATGATGTCCAGGCATTCTGCGCGATGTGGCAGCAAATTTGTAGAAAGCGTCTATAAGATATGGTGGACATCTAGCTGAATCTGTAGGAGACAAAGGAGGCGAGGGATCCAAACGTTAAGTTCTGATTTAAAAGTATGCCAAAACATATGAGCTAATATATAGATTTAGCCACGCCTAAAAGCGGAGCTCCACATCTCTCTTTCATGCTTATTGGCCCGTAAAATACGGTAAATTTTAATTGTGCAGTTATTCCCCAAGAGGTGAAAAACAGCAAGGGAAAACACGCAGATCGCTGATGAAACTGTGAGTTGGCTTATTTTTCTTATAAGAGAAGACTTTCACCGGCAGCTCTTGTAGCATTATTTCAAAAGCTAGCTTATTAAGTTCAAGAAGAGTACTTGTAAAACTACATTTGCTAAAAAAACCATGAAACGTTTCTCGAAATCTATCTTGTTAAAATAAATAATATTTTCCCGGCATCAAACCGTTTACTGACAAAAATTACCCAAAAAATGTTTTCGGAAACTCTCAAGCACACGTATAATTATCAAGGGAAAATGGCACAAGTTTTTCAACCGCGAAGCCTGATTGACGGGCGCTTTCAAGAACACGCCCTGAACTAATTTTAGGAAGCTTTTAGTCTCATTTGAGACAAAAAAAGTCTTAAACCGAGAAATGCTTTGTTTATAGTTTCTTAAATAAAGATTTCATTTCGATCTGTAACTCAAGACAGTACGCTGAAATGGCTTAGCGGTTAAAAACAAAACGAACACGAAAGCATGCCACACTGAAGTCACTCACTGAAACGGCGATTCTAAGTTTAGTCACTAAATTGGGACAGAAATGGCATTCATTTCAAATGAAGAAACCAAAAAATATAATAATATAAAGAAGATAAAATATTCCACAACTGAAAAAAAAACAAAAACATAAGTAGCTTTACTGTTAACGCATTGTGTTAATTTCAAATTATAGCGTGCGCCTTTCGGGGCCGGAATGTTAGCGCGTTATGCTAATTCTTTTATATTCCCACGAAAGCGCACAGAATTCATATAAAACGCTATAAGTTAGTAGTTTTTTGGCATTCTGTGATTAGTTCGCATGTATAGGGTGTCGGTTTCATGGACTCCCCGAAAAGCCACCGATAAGGTTTGCGTCATTTTGTATTAGAATTTCCGTATTTTCCTTTCGTTAGCTTTTGCTTTTCTTGTCGCGTTTTCTTCGGTAGTGTAGCACCTCTCAAAAGCTTGTATTTTCACTGGACCGCTATATGTAGCAGCTCTATTGTTTTTACGCCTCGTTCTTTGTTTCTTTTGTTTGTTCTGTTGTTTAGCGGACCAATCGTGGAAGACCTTACGACAGCTGCTACATCGCCCGTTTTCTTTTCCCGTTATCTATAGGATTCATTCCTTCTTTGCATTTTCAGAACCGTTGCTTGTGATGTGTTGTTTCCTGCTACAATGTGTCTTACGGTGAATTTGGTCTGGAAATAAAATTGTCATATAAGTAGCGTTCGCCTGTTCTTTAGCGGCGACATTTACACTAAGACTATAAACTTAAAAATGACGACAGAGCGACTCTTCAGGTGTTGAATACTAAATTACGAATTAGTCAAAACAAACCAATATACGTCGCCGAAGACAAACAACCTACATTGAAAAAAACAACACAGACTCAGTCTAGAAAAGTCACGATTTCCACTTTTCGAATAAAATACACTAGAATTGCTTTAAGAAAAATATTGAAAATTACGCACTTAAGTTCAAAAGGAAATTGAGCTTAATTAAGCCTAACTATCAGATTGCTCACTAATGAAAATTCCTTTAATGAATAAATACAGAAAAAGGGACAAGAAACCTTCAAAAACATGAAATGTCATTCACATACGAAGCATACACAAACTGCATTCAATTTTCCCCTCGAGTGAAGTTAATCGCAACCCAGCAAACGGGAACTACAAGGTAATTTCACAGCTAGCTATTTTAAACAAGTAAAAAAAAAAAAAAAAAAAACCATTTCAAGAATATTACCGTAATTTACTAAACATGTAAAGTCGGTCGCTCAATTAAACAATTTTTACAATGTAAATCCACAATCAAATCTGTAATTTACTTTACCACCGAACTGAAGAAGGACTTGAAAATCTAAACGAAAGTCGCCGGGTTCTTTCCAGATCGCCTTAGCTTTGGAAAAATCAAGTATGTCCTCGAACAAGGATTTCTTTCCTTCAAGCTCTCCAATATCTTCTACATACGCCATCGAGATTGAAGCAATCCTTTTCCTTTTCATGATGAACTGTTACAAGTCTTCATTCCAAGAATGTATTACAATTATCGTATTGAAAATCGAGCGTACAAGGAACCAGCCGCCATATTGTTTACTTCAGCTAAAAGAAAAGATGGCATTCCGCCTCCCCCGGTCGGGTTGTCTTGGGACTCCCCTCTCCCTCCCCCAGAGTCTGTACGCGGGGACGGACGTACGCTGACGTCAGAACCAAAATTTTTCGGATCAACGGGTTACCAAATTTGCTTACCTATGGTGCTTCACGAGCTCCAGTATTAATTTAAGTAACAAATTTAACTTAACAGATAATCCAGATGTTAAATCGTTCTGCAAGCCGTGCAACTGATGGGATTAGTCCTCGGGTAGTGCGTCAAACTGCTTCTTCTATTGTACAGCCACTCACGTCCATATTTAGTTAAACATTTTTAAAAGGCATAATTCCAAACAAACTCAAGATTTCACTTGTAGTGCCAGTGGGCAAAAATGAAGACAATTCATTGTTCTGTAACTATATGTCTGTTGCAGTTTTGCCGTGCTTGTCATAAATTTAGAAAATAGTAAGAAAACTTATTGAAAAACATAACGAACTGTACTACGAACAGTGTGGATTTCGGAAAAATCATTCAATGGAAATGGCCATAGTTAATTTGCCAACCTAACTGACAGAAATCAATAGAGCGGAATGGATTTACTGCTGCGATCGTCTTGGACCTATCGAACGCTTTTGATACTGCTGTTCAGAATATAATTGCAAGTAACTTATTGAATAACAGACATAGCGCTTGAGTAGTATAAAAATCATCTCATAGACAAATATCAACGGTGAGATTCCTGATATTACATCAAACAAATCTGCCTCAGCTTAGAGATTTATTCTAGGACCATTGCTTTCTCTTATCTTTGAGAAGGGCATAAACAGATGTTCAGATATACTTTTTGCAGATGATACAAATATATTTTGCCACTCACTAAAGGGCTAGTCAAAGTTTCATCTTGGCTGCAGACCAACAATCTTTCGTTAAATATAGCGAAAATTCAAAGCATTATCTTTAAGAGCCATTTTCTGAGAATATCGAGAATCGAAAGACACTCACAAAAAATCGAATTTTTTTTTATTTTGCCAAAACATCCCTTTGGGTAAGCTAATTCAAGAAAAATAATCCAAAGTTCCAACGAGTTATTTAACGGACGAAAATGTAAAAAGTTCGAAAAATGCATAAAATGGCGGTTTTAGGGTCTCTAAACGGCTCAAATTCTCACTCAGCTTTAGGAAGACGGTGAGAGCGTAAAAAGGATTCTTTTAAAACGAAACAAACCGCGAACATTATTTAACCTTTCTACTTTAAAACTATGTAATAAATTTACCAATGTTTGGTTTCGAACATTTTCAAGCGGCGTTTTTATCGAGCCGCTCTTGACCTTGTTTATCAAGGTAAAATGAAGGCCAACTTCGGCCGCTTAAAACGGCATCTGGTATGTATCGTTCAATGATTAAAACTACACAGAAAGAAAGCTCTGTCATTGTACTTTTCACCAGGAAAGTTACAGCTTTGGGAATCAAATACTTCCCCGTCAGTAAATTTTTACTCTTTAGTGATCTGAGCGGGTAGAATTACATGCAAATTACAGATTTAATTCCTGGAATACTGCTAACAATTACAAAGGTCGTTTAAGATAGGCTCACCATTAGTTACACAGGCACACACAATGTTTTTCCTGATCTTTGAAAGAAAGTTCTGCTTTCTTGAGTCTTGGTGAGTCTTATTATGTTAAAACAAAGCAGATTTTTAACGGCATTTCAACAAGACAGGAATCCTCTCATTCAACTTAACCAAGATAACATGGAAAACACAGAGAAACGACGTACTATGCCGCCTACCTTGCCAACCGAAAACGCAACAATACAACAGAAAAGCATTCCAAACTGTAAACAAACGAATTTTCAGTTTCCTGATTGTGCGAAGATATTTTAAACTCATCGCCTAGAGGAATACGCGGAAAGACAGGTGACCTCTGCACTGACCCGCACGTGTCACACCACACTAACAGAGAGAGTCACGTATTCAATTTCTGTTATGTGATTTGAGATAAAAACTTGGTGGAAAGTTAAAAAGGAAAAAAAAAACTTGCAACAGATAGCTAGTACTTTGTTGGATTACATGTTAGCACAAGCTCCACAAAGGAGTTCTTACGGTCACGACCCTCTCTATTAAGCGCGGTAATTTCGCAATGTACGTGCTGTTGTAATTTTACTACTAATTTAATTACAGCTCATGAAATAAAATAAATATTGCAGTAAGTTACATTCACAGTGTGTCAGTACTGATATATGGTGTCGTGTAGTTTTTCCACTCTTCTGGAGAGGGTTACTGCCTGTGGATTAAGCAGTTGTTACCACCCAGACCACGTTGAAGTTGTTTCCCTAAAAGAATGCACGCGGCATTTTCAGTTGCACGGACTAAGTGCAGATAAAGCGGTTGACAGTGAATTCAAGTTGTTGTTAGCCCGAGCAGGTAATGTTATTGCATTTTGTTCTGGAGTTACTGTGTTCCATAATTTTGGCCACAGATACTTCATGGCACTCGGCGTCCCTTAATCTAGGTTCTGCAGAGTCGCGCCACTCCCGTGTCCACAGGCGCCCGTGGGGGGGAGGGGGTGGCAGGGATGGTGCAGTGGTGACAGCACTCACCTTCCACCAATATGGCCTGGGTTCGATTCCCGGTCCCGGTGTCAAATGTGGGTTGAATTTGTTGTTGGTTCTCGTCCTTGCTCAGGGGGTTTTTCTCCGGGTACTCCGGTTTTCCTCCCTCCATAAAAACCAACATTTCCAAATTCCAATTCGACCTGGACGTAGGGCCATAAGGGAGACTACAGTTTGACTGTAATTATGCACGTTACTGAAATAAAGTGTATTTATTTATTTATTTTTATTTTGACCAATGTTTGGGTGTAGAGGTGACGCTGCGGGTTTGACACGCTGGCCCTGTTAAGGGCAGAAAAACGAAATGGAATGTCGATCGTACTGAACATACCCAGTTGGCGAAGACGGGCATAAAATTGTATACCATGCTTAGGGACAGAGACCAAAAACCGTATCCTGTCTAGCGGCAAACCCCAGTATAGTCTCCACAAGGGAGTAACCCTCCCTTCCGGGCGGGGGGAGGGGGGGGGGGTGGTGCCGTGTTTAGCATGACAATAGCACGATGTAATTTCAGACGCCGAAAATTGAACTTCAATGCAATCTTCCTTGGTAGCAGTTCGAGCGAGCGAGACGCGGAAGCCACGCAGGCCCACGCGAGAACTCGCCCACATGATACCTTTTCTCACTTTGCCATTTTAGCTAGCCCTTTTTTGGTTTTTGCGTCATGGGGTTGAAAGCTTAGACTCTTCTACTGAAAAAATGCCTAAATAACCAAAAATCAAAGATAAATATACTCTGAACTCTAGGCTTCCAACCTCATGACGCAAAAACCAAATAGCAAAGCGAGAAAGGGTATCATGTGGGCGAGTTCTCACATGGGCCTGCGTGGCTTCCGCGTCTCGCTCGCTCAAACTGCTGCCAAGGAAGATTACATCAGGGGACGTTCAATAATCACATCGTGCTATTGTCGATGAATATTGTGCTACAGTTGAGCGAGTTAAGGCTAAGCACGGCACTCCCCCCCCACTGGAAGGGAAGGTTACTGTCTAATGTGGTTTATACTGGGGTGTGCCGCTGGACAGGATATGGTTTTGGTCTCTGTCCCTAAACATGGTAAATTATTTTATGCGCATCTTCCCCAACCGGGTATGGTCAGTACGATCGACATTCCATTTCGTTTTTCTATCCTAAACAGGGCCAGGGTGTCAAACCCGCAGCGTCACCCCTGCACCCAAACATTGATTAAAAGCCCCTTTCTCTCCCCCCCCCACCCCCGGGAGCCGTGTAGTGGGGAATTTGAACTCAAAAGACAAGACAACATTCAACAACAACTGCACGTGTTTCTCCTTTTTTTCCGAACTCTCTCGAACCGGTTCTAACCAGTTCTGACTCTTTTGGCACGCTATATAATAACACACAAAGTGTCCTACTACAGTCCACCCCTTCTTGGGTTTAAAACGCTTAGAAATTCAACAAAACAGAAAGTCTAATACATCAAGGAAAACGAATGCTAGCTTATGAGTCCACCCCTTCTTGGGAGTGTTACTTGTTGAGTTCCTGGAAAAGCCCCATGTCCAAGGTGAGGAGGTATGTACCCCCATGCGGTCCACCGTTCAGTGTTAAATAAGGGCATTTTGCAACAAGTCCTTTGAGTTTACCATGGCGGTTAAGAATGTCTCTAGCATCTGGAAAGCTCTGATAAACAACTTTACAAGCCTCAGAAGCATAGCACTGAGGTTTTGGTAAGGTCCTAAGACTTGGATTTCCTTAGCAAAGAAGGTGCACTTTGAAGGCTTAAATTGAATGCCAGCTTGTACAGATCGTGCAAACAACAGTTCATATGTATGAAGTGCATCACGGTATGTGCTTGCCCACATGATGATGTCATCAACATACACTGTCATCCACTGATGTAGATAGTCTGCAAACACTGTGTTAAGAATCCTTTGAAACGTGTTAGGAGCCGTTTTTAATCCGAATGGTAACCGCAAGAATTCATAAAGTCCCACGTGAGTACAAAAGGCACTTTTGTGGCGATCTTGTGGGCTGAGAGGAATCTGCCAATATCCACTTGCAAGATCACAGTGACCAAAAACCTTGCCCAGTGAGACTGAATCAAGGACACTAGCGATGGATGGAATGGGGTAGCCATCACCACGAGTTACACTGTTGAGGCCTCTGTAGTCAACAACAAAGCGCGGTGGTTGCGGAAGACCATTTTCAAGTGGTTTACGGACAAGGATACAAGGTGCTCCCCATTCAGATTTACTTGGTTGGATTATCTTCATCTTAAGCATGCGCTGCAACTCATTCTTGATAGAAGAAGCTCTTCGGGACTTTTGCGGTAAGGATGCTTGTAGACAGGTAAGGCATTCTCTGTGTCGATGTGATGCTGAAAACCTTTGATCTCACCCAGTGGAGAGCCAGGAAGAAGAAATGCAGTGGGGTACTTCCGCAGAAGCTGTTTGAATTGTTGGAGGGTGTCTGGATCAACATGGGCATACTTTGGTGAATCAACTGCCAGTGCTGTAAGAAGTGCTTGGTAATACTCATCTGAAAAGGGATCCAGTGGTGTGGTTGTGGGAGGCACAAATTCCTTGTCATGTTCATTGAACTCGCTAATGTTTTCACTGAAAGGGGACAGAACTGAGGAATCGAGTCCTGCAGTTGCTAATTCTTTCTGTTGTTCAGATAACTTCCAGGTTTGAGTTGAAGAAATGTTTGATGGAGGCTGCATGGCAGATGAAGGTGGCAGTACTTGTTGTCCATTCGCCCATGACATCCAGCTTTCAGCGAGAACAGATGTTGTATTCTCTGCTGCATCTTCATAAACTTGAGTGTCTTCCTTCTGCATTGGCCGAAGATGTCCAAGAATGATGTTTTGAGGGATGTCTGCTTGTTTACGTTTGCACACGATAGCAAGGGTTGTAGTGTACACAGGCTGAGGATCTGAGATGTGTTGGACAAAACTGGATTCAGATGAAGTTTCTGGGATGTTAACAACTGATGCATGGCATGACTTGGCTGGAACAAGTTGGTCTGTGGCAGCAGTCATGTGGAACGGGCCACTTAAAACTTTGACACCAGGCTGTATGTCTTGACCATCGACCCATAAGTCAGAAGGTGAAAAAGCCATGAGTGCAGTTCCAACGGTAAGGCAGACAGAGACAAAGTTCAGTCCACGATTTAGCTGAGAATTTCCTGGAGAATAGCCTGGAAATGAGGGACCAGTAAGCAGACAGGTGACACCAGCATGGGTGTTACTGCTACAACCATGTGCTTCTGTCAATGGGTTCTGGAGAGAACAGGCAATTTTGAATGACATGCTGGGGTGTCGAAAGTGGATGCTAGGCTCAGCATGATCCACCAAGGCCTGAGTGGCGTGTAAATGATTCTCACCGAATAACATGGGCCAAGAGAGACCAGGTACTACGAGCATTTGAAAGGTGCTTTCTTTTCCATTGTTCCATTGGATTGGAATTTCCATTGTGCCAATGGCTTTCAACTGAGACTGTGAATCAGCAACAGATACAGCAATAGGATTCTCAAGAGACTGGTACTTTAACTTTGGACATTTTGAAGCAACAAGGTCAGCGTGGGAGCGACTGACAAGAGATACGGAGCAGCAACTGTCAAGGGGTAGTGGAAGTCTTTCACCAGCAGAGATGACAGGGGTCCAGAGGATGTGACGTTCCTTGAGTGATCCAGCAGGGTTGGTAACAGCTGGCAGGCCAAAGACGGCAGTGTCTTGACCCACAGGTGCAATTTCATCACTTGGTTTATCTGTAGACTGAAGACCAGCGACCAGAGATTGAGGGGGTGTCTCTTTGTGACGAACAGCTTTACATCCCCATTTGTTGCAGTTAGAACATTTGTGCAATCTTCCCGCAGAACATTTGTTGTTGGCTTGCTCACAGTTAGCTGAAATGAACTTGTTAAAATTGCGACAGACTTCAGGAGTTTTCTTGGTAGGTCGCTTCGTACGCTTTGTGCAATCACGTGAGATGTGGTTTGTGTCACCACATATCCAGCAGGAGTTTTGTTGCTGTTGATGAGATCCACGGGGTGAATTAAATCGAGTAGGCGTAGTAACTAGGGCTGAACGCGAAGGTTTCCAATCTGCAAGAGTGGAGGTGGAGGTTGAACCAGGTGAGGTTGAAGTTAATGACTGAGATGCAGGAGTCTTAGCAGAAAACGATTGTTCAATTCGACGAGCAACTTCAATGGCTTTATCGAGACGAGTAATCTGATCCGCCTGCAAAACGATGTGCTGAGCAATGTGTGGCTGCAACTTTGAAATGAATTGCGAGGTAATGTAAGCGGGACAAGCTTTACTGAGATTTTCCCCCAATTTGTCCAGTTTGTGTAAAACATTCTTGTACTTGAAGGCAAATTGATCAATTGACTCCGAAGGATCTTGCACCATTGCACTTAACTCGGAAGCAAGGCGGCGACATTTCGAATCTTTGGGCTCTTCAAATTCCTCTCGGAGGGCTTTGACATACATGTCGAATTGCTGAGATGGCGTTTGGGCGCTGAATCCTTCGGTCGATCGACAAAACGACAGCACAGATCGAGGCCACTCACCAATGCATTGTTGTTCAAGGAGCGCTTGTCGAACAGGAGGCGTTAAATGAGCTGTGTGTTCCTGAAATCTTTCCAGAAAGTAAGAAATGTCGTCTTGAACCGTAGTATCCTGTCGAAAAGTGGGCAACTGGAGTGTTGGAAGGCGCAAATTTGGATTCTGAGTAACAACAGGGTCGGCTTCGCTCGATTGTTGACCATGTGACGCGGCGGTAACGGCGCCAACTTGAGTCGCGACTGTGTTTAGATTTGTGGCTAAGCCCTTAACAACTTCGCTTAGTCCAGCAATTAGTCCTTGTAGCTCTTCTACTGTGGCAGGCATGGTGTTCAGCTTGAATCCCGGATTTTCCACCAATTTGTAGTAGGGAATTTGAACTCAAAAGACAAGACAACATTCAACAACAACTGCACGTGTTTCTCCTTTTTTCCGAACTCTCTCGAACCGGTTCTAACCAGTTCTGACTCTTTTGGCACGCTATATAATAACACACAAAGTGTCCTACTACAGCCGGAGGGCACAGGAGTAGCGCGACTCTGCAGAACCTAGATTAAAGGGACGTCGAGTGCTATGAAGTATCTGTGGCCAAAATTGTGGAACACAGTAATTCCAGAACAAAATGCAATAACATTACCTGCTCGGGCTAACAACAACTTGAATTCACTGTCAACCGCTTTATCTGCACTTAGTCCGTGCAATTGAAGATGCCGCGAGATGCGTCTTGTGCATTCGTTTAGGGAAACAACTTCAACGTGGCCTGGGTAACAACTGCTTAATCCACAGGCGGTAACCCTCTCCAGAAGAGTGGAAAAACTACGCGACGCCATATATCAGTACTTACACACTGTGAATGTAACTTACTGCAATATTTATTTTATTTCATGAGCTGTAATTAAATTAGTAGTAAAATTACAACAGCACGCCATTGCGAAATTACCGCGCTTAATAGAGAGAGTCGTGACCGTAAAAACTCCTTTGTGGAGCTTGTGCTACCATATAATTCAACACCAAGTTTTTATCTCAAATCACATAACAGAAATTGAATACGTGACTCTCTCTGTTAGTGTGGTGTGACCACAGGCGTCCCAAACTCACGATTCGAGAAATCGATCGAATAAATGATTTATGTAAGCGTATGAATGATTTATGTAAGCGTATGAGTGATCTATGTAAGCGTATCGAGTGGGACGTGACTACTTGAAGTGCGCGGTGTTGTGTTACAATTTAGGCCGTTGGAAATTTGAGCGCTCTATAAGACTTTGTATGGAGTTTAAAATAACGTGGAATAAAAGCGCTCGACGAAATAAAATTTTACCTTCTCTTCAATAAAATAAAGAAAATGTACTCACCTTTCTTGATTTCTGTTGTCCTTTTGGGCTATTTCATCGTTTTTGGGGGGTTTTGAGGCTTTTGTCGTAGCCTTCAAAGACGAAGTCAAGGCTGGACAGAGCCATTTCGAACGAGCCGTGCCGCGAGGCCGTTTTCTCGCCAAAATTCGAATCCGCGGCTTGATTTTCCCTTCCGACGTAAAGAAGGAAAGTTCGTTTTTCTCCTCGTCTGATCAGCTTGGAAAAAACTTCATCCTTTCCGCTCCAATTCGAACGATTTATGCATCACTACTGGAGCTTTCAGCTTTCCTGAGCACCTTGTTCCTGTCTTTTCGACTACGGCACAGTTGGAAATCAAACTTTGCGACCGCTCCAGCGTGACAACTGCGACTGACCGGACGGGTGCACAGTCAAAATTTTCCATTAAAAATCTTACTCATTACAAAGGGGCATTTTGACGCCCCTTTGTAATGTAATAATAATAATGTAAGACCAATCGCGTGACAGATAAAGCGAAAACAGGAAAATCGAATTCAAAAACCGTTTCTTTGCGCTCGGCATGTAATTCCTTTATGCGTGATGCTTTCGAAGATGAAGAGATTAGCTGATATGGATTGCACCATAGCTTCGCTTCAAAAACCGTTTCTTTTCGCTCGGAAATTGTTTGTAATCTACTCTTCATGCAATGGATATACATTATTTTCTGTTTAAGTGGACATTAGTTGTCATTGTCATGCTTTGTCGTGTTTTATTTGCTAAATGCGTCGGCCTGTTGTAATTATTGATGCTAGCACGCCGCAATGGAAATCCCTGGCTCGTTGTCATTTTGTGCATTAACGTTAGAAATTGCTTTTTTATGCGGTTTTCACAGGAAGTCCCGGTAAATGCCCGGGTTGATGGTAAGCTGACGATTCTAAAGCCTCGTTGTTTTCGATTTATTATTATCTGAACGGTTTACATCAATTAAAGGTGAGAAAATCGTCTCGCAAACTCATATCCGTTTCTTTGCGCCGTGTTTGTAATTACTCTGCGATGGATATACAGTATCTCACTTTATATCGACATTAATTGTCATCATTTGTCTTTTTTCTATTTGGAAAACGCGTCGGTATATTGCCATTTTTGCCGCAAGTGCGATTGGTAATCCTTAGTTTGTTATCATTTTAAGCATCCAAAATAGAAATTGCTTCTTTTTAATGAAGTTTTTCACACGAACTTCCCGGAAATGGTTAATTGTTTTGGTATTTCGACTTGCCGTTTTACGATGGTAATCATAAAGCTCTATTGTTATCAGAACGGGTTACATCAATTAGAGGTGAGAAAAATTTAGGTGCAAACTAAAACTCAAACATTTCGTGGCAATCAGAACACAAACTTCGGATCAGGGAAAATTTTGTCTTTAGTTTCTATTTAATGGTTGTCAGTGGTAGTCGAAAAATGTAAGGGTCAACATTACAATGAGCGTTTTAACACCGGGTCAAGTTTGTGAGTGTGGCTTCTAGAGGCCATAACTTACTAATTACTGGCCAGGCTGGAACTGGAAAGTCGCCGTGGTTGAAGAGATCATATCAAATCTTAATGCTGTTGGTTTGAAGGTGGCAGTGGTATGTTCAAGTGGAATTGCGTGTACTGTGTATGAATCCAGAAAAGCATCTACCGTGCATTCCCACTACGGTCTACCACTACGGTTTGTGTTCTGATTGCCACGAAATGTTTGAGTTTTAGTTTGCACCTAAATTTTTCTCACCTCTAATTGATGTAACCCGTTCTGATAAGGGGCCGACCATTTAACTCTTGAGGGGGGGGGCGTGGATGATTTCGAAAAAAATTTCCTGCAAGCCCTTGTCGGAAGAAAAAAATTGCATGCAGCACAAATGAAATAGAAAAAAAATTCTTGCACTGCTGCAAGCAAGAAAAAAAAATGTTGCAAAGCTATTTCATCATTCCAGGGGGACTTTACAAAATCCCAGCAAAACTGCAACCATTCTTCCCTTGCTCCCTTTAAACTCTGGAGTTGGTTATGCTTCAGAATGTGCAATGCATTCTTAGCTTTATAGGGTCCCTCCCACAATCTGTGAGCCAGCGAGCCACTCCAGTTAGCCTAAATCATACTCTGGTTTAGCCAAAACAACATTCCGGTTAGCCTACAGTTATTAGCTTTAACAAGTAGCTTGCGGTTAGCCCTATATAATGGGATATAAAGGGATTTCTGGCTTGCACGGTTCACAAGGCTCGCGAGCCATAGGAGTCATGCAAGCCATTATGGTTAGCCTAAATTACACATTGGCTAACCTAGTTAGCACTGCAGTTAGCCTACAGTTCCTTTGTAGGTAGCTTGCGGTTAGCCTTTTTATTGGGATTAGGGATTTCTGGCTCGCTGGCTCGTACAGTACCCAAACTCGTTAGCTTTATAATATCACAAGCAGTAATGGAGGTAAATTTTTCTATCCGGTATTTAAAGAATCAAGTTTTATTAGACAAAGAAAAATAATTTGTTCATTTTTAATCTTTTTAACTGAAGCATTTTCATGTAACATAACATTTATAACATATAACATTTTTGCCATTTTTGATTTTTGCGATGTTTTAGTAATGTACCTATCAATGTCTAGCCCCAATGGGGGGAGTGCAGGCCTACCCAAGGGCTATAATGATTGACATTTTCAAATATTTTGGGTCACTAAAATTTTTAAATTCCCCACCCTCTGCCATTTCAAACCTTGGTTAAATTCTTAATTCTTGTTATGAAACTATTCTATGATTCTTGTTGCCAACCGTAAATAACATGTATTTATATTTTTCTATGTTTAAATATTTGTAAATAAGATATATCTCTATTATAACATATTCAGTATAAAAAGAAACAGATCTAAACCTTTCTTGTTGTCAACCGTAAATAACAGTAACATGTATCTATATTTTTCTATGTTTTTATATTTTTAAATAAGATATGTCTTTATTATAATATATATTCAGTATAAAAAGAAACAGATCCAAACCTTTCTTGTTGTCAACTATAAATAAATAAATAAGTAAACAGTAACATGTATCTATATTTTCAATGTTTTTATATTTCCTCGCGAAGCGAGGAGGGCCGAAGGCCCTCCGAGCGTAGCAAAGTTTATAAATTTGTCGCGTGGGGATCGCGCGAGGATTGCTAAGGGTGGTCAAATCTCGATCTGCCCGTAGATATTTCGATGGTGTCCGCACAGTTGCCTAGCAACAAAACCAAATCGCGACCGCTGACAGTTGCGCACTCTCATGTTTCTTCGGCGTGTTTCTTCATTTCTTGCCTGCTTCGCTACGTACATTTACGTGCTGATATTTTTATTCATCTTCTGTGAACAAGTAATTAGACAGCAACCCCTGGTTTAACAAGTGGCTCAAAATCCATTCCGGGGTAGATTTACAACTGAAACTGAGCGTGAATGCCGACTTGAAATTCAGCGCGAGCAACGAAGGCGAAAGAGTCGACGACAAGAAAGCACGGGTAGGAGAACATCGTTTACCGGTAATAGCCTAGCAAGACTAAAGCCGTCAGCAGGACACAAACAGGAGACTGGAATATTACAGGCGAGAAACAACGCCAGAATCGCGCGATACAAGGTCTTCGAAATTATAACTCAGTCACACCAATTGAATAATGACAATGAACTCAGCGGCTACAAACTCTTCGAGAAAATGTGTGCTGAAACCGATCAGGACCGGCGACACCGACTAGAAGTGCTTCGACAAAAGGATTTTGTTATAGAAGCAACGAGAGGCGACAAAAAATGCACGATCATCAAAATACTTTTGCTAGAAATTTACCTTTCCAACGGGCGGTGACTGAACAGGTTGGCTCAAAATTATTTCCTCTCTCTACCATTATCTTTACTCTTGATGTACTAGTAATTATTATCAACATGTAATTACTTTTCCAAGTATGATCAAAATTACAGATTACACAAGAGAAATGAAATTATTTCACAAAATAGGTGTCAGTTCCCACAACAATTTGCATATTTGTGTATGAGCAGTAAAAAGAATTCAAATTCTAAGTTTAGGACGTTCCCGAAAAATATTTGAAAGAAATAATTCATATTGGATCAGTAAGAATTTATAAAAGTTTATGTTTTCCGTTATGGATATTGACCCTATTAATAGTTTAAAAATAATATTCAGATGGATCAGAAAGGACAATTTCTGTTCACAATTTGGTTTGGAATGCACTCACAAGTACTGCTCTGCCTAGCAATTACCACTTTAAAATGTGTAGCGGGTATAGGTACATACATGCATGTATTTGATGTGAAACAAAAATTACTGCTTGACATTAATTATTGACAATAATTTCATGATACATACAGTGACCAGCATCACAGGTCTCCTCGCAGTGCACAAGCAAGCACCAAAATCAGGGGAATTGAGATCCTGATCACCTTCAGCATGATCTGTCTATGTGAAAGTTTACTTACTTCTGAAGGTTTCACATGCTATAATCTACATTCACCCTTTCCCTTAACTAGCTACTCTTGCTTTCCATACCAACTGACCTCCCTAAGCCCCAATGTAAGCCTGCAAATTCTCCTTACTGGTCTTTATACATTTCTTGTAGTACTAGTGCAGAGAACTTCTTTCTACTGAAATTAACACTATTCATGTTTGGTGATCAATTCCTTAATTCTGATGACCTAATTAAAGCATTGCTATTGTAGGGAGATGCTGGTAACTGGGGATTCAAGGGTTAACTTATTATTTTATTGTGACAATTATCTAATCCAATTTTTATAGTGTGTTGGGGGGAATGAATAAACATGCTACTGCATCAATATGAAACTCTGTGCTTTGCTTGCCATTATTCTGTATTATTCTTATTTCAATTTTTCGGTAAAAATGGATAATTTTTTTTAATACACTGCATCACTCTTCAGCTGTAGTAGACTCCTGCTACAGTATCTCAACCATTCAAGGGAAATAATGAATTGTGTTAGCTATTGACACTTGTCAATACCCAGTAAATAGAACAAAAGCTGTACAACAGAATCTAAAGGAAATGGCTGGGTAAATGTTGGAGATAACAAGTTCCAAGTTGGAATTTGAACTGCATTTCTGATAAACCTATACTCTCACCCAACCAAAATAAACAGAAACACCACACATTGGCCCTGACAACAGGTCCACAGCAATACTATATACATCCTCTCTAGAGAGCAATTTACCTTATGTGAGAATGAAGAGAAGTGGGGGGGGGGGGGTGGGGTGGGGGCTGAACGTATTTTCTTATACATGACAGAGGATTGGATGCAAGTTACATGGAAACGACTGGGAACCAGAATGTTGATCTTAACTCACAATTCGGGACCATTGTGGCCACCCATCCACACCTCCAGTTAAACCGAAATTCTATCCTCTCCCGACCCCCATCAATCAGTTTTGTGGTGCACCCGTGCCCGAGCTTCGCGAGGTTCTGCGAGTCACGTATTTCTAGTTTAAAATGAGATATATAATTATGCCATAAAAAATTTTCCCCGGACCCCCCTGAAGCGCGAAAATAAAAACCAGGAAGGCCTTTATAGAAGCCTGGCATAATGAGAGTAACCAGGCCTAAAGATCCAACCCACTTGAGGATACACTGGGAACAAGCCTACAGTGCTCGGTAGTAATGGGAACCACGAAGAACATTAAAATAGCTTGAAATTTTGTAGTTTTAACTTAATAAATGGACAGTTGTAGCTCTAAAAAAATAAATAACTGTTATGTCACAAAATGGCACTATTATGCCGGCATTATGCTCGATGCTCCACCTATAGTATTATGCTCGAAATTATGCCGGCATAATATGTCAAACCCTAATTAGTAAGCTCATACAAAAAAAATAGTTTAAGTGATTTTCATAATCCCATGAAACAAACTCAAGCCCATGCATTTCACTTCTGATTTATCTATTTGTTGTCTTGTCTGTGAACAAAGCTCCAGCTGGAATTGAAAACTAATGTAAGAACTCTTTTTTTTTTTGAGAAAAAAAAATCCTACAGAGAAATGAAGAGCAAAAAAAATATCCTGTAGAGCATTTAGAAGGAAAAAAAATATCCTGCCCACCAGGTTGCTGGAAAAAAAAAAGCTTGCTGACCAGAAATCATCCCCCCCCCCCCTCAAAAGTTAAATGGTCGGCCCCTAACAATAGAGCTTTATGATTACCATCGTAAAACGGCAAGTCGAAATACCAAAACAATTAACCATTTCCGGGAAGTTTGTGTGAAAAACTTCATTAAAAAGAAGCAATTTCTATTTTGGATGCTTAAAATGATAACGAACTAAGGATTACCAATCGCACTTGCGACAAAAATGGCAATATACCCACGCGTTTCCCAAATAGAAAAAAGACAAATGATGACAATTAATGTCGATATAAAGTGAGATACTGTATATCCATCGCAGAGTAATTACAAACACGGCGCAAAGAAACGGCCAGATAGAAAAGCTGGACTGGACTCTGGACTGGACTTTGGACTGGACTCTGGACTGGACTTCGGACTGACTTTTATTGACTTGAAATGAACTTAATATTTTACTAATTAGTTAATAATTAAAAATAAAGTGAAAATTTTTTCTGCATGAATATTTTTTCAAGACTAATTTGCAATATATATATATATATATATATATATATATATTTTTTTTTTGCTTTGTGCCGTTATGCACGATTTATATTTCTCCTGTAAAAGTTGTGCAGGAATTTTTTTTCGCATTTGCCCCCACCCCCATCTTCCAAAAAAATAAAAATAAAACAAAATGGTCCATCCCTTAAATAAAAAACAACTCAATTTAGTTATGAACCAGTTTTTAGAAACGTTTTAACAATTTACCAGAAAACCCACGCTCCTCCACGATAGCATAGCGCGCAGCTCGCGCGATATAATTTTCGATCTGCGTGGAGCCTGTTAGTGAGTATAAGACCTATTGTTTTCTTTTTTCTGGCTTGTTTTAAAAGGGTGTGGGAAGGCCTGCACGACTTTTACTTCACGTCTTTGTAAGCCGCACCTCAGATCACTCGGTCTTTCGACCAATTTAGCTTCTTGTATTTTTGTAGTGGGTTAAGTCTGGAGGATTTTTAAATTGCGACTGAATAGAGCTGTTAAAATTAAGGCGTCACATTTCAAGGACTGTTACTGTATAAAGGTCATATCTGCTATTTGTATGATGGCCTCCTACAGCTCTACGCCGCAATTGAAGCAGCAACTTCAATTTCGTGATCACACTCCGTGATGCGAAACCCTACATCCTGCAACAGAGTTTTTAAGACAATGGGAAGTAGCAAGGAGTGACAGGCCTGCACGACTTCTAACAATGGAAACATTTATGCAATGTCGCCTCTTTATATTTTTGCTCTGACAAGTATGTCATTTAGCGATTTACTTTTCTTGAAAGAAATGATCGGTGGCTCTTTGAAGATTTGTTGTAGAGGTGGCTGGTTCTGTATCAGGTGCCATTTTTCCATTAAAACATGTTTGAGTTTAGGCACCGCTGGTTGGTATTGTGTAACAAAAGGAAAGATATCTTTTCGATTGTCGTTTTTCTGCTGTAGAGCCGATGTCCTTTCTGTGAATTTAACATCTGATAAAAGCGTTTCTATCAGGCGTTTTGGGTAGCCTCTAGCAAGAAGTCGTGATTTGAATTTTCTGATATTCTCTTCAAATGTTTCTTTTGAAGAGTTAGTTCTTAGGAGTCTTAGGGCTTCGCCTTTTACGAATCCTTTTTTGACACCCGGTGGGTGGCTAGAGGAGAAATGTGTATATTGAAAGGTTTCAGTCGGCTTAAAATGTGTTTTAATGTCCAGGACGGATTGATCCTGGAATCGCTTGCCTTTGTACACAATTGTGTCCAGAAAGGTAGTTTCAGTGTCCGAGATTTCAGCCGTAAATTTGATAGTAGGGTGATGTGAGTTTGCTCTTTCGATGAATGTTTGTATATCAGGTTTACTAATATCCCACAGTGAGAAAATATCATCAATGTAGCGTTTCCAAGCTGTTGGTTTTGCAATGCTTTCACTGAGAATTTGTGTTTCAATACTCAGAGTGGGAAGTAGCAAGGAGTGACAGGCCTGCACGACTTCTAACAATGGAAACAACCCTCACAGAAACAACCCTCCGATCCCCACTAAATATCTCAGACAAATGCTAACACTTATTCTAAAAGAAAATTCTTTCCGATTCAATGGAAAGGACTACCTTCAAATCCATGGTACTGCCATGGGCACAAAAATGGCCGTTGCTTTTGCAAACATTTTCATGGCTAGTATTGAAACACAAATTCTCAGTGAAAGCATTGCAAAACCAACAGCTTGGAAACGCTACATTGATGATATTTTCTCACTGTGGGATATTAGTAAACTTGATATACAAACATTCATCGAAAGAGCAAACTCACATCACCCTACTATCAAATTTACAGCTGAAATCTCGGACACTGAAACTACCTTTCTGGACACAATTGTGTACAAAGGCAAGCGATTCCAGGATCAATCCGTCCTGGACATTAAAACACATTTTAAGCCGACTGAAACCTTTCAATATACACATTTCTCCTCTAGCCACCCACCGGGTGTCAAAAAAGGATTCGTAAAAGGCGAAGCCCTAAGACTCCTAAGAACTAACTCTTCAAAAGAAACATTTGAAGAGAATATCAGAAAATTCAAATCACGACTTCTTGCTAGAGGCTACCCAAAACGCCTGATAGAAACGCTTTTATCAGATGTTAAATTCACAGAAAGGACATCGGCTCTACAGCAGAAAAACGACAATCGAAAAGATATCTTTCCTTTTGTTACACAATACCAACCAGCGGTGCCTAAACTCAAACATGTTTTAATGGAAAAATGGCACCTGATACAGAACCAGCCACCTCTACAACAAATCTTCAAAGAGCCACCGATCATTTCTTTCAAGAAAAGTAAATCGCTAAATGACATACTTGTCAGAGCAAAAATATAAAGAGGCGACATTGCATAAATGTTTCCATTGTTAGAAGTCGTGCAGGCCTGTCACTCCTTGCTACTTCCCCCAGTCCAGTCCAGCTTTTCTATCTGGCCCAAAGAAACGGATATGAGTTTGCGAGACGATTTTTCTCACCTTTAATTGATGTAAACCGTTCAGATAATAATAAATCGAAAACAACGAGGCTTTAGAATCGTCAGCTTACCATCAACCCGGGCATTTACCGGGACTTCCTGTGAAAACCGCATAAAAAAGCAATTTCTAACGTTAATGCACAAAATGACAACGAGCCAGGGATTTCCATTGCGGCGTGCTAGCATCAATAATTACAACAGGCCGACGCATTTAGCAAATAAAACATGACAAAGCATGACAATGACAACTAATGTCCACTTAAACAGAAAATAAGGTATATCCATTGCATGAAGAGTAGATTACAAACAATTTCCGAGCGAAAAGAAACGGTTTTTGAAGCGAAGCTATGGTGCAATCCATATCAGCTAATCTCTTCATCTTCGAAAGCATCACGCATAAAGGAATTACATGCCGAGCGCAAAGAAACGGTTTTTGAATTCGATTTTCCTGTCTTCGCTTTATCTGTCACGCGATTGGTCTTACATTATTATTATTACATTACAAAGGGGCGTCAAAATGCTCCCGTGGGGTCGTGGGGAAAGAGTAAGATTTTTATGAAAAATTTTGACTGTGCACCCGTCCGGTCAGTCGCAGTTGTCACGCTGGAGCGGTCGCAAAGTTTGATTTCCAACTGTGCCGTAGTCGAAAAGACGGGAACAAGGTGCTCAGGAAAGCTGAAAGCTCCAGTAGTGATGCATAAATCGTTCGAATTGGAGCGGAAAGGATGAAGTTTTTTCCAAGCTGACCAGACGAGGAGAAAAACGAACTTTCCTTCTTTACGTCGGAAGGGAAAATCAAGCCGCGGATTCGAATTTTGGCGAGAAAACGGCCTCGCGGCACGGCTCGTTCGAAATGGCTCTGTCCAGCCTTGACTTCGTCTTATGAAGGCTACGACAAAAACCTCAAAACCCCCCAAAAACGATGAAATAGCCCAAAAGGACAACAGAAATCAAGAAAGGTGAGTACATTTTCTTTATTTTATTGAAGAGAATGTAAAATTTTATTTCGTCGAGCGCTTTTATTCCACGTTATTTTAAACTCCATACAAAGTCTTATAGAGCGCTCAAATTTCCAACGGCCTAAATTGTAACACAACACCGCGCACTTCAAGTAGTCACGTCCCACTCGATACGCTTACATAGATCACTCATACGCTTACATAAATCATTCATACGCTTACATAAATCATTTATTCGATCGATTTCTCGAATCGTGAGTTTGGGACGCCTGTGGTGTGACACGTGCGGGTCAGTGCAGAGGTCACCTGTCTTTCCGCGTATTCCTCCGGGCGATGAGTTTAAAATATCTTCGCACAATCAGGAAACTGAAAATTCGTTTGTTTACAGTTTGGAATGCTTTTCTGTTGTATTGTTGCGTTTTCGGTTGGCAAGGTAGGCGGCATAGTACGTCGTTTCTCTGTGTTTTCCATGTTATCTTGGTTAAGTTGAATGAGAGGATTCCTGTCTTGTTGAAATGCCGTTAAAACTCTGCTTTGTTTTAACATAATAAGACTCACCAAGACTCAAGAAAGCAGAACTTTCTTTCAAAGATCAGGAAAAACATTGTGTGTGCCTGTGTAACTAATGGTGAGCCTATCTTAAACGACCTTTGTAATTGTTAGCAGTATTCCAGGAATTAAATCTGTAATTTGCATATAATTCTACCCGCTCAGATCACTAAAGAGTAAAAATTTTCTGACGGGGAAGTATTTGATTCCCAAAGCTGTAACTTTCCTGGTGAAAAGTACAATGACAGAGCTTTCTTTCTGTGTAGTTTTAATCATTGAACGATACATACCAGATGCCGTTTTAAGCGGCCGAAGTTGGCCTTCATTTTACCTTGTGATAAACAAGGTCAAGAGCGGCTCGATAAAAACGCCGCTTGAAAATGTTCGAAACCAAACATTGGTAAATTTATTACACAGTTTTAAAGTAGAAGGTTAAATAATGTTCGTGGTTTGTTTCGTTTTAAAAGAATCCTTTTTACGCTCTCTCCGGCTTCCTAAAGTTGAGTGAGAATTTGAGCCGTTTAGAGACCCTAAAACCGCCATTTTATGCATTTTTCGAACTTTTTAAATTTTCGTCGTTAAATAACTCGTTGGAACTTTGGATTATTCTTTCTTGAATTAGCTTACCCAAAGGGATGTTTTGGCAAAATAAAAAAAAATTCGATTTTTCGTGAGTGTCTTTCGATTCTCGATATTCTCAGAAAATGGCTCTTAAGAACGAGTTGAGATAAAATTGAACGAACAGAAAATTAACGAAGAAGAAGTAATAAATTTTTAGGAATTAACATAGCTTCCAACTGAACTTGGAAACAACTTACAAACAACCACACAAAAAGGGTTTCAATGACCACTGGCTTTTTTTGTAAAGCGGCTTTTTTTCTTCAAGCTCGCTTGTGCCTCATAGCTTAAAATTCAAAACAAACAAACAAACAAACAAAAAAACCCGAGATCCGTTGTTTTATGGTCATTTCAACTCCCTGCACCCTTTCTTTGACGAAAAGCTCCAAATATGATAAAGAGTCTTCCTTAAACAAACATAGCGTTTTTTGTTGAATTTGCGTCTTTACGAGCAGCACCACTATATATATATAGGCAGGATTTTCTCAACTGTGTTATTTCAGCACCATGCCCAGAGAGCTGGGTGCAAGGTCTCAACGGTTCCTGTTACAAGCTCTCCTCCAACACCCTGGGATGGAACTCAGCCAAATTGGTCTGTGATGCACTAGGAGGGAATCTGGCAGTGTTGAGCTCAGAAGTTGAACAAAACGTACTTGCCCCAGATATAGCGCATCATACGTGGATTGGTTTGCACAGGGATCCCAAGAACAGGTCACGATGGCTGTGGGTTGACGGATCCACTGCTATGTACACTAACTGGGATTACGGAGAACCCAACAACAAGACAGCCACGGGCATAGGCTCAGAGGATTGTGGAGAGATATATCCGGCTTCTATGGGTAACGTTCGACCAGGAAAATGGAACGACAGGATCTGCAGCGACAAGCGTCATTACGTCTGCGAAATCAGCTGTAAGTTAGAAAAAATTGTAGAAAGATTTATGTCTAAGCCTTACTGGTTAAAACGTACCAGTGCGAACAATTCGAATAAGGAAATTTGCTGTCAAGGGAAAAACTGTTGCTATTAAAATTAAAAAAGCAGTGTCTTGGAGTCAGGCGGCTGGGCACGGATCTTTCAAAACTAAATGCCCGGCAGTCCGAAATTTTCAAATCATTTGGACGGAAAGGCTTACTCAAACGTTCTAGAAAAGTATTCGATATTTGTTTAGAATCAGAAAAATATTTTGGTTTTGTAATTGACGAATTACGGGCTTAGGCGTACTATAAAATCATTATGTTCACGATACAATAGAGTTCTTCTGTCGAAGGTACTATCGTGTGAAAAGTTGCCCGAGAAAATTTGATGTTCACAACATATGTATGAAGTTTGAACATCAAATTTGGACTTATATGAAGTTTGAACATCACATTTCCGAAGGAACCTATCATACAAAGGGCCTGAGAAGGAAGAGCTGTATTGTTTTCATTGTACAACGCTAAATCTTGAGCGAAAATTGGCAAACACGGGCGCTATGCGTTGATAAAGTACTATAGTAGGGACCGGTTAGGCCTTTTTTTTTGAGGTGGAATCTCATTAATTTGAGGTGGAATATATTAAGGTCAATGACGTCGTAACGTCGATGACGTCACAGTTCAGTGATTTTGAATCACAAATGAGATGTGAGTTGGAAACCAGTCAAACCGGTTATACGCTAATAATAATCCACCGCATTTTATTTATGAGAGCAAGATGATAGCCTATGACGTCATCGAAGTTAATATATTCCACCTCAAATTAATGAGATTCCACCTCAAGTAAAAGGCCTAACCGGTACCTACTTTACTACTACATGGGCGCCCACTGAGGAGAGACACTATAGCATCACGTGACCGATTTCGACCGATGGAAACACGCAAAGATTTAGCGTTGCACTGTATAAATTGTGGTTTTGGACGGGGATTCTCGTGCAAACGTGCGAGGAGTAGTCGAAGTTTGTTTCGAATTGCCAAGCGATTCAAGAAACCAATTCGGTTTTGTAGTTGACGAATTTTCTGAGTTGAGTATAATATAGACTCGCAAGCTCGATCGCTTTAGCCTGCGTGAAGACGTCTCCTGTTTCTTTGCAAAGGAAATAGGTGACGTCTGCACGCAGGCTATATCGCTAACTGACCACCTGACCTGAGCTGTCACGCCACCATAGTGACATGTCACTGATGTTGTGGAGTTATTACTCTGCCGAGAAATATGCCCAAAAAGACCACGATAGTTTCGAATCACATGCCACCTCAATGCAAAGAAAAGAGGCTCTTAATATTTGACTTTTCTATCTAATTCCTCAAAACCGGTGTACCGGGCATTTAGCTTATGTTACGAACCGTGTCTTCATGTCCCGGGCAGCCAGATATGCAGCCAGATGTACGTTGTTTGACAAAATCACATCTAAGGTGTAACTATAGTTCAGTATGGGAAGTGACACAAAAGGCAATCAGAAAATAGTTCACGTGCTAAGATTGCCTCGGAGGGATAAAAGCGTATTTGTTGATAAATCTATCATAAAAATCTGTGAGCGGCCAATACTGTGCCCAGTAAAATTACCGTTGTTCAACTAAGGGTCTGTTAAATGCGATATGTTCGAGGAGATATCAAGGTATTTGGCGTGAGTGTAGTTAGAAATACTGTACCAAGTTTGCAAAGCTATTTCGAATTTCGAATTAGACCTCAAATTTTCAGGAATAATAGAAGTTAGACATTTTCACCAAGTTTAAATTCAGGAAGCCTAATTTCCGACCAGTATTTTTGTTTACATTTTGTACGAAATAATTTAATTACTTTTACTGATGTTAAGACTGCTGTTACAATAGCTGACCACAGACGTTTCTGTTAAAAAAAGTGGTCTCAGTTATTATTCTAGTCAAATCATTTGCACGTTTGCTAAGACCCTATAAAGTCAATTTCTATTTCTAAATCGGATACTTATTTCGACAGATAAGTATTTCGATTGGCTGCCGAATCATGTTTTATGGATAACAACCTTATTACCGTGGTCGGATACCGGACCCACTGTATGTATTGGGCTTTCCAAAAACTTACTGAACTAAAAAAACTAAAATGAACGAAAACCTAATAATGTCAACTTTTTTCGTCAAATTTCTAAAATTCAGAAGTTTTTTTCTCGATAAAAGGGAGATAGAACAGTTGAAAACGAAGTGGTGGGATACTGGGCAACACAGTGCATTCTTAGAATTAAGAAATTTAGAAAAAGACATTTTGGTTGTGGCCTGCATTTATTAAAGGTAAAAAATGAAGTGTTACAAAAACAAGTGAACAGAACAGACAAGTTTTAACTTTGAAACGCTAGGAAGAATAGTAGAGCATTCAGTATCCCTCGTTCAAGATATTTATACCCTCAGCAGGGTTTTGTCTGATTTCTTTTCTTCTTCTGTTCTCTTCTAATTCGCTTTATTTTCATTTCTTTACTAATGGACGACTTAAAAGACCACAAGTGCCAAAAGCTTCCTTTGAGGAGTGGAGTGCTCGTTTCTCCTCACCATTGTAACACGACCAATCAAGATTACGGGTTAAATTGTTCTTTTTCATGTTCTCGTGGTTACCAACTCAGCGGTCCTCCGGCTGCTCGCTGCGGAATAGGAGGAGACTGGAGCGCGGATGTAAACAAAGTCCGCTGTAATGGTTTGCAATTAGTTACTATTTAGGTCATTTGTAAATTTGTGCAAGCTTTGCTTTCCGGTTAGTTACACGCTGTAGCCTTTACCATCGTGTTCGTAGTTCGTAGTGAGGTAGTGGGAGGCAGCATGGCCGACTGGGTAGGGAGCCTGACTTGACATTCGGAGGTCCCGGGTTCAAGTTCCACCTAAGCACTAGCTGGTGTTGTTCTCGGCAGCCCCGAGTTCCACTCCTCGGCCTCGCTTGTAAACTGCCTCCCTGCCAGTTGGGGTCCTTAAAGCTGTTAAGTTCATTTAGATTATTTTTTTCATTGTCCCTGAAAAGCCCTGGACAATTATTATTATTATTATTATGATTATTATTATTACAAGTGAGACCGGAAAACAATATTATAATTATTAGTTAATCATTAGTAATACACCTCTCATCAAATTAGAACCAGTGTTTCATAAATTTTAAATAAGCCTCTGTTGTAGGTAATATACATTTAAACTTAAATATCTAAGCAATTTAAATGCTTTATTCAATAAGTGATTTGAAACCGGGATACTATAGTGCAATACGTTTTCTACACTGTAAGACGCTCTTATACTCACATTTTTCTCCTTATATGGTAAAATGACGCTATAGTTGAATGATGATGATGATGATGATGTACCTTATTTACTTGTATTAATTCCCAGGGATGTTAAATTAATAGTAGGAAGTAGTGAACCCTAAAACATCCCAGGGCATTGCTTTCTTTCTTACTCAGAAGGAGTACCTTACTGGAGTTAATTAATATGAAATTTAATTTAAATTACTGTAAAAGCTCTAATAGTCCTGCTCTCTAATACGCCTTCTTACCTACTACTTGCTAATTACAAATAAATTATTTGCTTACAATTATGTCATGACATTGGGGCTTGAAAATTATTTTATGTCTCGACTGATGCCGGGTATTATTTGAGTAGCCCCGCAGCTCTTAACAACCTCTAATTTCATTGGACCTTGGTATCACGCAGCTCTATTGTTTTCGGGGCTAGGGTCCATTGTTTTGTTGTTTGGTATATTGTTTTCTCAGCAAATCAGAGAAGACCTTGTAAGAACTGCGACATCGCCCTATTATTTTACTGCCAGACGAAGATGCGAAGAAGTGCAGCATTATGCATGTAATTATTAACATGTAATTCAGGTGAATAAATTCATTCAACTATTTTAAGTACCAATCAGTCAATCAATCAACCACTCAACCAACTGGCTGATAAATCAGTCAATCAGCCAATTAAAAAATAAATCATTCAATCAATCAATCAATGAATCAGTCAATCAACAAATCAATAAATCAATCAATCTGTCACTTCAGTGTTGCCAATGCGAATAACAAATGGTCCAGTAATGACAAGTGACTTTATTTGATGCACAGATTATGACTCACTCTCTTACTACCCCAGACCGTGATGGCAGTAGATCTCGAGACTTTAGTTCTTTTTGGTTTGACAATTTGCCACCAATAAGCATTGTTACTGATTGCCAGAATCTGGTACCAAAGAAAAACAAAAGGAATAGCCTCTTCCTAAATCATTTCAGAATAGTCTGAAACCTAACAGGCAATGAACTGACAAAAAGGGATCAGACTGTGGTGAATCAGTCAATCAATATAGTTTTCCCCATAAAGAGAATTCAATCAAATAGGTCTGACTCTTCATTCCTGGGATAGTAGTTGGGGGGGGGATACTCCCCCCAAAAAAGATATGGGGCAGGGTGTGCTCATCAGATATTTTGAAGTAGAGCCCTAAAAGGTGTACTCCAGGATTCATTCCATTTTCATACATCGTCCACTTAGTAGTACTGAGGGGACAGTCAAACTAATCAATGACATCAAAATGTTAAGCAGAAAAAGACAAAAAAATATATAACCTTATTTCAAAACTGCTCTTCAAATTTTTTATTTGAATTGATAAAGTGTGTCTGGGAATATAACTAAAAGTATAAATTTCTTAACCAAACCCTTATAATAAACTGCCATATTTTCCTGACATCAGGTTGATGGAATAAAAACCTGTAAGAAAAACAAAGTAGACTTTAATTATCGCAATTACCAATAGTAGGACAGTCAGTGTGCACGCGCCAGAGAAAAATGAGAGACTGCTCGTAGTCTATGAGAATGGTACCAACTTGGGCCGGTACGACTTCAGATCGACTCCAAATGCTTACCTCTGTTTACACGAAATGTACGAAACATGAAGCTAGTATATCATCTTAGGCTGTGTTTACACGAGTGACTTCATCCTGAGATGACTGTCATATCGGTGTCTGGTTATTTACCTGTAAGTTTTTACATGGTTTGGAGCTGAAATGGTGTTTACCCCGGGACGATTTCATCCTGGTGCTGAAGACCGGGATGAAATCGTCCTGGGGTGAACACATTTCAGCTCCAAATCATGTAAACATTTACAGGTAAATGACCAGACACCGCAATGAAAGTCACTCCGGGATGGGATGAAAGTGACATCCGGGGATAAAGTCACTCATGTAAACAGGGCCTTAGGCTGGTTTAACTCATCACTGCTGCTGAACCAATATGAATGACTCAGAACGGTTTGAAATCAGACTGGGGAGCCACTTAAGCACGAACAGGGTCCCAATTGGTCTGAGATATTTGTTTTGGGTATGCACGTTTAACAAGTGGCGTTAGAGCATTCCAAGCTGTTGGATAATACTATAGATAAACTGGATTTTTAAGGATGGGATGGTTGCGGACCATATTAACACAAACAGAGTTTAGATTGGTCTCAGGTAAACACTTCATGCAAGTCTGACTTTCAGACTGGTCTCATGTAAACAAAATCATACCAGTATGAGTTTGCACCGGTCTCATGAAATCAGGGCGTTACTGCCCCTGGGTCTCTGAGGATGTTGTGAAACATTCTTAAGAGCTGTTCGACTTTAGGCTAAGGGGGTGTTTACATAATACCAGCATGATTTTCATTCTGGTACAAGTTCCTCCCGATTTCCTCTTGTTTCTCTGTATTTGTTTCATGATTACAGCACAAAATCTCATAACTGTACAAGTCATACCTGTGTGAGCTTGCCCCAGTAGTGGTACTGGGTCACAATAATCACCGTGGTACGGAAACCCATACATGGTATAACTGTTTGATTCATTCTGCATTAAGTTTTAACCCTTTAACCACCAAGAATAAATCTTACATCACTGTGAAAAATGGATTTTGTAACTTAAGTGGGTATAAGGTTTTCATCACCTACCCCAATGGAAGTCTGGAAGTCTGCCAAATTTTCTTTTTCCGAAAAGGCTGTTTTAGCCACCCAGTCTTCTATGTGTTTACATGACAATATAAAACAGATCATGTTCAAATTCCACACTAAAGAAATTTGTGCTTGTTCTCACGCACTTAAAGGCAGATGGTTTAAATCTCTGGTATATTTGAATGATTTTAAACTGTTTAACTGTGCTTAATTATGTTTGACTGGGTTCAGAAATTGGAATCAAACACTGCTGTATGCATATTATTGGTTTAATTGTGTTCAACTACCGAACCCAAATTAAACCGATCATTGCATTTGACCTAGTTCATTTTACTGAACAGTAAGATAGTACGTAAGCTGGGATAATTATGTGATTGATATCTTCCATGTGCATACCTTCACTGTAAGAAAAGCTGCATCACTGATCACTGCTGACATATACCATGCCTAGTATAGATAAAAAAAGGATCAGTGAAAACAACAACTTCAGGGCTAAAAACTGACAGTCTCCTGGTTGCCAGTAGCAATTTAAAACTGACCAGGGCCACTAAAAGTTGAGGTTTGTTTTTACTTAGAGTTCTACAGTATGTGGTACTTTTTCCACATGATTATTGTCGAAATCCCTGGATAAAAGACTTACTTCTCACCCAGGTTGGGAGGGGTCTATTCAAGTAAATATGGTTTTAAATTTTTTGATTTAGACTAGAGGATTTTGAAAGCCACTTTATCTAAATGGCCTGGTCCACTATACTAAGCGAGCAAGTGAAAAGACCCTGGGGACGAGGTTGGAATTCAAGGATACTGGCCCGAGTTGCAATTCAATGATTCAAGCACTGAAGTTAATTTTTTACCCTGCAAATTATGGAATAACTTAATCAGTAAAAGTAGAGAACGAGATGTACAAAACAATTACATTCACCTGCTTTGAACTCGATTATCTTAAGCATATTTTCCCAAAAGTGATCAACACATAACTTTTAATAAAAGTCTTACATGTACCTAATTCGAAATTTAAATTTGTTGTTTGTCATCAAATCATGCCAACTATAGCTTTGAACCTTACTTGATCTAAGAAACATTCGTGAGTCATTAGATGTGTATAAATAATTTGCAAGCAGTGAAGAAAAGCCCAGCTAATAAACAAATGGAGATGGAGATAAAATAAAGTATGTTATGTGTTATGTTATGTTGTTATGAGATGTTTACAACACGTAAGCTTAAATGATGCTACACATTTAAGCTTATCTGCCAGTATCAACATTAGGAGAATAGCCTGACCTTCTTGCTTTAAGCAATAGCTGTTTGAAACATTAATTTTTAACAGCAACGCTGTAATTAAAGCTACTGAAAACATAAAGGATGCGATGCTAAACTTTTACTGGGCCAACAAAGAACATACATGTACGATTCACAGACGAGTGTACAAAAACTACATCACTTCATATAACGTTTATTTAAAGACTTACGAAACTTAATAAACTTTAGCTACCAACCTACGTGTCTATCTTTCGGCTTTTTGCTACCGGAACGAAAATGGCAGATTATTTAAGCACTGGACTAACGATAAATATGAAACATTAAACAAAAATGATCGATCGGTAAAGCCCTGCTAATATATTAAGCTGTTTACCGAAGACAATAAAAAGCTATAATTACACGTACCTGACATGAGCAATGCAGCGAGAAATGAAGTGCTGTCCTCTTTCGGAGAAACCATTAACAATTCTTTAGCAGAAATGGACCGACAGAAAGCTAGCAAAACACCTTTTCACCCCATTTTTCAGCTTTTGTCGCTAGCTATGCCGCTGCGCCTAAAAAGTGCACCAGTCTTCCTGAGCAATCCGTGACATTGGTGCCCAGTACTCCGCGTGCCTGCAAATTCACATCCCTGAGCTCTATGAAAACGAATTTTTAAAAAAAAACTGTTAACATAGTTAGAAAGAGCATAGTTTGAAACCAAATATGCTGATTCGTTTTTACATTTATATTAAAACCTCACAAAACAGGGGATTATCAAAAGTTTAAGGTTCATTTTTCATTGTGCTTTTTTCAAAAGGAAAAATAATAATGGACGTTTTTGAATAACTTGCAATTTTTTCTGCGATATTACTGTGAGAAATTACGAATTTATTGAGCTTAAAGCAGTTTTAAAGTGATTTGAATTTTCTGTGCGCTCTGGTCACGTGACCAATGACGTCACAACAGTGAGCATATCATGGTCGTTACTTTCATGCGAAGTACTATTAACCAGCCAAGCTTTGTTTCTCTCCGCCTTAAACTACCATAGTTACTGACTCCTTACCAGTCCCCTGGGAAATGCTCCTGTACAGAGCCACCTTAACTTTCAAATGCCAGATGTCAAGTGGCAATTTCCATATTGCCCATTCCAATGTCTATCAGGGCACGTTATCTGCTTTTGAATTGATGGAGGCCTGTTCTTGCAGTGAGCTAAAACATATTTTTGCCATAGTCACGTGAATAATGACGTCATCACCCTAACGTTAATATGAGGGATAACTTTCACGAAGTTGTAAATAACACATGGTACAGCATTCTCTTCGACCCCAAATTAACTAAGTTATTTTGCATTGAAATTTTTCTGGTGCAAAGCATTCTGGGAAGGTTCTTATTATAATTATAATATTGTTTTTAATTAGTGTGTGTTTCTTTTAGTTTAAAAACAAGCTAGCAACAAAAAGACCAAAACTGAGAAAAACTGACCATGCTGGAATCTTCACAGACAAGTTATACCACACTTACCAACCGATCAGATCTTTGACAAGTCGACGGTTACAAAGCCCAGCCATCAACAGACGATTTACAATTTTCTAAACTCTATGGATGACTTTCCATCTAAGTTGTGGAACAGTGAGTCACGGTCACTGACAATATTTTGACGAGAACATGCGGTGACCCGGGCTGACACTAGAAGGTTTTGCTCAATTGATATAGAAATTTTAGCTAATAGTGTCATCTTACATGTTATACTGAGCATTAGCATTTGCAAATGATGATTCTTACAGGGCATAGTCACGGACAAGAAGGGAAATGTCCTTTCCTTTCTAATTTAAGTAACTTGGATTTGTACTGACATCTAGAATGTCAAGAAGGTCTCGGCATGGAGAGTGGTGCTATCTCTGACCGTCAGATTAAAGCGTCTTCACAGTGGGATGCCAAACATGCCTCCTTCCAGGGTAGACTAAACTTTCAAGAAACTTTAAGCAAAGCAGGATCATGGTCGGCTGGTACAAATGACGTCAATCAGTGGCTGCAGGTTGACCTGGGTAATCAGCACACCAAAGTCACACGTGTGGCAACACAAGGAAGAAATGACGACAGTGAATGGGTGACCAAGTACAAACTGCAGTACAGTTACGATGGAATTGACTTCCAGTACTACAGAGAACAAGGAAAAAGGGTAAACAAGGTGAGAAAGGTTTTCTACACCGAAACACTGAAAAAACGTAAGTTGTTTGGTATACTGTTAAATATTTATAAATCATTAAACATTAGAAGTTTCAAAAAAATTGCACTACTGCCCGTCGGTCAGAGGCAAATTGCACGTCACTCAGAAGCAAAAGCAGAATGTTACCGCACATAGGAGGTAAGATATTTAACGTTGACTTCAGGTAATTTTATTGATTTTCAGTCATAACTAAAGCCTTAACTACCTGTGGTACGTACTTGTTGGTTGAGACCTGATATGCAGCACATGCCTAAACTGATAACGTCCCGATAATTGTTTGTAATCTTTGATAGACTGGCAGGGGATCTTGTGATCTTATCCTCTAAACTAGTCCTTAAAGCTTCTCGGATGTAATCTAGACAAACATCCACGTTGTTCCAATATGTCACGGATCAAATCTTTAGTTTTTCACCACTGAATAAAGCAATTTCGTCACGGACGTAAAAGTAGTTTTTTTTATTGAAAATAGGTATAAATATATATTTTTTCGCAACACACCTGAATGTAAAACTTCGATGGACCTTGGAAGTACAGTAATGTGAATTTCATTCCAAAATTGGCAGAAGATCATTAACCTTTTTGCTGAACATAACGTTTTTCTGCACAACTACTGAGGTGTAGGTAAGGAAGAAGAAGCCATGAGAAAAATGAATATTATATTAAAAAAAACAATGGCTTCTTATCTCCTTCATTCAGGAGTTTGCTGGAAACACAGACCAGAATACTGTTGTTTATCATGACCTTAATCCATCAATGATGGCACGTTACATCCGTTTTCGACCAGTAACATGGCATAGCCACATATCATTGAGGGTGGAACTATATGGCTGTAAAGGTAATCAAGATTATCCGCTAAAACAATGCGGTAAATTTTTCTTCTTTTTTATTGTGTGCTGGTAAAGAGATTAAAGTTGGAGCAACGTTTCGTGAGGCTGGAAGAAAGTGCAGCAAAGATTTGACGTTTAGTTGATCATGGTAATTGTATATTGTCAGGGATGTCCATCCACAAGATTTTCCGTTTTCAGGAGGAAAATTTAGAAGTGTGATGTAACAGAGTTTAAAGCTATATAATTTGAAGCGATGGAAAAACTCTCATGCATGAAATCTCAGGATACGTAGAGTAATTTTCAGAAAACTAATTCAGTTTTTCATGTCATGTAACCTCATGGCTGGAATATGCAAACAACTACATTTACAGTTAACTGTTTCTGATTTCAAACTATACATGTCATTGTAAACAAAGAACGCATTCAGACACACAGTCTATCGCGATAACAGATACGATCTCCCGGTGATCTACCGGGACGTTTTGTCATGTGTTTTTCACCATCCTAAATCACGTGACAAAACGTCAAACTCCACCAATTGATAAAGATTCCGCGACGGGATCGAAAGCTTGTGCTTTACATAAATTGTGGGTCCTGTGAAAGAAACTTGGTTTGTTCTGATTCAACATGACAGGATCAAGTACCAGTTTCTTCACTAATAGTCCATAAGTAGATTGATATTTCCTTTTAGGGAACATAGTGTTCCGCCACATGCTCTTGGATGGTTCTGATCAAGACGTAAGGTAAGATAGAATTAACTTTAACTGTAGGTTGCTCCCATCGAGTTGTGGATGCACGCTGAAAGTTGCAGGGCCGGCCAGAGCCATAATTATAGTTACTATAAATACAGTTGAAGCCAGACTTAAAGAACAGGAAGAAATGGCGAGACTCCGGTGGACATCGAAAGTTCAATTTAGCTCTAGTTTTCCAAAAACCGTAGATGAAATTTGGATGTTCCAAACTGTTCATTTTGTTACCTTAGGGAACAAAATTACAGAGTGTAATTTATAGTAATATCCTAAATTCACCTGAAAATGCTATAGCATGTGCAGTTAAGAAGGCGCTCTAATTTAATATTAATAACATAAACAATATAACATTTTTCTTTATCAAAAAATGTGGACCACATGTTGAAAAAGCTTTCGACCAATTTCCAGTCACGAAATTTGAATTTAATTAGAGATATTAAATTCGGAAAAGTGCTTTGGTATAGGCAACACTATATATACTAAGATATATCTTCCCCTGACGAGAAACACAACACGACGGATTAGTTCAATCACTTCTTACGCTCTGCTAATTGTAACTTTGTTGGTGTTTTTCTTTTTGTAGGTATTTTGGCTCTCGAAACTTTACTGAAGGCTGGTGTCCCGGTAGCATGGCCGCGCATTTCAGTCAACTCGGCTCCTTCGCTACTGTGCCTAACATAAACATCACAAACTGTGACTTCACAATTGCATTTTGGGTAAAATCCATTGGTTCCGATGGGCCTATAATAGCAGTCAGGTCAACTCGTGGAAAACTATTTTACGTGGCAATCAAAAGTTCCATTGTATTTCTGTCGGTTTACAACACGTTGGAAGAAGCACACTTCAGGATAAATGATTGGAATCATATGGCTGTAACATGTGAGCAGTTTAAAATTAAAGTGTTCGTTAATGGCACAGAAAGAGCATTAAAAGAACGATGGAACGAGTACTTCTTTCTACCTTCAGATCGTTACGAGCCGTACCATATTATTGGAAATAATCCGGATTTGTTTAAAATGCCCCTGATGACCCAGCCGTTTGTTGGATCAGTTTTGGATCTTTATTTTGTTGGAATGGCTTTGTCTGTTGAACAGATTTCTGACCTGTTCAAAGGTGAGTAACTTGTGCCCAATTACAGGCAAAACTCTTTAAGCGACCACCATAGGGAAACGGGCAAGTGGCTGCTTAATAGAGCAAAGCCACTTAATAAAGGCTCGCCAGAAATCGTTAAGATCTATGCTAATTAATACCGCGATTCCAAACCTCCTGTCCATCACTCATATAATTGCGCTTAAAATATCGCCTCTGTGAAAGGAAGAAATTAGCGCGCGAAAAAAAGAACTGGTTATTAGCTTGCAACAGAACTTATCATCTTAGACGAGCTCTAGATTTTAAGTAGTGTGCATCGCTCCTTGCTTTCGAAAGTTTAGGTGGTCGGAAATATACTGAGGAAGGAAAATCTACCAGGAACTTTTGCATGCACGAGACGTATTGGTCTATCAGTAATTAAATACGTGAATGGACTCATAAAAATTATTTATACGCCTTGAAGCAACGTAAATCCACGGCCTAGAACACTAATGACTTTCCAAAATATCAGCCTTTGGTCAATCCTGAGCACAATGTAACATAATGCTCATTAGAGCGGTTTTCAATTGAGTGTCGAAAGTAATTTGCGTTTTGCTTTGGTTTTGCTTTACTTTGCCCTGTGATTGGTTAAAAAGTCTCGCTCCACTTTCTAGACCAATCAGAAGTAAAACTCAAACCAATCGCGACTTGCTCGCATGCGTTTTCCCGGGCTTGGCGCTGATTACATGTATTTGCTTCGAGTTCTGATTGGTTCATTGGGTAATTTGTGTTTGTTGTGATTGGCTGGGGTAATTACTTTGGTTTTGGTTTTACGACACTCATTTGAAAAGCGCTCTATGGCAAGCTGTAATTCCCAATCGTAGGTATTCCGCTTATAATCCATTCTCCCCGACCTCCTAGGTTATAGGGCTCGTATTCTAGAAACAATAAATTTCTAGGTTTTTCGAATTTCGCTCATTTCCCTGACTTCACAATCTGAAAAACGGATAGGTTATAAGGCCAGTGGCTTCTACACCTGGCAAGAGGTTTCTCAATCAAATGTCTCAGTCCCAAATGCCAAGCAATAATTGTTGTTAGACCAACTTTCGGTATCAACTAATTATCAAAAACCGCAAATTGTGAGCATAAATGTTGTCAAGTAGATAACATTATGGAAAGGGTTAAAGCACATCAATCGCCTCCACAATATCTCAATATAACTAAATGAATGAATGAATAAATAAATAGATAAATAAATAAGTAAATAAATAAATAAATGAATAAATGAATAAATAAATAAATAAATAAATAAATAAATACTATAACTATTAATTTCCATCACTTAAAGGCAAGCCGACACCTCCTGTTGTTAACAACAAAGGAACTGAGACAAATGGTTGCAACGTGAATCTTACATGGAGTCCTTCAAGAAAAGATACATGCCCCATTACGAAGTACATAATACACTACAGAGAAAAAACATCACAATACAGTGAAACTGACCGGCGACAAATTTCTGTTTCCCAAGTTTCGAACACCTTCTATTTCATACGACTCATCTGTGACACAAAGTATGAATTTGCAGTGTCAGCGCATAATGGAAAAATGGAAAGTGACTGGTCAGCCTCTTGGCAAGTAAAAACCAACACAGGTGTGAAATTACTTTAGAGGACATGCTAGATCTTCTTGCACAAAAGACTTTTTAGGAGAGTTTCCTAGGCTAAATTAAATTTTCCTCCAGTAATTAAAGGTGCTTTTTGCAAAGTCATGTAAAGTAGCAAGTAGAAACCAAACAACCACGGAAGTTGTCTTGATTCCTGTAATGAGGTAGCCTAACATCGAAAAATTATTTTCATACTACCATCTACTCATTTTCGAATTATAATTTATTGAGAAAAGTCTTAAAAGGGTCGCAAAATGATGTTCGATTTCGTTGTAAAATTAAAACAAACAAAAAACAAACAAAAACAAAATGCGACAAATCCGTAGCACTAGATAGTCCAAAGGACCCTACTCCATGTAGGGGAGCAAGGAGGAAAGAAAGGTCTACCCATAATGCTTTGGGACCAACTATATTATCAGCGGTCGTTGCTCACGTGATCTCAAATTTGGACTTGAACGAGTTGAACATCGTGTGAAGGTAGGGTAGTAAGTTGTCTAGCTGTTAACTGTCCAAACATCGTGAAAGATTTTTACTCCTTTAGCATTTCAGTTGTACTCTTACAGTTAAATAATGGTATTGTTTTTCCACTACACAAACTAAAACGTCTCAAATTCGAAAGTTAGTTTATAGTAGCTCTAGGGTACACGTATTATGATAGAATAATAAATTGAAAAATGTTCAAGGTTTCAATTTTGAACACTCTAGAAAACCGATTGACCATGAAACTTAGAACTCGTTAGCTTACATGATCTGTGGCCTTCAAAATAATTATTTCAAGTGGCATTTTCAAGACAAACTAGCCTCATTCTTCCAAAGTACATGCAAAATAGCAGACTTTTTCATGATCAAGTTTTATTCCTTTTAGTTCGTATGGGGTATAGCTAAAATATTCTATGCATCGTGTGCCGGGTCGACTTGTAAATTTGACATTAAATGGAAGTAATTTTTTTTACCTTGCAGTTAAAAATGATATTTCTTTTGCTAAAAATAACGACAACATTAGTACAACGGACGCTACAAGGATCGCTAGCATAGTCGGTGGAATTGTCCTTGCCACAATAGTTTTTGCGGTCGTTTGCTACAGGCTCAGACACAAAAGAAGGGTACGCGGAAATCCCGTGTCAAGAAGGTAGGACAGAATATCCTTATATCAAAAATCAACCATGTGAAAGTAATCCCTGCTGGCTTGAGCGATCATGAATTGATCTGCTGTTCTCGCAAAGTAAACAATGTGAAACATCATCCTAGGATCATTACCTGTCGAAATTTTGCAAACTACGATGCGAAATTATTTTGCGAAGAGCTTAATTCCATGAACTTTGTGCAAGTCTTTTCATCGTCCTGTGTCAACACTGCCTGGAGTGTTTTAAAGAACATTTTACAACAGTGTATCGACAAACCTGCGCCGCTCATTGAAAAGAAGGTCAAAGGGAGACTCTGCCCATGGTTGACTCAAGAGGTCAAACGGGAGATGAACTTGAGGGATGGTTTACTTAGGAAAGCTCGCAGGACTAACTGTGAATTGGACTGGTCATCGTACAAGCGACAGCGTAACAGAGTAACAGGCCTTATTAAAAAATGCAAGAGCAAATATCATCAAGATATTCTAAGAGATAGTGCCGACTCTCCTGATAAATTCTGGTGTGCCATTAAAAAGCTGTATCCAACGAAACTACCATCAGAACAAGGATCAGCGTTTCAGATAAATGGAACGAAGTCTACCGATAAGAAATTCATCTCAAACGGTTTTTGTGACTTTTTCACTAACGCTGCCATCAATTTGAAAAGAAAGTCGTTTTTGCTTCGTGACTTTGTTTGGTGCAAAAACGGAACGAAAGCCCCTCTTAGCAAAGAGAAATTCCTTTTCAGAGCTGTGAAAGAAGCAGATATTCTGAGGGAGCTGAAAAAACTTAAACGAAAGAAAGCGACTGGTCTAGATAATCTGCCCCCTGGATTACTTAAAGATGCCGCAGAAGTCATCACAAAGCCTTTAACTTTTATCATTAACTTATCCCTCGCAACTGGAGTTGTTCCAACCGATTGGAAAGTGGCCAAGGTGATTCCTCTGTTCAAGTCTGGTTCTACGGCAGAAATAGACAACTACAGACCAATTTCAATTCTGCCTACTCTGTCAAAGATTTTGGAGAGAGCTGTTTATAAGCAAGTAGTGACACATCTCGATCGCAACGGCCTTATTTCCGAACACCAGTTTGGTTTTAGATCTAATCGCTCAACTGAATTGGCGGTGACTCTGTTTACAGACTTAATCCGGAAAGAAGCAGATGGCGTGAAAGCTACAGGAGCTGTGTTTATTGACTTAACAAAGGCGTTTGACACCATCAGCCACTCAGTTTTATTAGAAAAACTGTCTTGTTATGGCATACAGGACAATGAACTGAACTGGTTTACGGATTATCTGTTTCTCCGGAAGCAGCTCGTCCAATTTAAAGGAGTGCTGTCTGAACCTAATCCTGTTTTTACAGGTGTTCCCCAAGGAAGTATTCTAGGTCCGCTATTGTTCTTGATTCACTTTAATGACGTCCATCAGCCGCTTCGTTACTCCAAAATTATCACCTACGCAGACGACACAGTTATTTTCACCTCCTCGAAAGACTTGGATGCTATACAACACAATCTCGGTGAAGACATCAACAGTCTCGCTGACTGGTTTAGAGACAATGAACTTGTCATCAATCTTAAAAAAGGAAAAACTGAAGTTATGTTGTTTGGAACAGCGAAAAGATTAAATTGTTTCGATGGCAAAGAATTAAACTTGACGGTAAACGGATGCCGCATAAACACGACAACAACCTACAAATACCTCGGCGTTCATTTAGATCCCACACTAAATCTTGACACGCACTTTTTAAAAACGTACAAAAAAGCAGCTGGGAGAGTAAATTTATTACGACGAATCCGTTCTAACATTGATGTCTTTAGCGCTGAACGCATTTTACAGGACAATGATCATGCCCATTTTCACTTACTGTGGTCAAAGTACGCTTGGTTGGTCAGAAACACGCAAGCGCAAAATCAGAGACCTGGAACAACGAAGTCACAGGACCATTCTGCCAAATCCTACATGTCTTACTTGTGTACTCCGCCTACCCACAGTCGAGAACACTCTAATGAGAAAAACCTGTAATTTTGTTTTTGACTGCCTACAAGGCAACGTTTGCACCCCTTTTAAAAACTATTTTAATTTCTTAACGCATAATCGTGATACGAGGAACTGTAGAGCCACTGTTGTTCTACCTAAAGTGAAACTTGAATTTGCACGAAAAAGTTTTTATTTCTCTGGTGCAAATATTTTTAATTCTTTACCTTTAAAAACTAGACAAACTAGCAGTAGGGTTTTATTTAGGCAGTCTTTAAACGAAGTATTTTTATAGGTTAAGTAAGTATAATTTAATAGATTTTTAACTTTTTACCTTTTATCCTTTTATATGATGTATTTTATTTTTATATTGTTATATATATTTTTCTTTTACAGGACCCCTTTGATAACAGTACGCATGTACTGAAGGGCCATCCTGTTTAAAAATTCGTTATTATTATTATTATTATTATTATTATTATTATTATTTTTCAAATTGTGACTGAGAAAAGTACCGCAAGCGCCTCCGTCTTTTTACTTTTCAACTCACCGTTGTCTATGCATGATGGACCCTTTGAAAAGATGAACTGTTAAAGACATTTGTAGAAACGATAAACAAAAAGAAAAAAACTACCAGCCTTCTAGTTGTCGCAAATACCCGAGGTTAATTTCAGACATGAACGAGAGACCACAAGTGATTACAAGAAATGTATCAAGGTACAAGGACTACACAACAAAGGTGTTTCCAAATGTATCTGATTTAAATTGTTCGATTACTCAGTAATCAATAGCTCTAATAAACTTAGGACGTTTTTGCCTTGATTCTCCTGAAAACTTGCAAGAGTGCCAATCAAGGATGCAAACTTGGCCAATTAGCGAGCCGCTGATTTTCTTTGTCATTAAAACCTGCGTATTGTAGACAAAAGGTTAATCAAACTTATTTTTGTTTCAAGATCCAAATCTGACATCGTTCCCTTACTGCTATGGGAAGTGCCGCCTCAGCGGGTAACATTTATGGAGGAACTGGGAAGGGGTGCTTTTGGGAAAGTACATAAGGGAGCCCTGAAAGAATTGCCAAAAGCTGAAGTGTTTTCCACGCATAGGGAGCAGAGAGTGGACCTCAATGAAGGACGAGTAGTTGCCATAAAAGTTTTACTTGGTGAGGAAAGTCTATTCTCTTTTATTTATAAAACGTCCCTTTCCGGTTTTTAGACAAGATTTATGATGACTAGAAATACGTGAATCGTACAACCTCGCAAAGGTGTAGCGATTTCAGTCGTGACAACAACATCAACAGGACAACAACAGAACTTTATTGAAAATTACAAATAGTTGTATGAATGAGCTTTTACAACAACTAACAAGCTCCAGTTTCATCCTTGGCAGCTGGACAGATGATTGATTGTTCCTTGTATTCGCGTCATGGCTCTCGCTTTGCCATGGATGAGAGTTCAGTATCGAAACGTTATGTCAGTACAAACAAATGAAAACATTATTTTACTACAGTTACCAGAGTTTAGAATTTATTTAGTTTTCGTCGTCTTTTTACGCTTTGTACTCTCACTCCAATTTGCGTGAGTAAAAAATGACGGATTCTGGGAGTCAGCAAAATGACGTTATTGTGAAACTGGTCTACAGTACTAATATTTTAGTACGCTCACGTTTTCCTTCGTTGCTAGGTAAATATAATGGTATCCAGTCACCTCACCGCCAGGAAGATGCTACCAACCATCTCGCCACCTCAAGTCACCTCGCCACCAACAACTCGCCACCAAAAACTCGCCACCAAAAACTCGCCACCAACTCGCCACCAAACACGAAATACACGCAACTGACCTGTTACACAAATAATCCCTCTCCTCATTGCGACCGCTGATTATGTATCAGAGACGTGATCTTAGCATGACATGACTTTGTTTTCCTCGAATGTTGCTGATCAATACTCGGTGTTTTATTTCATTCGATATATAAATTTAAATTGTGAAATGCGTGACTGTTACTTGGAATTTTTTTTTGTAAATAGTGTCAAAAATATTTAGCGGCAAGATGTTGGCGACTTCGCGTGGTGGCGAGTTGGTGGTGGCGAGATAACCTCGCTTGGTGGCGAGGTGGTTCTCGCTGATGGCGAGTTATTCTGGTGGCGAGATGACCGTACATAACGGTGCTTGATTCGCTTGCCTGGCTCATCAAGCACTGCCAGAACCATGGACGCACAGCAACGGATTCTCCTTGTCTTGACAAGGCCATCTCGTTACTCGATCAGTTTTTGTGCATGTGATTGCTTGTTCATTTGCTTGATTTTGATTTCAATTTTTTTTTCAGAAACGGCCGGTGAGGAAGGGAAACAACAGTTCCTTCAGGAAATTGAGCACATGAAGGTTCTTGGTTCTCACAGGAATGTTCTGACCATGCTCGGCTACTGGGTCAAGTCAGAGCCCATCATGTTAATCTTGGAATTTGCCCCATATGGGGATCTTCTTCAGTGGCTAAGAAACAAAAGGCAACAGGTGAGGATCTACTTGTGTTCTGCGCTTTAGAAACATAGGTTTACAGTATGTCCTTGATCCGGCTAGCCCATGGTTTAGCCACTTTCTGTTCGTGATATAAGTTTCCACCAAAATAATATTAATAACAGTGTCTCACTGGAGTAATCTCCGGTGGTTCTAGGCTTTCATGTCAGTAGAGTTTCATGCGAAGATAGGTGGCGCCTCGAACTACTACTTCGTTACATTTCCTGCACACATTGATGCGTGGCCTAAGAGAAATAAATATTGGTATAAATGGTTTTTAATGAATGGTTTCTCCGCCAGACCAAAATGTTTCGGAGGTCTGCAACCATAATAACGGGTTTTAATACACGAATGCCATTTTTGGAGAAGGTCCACGTCCCGGCCACTAGTGGCCAACCTATGGCAAACAAAAAACGAAGAGTTCACGAACATTTAATCTTTTTATAAGATAATGGAAAAGAATAGCGGTTTGCAAATATAGATAACTTGAACGTAACACAAACCGGGGAAATATAGTAATAACATTTCCTCTAGCATTATAAATTTTGATTGGTCATCAAACGGAACGAAGTTCTCTTCGCCGAATTGTCAGGAAATGAATTTAAGGTATCTTAAAAATACAGGAAGGTACACCGGATTGGTGTTTCAGAACCAATTTTGTGAAGAGTATATTTCCTTGTCAATGTGGTAGGGCCAAGGAAAATCGTCATTGCCTATTTAAACAACTGAGTGTTCACTTAATATGTAAGCTTATGTAGGGGAACTATCGGCTGACAGTTTCCGCGCACAAATACTATATTACATGTTAGTTTTAAGAGCATCAAATTTCCAAGGAGAAAATTATCAGACCGATATATTCCCGAGACAGAGCACTTAAATTGACCAATAAATTTTCCTCGGAACAAAAAAATCAAGAACCTGAAATTTTGGACAAACATACAAGGTGCGAATACAGTGGAAGCAACATGTTTGTCAGTGAAACAGAAATAAATAAATGCAAGGTTTTTCTTCTCCTTTTTTTAGTGACGACTACTGTCCCCTGATAGTGTCACGTCACATGATCCTTTTAAACCAATCGGACTAGGCGAGAATTATCTGGTGAGCTATAGTTGCTTATAGACAATCATTGCTAGCGCTATGCTCTTGGAAAGTCATTTTGTTTTAATTGTTTTATTTTTCTGTTTGTATTGTTGGTTTTCAATAGCTGTTATTACAGTTATCAGTGGTTTCGACATACAAACGAGGCTAGTTGGTCATTCTGCCATGTATCGCGTGGTATTGACCCACTAGCCTCGTTAGTGTGCCTTTTTAAACAAAAGGAAATTGGACCGGAGGCTCAACTGTATTAACAGCTATTAGAATTATTCACTTGTCTACAAACACAATTAGGTTACTCGTCCCCTTTTTCTTTGACTAATTGTTCAATAAAACATGGCTTCGACTACATTTTTTGTTAATTAATAGCTCTTTACATAGTTTAGCTTAACACGTGGATTTAACGTTTACATAGGAAGACGCTAACTTCGTGAAGGAAAATAAACCTAAAATAATGTCTCTTCACTTTTGCATCTTAAATTCAAAAGTACGATTGATGCCTTTATCGGAGAGTTGACACCTCGCTCGATTGAGGGCAGCTTAAGTGCTCATAAGAAACCAAAAATACCCTGTGAGGTCGTCAGCAGAGAAGATAGCCCAGAGAAAAATGTGAAAGAAACGGACATAGTGGAAAAAGACGTGAAAAATACGGAAAATGGAGTGTCAGATGCCAAAGCCAATAAGACTTGCTCCACGACCCAAGCAGACATTGCTAAATATCAACCATTAATATGGGAAGAAATTGAAGTGCTGGTTGGCGAGAAGGCTCATCAAAGCAGAGTGGGAACTAGCAAGAAGATGCACGATCCAAGTGACATCTCCATGGCAATTAAAACTGCAGTGGTGGTGTGTGGTTCAGACGATGCCACAGATGATGCTTCAAACAAGGCGATAACGTCACAAAGCAACAATGTTGGAAAGAAGACGATACAAATGTGCAAGGAATATAGCCACGAAGAAAATGTGAATGAATGCGAAATGGGAGAAAGAAATAAAGAAGACAAAAAGAAAGATCACGATGGTGATGATGCTATATCTGCTGGAGATGTCATGGCCTTTGCGTGGCAAATAGCCCAGGGAATGGTAAGTGGGAAATAAGGGCTCTACTGAGACGAATTAGAAAATCTTTTCCCACGAGACATTCTCCGATAGGTGCATCCCAAGTTCAGAGGCTTTTAACTTGATCTGTTATATAATATCATTGATGGTTTGGAAAAACTGCACATTGCTGGCTTTTTTTATGTATCTATATAAACATTTGAAAATTACAGCCGAATTGAACACATAACTAAGCCAAATTATAAAAATTAATTTAAGAAAAGTTTAAGAGGTGACGTACACTGGGATCTGGATCTTAATATATGTGGAGCCACCACAAACCACCGGGCACAAGAAGACAGCCTTTTTTAAATCACTCAAATAACATTAATCGTTAGCTTTTATCGTTTTGTGCTGTACCACGACCCCACAGGATTTACGCTTTAAATTATATCATGTATGAACAAAAGTTATTTGGTATTGTATTATATTGTATTGTATTGGCATCGGAAAATGACGAACTAACTTGTAACGGAAGGAATGGAAGAATACATTGCAGGTAGGATGAAAGAAATTGCAACTGAAGTGTCTTAATTGGAAAGGAATCATCATCACAAGGCTAAATTGGTTCGTAATAAAAAAGGGAATTCCTGATTGGCTCCCTTTGTGGTTTGAATTCTTTCTGCTGTATATACCGATGAGATCAGCGTCCTATTAAAAAAAATTCCCAAGATATGTAGTTTCCTTTGCTCATTCTGATTTCCTGTGGTTAGTTTGACTTCTATTCTAATAGTCTGAATCAGTTCCATTGCTTACATCATCTACATGCGAACAAATTGGAAATATGTAAAATGTAGGACGTCATCGCTATGTTACTATGGTTACTTCGATGTCAGTTAAACTAACTGTTTTGGAAAGATTGTTCAATTATAGTAAATGTGTGAATCCGCTGGTTCTACCGAGCTCTGACAATGAAGTGTCAGCCGTTTAAATGTTGGGTGTTGTGGTCTTTCAAAATCCGGACAAGCCACCTTAATTTTCATTCCTATTTTCATTGCCACCCACAGGAACACTTGGTCAGCAGAGGATTTATCCATCGCGACTTAGCAGCCCGTAATATTCTTTTGTGTGAAGGCAGAGTGGTGAAGATTGCTGACTTCGGTTTGCTACGACACACGAGGGATGGCGGTATATATGAGGTTCAGCACACAAAAAAACTGCCAATCAGATGGACCGCACCCGAGGCGCTACAGAACGGTATATTCACTTCTAAGAGTGATGTGTAAGTATATGCGAAATAAACCTACTGACTTGACGATAATATCGTAACTAATAAATGAGATAACGTATTGCCAAACGTGAATCTAGCCCCGCATTCTAAGCGTATCCAAGTTCCTAATATTTTCTGGCATTTGTTTCTAGTTAGGTTCATTCGGGTGTACACTGTTACCGTAGTTCACTAGCTGTCATCTCGTAAAAAAGTAGAAAAAGTACAACTGTTTCCTGAATAGGCATAATTTAAACCACAAACAACATTTTAAAAAAATTTATCTTCCAAAGTTCCTCCTGCCAGCCCTTTTGCTTTTTAAGCGTTGATCAAGAAATGGTTCTTACTTTTGAGAACCCCTTTGTTGCTGGTGGTAATGTCATGTTCATGCGACGAAGCTGTTTTCCGACACATTTTTTCCATCCCTTTCTAAGTCTTGCGGTTCTCAAAAAAGCAAGTGCCAGACTTGGTAAAACGAGGTTAAATCATTCAGTCTATTCTCAGCAAGTCTATCTGACGGCTTTCATTTTAAATTTACATAGGGTACTTGAGGAACATTAGATTTTGCCAGTTTATGCTTCTGCATGGATTCAAATGTGTAGCACGAAAAGCAGTGGTTTTCAGTTCAAAGGTCGTGGAAGGCCGAGGAATGGTAAAAACAGCTGAAAAAGGGTTTCAACTCATCTTCCAGGACATCTTCTGATTTGTAAGCTTTTTTGGTACTGCTGAAACAGAAAAGCTACATCGAGTGCAGGTGGAGAAACGTTTTAATGCAAAGTACTTCTCCTGCAAAACTGGTGTCAATATTCCGATATACCAGCAGCCCAGGAAAGCGTTTGTTTATTCTATAACCCACCGATTCATTTTACAATGAAATTGTGACATGTTAAAGAAGAAAAAAAGCCATTGATGACCATGCGTGCATGATTACAAGTGATTTCGCCGACACTGCCTTCTGCAAAACGATTTTCTTTTCCCTCCATGAAAAATTCAAGAGTTTGACCCGAACTTTGACGTGTTTGTTTGTTTTGTTATTGTCGAAATAAAATAGGACGAGGGATATCAAATCGAACGAATCGATACCCGCCATCCGAATTTGTACCACGTGTTGTGTGTCTATCAATAAGCGCGCTCAAAAATTAATCGTTGGGTTATAATAGGTCAAAACCCGTATCCGATAAGGCAATCAGATATCTAAGAATATAATATCCGACGTCGAGTTCTTGATAATGAATCAGAAAACAAGAAGTGCGTGAGCTCATTAAGCAATCTCGCAGTGTGTCTTGAGTGTTGGCTATGATTTAATGTTAGGTAAAGTTGAATTGGTAATTGTTTCAGTTATTGTAGAGACATCCTTATCCATGATTGTTACTAGAAAGAGTGCTTTCCTCTTTACTCTTCGAAGCGCACCTTTGCTTCTATCCAGGTGTAATCTGCGTTGTCAGTATAACTGTAATTGTGTTAAGACTTATTTACACACACCGACATCCCGGGCCGATTAGTTGGCTCATTCGTATAGACCAATTTACACTTAACAATTTCTCGTCCACTTTCCTGTTTATTGGTAGAGCGAAGGGGTGAAAATCGGCCCGATTTTCGTCCACTCCCTCATTTTCGTAAACAAATCAGGTCAAATCGTCCCGATAAATCAATACGTGTAAATTAGTCTTTGTAATTGTTGTTGTCAACTGCAAATTACTATCAGTGACACGTGTTCCCATATTAAAATAAAGTTGTTGTATCATGTTGTCTATCAACGATTGTTTCACCACTAAATTTTGGTTTGCTTCTATTGGTCAACAATAATCTCAAGGTACAATCTTGGATGTGTCTTAATGGCTAGAATTTCAACAGACTTTCAGAAAAGTATTTCTTCTTCTCATGGCCGGAGTTGATATTTGTGATCCCTCTTAGAAATCACGAACAAGTACGACAGTTTATTAGCGCAAATAGAAAAGTCATCTGTTCTTTATCCAGTGAGCTCTAGGAATCTAACCGTGTGACAGCTTGAAATCATAGCGGAGCCCGAGCGCTAGCGCGCCAGCGGTGCACCATTGCTAAGCAAAGTTGGTAACCTACCGATCAGAGAAATTTTGGTTGTGACGTCAGCGTACGTCAGTAAGCCCGTACAGACTCTGGGGGAGGGGGAGGGGAGTTGCAAGACAACCCGACGGGGGGTGGAGAATGCCATCTTTTCTTGGCGGGAAACCGCGCGGTGCTTTTGGTCAACCGGTCCTTTTCTTGGCGGGAAATGACCACCGTCGCCTTTGAAAAAGAGGTTTTTTTAAAAGCTTAGCTTGTTTAGCAAAACGATTCAGTTCAACAGAAGTGAAGGTTAGAACTTGAGAAAAAATATCAAATATCTATAAATGGAAAGAAAAAGTTGTCTTTTTGGTGGAAGGCTAAAAGTTCAAGTTACTTAATTTGCCTTCGACGACTTCATCTTTGTAGTCGGTTCTGCTGCGAGGTCGGTCGCCACAACGCTTGACTTCGCAGTATTTCGCAGCGGTTCCCACCCAAAATACAGCAGAGCTAGTGCCTTCTGGTTTTTTATGTCCACAACCATGGTTTTTTCGGCGGTCCGAACACATTTCCCGAGAAAAACACCCGCATGTTTAGTCGACCGAACTGTGATCAATGAGCAGCAGTTTGAGTATAATAATGAACACAACTTTATTCGTACTGGCTTTTGGTCGACTGGTTAGAATTATTTCCTAGCATTCGGGCGGCTGGGGTTCAAATCTGTGAGGAGGGAAAGTGTTTTTTATCCATCTTTTTCTTTTCCTTTCTTTCTTTTTTTGAGGGGGGGGGGAGGGGGGAATTACCTTAAAAATAAATATGTTTCAGCAATAAAAAGAAAAAAAAGTGGGCTTCGCCTTTAGGCTTGGTTAAATCTATATATTATTTTTATGCATTGTCTTTTAGATGGTCTTTCGGAGTACTTCTGTGGGAATTGGCTACCATGGGTAAGAGGAACACTGTATTGGCTAACAACTTAGCGTTATACTCATTTGGTACTATCAGATATAAAAGTAAAAGTAGTATATTCAGCACTGAAAATAAAAAGTGGAAAGGCTTCATACCAAAAATGTTCTTAACTTTTTCTTCAATATTTAGAGTTTTGTTTACTTTTAGTTCAAAAGTTTTGTAGTCAAACTCTTTCCTTCTACACCATGAAGTGCTCAGAGTGCTTCTAGTTGACTGATATCTGTCTTTGAAAATAAGCATTCCAAACGAAGCGAAATTATTTTGAGGCCTCATTAAATTCTAAAAATTTATTTTTTACCTAAATTATTAGGTGGCATTCCATATCCTGGAATAGGCAACAGGCGTTTGTACAGTGTTCTCAAGACAGGATATCGCATGGAGAAGCCCAACACGTGCAGCGATGAGATGTAAGTATCCAACCACTATCTTATCAATCGTTTTTTATGAAAATAATTCCGGCAGGAAATTCATAAAAATGGAAGTTTAAAAGCGTAATTTTGTAATTTCTTTCACGAAGGACTAAGTTTAGGGCACACTGAATGTAGCAGACTACCTTAGGATCAAACACGGATTAAACGGATTTAACAACTTGGTAAAACAACTCCTGGTTTATTCGCCATATGCGAACTGACAACAACGACTTAGTCACCACTGGATTATGGGTAAAGCTAACATAGGTCCGCAACGAGTCCACAACACACTACAATCCATAATACACTACACTGAATATCAGAGTGGCTGATCTCGTGGCCAAAAACTGAATTGTTTGCAGTGTTTTTTTCCAAGCATAGAAAAGAGGTTTGATCAGCTGTAATAAGCCGTCCTTACTTTCACTCTGGGCTTCACTACCGGCTCTTTTTCTTGTCCACCTTGTATTAGAAATGTCTATCATTTAAATAATAAAATAATATTGAATTAGACCAAAAGTGGTATTTACATTTAACAGATACCAGCTAATGTTGGACTGCTGGAAGCATAATCTAGATGAACGACCGACATTCGCACAACTGATATCAACACTGGAAAAAATGATGACAGCGGACACGCCTTATTATGATTTTAGTAACTTAGAGGAGACCGAACCATGTTACAGTGAGACAGCTGCTAGCACCAGTGAAACTGAAGAACTGGACACAAAGATGTGACAAGTTGCTAATACTGAATGATTGTCAAGTGATGATGATGAAGTCAATTACAGCAATTATAGTTAATGTATTAAAGAAAGTTAAAGCTTTTTATAGGTATAGGCGTCTTTTTAGTGGGCAGGATCGGTCAGTCGGTCAGAAGCACGACTTTCGCATTTTAACTAGGGTCACTTACCATCTGTCAGGTCTGGCCGATCAGTTAGCAACTAGCAAGCGTCGGTTCGTAAACGACACTACTCTTGAAGGTGAACTTGCCCTCTCTACTCCCAAGAGGCTGAAAGTGAAAGAAGGTAGGAGAAAAACAAACAAACAAACAAACAAACAAACAAAAACCAGCCTGTTAACATGCACTAAAGACGAAAGGATCGATTGAGCGGCTAAATTTTTCACTCCCTCAAAACTTTGTTTGAGTCGCTGCGGAGGAGGAAGAGACAGATCTTCCTTCCTATATAAAGCGGAAATGATGTAAGACCTTCAATTCCAGTAATGGGCGCGCGTTTGCTTGGAATGACTCAGTAAAATTACCAGAAAACGACTCCCGTAGTTTTTAGGGATCAGAGTACCGTGAACTTGTACATGTTAATTTATTTTTTATTGCTATGTACGAAAGAAGATCATAGCTACGGTTATATTCGACTTCACCGAGCCATTGGCCGATGAATATTTAACAATTATTCACCGAAATGGAGGTGAATATTTTCCCGAGTTCGAGTAGCCAATCAGAGCGCGCGAAAAAGTTGGGTATATACTAGAATATTTTTAATAACGGCAGGGATATAGCCTGTGTACAGCCGCCCGCTATCCTGCTCTCCTCTCCCTCCCCGATTTTTTTTCTTGAGGTTAGCAGGCCGCAGTACACAGGCTTAGCAAGGATAAATTGAAGTTTAAAAAGTGACACCTTCATTACAGCTAAGTACGTAAAGTTCAGTTTTAATTCAGTTTTAGTTCTGTTTAACGCGCCAAATTTCATAATTGTGAACACTGTAAAACCAATGAATGAATGAATGAATGAATGAATGAATGAATAAATGAATGAATTGGTAGTTTTGTTGTTGTTTTGTTTTTGGCGTTTTGGTCAGAAAACTAATTCAATGTTGGTGTGGTCCCGTGCTTCGGTGCATTTCAGAAACGTGCAATATCTCGATTATGACTACATAATAAACAAGCACAAACATGTCCTTCATTTTTCGAAAAAACAAACAAACAAACAAACAAACAAATAAGAATCTGTTCAATTTCAATTTTACGCTTCAACGGGTTCTCATATATTGGGGATTTAAATGACAAATTTTATCCTACAGGGTTTTACTGTACTCATCAACAACTGAGCTGAGTGAAAGTTTTAATTTAATCTTAGTTGCACTTTTCAATTTATTACTAAGATCTTAGATTTCTTCAGAAACGTACACCGAACAGTGTACGTTGATTTTTCTCTGCAATATTTGAAAACGCAGGAACAAATATTTAAACAAACGAGATAATCCTTTGACTCCTAAGTGCGAATTTAACCACGCCACAGAGGCATGCACTTCATGCCATTTGTAACGTCTCATTTTTTAAAGACCCAAGATGTTTTTGACGAGTAAATGATGCAGCGGGAAAATGTCTTATAGCACGTCTCAATCAAAAGGATCTGTTTGATTTGTCGAAGGTATATATGTTGTGGTTCAGTTTTATCCTTGTTTCAATTTTTATTTTCTTTTGTTTCTGTGTTATAATGTATGATAACAAGTATAGGCTAAGAAAAATAAAACTTGCACCAAGGATAAAATTGAAACACAACATATACACAAAAAAATCTTAGAACTTCTCTTCGCAAAATAGAAGAAATAATTAGGCCTACCTGACGATTGCAAAAGTAATGGTAGACAAAACTACAAAACTGAGCATAAAAACTGGGCGAAAGAGAGCGGAGGAATAAAAAGAAGGCAGGCTTCGCAAACGAGGATCCGGAAGCATGAAAATTTTAATGCGGATCACCAAAGAAATTAGAATATATCCACCAAACCTTCTGGGTTGCTTATACAGTATATGATAGCAGAAAAGCTCAGGGTGTTAAAAAACCTGCAAGATATCTAAAAAAAAATGTCGCTTAAAACATATTAAACTTAGAAATATCTCAGAAAGGGAGTACGCAATGGAATCACAAAATTTTTCTTGTTTTTGAAAAAAAAAATTGGTCAGTCGGGCGATGGGAAGCAAAACATTTTTGCTTAGCAGGAAAAAAAAAACCAAAAAGCGAGGGATACATATTGACGGCAATTTGCCGAAATGCCACTCATAAAATGGCAATTGTGGCTTTATATTTCGCGATTAAAAGGAGTAGGATACCTTGAGTTTTTTATTTCAAAGAATCCCATAAATGAAAGTTTGCCTTATGAATTCTTGGCGTTTTTTGTAATAATGAAAATGCAAAAATTAAGCTAACTTTCTGCTTTACTAACTTATAAGTGACTACTCATAAGAAACAACGATGTCAAACCCAGAGATGAGATGGTAAATTTTTTCTTTATATTATTTTACCTGAGTTAGTTTTCAACCGAGCCGTTTTGAAAGGGCGACAGACAAAGTGGGAAATGCTGTTATTTTTTCAAGTATCAACTGTACAAGAGCAATTTTAAGTTTTTACTGATATGACATATGGCTACCGGCTTTCAAAGCATATGTCCGAGGCTGGTACATTATTAAATCAATATTTCCTGTTGCTGTCGTGTCAAAGAATTAAATTGGAGCTAAAGAATGCAGAAAATCAATTACAGAGTTTTGTTTATTCCTCGATTCGCTTAAGGTTCATGCCTCTAAAAGGCCTGTAGCATAATAATGCTCATGTCAAGCTTTTATTGAAACTTGATTCCTAACGGATGTCAATTGAAAACAATAAAAATAATGATTGTTAACTGCCAGGTACAAGCAGGGGGGACTGGCAGCGAGGTCTGGAACCGAGTTTACATGATCGCCCCAGTAAAGAAATTTGGCCGAGTAGGACTGTGTACTAGTTTTATTCAAACAAACATGGCGGTGGCGAGGAAGGAGAATTAGCCGAATTAGCCGTTATTTGGTGTACGTGCGTTTGTGTTGGTTCAGCATTATTTCCGTTATTCCAAGTTTAAACATTCAAGGGAAGGTTTCGATCGCTTTTTTTTACCTTTGTTTCTTTCTGATTTGGTTGCCCTTTCTGCTTTTTCTGGACTGATTTTACGAGTTTTGAAGCATTTTCTGACACATTTCACAGCGGCCAGATTTGCTCTCCTCTTTCACTAAGAATTGTCGCTCGAGACTTTGTCCTTCTTTCATTTACATACACGGTAGATTTTTCTTTCTTTATAGGAACTACCCAGGAGGCGTCAACAATTAATTGTGGAGGTTTTGTTGATCCAAATTATTTTCTGTTTTGCCCAAGTTATGTTACTACCTTACAGTCCACAAGAGATTTTTTCATTTACAGCTCTCTAGAATCCTTAAATGGTGAAAAGCTGAGAGGTGATGTTTACAACACTTTGCTCTTTGACTTCGCCACGTGAGTCACAGATATTGCCTACAGTGTGTAGGTATACCTCATAATAAAGCTCATTATTTTGGAGAAAAAGGTGAAATAATTTTTCATTTAGATTTTGTCTATCACACCTCTGGGGTGAGAACTGAAACTTAAAGGGGCCAGGTTGCTCAACTGACAGCAATACTTCAGCCAGTCATTTCACATATTTACTTGGTGACCTTGGCTTCATATATTTCATAATGAATGGGTATGTGGAAAATTGGCATTTGAATTCTGAAGGGACTTGAATTTTTCTTGACAGTGCAATTGATGTTGAACAGCTTTTGCAAACAAAACAATCATTTGGGGGTGGAGTTTGCAAAGGTTCCGACAGTCTGTAAAGTAAAGATACTCTGGCAAACACACCATCACTTTGGATCTGGCAGGCGTTGGTGATCCAAGATACATGTTGATAAATATGTTTTGGGCAAAGGTTTTGGTTGTACAGGGACTTTGACTGATGACATATATATGGACAGCTATGTTAATCCTTAATTTTCTGAAAACACTTCAAAAGGACTGTTGCACACTTAGAGCAACCATGGTTGTTCAGCCATTCTGGGGTTATTTCACATCTCCTTTATAAACAGTTACTGAATGCATGCCAGCCTCGTTTTGACACCCAGCAATACAACACTGTTTTGACCTGTTTTCCCCTACCTCATTGGTAACAGTTCTGAAGTAATGGTCCTCACAGTTAAATGCATTCAACTTGAGCAGTTGAAAAAGCAAACTTGAAAAAATTCAGTCTCGACCAGGGTCAAATTTGCCTTTCAACTGCTCAAGTTGAAACCATTTAAAAACTGCAAGCCCTTTATGGCCACATCTGTTACATCAGGCAGTTCACACCTGATTTATTTCCTAATTTATGTATCCATCTTCAAAAAAACTGAATTCTCCTTGGCAATTGGAACTGTTTCCTCATCAGAAGTACAAATGTCTGAAAGGGTGTGAGCAGAAGTCAATTGCTCTTTTAACAGAAGGGACAGTTTAGAACTTTTGCATTGTCTAATACTCCATTATTGCCTAGTTCACCTGGTGTTACTGAACTCAAACTACAAATTTTTCACTGACACTTAAGAAAAATGGGCCTGAATGTCTTTCCTTTGAATTAAGCTTCTTGTACAGGCTACAGGCAAAAGACAAAAAATCATATAATTGCAAATCCTTCAATCTTTTCAGATTACCCTAGCAAATGTTTGTAAACCTTCTCATTGGACAGTTGCATGCGTAATGTGGGAAAATGCTTGGAAATGTGATAGTTCATTGCATTTTCCATTGAATCAAACTTAGCATGTCAGTACAATATATGGACCTAGGGAGTTTTCCTAAACCTAGGTGTATTTACTTTGCCAGTTCTTTAAGTTCTCTTATCAAAACAAGCAAACCTCAGACAGCTCTGTTTGTAAGGTTAAGTATTCTTCTTTGGTTGGTTGTCCTTTATAAGCTATCCTTTCCAGTTGCAAAATTCTATCATCTCAAATGTTATTTTTCTTGTAACTGCAACCAACCAATATGTTTGCAGAAACAACTGCCGCCAAGAAACACTCAAGCCAAAAAAGGAAGAATTCCATAAAATAAACGTGGTGTTTTACACGTAATTACGCTTACAGCTGTAAATAAGACGCAAAAAACTTGAGACAAGTGCATGTGAAAGTTCAAGCTAATTTTCAATACATTCTAAGCCTTCGCATTCGATTATGTGTCTTTATTGTGAAACAGACTTAAAGAAGACTCGCAATCGAAATCTCTTTTCGCTTTGTTGGCTGGAAGATTCTACAGTTTCCACAGTAAAAAGATTCTTATAAATCTTCCTGACATGACGAAATCCACAATCATCTGCTAAGAATATTGTTATAATTTGAGCGTAGTTTGTTCAACACTCAACTGGGAAAATCTCAGGCCGAAACTTGTCACTTGCATATTCAATATTGACTGTTCTACTAACCTAAAATAAAGCTGGTCCTTCATTCCATCGATTTTGATGGTCTCAGAAACAGAAATGGATCGAAATGGAAGGTCGAAAGCTGCAACTTTAATGCCATTTCCCAGGTCAAGTGGCTGTTGACACCGCGAACGTTTATGTTTTCGATAACACAACCATCACGCTCATGTTCTTGACATAATACACAGCAGGAGTGTACACAGATCCAGAATTTAGAGAAATGTGGTGTCCAAACGCTGTACTGTCGCCAAAAATACTAACAACAAATAAACAATAACAAAAAACGAATTCCTTTTCCACAATCGAGTCACCACGAACAAAAAAACATATATTCTCGAGTAGTTCACACCTGAGTTCACGCGAGACTTCGTTGCACTTCGCGCATGCTCGTTAGAGTTTTCAAATGATTGACAGATTTCTTTACTGGGGCAATCATGTAGAGGCCAAAAGCGGCAAGATCAAAGGTAGCTGCCAGCCCCCCCTGGGTACAAGATTGGTTTATATCGCAAGTGAAAAAAAGAAAGGAAAGAAAAAGTTTTAATAGATCTCTAAAACTAATTCACTGATCTCTTTTATTAATTATAAAATAATAAATAAATGCGCCTAATCCAATTTTACAAAAGTTCTATAGGCAGTCAACAACTACGACTCCAAAAAAAAGACTCAAGGTAATGTCAATGCTGGCCTTTCAAACAATCCCAGAAAAAAAAAACATATCTAGTGATTACTCTAACGGATGCACTGGTAATTGTGTAGATGTCACGCTTACCTATTGGAAAAAAAAAACATTTTAGTGTCATAAAGCACTTTACTGCCACCGACGACATATAAGGCACATATGATAGTCAGATATCGACATTAATGGCTACCTTAATCCTCACTACGTTTTTTGCTGTAAAATGCGCCACCTCTTGCTGCTTCATACGTTATTTCTAACTGATTTTAATTGACGGCTCAGAAGGCGACGTTTTGATTCACGGTGCTAATAGCAAACTGAGGGAGTGTCCTTAGCAGACATCTGTACAGTTTTCTGTTGTAGGAGAACAAGGTCCCTGGATTTCAGAGGTGGTTTAAAATGAACACGTCAAACGTAAGGTATCTAGATCACCCGATCACTCGGTGTTTGTCTCGATCAGTTTTAACATTTGGCTCAGATATGACGCTAAAATTCTCAAGTTTGGCAAAATTTGAGGTCCATAGAAAAGAACACCATTTTTTTTTTCAAATTTGAGGTACTTAGTCCAAAGTGTATCTTACAATTTTTGCTAATTGAGTACTTAGCCCAAACCGAATTTTACATTTTGTTCTAGTCCACTAACAAATTTTACAATTTTCGCTTAATTTGTATTAGCGGTACTTGCCTCAAACCAATTTTATCTTTTTTCTAAATTTGCGTTATTTGTCCTAACCGAATTTCATTTTATATTATTGTTTTCATACTTAGTCCAACTGAATTTACAATTATTTTTATTCCTTAAGTTGCGTACTTAGTACAAACAATTTTTTTCCTGTCTTTCTAAATATGGGTGCTCAGTGCAAACCAAATTTCTTCAATAGTACGGTAATAATCAATTTAGCATTTACATTTTCCTCCATAATAATTTGACTACTTTATAATACTACGCGAAGAATTCCAACCACTTTCAAAACTTCTCGGAAGGTCATGCACAACATTTTCTGGCAGTGTATTGGGATATTAGTACTCAGTAAGAAACTCCCGATTGCTTTTATCTTTCCATAACGAGCCGCGAGAAATTTCGGTTCTTTATTCAGCCAGCAGTGAATAGATCTGGTGCGGGGGAGGGGGGATCGCAAGTCTACTGTTCTACTTTCCGAGGAGCTTTTGAGAGAAAGAGAGAGAGAGAGAGAGAGAGAGAGAGAGAGAGAGAGAGAATGAGAGAGGGGGGGGGGGGTGTTCCAAGGACCATTGTTCACTTTCCTCACTTTCCACAGAGCTTCCGTAATAAATACTTTCCATTTTCCGGTACGTCGTTGATATTAACAATTGGGCGGTTTAAACTTTTTCCGAAAGGGGCTGTGGCTCTATTTTCGTTTTCATTGTTTAATAAACGTCTGAGTTTACATGTTTAAATTACGTGTTTAAAAATGACCATTTAGGCTTGAGTCTTGACAAAATTTGCTGTTTTGAAATGGAAATTGGAGGGGGGAGGGGTTGATGAAGCAAAGCATTTTCTTTTTTTGTGGGGCAATAAATTAATGAAGAGATCGGTTGTAGACACCCCCCTGACATTTGTCCGGTAATTCAACGATACTTCTAAATGTTAAAACTGACTACAAAGGGACTGCTAATTTAAACATAAGTCGAAATCGGTTTCAAGCGTCAAAATGTATGCGGTACAAAATATAAATTGTTCATTCAGTTATTGGTGTTCATTTGCTTTGACAGAATACAGTTTAGTGGTAATTGTACTCTGACAAGTCTGGCTTCCTTAAACAATCTATCGCTTATAAAACAAAATGAATGCAGCTTGTCTACTTGTTGTAGTAGACAATAAAATCCTAACAGATCAAAAGTAGTTATTTTTAAGATATTTATATTTATATTTACAACGGAAACAGAAGTTAATTTAATGTTCCAAGGACACGCTGTCTGCCAACAAACACTAAACAGTGAAGAAACCAGCCGATTCTTGAATTTGAAACTGATGTATAGATCAGAAAACTGACGACTTTCAGACATAGTAGTTACTGTTTTTCTGCCTGGGCAGTTTTGGGGTCCCGAGCCTGATTCTCTCCCCAGCCCTCCAGAATTTCAAAAGCATACCTTTGATGGTTTTGGTTGACAATATTTTAACCAGCTGTTCCCGGTATGGCGACGGATTTTTAGCCGGCTGTCCCCAATATGGCGACGACCGTGTCTAATAAACCCATTTGTTCCGTGTCATTCGTGTTTTTGTAGGTTTTTTACCCTAGACTTCTGGTTTCCGCTCAGGAAGCCCAGCACTCGGGTCAAATTGTTAAATGTCAAAAATGTTACAACTTATAGTTTAGTTCGTCGGGAACCCGATAAAATAGCTAGAGATGCAGTAGAAAGAACGTTGAACTTGGATCAAAGCTATAACAAAAGCCGATTTCAAAATGAGTTTAGCGTACTCCCTGGGGCAGTTGTAAGTGCTTGCAAGTCGGCTTACGTGCTGGCCGTGTTCTGTCACTTATCTACCTGTCTCTTATCAGTAGAATTCTGACAAATGTAATTACACAGTAAATAAGCCATTGCACAGACTCAGGTTATGACTGTGCAAAATAGGTGATGACGTCACACGACGGGAAAATTACGTTAAGACTTCCGAACAGCCACCATCTTGAATCCACCATTTTGGAAATTGAGTCAAAAGGAATCAAAACAATGAATAATAAACATAACACTTAAATGATGTAAAGTGTAAACTCCACGACAAAAAAAAACAAAAAAAAACAACAACAACAACAACAAAAACAAACGGAACGTGATTTAGCAGCCCGTAATGTTCTTCCTGATGAAGACCACGAAAAACCGCCGATCAAATGAAAAGTGGTTTGTGAGTACGCAACATAGCCTCTTAAATAGTTAAGACAATTTATGATTAATTTATTATTTGTTCTTGGTTTCACTCGTACACTAAACACGTGAAAAACGAAATTATCTCATCAATGATAATCGTTGTCTATCAGTGATTTGTAGACATTCATGTCTACAAAAAACACAAAATCTGACAAAAAACATAAAACATAAATCTGATTGACTCGCCATTGCATTTTGCTGAAAGAGAAACTCAAGCGCTGTCCTTGGAAAGTAAAATTTATTTTTTATATTTTCTTATGTTTAAACCTTTTCAATTTGTTTTATTTATTTATTTAATAATTTTTTAGTTGTTTACAATGCAACGTTTCTAATGAGTGAATAGTCAAGCTGACTATTTCTCACAAAGTTGACGTCGCTCATAGAGATCACAACGAGTAAAGTTGAAAGAGCCAATCAGATTTTTAACTCTAAAACCTGAAAAATTCAAGTTAAATTTTGAAATGTTGTGTTATGATGGTCTTTCGGAGTGCCGCCGTGGGAAATGGCTACAATGGGTAAGAGTCCTTTTCATTTTTCATATTTCTAGTCATATTAAAGTAGTTTAATCGACAATGATTCATAATCCTACCGCTTTGTTCTCTGTTATAGTGGTATTAGTTCTGCTCATGGTTTTAAAACTGCTTGAGCATCTATTTAAGTGAAATTGAAAATGGCGGAAAACAATTTCGACTTTTCTTAAATATCTCTTATTTCACTTTGATCTGAATTATCAGGGGCCTTTCCATATCCTGAAATAAGCAACAGCCGGTTGTACAGTGTTCTTAAGACAGGATATCGCATGGAGAAGCCTAGAACATGTAGCGATGACATGTAGGTGACTAAACGCTAGTTTTTTAATAGACTACAATCCGGTGGGGGAGGGGAGGGGGGCAAAATTAACGGTTTGGACTTTTCGGGGCTTAGAAGTTTTCTATTGGACTTAGTTTTGGGTGGAAAGATTTCGGCAGGACTTTTTATTGTTGAAAAAAAAATACGTGCGTACCTCAGGGTTCTCAATTTTATGTCAACAGTATCATTTTAAAACTAAAGAAAGAAAGGGGAAGCATTAACTGTCCCGGACTTTCCTTTTTTTTAAAAAAATTCGTATCAAAGAGACTTTCTTTGGGTTACGTTCTGGGCCACTGGCCTTTTTTTAAAATTTGGGTTCAGTTTCAGCGTAATAGGATTTTTTTTTGGTTATAATGATTACCACCTCCCTGTCACTAATACATGTATACCTGAGAACTACCCACCCACCCCCCCCCCCTGGGACTACAATAACATTTCCACCAGACTGTTTAGGACATCTGAAAGATGAACAGAAAGTAAGCACCTAGACGAGAACACCGAATCCAAGAATTGACAATCTGAAAATTCCATCGTTTCTTTCTTGCTACTCTTGATTCTTTTCTTTTTTTGGTGTAACCCCTTCCCCAAATTCAAAATTTCATTACCTAATTTTGGCGGACACTGTAAAATATTCACCTGCTTGTTTAGAATATTTAACAATTATTCTACGAGGGCGCGCTGGATATCGAATGATAGATAACCAACGAGGCGCGTAGCGCCGAGTTGGTTATAATCATTTGATATCCAGCAAGCCCGAGTAGAATAATTGTTTTATTAAAAACTTAACCACTATTGAAAAAAAGATCAAGAAAGAACGGGAAAAATGAGAAAAGAAATTTAAACGGAACAAGAATCGCTCACGTGACTGAACGAAAAAGGCGCCAAAACCTTGCGAAGTGTTGCAGCGTTTCATTGCAAAGCTGAATGAATCAATGAAAACTGCTCGAAAGTGAACAAAGTAGCACAAGTTTTGGAAAGAAATCTTCTAATTATTGGCTCTGAAATATGGTACATGTTTGATTTTTCCTGAAACATTGTTGTTATCATCGTTCAAAGCGGTTGAAGCTGTACAATTTCACCATATTAGCTGCTGGAGTTGAAACTGAACAAGTTTGTAATCTGTTCGCACAACGGAGCCATCATGTGCGTGTTTCATCGAACTGAAGACAACAAATTTGAACTTGAAGAGGTAATTTCCATGCAGCTCAGAAGCAAGATTACTGTAGTGAGGAACATTAGAAGTCACCACCATAGTTTGTTTATTGCAAAGTGCAAAATGCAGTTGTTCTCGGTTTAGAGGTTGCGGACGGAATGGCAAGCTTAAAAACAACATTCAAACAACTGGAAAAGCGATTCAACTCCGTTTACATGGCATCCGATTTCTATCTGAGCATTTGGACATGTTGGAACACAGAGCTACAACGAGTGCAGGTAAACCAGTGTCAATTTTGCGTGTTTAAGGCGAAAAAATCTCGCCCTTCCTTCCTTCTTGGTAGTTTGCCGCTGTATTTTTTTAGTACTTGTTTAGACTGCTTCATGATTTTCGCACCGACTCGCCATGAATGTGTGATAGTTTTTATTTAAAAAAATGCTCCTGCCCCATTTCACTACCGTGTTCAATTTCAATGATCGACGTGACGATCAATGAAAGAAATTAATTGCAAACACGACGCTTAATGCTTAAATTTCTATTTCTGTACAGTTTCTTGAAACAATTTTGACTTGTTTTAGACGACGCTGTTGGTGATGCTTGTCGGTGACGATGTTGGAATTTCTGCTTAATTTAAATTCGCTGCCAAGTGATTTTTCTCGTCCATTTTTCTCGTCGGGTTGCTCGCGAGAAAAAAACTTTCAGCTCACTTTGTTGTTGAGTGTTCATTGACCAGATTTGTCGCAGCAGGTATATGAGCTGATAGCCCAGCTCCGTTCAGCCAATCAAAATGCTAGAAATCCAATATACCTAGTCCAGTTTTTAATAATATAAATTATTCCTTGAGATCGAGTTGTAGAGCAAATCATAGCCGATGAGGCGGGCAGCGCCCCTTTACAAACAGAGCATATTACACGGCAGCGACAAGATATGAATTTTATTTTTGAGTGGTTAAAACAATATTCTACGAATGAGTGCAGCAAGTGAGAAAAAAAAATTACCACGAGAAAATACACTTCATATGTTCAAGCCGCTGTGTAATTTTCTTTTTAACCGGCCGTCGCCATGGCGATCGCCGGTTTATAAAATGAACACGGTTTTTCGTGAAAGCAAGTTGGCTTAAAATACGAAGAAAGTGCTGTAAAGCTTGTGGTACGGGTACTCAAGAGCGGTACTGTCTTATATAAGACGCATGCGCATATTAGTCTTCTGAATGTTACCTTCCTATGTTTTTGTCTTTTAATTTACAGTATTTAAGATATGAACGGCGAAGGGTTGTTAAGTTTGGGGTTTTTTCATTCTCGTTCCCAGAGCCTACGATCTGTTCGGTCAGCAGTGGGATCGTAGGGCTCTGGTATCAGCCATTACCGGATGTCGGGAAATTCACGACATCCGGTAGCGCATGTCTAATTCGTTAAGTTGCTATTGCGCCTGCTCCGTTCTCGTCCGTGGAGCTCTGGGCATGACAATTCTGACAACAACTGAGAAATTTGAATTCCTATCGATCGAGTCGTGGTGCTTTATGGATCGACTAAAAGCTGTTCGGGACCCTCTAAATCTTCTGCAATTAGCGGAAAACCTGGAGCTTTAAAAGGAACAAACTTAAGAAGCTGCCTTTCGTGCCGTAGTTGTTCAGAAGAACGATTGTCCCTGTATTTTGCTCACCGGTTTTGGATTTGTATCTTGCCTGATTAAAGGTATAATATTATTGCATTTGCGTTATATTGAATTGTACAGTTATTTTATTACATATTTCGTCTAGTTTCCGGTGTGTGAGAATGTCAACTGTGTACTTATCGTTTCGCCACCCCTAAACGCTATACTGTATTACGTTTTACCCCATCGAAAATTTCCAGAAGCATTTTGCGCCCAAGTTTTTAAACATCGACATTAAGAGGTCACTACAAAAATTGATGAGTCAGTTACATGTAAGTTTATTTATGGGCAAGCTGTAGTTTTGTGGAAAATGTTGTAGCGAGGAAAGAATCGCTGGCATTTAGCGACAATCTCAACACCTTGAATTCAAAATTTCTTTGCGTGGAAATTGATCAAGTCAATATATTAATTAATGTCCTGATTAATTCAATCGGAAATAAAACGTTATGCGTAGAAGCCAAAAATTTATACGTTATTGCGCATACAGTTTGAGTCGGCCAATCAAAAAAAAAATAAATTTTGGGCCGTTACCAGAGCTACAAGAGACGTAATTAAAAAAAAGCCGCGTAGCTCTGGGGACGAGAATGGGGCTTTTTGTATTTGTCTTGTATAACGCATGCGTAATTGAGTAAAGGAGCTAATAGGATTGAATGCGAAATTGGCTGTGTTGTCTGATCTAGTTAGTGGTTATGGTGAAATTTTTTTTAGCGCAGGAGTTTTTTTTATTGGGATTGACATTTTGAGGGGTGTAAAAATGTGGGAGTCAGAAGGATTTGTGAATGTCAGGAGCATATCACGCTTCTGTGAATGTGATTTGCTTTGAAAGTTGCTTTTTGTATAGGAGGGACGTAATATTGTGCTGCGTGAGAGGCAGTTTCCCTTGGCGTTTTATGGGGGGGGGGGGTTTGCTAAGTGGATTGTAAGGTTTCTGATTGGCTAACTTGTATTTCGCAGCTGACAAAAAGGACAGTTGCGTTTTGCCGGCGTGGGCTAGGAAGAGAACGAATTGGTACTAGTATGATGATGCAATATTAGTGGATTGCACCATCAGTACATGATAGCTCTTGTGAACGGAGAGAGATGAGTGTTTATTTGAGGCGAGTTCATACGAAGGAATCGTCATTAATAAGGACGAGATCAATTAATAAGGTAGGTGTTACGAGTCTTTTTGCATTGAAAGAACGAAAATATCTGAATATTATCGACGGATTTGTGTGGTTTGCGTGTGGTGTTCGCTAAAAGCTACGAGCAGTCTCTGTTTCCGTTCAAAGAAAGTGAAGGAAAAGAAAAACAAGCGAGTGAGCGCGGCTCGACAGGCGCGTTAGCTTTCAAAGACGTGGGCGACTTTCTTCCCCGCTCGCTTGTTTACTTTTTCAAGGGGATTCCCGGGTTAGCAAACCGGATTTGAACATCACGTCATGAGATATGCCTTGACGTGCCCCATACTCTGACGATCTGCTCGAGCTCGTTTTTATCAAGCGTTATATTTTGATTCTACTGCTATGTTCACTGTTTGTATTTAAGGTCTACGCACAACAGTAAATCCTTCGTCGTCCCGGTGTGAGCATTCTCAGTTGTGGACGAATTTATATCGACATTCACCGTTTGAGTGAATTTGCGTTTTTCAGCACAAATAAAAGCGATAAGAAAGATAAGGTGAGTCATCAGAGTTTAAACATTACGTCATCCAGTAACGTTATAGTCAAAATATTGTGTCATAAGATCACACTTGTCGTCATGCCGGTTCGTATAAATAGAGGATCGCGCTAACATTTGTGAAACCTAGGGGTGGGGAGGGTCAGAATGGCCGGTTAAAATGCCCAGTGGGCTTTCTTGTTATTATATAGACAAACAACGGTGCAAAAGCGGGAAATTACGTCGTCGATATCCTCACCAGTGAGGATATGGAAAATACGCCAATCGAGTCCCGGATGTAGTTTCGTATGAACTTTACGAGTGGTCTATTTTCCACTAAAACTCTTTTGTCTATGTAATAAATGAGTTTATGTACGACGAGTTAAATGTTCGACGAGATTAAATGCTCTCGGTAATTGAATTTCTAGCCTCCTGATTGGTTAATCCCACACAGGTCACCAGCGAATAACTCTGGTTTTTGCGTTTTAAGGAAAGTGGATGCCACGTCAATTGCCGCGGCGTTTGACAGTTTTCTCCACAAAGGAAAGAAAAGTTTTGTGCAAAAATATGGCCAAACAAATCAACAACTATTACCGAAGTTAATATCATGGAACACCAGCTTTCTTCACCTAAGAAATTTGCCAAAAAAGCTTCGGCACCTAAAAAATTTCACAAAAGCTTTCAAATTCCAAAATTCAATCCCACCCAGAAGTCTGTCAAGCTTTTTTAAGCCAAGGTTTAAAAAAACTTTGAATGGACAGCTTGTAAATTTAAATTTTATGGTAAAATGATTTAACAGGTAATTAAAAACTTACCAACCAGACATTCCTTGGAAACTGTTTAAATATCATGCAAGAGTTTCGCAAGTGATTAATTAATTAATTAATTAATTAATTAAAAATTTAGCGGATTGCCGAAAACTGCAGTATTCTGTTTATTTTGACACAGACTATTTATGTTTAACAGGTACGAGTTAATGTTGGACTGTTGGAAGCATCATCCAGATGAACGACCAACATTCGGACAACTGATATCAACACTGGAAAGAATGATGACAGCGGACGCGCCTTATTATGATTGTAGTAACTTAGATGAGACCGAACCATATTACAGTAACGTAGTTGCTAGAACCAGTGAAACAGAAGAACTAGATACAAAGTTTAAAATGCCTTCATACTACTAAGAAATAAGGAGTGGTTTTTTAAAGAAAGTTTGTTAAGCAAAACTAATGTAGCTCATCGAGATTTGGTTTTAAGGTAAGGGCGCTTAACAAGTCTAGTTTTCACTGCCTTCATACTAGCTCATTGATAAGAGAAAATTTGTAATTGATACTTATTTTCGCGCAACTAATGTAGCTCATCGTAATCTGCTTTTTAGCTGAAGTCCCATGACCATCACAATTCTATTGTTTTCACCACCACCTTCACCTCCACCTCCACCACCTCCATTACCACCACCACCACATTCAATGTGGTGGTGGAGGTGAAACAATAGAATTTTGGTGGTCGGTTTGGTGGTGGAGGAGGTGGCAGTGGTGGTGGTGGTGGAACAATAGAATTGTGGTGGTAGTGTGATGGTGGAGTTGGTGGTGAAAACAATAGAATTGTGGGGTGGTGGTGGTGGCGGTGGTGGAGGAGGCAAAATACAATTGTGGAGGAGGAGGAGGTGGAGGAGGAGGAAGAGGAGGAGGAGTGAAATAAAAAATGTGGAGGAGGAAGAGTGGAAAATGAAATTGTGGAGGAGGAGGAGGAGGAGGAGGAGGAGGGAAATAAAATTGTGGAGAAGGAGGGAAAATAAAATTTTCACTCAATGTCTGTGTGTAGTTGGTTTCTTTGTGCCATCGTTAACATGCACAATTTGTGAGTCAGTGAACCGAAAATAATTTTCTATTATTAAAGAACAATACTTGTCTCCGGTAACAATGAAAGTGGCAAGAAATACAAGTTTGCACTAGAACGTCGCAGTTTAGTGATTTTGAATCACAAAGGAGACGCGAGTTGGAAACCTGTCAAACAGGTTGTACGCTAATGAGAATCTACCGCATTTTATTCTTGAGATCTATACAATAGCCTATGACGTCACCTACTTAATTTATTCCTGCCCTCTTTAATTCCTGCCCCAAAAAAGAGAATAATTCCATGCATACTACACTTCTTTTTAGTATAACTGTCAAAAGCAATGCAAATCTAGACAAACTGCTAACTTCAAGGCTACAGCATACATTATAAACCAGACTTTCAAGTAATACAAGACATTGGCAATGGCGTAAGCCTACCTCATAATTCTCCAGAACCCATTAAATCTCTGAGCGGGTAGGCATTAGTCAGTACAGAATCTTTATCTCATTAGCGACCTCTGCAAGTTTTTCACTCACGAAAGCAAGCGAGTTGAAAACGGACAATCCTACCAAATTTCGTTTTGCAGAATAGTGTTGCAGGAAAGCACGACGCATGTCCTTGAAAGCCATTCCGAGGGAAAAAGGTGCTGTAGAACAGGAGCCGACTATATTCATGGTTTCAATTTTGTTTTATACTGTTCATTTGTAAAGCCGTGCAACGTCGTACCTGACCCATCGACAGGTCACGAAATAGTTTGCCGAGTAGCGGCAACTATTCTACTCTATGACACACTGTGACAGGAATACCTAAAGCATCTTAGTTGCACTACTGAGAAAAAGCGGTCATTCTAAATTGGCCCCTGATGCCGTTGGTCTCTTTGACGGGTGTCCGTACTGAATGCCGACTTGAAGTGGGGGCCGGAACCGGGGCCAGGGCAGGGGCCGGGATCGGGGTGTCTTTTTTCCAACTTTATTTGGAAAAAAATATCTGTCGGTTTACAACGCAAAATCCTTTTTAAAAAGGCATGTGAGAAGCTTCCTTCACTTGGCTCAATTTCCACGAAAGCAGTCACGTAGTCAATCGTTCTCGCGTTTTCCTTTTATGAAGATGGCCCTATCGGAAGGATGCAATTCTGGTAAGTAAGAAATGCGGCTATGATCAAGCTTTGGTCTACAGGAAAAAGTTGAAAATACTTCGCACTTGAAGGTAATGAGAAGTTATCGTGTTATGTTTACATTTTCGTTGTGTTGTGGTGCTTATTAAACGGCTACCATCAACTGGCAACGTTCATGATCGGTTAGTGGAATCGATAAATTATTTCGCGCTCGTGCGACAACTAGCGATTTTTTTGGATTTCATTCTGTGCAAAGTTGTTACACTTTTTTCCTCAGTCCGACTTTTTATCAGCAGTGCTTCAGTTGCGTTTGCCATGTTCATCGCCACAAACGAGCGCCGTGATTGGGTGGGTACTTAGTGGAATCAGACCAGTCATTCTGCTTGAATCCCTTCTTAGAGTTTCAATACGTTTTAATCAGCGGATAGATACATGTAAATTTGACAAGTAGCTTACGATCAGTTAAGCTTAAGCCACCGCTTGACTCTGAATCTGGGGAAATTACTATAACATCTGCAACAAAAGCGATTTCAACTTATTTTTATTTTACTTTTCCCTTGACAATCAAGTTTTCAAGCATCTTGACCCAAATAACAAGCAACCTATGCGGATTTCTTTGCTTACCAAAATTGCATCCTTTCCCCATTTTCGTGAAAGGAAAACGTGCAAAGACGTCGTGGTTGACCACGTGACCATTTTGGCGGGAAAATGAGCCAACCGAAGGAATTTGTCGCCTGCACAGTTTCATTTGTTTCACAATTTATTTGAAAGTACTTTCCGTTGTAAACCAACAGATGCGTTTCGAACAAAGACACTCCGAGCCCGAGTCGGCGTTTTACTGACTCCCGTCAGTGACGACTTCCCTTTTGACAAAGGCTTGTTCTCACACTCAGCCTAAATGGTGTTTCTCACCCTAGACACGAGATCCAAGTTATCACACCAAGACTAATACAAGAGGTATTTTACGATAGTTGATGTGAATGCAATATCGAGTAGAATCCTTTTCATCTACAAATAGACCTTTTTTTTTACCTATACAGCAGCCATATTGATTTTGCCCCCTAGGCATCCCATAGTGCTCATTGAAATGTATTTATTCTTTGTAGTGATAATGCAGCATTATCACAATAATAGAATCAGTCCAGTATTATGGGATGCCCAGGGGTAAAAATCAATACGGCTGCTGTGCGGTATCGGTAAGGGGTCTATTAACAAAATTATTTAGCATTGAAAAATTTTCAGGGGCAAAGGATTCTGCAAAGTTTCTTATAGTAATTATATGTTCCTTTTATTATTCTGCTGCGAGACTGAACCTCATGGCAATGTGCCTCGAGAGAAATAGACAGAAACTACTTCACAGTGAGTCTATTTGAAGCTGATTGGTAGAAAGATAATGAGCACGTGCCTACTTAATTTAATTGGCCGCTAAGAAATTTCCCATTGGTAAAAAAAAAAAACGTTTTAAGCACTTAGGAAGCTCAAGATTCAGTTGAGTTTAACACCTACTTCAGTTTACTCTTGCCTATAAGCAGCCAGCATATTGTTCCACCTACCGTCTCTCGTTCTGGAGTTTTCTGGCGTTTTTGCTTAATTAAGAATGTTGTAGACCAGTTAACTGAAAAAAGAAAAAACAAAGAAAAGAAGAAAAGGAAAAGAAGTCCGTCAAGCCTCTGAAAAAACTTCTGAAAAACTTTTTAAGCCTCTGAAAAATACTACAGCTTGTAAATTAATGCCATAATTTTTTTAAGGTAAAAAAGTTTTAACAGGTAATTGGATGACTTAGGAATCAGTGAAGAAGCTTTATAAGCATGAGCTGTAGTTGGGCTAAATGTGAAGTGAAAACAAAATAAAGTCTCTGTTAAGTTTTAAAACCAAACGTTTTATTTTCAATGCGTTAAAAATCGAAAAAACGTTAACTCAGACCTCTACCATCTGCTCAGTTTCACAAGCAACAGCAAGTGACAGAAACTATCTTCCTTTGAAAATGTTTAAACATCATGCAAGAGTTTCGCATATGACTGGCCTACTAAGCTGCTTGTAAGACAGCTTAACTTTTGATGTTTAAGGTTAAAATGTTGTTATATGTTAAATGTTTGATAACAATTCACCATACAATACAACTGAACTGAAAAGGCAAGCGACAAATACTTAATAATAAATCAAACAACGGATGAAAAGGACACCAATGTCGAGATAGTAGGAGGGAGAAACTAAATTCCCTTTATTCTCCTTGAAAATATAAAAATGCACAACAGGAAAAAAATTCAAAAAGGCATAAAAATAACAAAAATATTCAGCGTAAGAATTACGCAAACAGTAATGACAGAGAAATGTAGGAACGCAGGTAATTTAAAAAGAGGCTTTAAAAGAATTGATGTTAGCTGAACACATAACAATAGACGAAACAGAGTTCCAGTCATTAAGATGCGACTGAAAAACAAATACTTTAAATAATTGATACGGGAAGCTTTGGGTCCGTTATCCTGGGGTCAGTGTCAATGTCACAATAATAGAACATGATGTTATCCCTTTTTACAAGACTTAGATGTCTATGTCTTTAGCTCTAAGGAGTTCCGGTTCAATTCCGCCAGCCTTTCTGTGTACGCCTTCTCAGGGCCACATATCAGTCGCGACGCTTTCATTTGAATGGACTCAATAGATGTGCTTTACAAGTTCGGGATTTCACACTGAGCAGAAACACTTTAGGATCCCTCGCACCAATGCCTTGAAGCCTGTTGCTATGCCAACTGGATTTGTAGAACCAAAAATTCTCCTTGCTAGAGGCAGACACTTGTTAGCGTTGGCGCAGATGGAGCTAATGTGATATATTAAAGGAAAAGCGCCTCGGGCAAGTAGTTCATCTGACGCCATAAATCATTATAATCCTTGTTAATTAGCTGTCTCTTTATAAGCTATTAAATGGTCCTATATCTTAGTGGAAGTCTTGGAAAACAACGATATAAGTTGATTCGTAGGCTGTAATTGATGGCTTATATAATTTTGAACTTAAGAGTGCGTTTTGTTAATAAAAAGTGCCCCATTAAAAAAACTTCGCGCAAAATAACTACATGCGCATGCTAAGGTAAATTTAAATGAATAAGAGAAACAGTGAGGGCCACGTACCCGGCCAAGGTGTAGGCCATCTTGGTTGCACTTTATGCACATTATCCTGAAAGTCATTTCAATTTGCAACAAACAAAAACACGTGGAAAAGCACTCCTTCGCTGCTACCAGATCGCCTCTTTTTTCCGCTTGATCGTTCAAAGAAACCTTTTAAAAATATTTTAGGAAAACGCACCTCAATTTCGAAAATCCACTAAGCTGTTTTTATCGCAAGGTATTACATTCATATTTCCTTATTTTAACTGATATGCACCCTTTAAGTAGAAATAGAATTGATGGTTTCTGTTTCAAGCGAATTTTAAATTAAAAAAAACTACGTCTTGGTAAACTCAAATTTGTTGGAGTATGCACCTGTCAACAAGTTCTAATTACTGAAGCCTAGTAAATATTCCCAAGTTAAACATTTACGTTTCGCTCATCTTGGTTTAGACAAAAAATAATTTTCTACCAGACTTCTGACAAGAAAATAATTTTGTATTTTTTTAAAAAAACTTTCTGATACGGACACCACAAAGGGAAAACGCCGGACTATCCCTATTAATGAAGAAGTTGTCCGCCTGTTGGGGCCACGGATATGACGCCATAGCTCATTTTAATGGTCTTTAGTTAACATACGTTTCAACACTACACCCTCTTGGCTACGTAGACTAAACTGAAATGGAATACACGCATACAGACGCGTCCTTGATGCGATAATTTTCCAGATAGGTGACCTTGCAGTTGTTTTTCTAATTGGAGTTTTGCATTTCAGCCCTCGGACAGAAAAACATGCTGAATTGGACACATTGGAAAATTAACAAAGCAGGTGAAATTGAGCGGTATATCTCGCTTAGACGTGGAGGAGAAGAAATAGTTCAATTTTTTTTATATGATAGTACGCAAACTCTCGAGTACAAAAGAATTTATTTTTAAGCTTATTTTGCCTGGGCTTTTTTTGAGTTTCTGAGCCTGAGCGGGGTGGGGGCACAAAGTGCCCCCCACTATAGATCTCGAAAGTATTAATGCACTTGTAATGAAACTTGGCAAGTTTTTAGAACGTCATTAGCTCAACAGATTGAGTTTGTGATGTGTCAATTATGACGTATCATGACGTCACAATTACGTCACAAACCAACCATTTTGAATTTTGAGGCCACCATGTTGAATCCCGAGCCTGCCGTTATACAGTTGACGATGACGACATCAAAAAAATATATGAATTTGTTCTAAGAAATATACTCAATCAAACAAAAAAAGCACAATAAAGTAAAGGATTATCTTCTTCTTACAAACGAAGAGGAAAAAAACTGAAAAAAAGACTGAAAAAAGTCAGAGAAGAGTCAAAGCACACTCCTATATAGAAGGTTGCTATGGAAACGTCAATTATCATAGACATGACATTGACACAGGACAATTTGTTCTGATAAATTTTAGGAAAAGTCACGAGATTTGGTGATTATTCGTCTAGCCGTTTAAAAGTTATATTTCTTTAATGTTAGCGGGGGCTCAATGTGCTCCCCCCCCCCAGGCTAAATAGGGTTAAAGGAAATGTATTAGTAACTTGTCTTCAAGGAGAAGTTGAACTGTAGGTAAATTATGTACTTAAACAAAAGAGAGAAAGCTTATTAAAGCGATAGATGTCACTCTTTTCACAATAGATTTACCTCCTTAAGTATTTAACTTTTGTGACTGGTCCGGGAGATTGTCAGTTCCACAAAAGGAAACAATTTTCATACAATGTGGACCACTTCAATTCCGCCAGCCTTTCTGTGTACGCCTTCTCAGGGCCACATATCAGTCGCGACGCTTTCATTTGAATGGACTCAATGGATGTGCTTTACAAGTTCGGGATTCCACACTAAGCAGGCATACTCCAAGATCCCTCGCACCTCTGTTGCTCTGCCAACTGGATTTAAAGAACCAAAAGTCCTCCTTAATAGAAGCAGAACCTTGTTAGCGTTGGCGCAGGTGGAGCTAATGTGATATCTTAAAGGTAAAGCGCCCCGGGCAAGTAGTTCATCTGACGCCATAAATCATTATAATCCTTGTTAATTAGCTGTCTCTTAGCGGACGTCTTGGAAAACAAAGATATAAGTTGATTCGTAGGCTGTAATTAATGGCTTATATAATTTTGAACTTAAGAGTGTGCGTGTTGTTACTGAAAAGTGCCCCATTCAGAAAACAAAAAGCAAAATAGCTGCATGCGTATGCTGAGGTAGTTTTAAATGAATGAGCGAAACAGTGAGGGCCACGTACGGGCAAAGGTGTAGCTCCTCTTAGTAGCACTTCAGGCGCATTATCTTGAAAGCTGTTTCAACTTGAAACAAACAAAAAGACGCGGAAAAGCACAACTTCGCTTCTACCAGATCGCCTCTTTTTCTGGCCTGATTGTTCAAAGAAGCCATAAATACTTTAGGAAGAAGCACATCAATTTCGAAATTCACGAAGCTGTTTTTATCGCAAGGTATTACATTCATATTTTCTTATTATAATTAATATATACCCCTTTAAGTAGAAATAGGATTGATGGTTTCTGTTTTAAGCGGAATTTTAAATTCAGAAAAGCTACGACTTGGTCAACTCAAATTTGTTGGAGTATGCACCTGTCTACAAGTTACAATTACTGAAACCTAAAATATTCCCAAGTTAAATATTTACATATCGCTTATCTTGGTTTAGAGAGTAAAAATAATTTTCTACCAGACTCCTGACAATAAAATAATTTAAAAAATATATTTAAACCTCTTTGAACGGAAGGAGAGTTGTCCGCCTGTGGAGGCCACGGATATGACGCCATAGCTCATTTTAATGGCCTTTCAACACCACACTCTCTGGACTACGACTAAACTGAAATGGAATACAAGAACCGTTATACACTCATCCTTGACGTGATCATTGTCCCTGTGGGCGACCTTGCAGGCTATTTTATAATTGAAGCTTTGGATTTCGGCCCTCGGACAGAAAAACGTGGATGGATTTGACACCTTAAAAATTAACAAGGCAGGTGAAATTGAGCGGTATATCTTGCTTAGACGAGAAGGAGAAGAAATAGTTAAGTTTTTAATCTGATAGCACGCAAACTCTCGAGTACAATAGGACTTGAATAGAAAATGTATGAGGATTTTGTCCCCTAAGAGAGGTTTAACTGTAGACAACTTATGTACATGCACAAAGAGAAAGAAAGCTTATTAACGTGATAGATGTCACTCTTCTTAGAATAGATTAACCTCGTTCAGTATTCAACTTTCCAAACTGGTCCGGAAGAGTGTGAGTTCCATAAAAGGTGAATCACGTGTTGACAATAAAATAAATTTGAAACAATATTGACTATTGATATGAAAATTAATTCAGTTTAATTTTATACTGAAATTTCTTGTAGTTACGTAGCCGTAACCAAAATAAAAAAACTTAAGTCTCCTGGGTATGTACCTCTTTGACCCTCTTTTTCTGTGAACAGCGAGTTTTTCTTGGTTTGCAATTTTCTTCTGCATTTTCGTGCATTTCAATTGAACAAGTCTGTAAACGCTGCGTTGTTTTCTTCAAGAAAGCATAAATGTTAGAGTGAAGAGTACGTTCTCCGTACACAACCTATTTCACTGACAATTTTTCTGAATTCACAAATGACCTCCTGACGAAAAGTGCGTTGTGTCACAATGTCGGCCGCTCAAACTAGGAGTGATTATAAGATACATTCTAGGGTGTCTGAGCTGCTTCAATGCTTTAAGGTTTCTTTATTTACCTATATAACTGATCATGAAATTCTCAACAGCAACATTCCACCCCCAAACGTCTTTCATCAATTTCTTCGGCTTGTGATTGACCTAAAAATACCTTAAATTAGCACTGCAAATTTATTTAGGCGTTGTGACGCTGGAATTTGTGAGCGCTTTGAAATGTGCGCGCTAAAGTATTTCCGCACGTGCTTATTACTTACCATTGGGATTTCTGAGTGCGTTCGTGATTTAATTTAAATGCAAGGGACTGCGGGGACCATTTTAAAGTGGTAGGGCTAAGAAATCTGGCCAAGAACAACACGCATTAGGGGTCACTGTTCCTCCATTTGTCATGCATTTGCGCGCCATCATATTTACAACCCCAATGAATATGACATAGCCGTCCTCACTTGGTGTACCACCAAATACAGTTAATATGTCAAATAAAACTACCTAAGGTTGCTACTTTTTGAAGTTGCCAAAGTTGCTGTCGCGGTTCTCGTTGCGAGAAACAAACTCCTTTGCGACGTCAGTCATACAGACACTGCCTTTTTCATTGCTTGTGGCCATTCAACACGGTTAGGTTACTAAACCTTTCGTCACCCATCCTGGATCTAACCCACGTCTTCAGACGACGGGCAGATGAGAGTGAACCCTCGCCAGCAGTGATGGTAGCAGGGTTTACAACAAGCAGCTTACAGATAGTTTGGACTTTCTTGAACGAGCTTCCTCTCTGGTTCTGGCAACTTCGTACAGTATGTCGAAACACGATGTCTCCTCCTCCTTCAACATAACTTCCAAAACACTTAGCTACTCGGGTAGCACCCCAGTATCAACATCTTCGCTGTATGATGCTTCAAGAAATTTGAACTCTAACTCATAGTCGTCACCATTAGCAGCTTTAACCAAGAGGCTCTCCACTTGGGCGTAGGAGCTGAAGCTTTTATGGTTAAGGCGCTGGTCGTTAGCAATGACGATAAGAGTGAAGGCCCTCTTTGTCTGCCATACGGTAGGAACGCCTGTGATGAATATTACTGCCGCCGCGCAGCTTTGCCGAGATTTTGACTTCGTGAAGCGCACATGCAAGATTAGACGCGTTTTTTTACTTTCAAGTGGTAAAATTCATAGATTATCCATTATTGCCCTCCTCTTGCCCACGACAGAACCGTTAAGATTGGGCTCCAGCGTTCCACGTCTCTTACGTCCATGAAGAAATATAAAACGGTTAAAATTTAAGGATTAAAACTAGAGAAAGACGTACTTCAATCGCTCTGATGAAACCACCGCGCGATGAACCCTGCGATCTGTTTTGATCTGGTAAAATCCCAATAAAAGTGGCTGACCAATCTGAATACGCCATTTAACGATAGCGTCATTTCAAAACAATAACAAACGACCGCGTTGCGTCAAGGGTGGAAATGGGCCTTTAACTACGCTTCGCTAAGCTACTTTTCTGTGCTACTTGGTGGTATTAGTTGATTTCCATTAAATGTTTAATAAAACAAGGCGAATTCAACTCTTGGTGATTTGTTTTTCTTCCTGAGACATGTGGCAGAAGTTTATACGGCCTTATGGCATTATAGTGGGTATATTCTCTGATCCTCTCTTGTTTTTCATACCGCGATGATAAGTCGGCTTCGCCTCCTTGGTTGCTTGCATTTTGAGCACCTCGTCTTCAAGGTCTTCTCTCTATTCAAAACGACGACGAGAGAAGACCCTGTGTTATAGCGGGTCACGTTTCCCCAGACTTAAATAATTCAACAAGACCAAAGATGTATGCTACTGAATATTGACTATTGTGTTGAGATCACATGTACCACTGTTCGCCAAGGTCTTCTTTCGCTACCATTTTGAGTCGATAGAGGACCCTAGGGTTGAGGTTGAGATTTTTGTTTTGCTACCCAGACAAACAGACACATCTACCAAGCTGAGGAAAAATGTAAACCTGATCTCCAGGGTTCTTCAGGGTAAACCTGATCTCCAGAATTCTATTCACTAAAGAAGAAGAAGGAAACGAACAGTTTCTTAAAAGTAAAGGCTACTGTATATCATTTTCCTATCTAGATAACTTCGTGACACAAGTTTTTTATTTAACAGGTCAATGAAGTTGCTATTTTTGTTACTTATCTTGAGATTTTACAGGACTGCTCACGCAGAAGGTGAGGGTTATTAACATTATTATGTTTAGTTAAGTAAGGTAAAAAAGGAAAAAAACCCATCGTTTTGATTAGACAACAGGTTTTCTGATTCGAGATAATTACTTAACGTAACCAAAAGTGTACATGTTAAAAGTGCATCAACAGCAAATGCAAAAAATTAAGGCTTTTCAATCTTTTATTCCTATAATTATTTCAATCCTTAGAATTATTTTGCGAGTTATATCTCTTTACCTTGCGTCAGTGTTAAGTTGTTGACTGGCTTTTGCAGAATGTGGTTCAGTGGTAAACAATACTCTGACGAGTCCGGGTTATCCAAACGACTACCCAAGTGATATGAAATGCAATTATAGTGTTCCTATTCAACGTGGCAAGGCTCTGAAAATGAACTTTCAAAACTTTGACCTGGAGAGACAAAGCACATGCAGGTAAGCAAAATCATTATCATCACTTCACCAGCATGTCGAGATCTTACCTTTTTCAGGTCTGGGTTATTTGGTCTATGGAGACCGGAGGTGAGTTCCTCATCCCATTGTCTGCCGAGAATCAGTGAGCTGGAAAAAGCTTTTCTATGGTGAAGGAAACAATGGTTGTCTGCAGTGGAAAATGAATGCGGCAAGACATGAAGTAACCTCACCGTTTAGTGATTTCGAATCACATGACTAAGAATAACCTATGACGTCATCGACGTTAATGGTTCCCCTCAAATTAATGAGACTCCCTCGCAAAAGAAGGATTAACCGGTCCTCACCGGCCCCTACTCAGAGGCATGTATTGACCCATTCGGTTTGCAAAATTTACTGACAACTGATTGATTCCTAGCAAATTATGGGAGTTGCCCCTCTGTTGTAAGGAAGACTTCATTAATATTGTATTAGCAGATAAAAAAAGCCTAAACCGCGATTTGTCTTGTTGCAAAAAAATTATTATTTTAAAGAAAAAGTCCGACAGGCATTTTTCTCTGGGTTCTGCGCTTTCGTCCTCTTTTGCAAGCCGTTTTCACCGAATAATGTTCCTTTTCCATAACTGTCATTTCCTTTTTTGCTCTCAAACTCGAAATGCCAAATAGACAAACAAATCCAAGAATTTAGATAACAGAACATAAATACAAAATGTCTGACTAAAATAATGCGGTTCTGGATCGCAACTTGCGTCTCAGACATAAAAAAGAAATTTTACGGCGCTAGCTTAGCAAATTTAAAGCTGGCTGAGCTGCCACAAACAAATTCAAATAAACGCCGAAAACTATAAAATTTCCAAAAAAGTAACTTATGCAGTGCTGAAAAACAATTACAAAACTGCGACATCCTCGTACCAGAAAATGACAGAACTTGGCACAAAATCTCATAGCGCTGTAAATTGGCCCACATCCTGCAAGAAAAATACAATTGAGTGCTAATACCTTATTACCTAATTTTTTTCGACACTTTATTCAAAAATGCGAAATTTTAGTGTTGCAAAAAATGAGTGTCGCGAGATTTTGCTGACGCGAAAATTGTGTCTGTTGTCACGCTTTTATTTTTAGAAAAACTTCCTGCAGGCACTGAAACACAAACAATGACGACTATCGAAATAACTGATAGACTATTTTTTCAAAAGCCTCGTCTTATCGCTACTTTCTATTACTTCAGTTCTGCAACACTTCCTTCGTACATTCCTCAAACTCTCCATTCATCGGCTCCTTGTAATTCATATTCCAACATCGACAACGAATTTTCACCTAGAATCGCAAAATTCCATCCCCAAATCGCAAAATTTAAGTGACCTTTTACACAACCTTTGAAAAAAATCGCGAAAATTAAGTGTCGCGAAATTTGCACACATCAAAATCGCGAAATTAATGGTCGCGACTGTCACACAATTCAATAGTTATCGTTAACCGTTGGACGAAATTTGTGCACGCAGCTTCAGTAGAACCCGGTTGATACGATCGTCAGTGGGCTGGGATATTTGTAAAAATTATGACAACCCACAAAGAGGAGGAGGCACAAAAAGAAAAAAATCAACAGAGGATGATAGCACAACTATGAAAAACTTGCGACAAAAAAAAACACTTTTTTTTTCAGGTTATTTTGCACAATTTCAGGTGATTTTCTTCATCCCTGAAAATACTTTAAAGAATAATGCAGTCATAAATTACAATGGCAAATGAACGAATTATTGATCCGGTAACTTTGTCTTCACCAGAAGTTGCAAACTTCAAAGAAACTACTTTTCTTCTTCGAAAAGGATGGCACGGAAGAAAACCAGTGACAACTTCAGGTTGCGGATAGAATAAGACGTTAACTTGCTGATACCCCTCCACAAACAGTTCTTCTCACGACTACCCTCACCTGGACGATCACAATTTACCGAATTATGACACCTCTGTGTTGCCGGATTAATTGGTTGTCTATCTTTTCAAGCTATTAAACGACCATCAATATATAAAATCTCTTACATTCATAAATGTGACCAACGACGTTTGTAATCAATGGTAAATAAATGAACGCAATCGTAAACTTAAAATTAACAGGTCACGGCAAGAAAGCCTTGATGTCAATTTTTAAAAACGATATATTTCTCAGTTTCATTCCAAAAATTCTTTAAAACAATATTACAGCGACATGGAATCATTTCACTACCATGGGATTTCCTTCATTCATTGGAGTTCTGCCTGCCGCCAAACGTCAGTAGACGTTAAATCCTTTTCAGTTGTTTCACCGATTTGAAGTCACTTTCGACGGTTCCTGTCAATTTTTCATAGAAACCTGCCGTTAGGTTAAATATTTTTCTCAGTCTGGCTGCGGTCTCTGAACAGTGGTCACTCGGTGGGATTAAAACGTATGATGACCTCTTCTGTGCGTCTTTCCTAAAAAAAACATCAATTGCGAAGACCTAGTGTAACACTCGCGGGCAATAATTGCGTTATATTTCGTAAAGGAAAATAAGGTAGACTCTGATTCAATGGCGCATGCACGGCAGCTACATTCTTAAGTGGCACAAAGCACGAACGATAAAGGCTTATTGTCTCTTTAAATGCAAATTCTTGGTTTGAAGAGATTTTATAATAGATTTAATTGTTTCGTACTAAGCAGCCCCACACGATTTATCCTGCAGCTTTGATTATTTGAAGATTACGGATGATAACAACGTGGAAGTCGGTAAATATTGTGGTGAGCTCACTGGAAAGGAAGTTGTTGTAAGTGGAGACTACGCAGTGTTAACATTTCACACGGACGACAGTGTGCAGAAAAAAGGATTTCAGATATTCTTCTATACTATTCAACTTGGTAAGTGCAATGGGAAAGCAGTTTGACATGCTGACTTCAGCCTTGTAGATAGATTCGAGATAGAATCGCAGGTTAAAGAAATTTAATGTGATTTAGGTACGTTACACCGCACCGTTTTGGTAACATTAAGATTCGACCAAATTCGTTTGATTTATCGCAGAGCTGTACCAAATAACATGATTAAATATAGAGATAGATAGATAGATAGATAGATAGATAGATAGTTTATTAAAATTACATCGCAGCCACCAGGCTGAATTACGTAATTATTTACAAGTCAATAAAAAAGATCTATAAGACTACGATAATATTAATAGACATAATCTAATTTTAAAAGGATAATAATAACAATGTTTCTAACCATAAAATATAAATATTGAAAAAAAAAGAACTATATACATAACCATTAAAATATATCACTATAGTACAAAGCTTTAAAAAGGTATAAAATGTAGTAGGCATCTACAACGTTGCCTGTGCCGCGCAAAACGGTATGAACGATTTGAGATACCTTTTGGTATTGATCTGAGGAAGCCGGTATTTTCTAGCTGTTCTAAAATTGTAGCAGGACGTATTAGGTTCCGGTAAAATGCATAAATATTGTCTTCTAAAATATTTCACTGCATAATTTTTACCATTGATGTTTGTAGCTGATGTAATGCGCGCTCCAACCTGGTTAATTTCAGGGCAGAATAATCCTCCCGAAATGCGTACGGGTATTATGGCAGATATTAATGACCGCCAAAAGTGGAGATTAAGAAAGGCAACGCATATCTCTTGTGGAAAAGTAGAAGGAGCTCTAATTCTTACAGTGTAAAACTTAGTTTACACTGACATTAACTGGCATTATTGAAGCCACATTTGTCGTTCGCGTTTCACAGTGAAAATCTATAAATATTGTAGCAGATTCGAGGTTGAGTCGTTTGTCTTGCGCTGAGTTGTCAGTGTTTATTAAACAAAGTTTAAGTTTAAGTTTCTTTCAAGCTGTATGAGAGTTACAATCCCCTAATTGTTTCGTAAGAAGGTCCCAGAAACAATTAAAATTGGATTGGACGTTAAGTAAGCGAAAGAAGTTCATTCATTCTTCGAAGAGACCGGTATGAATTATTTTGTCACTGTTAATGATGTTTGCGCGTTTTATTAAATCAACTCTGTTTGAATTAGTAAGAAATGATTACATTCTTTTTTATTTTATTTCAGGGCCTTGTCCAGACAGCTGGATTCCAGGTGTCTACGGATCCTGCTATAGGATCTCGTCCAACACCTTGGGATGGAACTCAGCCAAATCAGCCTGTGAGGCACTAGGATCAAGGCTTGCAGTCTTGCATTCACAAGAAGAATTACAACTCCTTGAGCGAAAGGGGGCAGAAAATACATGGATTGGTTTGCACAGGGATTCCAAGGACAAGTCACTATGGCTGTGGGTTGATGGGTCACACGCTATTTACACTAACTGGTATCACGGAAAACCCAGCGACAGTGAAGGGAAGAAAGATTGCGCAGAAATCGTTTTACGTTCTTTTGAAGGAAAATGGAACGATAGAAAATGTAACGATTCTCTCCGTTTTATTTGTGAAATCAGTCGTAAGTCAGAGAACGTTCTAAAATAATAGTTGTGTTCAACCTACCCTTTACATTTGTTAAAACCTAACATTTTTAACAAGGTTACTTTATAATCTTAACGTCCTCCTTTTTTCATGGAAAAAGTTGTACCTAGACATTTATACAAAATTAATTGAACTGAATCTATGAATTTAAAAAATGTCTCCCAACCTATAGACAATAAGATGACCTGCCAGGAATTGACATGATTTATCATACCACACGCCAGGTAGCGCGCGTAAGACACTATACGCAATCCTTTAGCATAAGCCTTCACCCAGTCTGCAAACGCACACAAAAGACACATTTGCAAAGGATTAATCCCACTAATCCTTTTCTCTGTTTTTAATCTGAGACTTTTATATCTTCTGTTTCCTGTAAGATGCATTGGTTTTTATTTATTCAAAATGCATGATGACCTCCCTCCTGAAGCAGCATTTGTATTCTAAGCTTCTTCATCAACTCACTTACGTTTCAGCAACATGCCCCAAAACCTGGATTTATCTCCGTGATTCTTGCTACAAATTTTCGAACAGAACCCTGATTTGGAGTGAGGCTCAATATGATTGCGAGGCACTGGGATCAAACCTTGCAATTGTGAATTCACGTGCTGAACAAAAAGCTCTTGCTTCATATGTAAAAGAACAAACGTGGATTGGTTTACAGAATGTCACCTCACGATGGCTGTGGGTTGATGGTTCAGCGGCTACCTACACTCATTGGATACCTGACCAACCTGACAACCACTTAGGCGCGGAGCACTGTGCAGAAATGAAACCGGGTTCCTCAATCCACAAAGGAAGATGGAACGACATCAACTGTAACACCCACCTTAATTACGTTTGTGAAATAAGTGGTAAGCCAGACATGATGATGTTCTGATACGAGCTATATTTAACCTGCACTTGCAACTGGGATAACCTATCGTCCCTATTATCGTCGGTTTGATAAAGTTATGTGTCGTGACTTAAAACTCGGAACATTGAATCAGATTGAGCATTGAACACTGAACACTAGCTTTCTCACGAACTGGGAACGTGTTTATTGGCTTAATTGGTATTGTGTAAAATTAGCGCAGTAAAATCCAGTGAGAGTATCAGGTTCTGAACGGGGATGCGAAAATACGAGATTTGTAGAACGTTTAAAGAATAAGATTGTAGCGTCAAAAGGAAATTGTAGTTGAAAAAAAGGGAAATTGCATTAAAGCGTTGCCTTAAAATGCAGTGCTCAAGGCAATGTTATGAGTACTTTCATCGCATTTCGGCTCATTTCAAAGTCAAGGCTTACTTCTGATTTTTATGTCATCAAACGTAACTCTTTTGAGTTCCAAGAGTCTATGTTGTTATGTTTGTCGCTCGCTCTGCTTTCTTTGTGCGTCTGTGAGTAAGCGGACACCTATTCATTCCAAAAAAGATAACCCACAAAGGCTATGGACTCTATGAAATAACATCCCAGGAAGTGACGTGACAGTTGATGCCACACGTCATCATCACCCACTACTACAAGCCTTTTCCAAGTTTGCCAACCGCCATGTGTATGTTCCTCTTCACTATCTTGCACGACGATGGTGTGATAAATATCGTGAAAATTTATTGCTGCGTTTGCGTCTAGAATGATTTTCAAGATCTAAGTGAAGCACCAATCTACCCTCAATCTACTACACAGCTTTTCCTTAGTATTTCATTAGTGCTGTTCATGTTTCCTCATAATAGCGCTTTATATTACTTTTACAATCGCCTTATTCTTTTATCGACTATCGTAGGATAAGGTCAGTTTCGCCTTTAAGACACGCAAGTGCAATCTCCCCTGCTCACCCTACTTCCAAGCCGTGGAATGTCTTTTAGAATTTCTCTTCTTTCCCACCTTGAGTGGAGTTGGGTACAAAGTTGTGATCCTACTTCTCTACATATTAATGACCAGTTAAGTAGAGTGGTCAATACATTTTTTTATTTATTTATTTATTTATTCATTTCTTCTCTCTTTAAAAGCATCACCTGTACCCAAGTGTCAAAACATTACTCTTAGGGGTAGTGTGCGCGTTTCGCCTTCCCATTGTGTCACATCCAATCAAGATTATGGGTCAACTTGTTCTTTTTCCTGCGCCCGTGGTTATCAAGTCAACGGCCCATCGTCTACTCGGTGCGGAATGGTGGGAGCCTGGAGCGACGATGAGAACACAGTCGACTGTAGGGGTTTGTATTTAGTTATTACTCTCAACAGCAGCCCACGTGTTCTTCGAAAAACAGAAATTCAAGACGCAAAGTATTAAGGGATGGACTTTTTCTGTCCTTTCTTTCTACCATTCACACACTAGCAGGTTTCGTCTAACCATAACGCTAATGGGACCTTTTAGATTATAAAAAATTGCAAATAACTATTCCTTTGTCACAAGATTGCAATGAACAGGCACTAACTTTACTTTGCATCTATGTCGAGATGTAGAATGTACACAACCGCTCGGCATGGAGAATGGTGAGATTTCTAACGGACAAATTAGTGCCTCTTCGCTGTGGAATGCTAATAATGCCGCCATCCAAGGAAGAATTCGAGAGCCAGGATCGTGGTCAGCTCGCACAAATGATATCAATCAATGGCTTCAGGTTGATTTGGGTAATCAGCAAACTGCTGTAACACGTGTAGCAACTCAAGGAAAAAATGGCTACAGCCATTGGGTGACCAAGTACAAACTGCAGTACAGTTATGATGGATTTAGCTTCCAGTACTACAGGGAGCAAGAAAAAAGTCCGGAAAAGGTATAGTTTCTTCACCGAAACGCTGACAGCCTAAACTCGTTGAATATGATTTAAACTTTGCACCACGTTCACAGTGTGAATCAAAAAGTACGGCGAACACTTTAGTTTGATTTTGAAACCTTTCAATTGCGGCACTAACAATCAGATGCGAGATGAAACCGCAAGACAAACAAAGGGCTGTTTCTATAGGTCAACTGTTTGGTCAGACTGTTCAGCAGATAACATAATGAGAGTCTTAAAGCTGCAAAAACGCGCTGCCCGAGTCATCGTAGGAGCAGAAACAAGATCGAATAGCGTGGAACTCTTTAAGAAACTAGCGTGGTTCCCGTTTTATGACGAAGTTAAGGTTAACAAGTTTACATTAGTCCTTAAGCGTCTACAAGGAAGATGTCCGACTTACATGTTACGTTCGACCTACTCAAATGTAATGCAGATTTACATTCACGAGCTGGTCGTTATAGTGCCTTAACCTCGTCTGCCCTCGCTTCAATCGTGAAACTGAGGGAGAAGGAAGCTTTGGTGTGTTTGCGACAAGACTCTGGAACTCACTGCCCAGTAATTTAAAGAAAAAGGGGACATCAGTGATCTCTCTGCATTTATTAATTTCTTCTTGTTTAATTTAGGAGTTTGTTGGAAACACAGACCCGGATTCTGTTGTTCCTCACGAAATAACACCACCCATCATGGCACGCTACATCCGTTTTCGACCAACAGCTTGGCATGGTCACATATCAATGAGAGTGGAGCTCTACGGCTGTAAAGGTAGTGAATGTTAATCGTTCTGAACATTACTCTAATATGATCGAAATAATCATGTAACATTACTCTATACATTTTCTTTACATTTTGTATCAATAGTTCTAATGAAAATTTTTGCGAATTTCTGGCAGCGTTTTTTTACATCTTAAGATCATTGTCATGCCTTCTCTTGTCTTTGATTATTTTGAATCAGTTTATATATATCAAAATCCTGTACACTAAGCCAAGACTGAAATCTGTTTCCAGTTGGGTCATTTCAATTTTAGCAGCGGAAGGTTTCATTGCCACGACTTTCATACTCCTAAGGTTAGAGGTGGCGTAAACCTTTGCGTTCAATTTCAGTGTGTGCTTATTTGAAAGTGTGTAAGGTATCACAACTGTAAGGCGAACACTTTTAATTCCTCTTAATAAGTACCATGAAGCGGACATGACGAGAAATAACCTTTCTTTTTTTTCAGGTAACGGAATTTATGGCCACTGGTTCTTAGATGGTTCTGATCTTGATGTGCGGTCAGTAGAGCTGTTATTTATCTTAAAATACTACCTAAGGTGTTTGAAATTACATATACAAGAAAAAATCGGCCAAATCTCACGAGAAAATGTCGCCAGTGAGTATAACAGTCATTTCCAACTCCATCCTTGAACCTGCAAGGCATGACCCAAAACGCTGAGCTGATCCTTTTTAGAAATGTCCATGATCAGGTGGTACTTGTCCTCTCAGTGAGTGATCATGATGAATGCTGGCGAGACATTCTTTCTTGTTCCAACATTACACTCTGCTTGATGTAACTACGTTGGTATTTTTTCTTTTGTAGGTATTTTGGTTCTGTGAACTTTACTGAGGGTTGGTGTCCTGGCAGCAAGGCCGCGCATTTCAGTCAAGTCGGCTCCTACGCTACTGTGCCAAGCTTAAATATCACTAGCTGTGACTTCACAATTGCATTTTGGGTAAAACCCTTTGGTTCAGAGGGGCCTATAATAACAGTCAGGTCAATCAGTGGAAAACTATTGTACGTAGCAATTAAAAGTTCCATTGTCTTTCTGTCTGTTTACAACACGTTGGAAGAAGCACACTTCAGGAGAAATGTTTGGAATCATATAGCTGTGACATGTCGGCATTTTGAGATGAAAGTGTTCGTGAATGGCACAGAAAAACCATTAAAAGAACGATGGAACGAATACTTCTTTCTATCAGATCGTTTCCAGCACTACTATATCATTGGAAACCACCCGGATTTATTTAAAATATCATTGATAACCCAGCCTTTCGTTGGATCAGTTATGGATCTTTATATGGTGGGGATGGCTTTGTCTGTGGATCAGATTTCCGACTTGTTCAAAGGTAACATATGTCAATTAATATTATATTCGGATCTCACATAATGGCCTGAGTAACGTCAAGGCCTTCACAGACCTGTTTCAGAATTCTTCCTTATACCTCGCCCTACAAAGTGCTTGAGTATCGGAGGAATTTAGAACGTCCTTTTAAAACAACACCAGTGCCGGCTCTGTTCGAGTTTTGCAAGTATTGCTAGCAGGATACTCCAAGGAAATAGGCAGACTAATTAAAAGCTTTGTCCAATATCCTAATTTTTGACTGACTTTACCCTATTCAGCCTGGGGGAGGGGGTGAGTGTTCGCTCTGAGTTTGAACGTTTGTAACTTTTTAATATCCAAGCAATAGATACCAAACTTCGTGCCTTGTCGTAAAATTTAACTGACAGTAAATTGGTTTGGCAGGTCATCGCTCATCACTACTAATGTTGCCACGGGAACCATATTTTCGTGGGTAGCTTTCTCAAGCATTTAAATATTACTGTTTTAAATAAAAAAATCAGAAACGTTTGTTTCTCTAACTTTTACATTTTAAGATCATTTTATTGTTTTTTTGTTACTTTTTGGGTAATTTTAATTGCTTTTGAAGGCTTTGGAAAAAGCAAGAAATCCAAGATGGCGGATCCAAGATAACCGCCACTTTTGGGAATCATAAAATAACTTCCACGAAAAGTTACGTCATCAGATCATGTTGTGGACCTCAAAAAGACCTCTTTTTCCGAAGTAATTTACCCCCTTCACGTTTCGTTGGTAAAGCTTTAAGTAGCGCTTCGACTAAGAGGGAAAGAGAAATCGGCACAGGAATGCAAAGAATGTCGCGCGCGACCGCATCATAATTGGCTTATTCAATTAAAATGCAACGATTTGATTGGTTGAAATTACTTTCTCTTCGTATTTTCTACGAAAATTGTCGATTGCACGCTCGTAGCCTTCAAGTATGGAACGATCATGTGCCGATCTATTGTTTGGCAGTTTATCGGGCAATTCGTATGTGCGCGAAAAAAGTTACGAGGGCTTTGCCGTCGTATCTCGAATTTCATGGCATGTCGGCGGTCACGTACGCAGTGAAAGTAATCTGTATCGGGGAATCGAAAAAGCGTCTCGAAGGCATGTTGAGGCTCTTCTCTGTTTTTGGCTGCTTGTTTTTCAGTATCTTGACCCAGAAGATCTCGTAGTGTGGCGTCTGTATGCCTAACTTAGTGGAAAATTGTATTTCAAGGCCGCAAATCGACTGCCTGCCCGCGAGACGCTGAGAACGTCTGGATTTAGGCGACACGGGGAAGCTGCATCAGAAAGTGCCGCTAAAATTCTTTGCGTGGTTAACAGGGATAAACTTGAAGAGGACTTTTATCTCCACAGAGGATTTTTTTAAACTTGTCGCAACAGCAAAATATCTACATGTACAGCTGTTGAACGTCGAATGGTGTGTGAAAATATCTGACCTGGCAATATTCAAAGCGAAAGTGTACCTTGGTCGCTTGAGAAGCATAAACATTTCTTTCAACGAACAATTGACCGTTCTTTCTGTTGCCTGTTTATGCTCTTACAGCTCTGTACGAGGAATCTGTGCAAGCTTAAGGGGACTCAAGCTAGAAGAAAGATACCTATTATTTCTGGTGAAGACTTTCCCGCGACTTGGAAATGGACAAACACATACACTGGAAGGCGATATTTTTTGAAGATTTTTGATGAACATTAACAGTTTGTAAATGTATCAGAAAATACACGACAAACGTTTGCGCATATAACGCCACAAGTCATCGAAAACCTTGTATTTTCATTTTTATTCTGTTGTATGTTATTGTTTTGTTTCGCGCAGGAGGAGTCGCGCGCTATTCGGGTGTCTGATTTTCCGCGAACATTTGAACCAATGGTCTTACATGTAAGTGATATTTCTGTCATCGCGAATACGGAAAACAATAGATATTTTGATTATACAAAGAGTTGAATTCAAAGATGTAGCTTTCCTCACATACAATTTCGCTGAAATTACGCTGTATTACTTGTTGCCTCAAAACATATATCGTGTGTTAAATTAGGCTCGGCAATCGCACTATAAAGATTATTTTTCTGAGAAAGTCTGTTTGAATTTCGCGCTAATGCTCCTTTGGCCAATGAAAACTTTGTTACTAATTTAATTAGTAGTTAACAGCGGGCAACGTTGCAACGGTTCCCGGTGCCGCGGGCCTATTGTTTTCACTTTCCGTCCTAGGTGAAGCGCTACTTAATACTATCGGAATTAAGCAGGGGGTACCCTTCCATTTCCTTAAAATAAAATTTTTTAAACTTAATTGTGCTAAATTACACATTTCTGGATCATTGTTTGCTTCTTTATTGGTTTAAATTAGTTTTTGACCAATTTTAGTGGTTTTCAGAGATTATGAAAAGAGCAAGAAGTCTAAGATGGCGAATCCAAGATGGCCGCCATTTTGGAAATCATGACCTAATTTCAACATCATATGACGCAATCAGGTCTTGTTGCGGACCTCAAACGAAACATTTTTCTTCTCTCAAAGTTTCGTTGTCTGATAGGTTTACATACCTTTAATACCCTGGGGATCAAGGACAGGATGCCCCCCTCCCCTCCTCAAGGTTCAGGAACAAAAAGAGAGTCCAGTGGTTAATATTATGCTATGGTTATTATGGACAGTTGCCTTGCTGTTGCTGGAATTTTGTGAAAATTACCGTTAAATTAAAACCAAATACGTAACTAATAATTTGCAAAAAGAGAAGTAAAACAAGTCAAAACATGTCAAAATTTGGTAGCCATATCCCGACGCGGCTGTACGCTGTACACAGACACGTAACACTTTACACGTGGGTTTTCGCATTCTCTCTCGTAAGAAACTCAATAGCAAGAAATTTTGAACTTATTCAGTCTGGGAGGAAGAACTTTACAAAGGTGTAATAGAAGTTCTAATATAAGAAACGAATGGTGTATTTTGTCTTGAGGAATACCTTTTTCGGACAAAGAAATTCAATTAAATGATAAATGAAAAGTGTAGTTTAAGCAAGGTAAATCGTAATTTGAAGCAAGATGACTCTGAATTGATTCAGTCTTTCACCTGTCCATAGCTCACCTTGTCATTACGTATGTTAACATACCAGAAAATCTTGCCTAAGAGGCCTTCCCTTAAGATGGTGTGCGTTTCATATAAGGGAAAACAATTTCTTACGTATAAATTTTTTCATCTTTCAAGGAAAACCGACACCTCCTGTTATTAACAACAAAGGAACTGATATAAATGGTTGCAATATCAACCTCACATGGAGCCCTCCAAGAAATGATGCATGCCCCACCACGGAGTACATAATACACTACAGAGAAGCAAGTTCACAGCATAATGAAACTGACTGGCGACAAACTTCCGTTTCCCAAGTTGCAAAAACCTTCTTTTATATTCGGCTCCTGTGTGACACGAAATATGAATTTGCAGTGTCCGCGCATACTGGCAAAATGGAAAGTGACTGGTCAGACTATTGGCAAGTAAAAACCAACACAGGTGGGATATTAGCTTCAACTTTTTTCTCTTAAAACGAGGGAGAACGAGACATTTGGTTGACTGCGGAAACTTGTGGCAACAGTACAATACATGTACTTGGTCATTTTCCTTATGCTAAATTAAGGCATAATTACAATCTTTTATTCTTATATCAACCTCCTTATTACTTGTACAAGGTAACCTATTAACTTGAAGCTGTCCTGTTTTTTTTTTTTTTGCTATACCGAGTCTTACTAGGTAAAATAAACGTGTTCACTTTCGTTGCATGTGTAAAAATATCGTAAGAAGAAAAAAGTTTGTAAGATCTTCATATAACACTGGTGATAGCCTAGCTACCTTGCGCTTTATTAGAACGTCGAGCAAACAAGAAAGAAAGAAAGAAAGAAACCGTTTTCAAATTTCGTGGAAGGTTCGCACCTTTCTGTCGAGTAGAGTATGATGACAAACAGTGCATATTTCTTTTCGACCACAAATCAAACGTTTTACTATCCTGCGCGCTTCCGTCTCCTGTTTCCAATCTGTGTCCCTTTTCAGTAGCTGTACGATACATTTCGTGTTAAAGATTAATAAAATTGTTCAGTTTTTAAATTCTGATTACTGATTACCTTTCTTGGTCACACGATATCAGGACGCGAAGACATTTATTTCGAGTTTCAAGTAGATCAGCTTACATTTTTAGCACGCAACGATCACGTTGTTAACGTTAAAGTCTTGTCGCATATGACTCACGATCCGATTTATTTACAACATAAAACGTATACTGAAAAAATACACTTACATTTTATCTTGCAGTTAAAACTGAGGAAACATTATCCACCAAAAAGGGTGCAGACATCGTTAATAATAATTCTACAGAGATATCTGGCATAGTTGCTGGATTTGTTGTTGCTGTAATAATTTTGGTGGTCATTTGCTACAGGAGGAATAAAAGGAAGGTACGCGGAAATCCCGCCTCAAAGAGGTACGATAATTCATGTTATTGAAATACTACCGGAAGATATTTTAATAATTTACATGAAGGGAGATTGAGCCATCTAGAAGAGTTACCCTTCTCTAACTACTGTATTTCCCAGTTTCGTTTCCATGACAAGTGGGGTCTCCCTAGGGCGAGGGATAGCCTATCTGCTTTTGGGGAAACTCTCCTAGCGTGACCAATATTTGTTTGTTTAAGGCGTGCAAAAGCTCGAGGTAGGGTGAGTCACATACCCACCGAACTCATGAAATGGCTTCGTGCGGTAAAACCAGGGGAATATTTTCGTCCTTGTCTGTTCGCAAAATCAAATAAGCAGAAAGAAGGAAACAAAGCGAGTCGTCACTCCAAAATATAGTTGTCGAGAGACAGCCACAAGGAGAAACAACAAGAAAATCAAAATGCAAAAGAGCAGTGACGGCGCAGTCAGTATGAGCACCCAACAACCCAAAGAAGCTGTCGAGGAATGAATTAGGTACATCTTGAAAATAAAAAAAAAACGTAGTGCGAATTTAACGACGCGACGTCGAAGCGATAGAGTCAGGTTATAGACCTCGACTTTAACCGAAATGATAACCCTAGGGATAACCCTTTGCATGTAAAGGGCCTACCTTCTAACCCCTTCTAACCCTAAGCAGGGACCGCGCGGTCTATTTGAAAGTGGGGGCTAACTGGATCGCTCAAGTGTAAGGGGGTAGGCGGGGGGGGGGGGGCAGCCTTACGCGAAAACTTTCTCCAACAATGCATCTAGGGCGGCCAAGTGTGCCAAGTCAGTTTACACAGTCCCAAAATAATGGACCTTGACATGTTCTTTGATCTCTACTCACATTTTAAGACGAGTCTGGCATGATATAAACCTAAACATTTTTCTTAAAACTTGTACAAGCAAACCTGTACAATATTTTATCATTACAGAACAAAGCCAACTGAGAAAGCTGAGTTTAGTATCATGAAATACATATTTCACCAAAGCCAGTCTGTCGGTATGTCTTAACTGCTGAACGCCTTTATTTGTCATCGTTACAACTGAGGGAAAGACATGTTTCGGCAGCTTTCCTAGACGCAAAGTTTACGTGCATAGCGATACTTGAAGAAGTGACGACCGTAATGTCGGTAATGCCCGGGGCAGACAAGAACGAGAGTCAACAAAAGTTCAAACTCTTTAAGAGCAGAAAAGAGTCAATGACAGTTCACAAGAGTTATAGGCAAAACGAGAGCAACAGTTTCAACTTCCATCAATTCAAGTGACTTACAATCTGAGCAGGTTCAAAGGCTTCGATAGTCCCCTAGAGTGCATATGAGTTTCAACTAATAAAGCCAAATGAGAGCAAGGCGATCGATTTGAACACTTGGGTCTTGAGTATTCCGTTCCTGTTTGGTCTATATGCAATGAAAATTAGATCTAACTGGGGAAAACTGAGAACAGACTAACCCTGAAACTGATTGATTCTCTAACTTTTTTATTTATTTTTTCAATGGCACCAAACAGTTGGGGGGGGGGGTTAAAGCCCCGTCCGCCCACCCCTCGCGTGGTCCCTGCTAGGAGGACCACGTCTCTCCATGTAATCAGGCCCTAAGAATCATCCAGGAAGGTAGAGCAAAGTAATAGAAATCATAGATTTCATTCCTGTTACAAAATTGATGCTCCTCCTACTCAAGTAATTAAACTGACCAATGCATGATGTGCCATTTTAAAGCGTGGATTAAGTGTTAATTTCATATACTGTACAAATCAACATGTGTCAAAAAGAACTTTTTTAAGGGAAAAATGAAAAGTACCCAGTCACTTATGGGTTGTGATATTAGTCCTAAAACAGTTTCTAGAATCATTCCAATCCTCAAACACTGAGAGAATGCCTGAAGTGAAGGCAATAATTGGCAGCATGTTGCCTTTACTTCCTCATGATCGCGACAGTATAACACGTATTAGGGCGGTACTTTCAACATGGATTATGTGTAAGAAGGAACTGGCAAAGGACCGTATGCCCTGAAAACGCAATCACAACAGTCAGAGGCTTCAATGTTAACTGCAATATAGATAACCTGATTAGTTAGGAGCGCATTATACTTACACGTGATTACTTGCTTAATGAAATCAGTATATTATTTTATTAAGATTGAAGTCTGACATCGTTCCCTTACTGCTTCGGGAATTCCCACCCGAGCGAGTGACCTTGATGGAGGAGCTTGGTCGAGGTGCTTTTGGAAAAGTTCATAAAGGAGTTCTGAGGGAATCACCAAAAGCTGAAGTATTTTTCAAGCCCGTGGAGGAAAGATTGCAGAACTATGAAGAAAGAGTGGTTGCCATAAAAGTTCTACTTGGTGAGTAAATCCTCAGTGTATTATTTATGTAAACTATCTCTTTTTCTTCTTTTACACAGGATAATTGACTTGGAGAGTAAAGTTAGTGCCTTTCACCATCATTTTAACAATGATTTTAATTAACAATGCAGTGGTACCCGTCGTTCGACGTTAATCTCGGAACCACAAGTGGGGTGTGGTGGGCGGCTTCCGTCATTGCATAACTGCCTCAAAATGCTTCAAAAGGAAAACACCCATGCCCCGTTCACACTAATGCGTTTTTGTTTGAAAACGCATACTTTTTTGTGCATTACAAGGTGGTGATCTCTTCTATGATATTGCTCCTCTGTCTCTCACACACCGACCGACAACATCCAGGAGAACACCAACAGGCTTAACCTCCTCTGGCAGCTAGTTTTGCTGTCTATGAGCTGCAGTAGGACGAAAGTTATGTCAGTTAACTTTGCCCGGGCGTAAGCAGTAAAAAATGAAAGACACAACCTAGAGTTCATAGTCTCTTTCACCTGCCTTGGAAGTGTCGTCAGTCATGCCGGAAGCACAAACAAGGATATCATCAACAGGCACAGCAAATCAAAAAACCACCTTTGCAAGGCTAATGCAGGTTTGTAAGTCGGCCCAAAACAATACAGAAACAAGTTCTGTAGATCTATTGGAGGTGTAGAATATCAACACTACTTTGTCGTTCCGAGTGGTGGAAATTGGTCAAACAGGATCTTGACAAGTTAACCAGCTACCACAAATCTTCCCTGCCCAAAATTCTCCGCAAATTATGGCCTAGAACTATCTCGAATAACGACCTTCTTTAGCTGACAAATGAAGTTGACATGAGTATGATTTTCATGGAGCGGCGTTGGAGATGGATTGGACACGCGCAACATCTACTCCCAAAATTGCAGTACAGTGGACACCAGGAAGATAGCGTAAGAGGGGCGTCCTCCTTAATATAATCTGAGCTGGAATTCAGTTGAAAAAGAGGTCCAAAGACCGGGTGAAATGGAGAGCCTTTGTCGCTAGACTTTTCGCCAGCCGCGCTGTGGCCTGACTGACTGATTTGTGAGGACGAAGATCTTTTTGTCCGTTTTCAAGACACCAAAAACGTATTAGCGTGGGCGGGACGTCAGCCTTCGGTTGCTGCCCGCTGGTCACAAACGTCTTTGCGTACCCTAATCCCATCTGGCCATTCAATCTTCGTGAACGATTCGCACGTAAAAAGCCACAAACAATGAATATATTTCGAAATCATACAAGTATTATCATATACACTAAATTGCAAAAGCGTTGTCATACAAAACGAACAAAGAAAATGGAAAAGGCTAAATAGGCATGCAAACTGCATTCTCTACCGTTCAGAGTGATTTTACTACTTAATCCGTGAAATAGATACTAAAACAATTAGGCACTATTACAAACTAATTATATTGTTTTCTTTTGTCTACTCTTGACCATTAGACACTCATTTTAAGATACTTTTTCAAGGGCTAAGTAAAACTACACCACCTTAATATTGAGTCAATACAAGGTAATTTGGCCACCTTAAGGAGATTCAAAAGCTGACGTTTTGAGGGTTAGATCCTCGTCAGAGCGAATATTTTGCGTCCAATATTCTTTCAGCTTTCAGTTTTACATGACAACGTAGTTGGAATTAGGTATTATTCTGAGGTATATATTCTGAAATAAACTCTCTGTATTCGCGTAGCTGTCTGTTTATTTGGCCTAGCTCTTTATGGTTTTCATTTGTTTCCAGAAAGAGCTGGAGAGGAAAGCAGGCGACAGTTTCTTCAGGAAATTGAGCTCATGAAGGAAATTGGTTTTCACAGGAATGTCGTAAGCATGCTAGGCTACTGGGTCAGGTCAGAGCCCATCATGTTAATCTTGGAGTATGTCCCACATGGGGATCTTCTTCAGTGGCTTAGAAACAAAAGGCAGCAGGTGAGAATGTACTTGTATTCTGCCAATTGACTCACAATGGTGTTTTAGGACGGAGAAATTAAAGGAAGTGAACTGGGAGGAAGGGGGAGGTTTATTGCCGTACGTGGTCATACCTGTTCAACTGGTAACACTTTGACGGTGTAAGTTTAATAGTATTAAGAAATGAAAATGTCAATAACCTTAGATTAACGTGAAAATCTTAGTGTATAGTGTCAACAAAATTAATAAGTTACAGTTTATTTTATCACTCAAATTTCTCATATGGTTTTAACCGTGTGGTCCTAGGCTGTTCGAAAACCTTCCCTCTTCGATTTCCATCTACTCCTTTGAATTCAGATCTTTAGATTGTCGTTGACCTAACACAACATAAAGGCCTTAATTTACAATACTCGTATTTCTTTTCTCAATTCTTCAGCTTACGCTAAAAAATACGATTGATGTTGACGTCATTTTAGAGCTGGAACCTCATTCAATGCAACATGAAGATATTGACCACAGAGGTTCAAAAGTACGCTCCGAAATCATGGATACTGAAAATGGCTCAGAAGAAGATGCCAAGGAAGGAGAAATGAGAAAAGAATATAAAGAAGGTAGAAAAGAGAAGAAATCTGAAGCCCAAAATTATGATGATAAAGCCTCGGACGTTCGATATGTCAATGCTCACTCTCAGGACTTCATGTTGAAAGAAATCGGCCCGTTCAAAGGCAAGGAGACTCACCAAATCGGCTTTGAAAACGAAACGAGCTGCTTACAAACAAACAAGGAAGATAACTCTGACGAACGTGTGAAAGAAGGGAAAATTAAAACAGGAAACAAGGAATATGAAACGGATGAAAAAGCAGAGGGCAAAAAGGACGATGGTAGATTGGGCTTAACAGCACAAAGCGAAGGCGACGAAAACAAGATTGGATGCAAGCGAAAAGAATGGATAAATGAGGTCCAAGACGACAAGGAAATAAAAACGAAAACCAACACTACCCGGCAAATCAACACTGGAGCTTGGTGTATGACACTAAGTAGCGGGGGGCCAAACGCTCAGGAGCAGGAACATATTCTAGATGCTTGCTTGAACACTGGTAGTGAAGAAGCCTTGAGACTGTCTAGCACCTTCGAAGGTTCAGGAGTAAACAATGAAATGAGCGTTGTGATAGGGGGCGACGAGAAAATGAAACAAACAGAAGAAGGCGAAATACGAAAAATGGAAGACGACAACAAAGAAACAAAGAAGAGTAACATTAGCAGCTTAGATATGAACATTTTACCTCAACAAAACATCTCGTGCCAAACAAATCCTTTGAATGGTAACGAAGAAGTAGACCAACTGATTGTGCCCACCCTGGAAGAGGTCCACGTTCCAATGAAACCTGAAGACAACAAAAATGAAACTCATGAAGAAGGTTCCATTGCAATCATCAAGGAAAACACAGAAGTTAAGATCACCATTTCTCCTGATGATGATAACAACGATAATGTTATCTCGGCTGAGGATCTTCTTTGCTTTGCGTGGCAAACAGCTCACGGGATGGTAAGACCTACCAACTTAAACTTACGTTTAAACTTAAATAAATAAGCTTCCCCTTAGCTTTTCCTTCTCTTCTCCTTTAACATATTTAACGTTTGTTCTATGCCATCAAATAGTACAATAGCTTACACCCAACAGGCACAAACCGTAGAGTTTGCTTTGAGTGCATGTACCACTGGGATAACTGTTCATTATACAACTGTTTCATTATATTGCCGGTTTTCACTGTCACACCATCAAAAAATAAATTCGAAACCATTCAATAACAGAAGCTACGAATTCAAATGTTACAAAAAATGAATAATTAAACAACTTCTTCAAGTCTCAGGTCTGTGCGGTACACCGTTCTTGAGTTATTTGCCGAAAGGCTATCTCTAAAAGCAGGAAGGGGGAGGTGAGGAAGGGGAAACGGTGAACGGGGAATGGGGAACGGGGAATCTCTAAAATAGGGAATCTCTAAAACGGGGAATCTCTAAAACGGGGAATCTCTAAAATAGGGAATCTCTAAAACGGGGAATCTGCGGGGCTAATCGAATTTCGCAAAAATTTCCCTCGAAAATTTTGAATGTAAGCAACACTTTTCCGCAATTTGTTAACTCAGTGGAATATGCAACACTAAGTTGATTATGAACTTGGTGTTCCGTCAATAGCGAGCTGTCCTAAGCTGTATACTTTCCACGGCGGGGTAATTTTCTTTTCAACCCAGCGTTTCACTTGAACTTTATCATCACCACTTTATCATCACCAGAACAACTTACAGATTTTTGGTAGCCTTCCTGAAGTGTTTACGACCTATACTCGTCGGCCTTCATTTTTGTTAAACAGAGCCTACGCAGCCGTTATTTGGGTCGTCACAACGGAGCGTTGCGTGATGACCCAAATGCACATAGGAGACTCATGGAGTAGAAACTGTGGTACCGGTGCACGTGCGAAATATTTTTAATTTCGGACATCGCCTGCGTGCAAACATGAATTATTCCTTCCGTCAATTCGTGTATATGTACGCAGACTACGTACGCGAATTTAATTTATGTTCCTTTTTCGTCTTTCCTCTTTTGTTTCGTTTTATTTCTTTTTCGTTTTGTTTCGTTCCATTCGATTTTGTGTTCGCGGTTAAACAAATTACAGCTTTGTTACAAATTAATGGAAGCACTGCTTAAAGAACTTGATTAACCCTATTTAGCCTGGGGGGGGGGCACATTGTGCCCGCGCTGACTTTAACGAGCTATAACTTTTAAACGGCTGGCCGAATAATCACCAAATCTCGTGACCTTTCCTAAAATTTATCAGAGAATATTTTCCTGTGTCAATGACGTGTCTATGATGATTGACGTTTCCATAGCAACCGTCTTCTCAGGAGTGTATTTTGACTATTTTCGGTCGTTTTTTCAGTCGTTTTTTCAGTTTTTACCCTCAGTTTGTAAGAAAAAGGTAATCCTTTGCTTTTTTGTGCTCATTTTGATTAAGTATGTTTCCTAGAACAAATTCATATATTTTTCGATGTCGTCATTGTCAACTGTATGACTGCAGGTTTGGGATCCAAGATGGCGGCCTAAAATTCAAAATGGCGGGCTTGTGACGCCATTATGACGTCATGACACGACATGATTGACACGTCATAATACCAATCTGTTAAGCTAATGACGTACTAAATACGTGCCAAGTTTCATCACAAGAGCGTTAATACTTTTCGAGATCTGTAGGGGGGGGCACTTTGTGCCCCCCCCCCAGGCTCAGAAACTCAAAAACAGCCCAGGCGAAATAGGGTTAAGGAAGTTACCTTACGCTATATGTTTCTTGTTACCAAATGAATCGATTTGCTCAAGTAAGCCAAACAGACTCTTGCAATTACAGTAAATACGTTTTTCACGTGCATTTATAAGTCTCACAGATCTCAGACGTTTTATGGGGGGAGGGGAGGGGTTGGTTCGCTCCATGGACCATTGATTTCACTCCATGCGTTTGAAAAAAAGGATCACACGATCACAAATTCGATGACCACAAGCTGACCCAAGATCTGTAAACTTGAAAATGCGATGGATGAATCTCAGCTCGCAATCATCATAAATACTCTCTCAAGTAACGCCGTTCCTGAAATAAAAGGTCGCCCTATACTAGTTGTAAACATAAACTTGAGGAAAAATTCAGGAAAAGTGTTATTAAGGGCAAGAAATGTTACGGCGGGTAAAAATTCATTCATCGAAAGTTGAGCGTTGCCGATCTTGGCCAATCTTGCAGTCCATAAACTTGTGATCACGTGGTTATTTTTTTCAAACCGCGGAGTGAAATCAATGGTCCGTGAAGAGAGCTTAAAAACCCTTCTCAAGGGACGTCTGAGATCCGATCGTACATCAACAGCTAGCTTGCCAGCCATGAATACCAGAATCCTACAAAGTCAGCGAAATCTATCACTCATAATGTGCGACCTTGACCTTTTGGCCCCACTGAGCTGAGCTTCCAAGGAACCGATGCTATGATTTGAAGGTTAGCCATTTCAGAGATTCCCTATTTTAGAGATTCCCCGTTTCAGAGATTCCCTATTTTAGAGATTACCCGTTTTAGAGATTCCCTATTTTAAAGATTGCCCGTTTTACAGATTCCCTATTTTAGAGATTCCCCGTTTTACTGATTCCCCATTTTTGAGATTCCCCATTTTAGAGATTCCCTATTCTAGAGATTCCCCGTTTTAGAGATTCCCTATTTTAGAGATTCCCCGTTTTAGAGATTCCCTATTTTAGAGATTCCCCGTTTTTAGAGATTCCCTATTTTAGAGATTCCCTGTTTTAGAGATTCCCTATTTTAGAGATTCCTTATTTTAGAGATTCCCTATTTTAGAGATTCACTATTTTAGAGATTCCCCGTTTTAGAGATTCCCTATTTTAGAGATTCCCCGTTCCCCGTTCCTCGATTCCCCGTTCTTGCTTTTAGAGATATCCTTTGCCTAAACGTTTCACTCAAATTTATAGAGCTCACTATGCAGACGCCAATAATAATTGGATTATGCTAAATTTTGTTAACTTATCAAAAGAAAAGTACTGATAACAGAAAATTTTTGCTAAACTTGTGTAACTTCTCAACCTATAGAAAACGGCAGAAAATAAGTCGAAAGCAAAACAAAGTTTAACATATATTATAAAATACACTTTCGCACACGTACAGAGCACCTGCTTGGTCGTGATATTCTATGCCAGCCTTTATAATAATTATAGGTATCATCCGGTACTTAAGATCCCAATGTTACTTTTTCACGGTCTGTCTTTTTATAATTTATGTATGGGTCTCGTTTCTTTAGATTTCCTTTCCCCACAGTGACAGCTTATGTCTTGTTTACTTAGCCTTTTATCCCTGTTCTATATACAGGATTATTTGGCCAGCAAAGGATTTGTTCATCGTGATTTAGCTGCCCGTAACGTTCTTCTTGGTGAAGGCAGGACCGTGAAGATTGCTGATTTCGGTCTGCTGCGTCACACGAGTGATGATGAGATATACGAGGTAAAGACCACAAAAAAACTGCCCGTCAAATGGACGGCACCCGAGGCGCTAAGGAACGGCATATATAGTTCTAAGAGTGACGTGTAAGTATTCAGCATAATCTCTTACAACGTATATATAGGTAGGACAATTTAAATTATAAATGTATTGTTTACCACTGACTCATGCAGGCTCTTCACCACTTGTACACTGGTCTCGTGGTGACCACAATCATCTTTAACGGTCATATTTAACAACTAAACTAGGATGACAACAAAATGAACGTGGCGTTGGCTGTTGTTCATAGAGACTGAGTGCTGATGTATTTTTACACCGAAACAGAACTTAAAATTTAATCTCTAAAAATATAGATGATTTTTGGAAAGTTACCGTGGTCTATCAATGCGCTAAATGAACTCATTCCTCTCTGCTTTTTACTAATATCATATCGTACACAGTGTCCTTGAACTAAATGAAATTTATTGGGATTTTCTGTGTAGTTGATTAACATCGTTGTTTCTTGATTCAGTCATTTAGTTGTCTAAAACGCGGGGTTTTCAATGAGTCAATAGTAAAATTGACTATCGTTTACAGAAAACACGGACGAGTACAGCTGTTTACTACAATCCCGGCCGCAAACCTTGAAACAGTTGGTGATCGTTGGCTTCTCCTTCCCCTTTTCAATGTTGTCTCAAGCGCCAAACTGTTGAAATGTGGTCAGCATTGGTGTGAAAATGGAAAATTCGACTTTTCTTCATTCAGTTAAATCTAGGAAACTACATTTGTGACAATTTATTTTAATCTAGAATTTTATTCGTTGTGTTTTAGATGGTCTTTCGGAGTATTTCTGTGGGAATTGGCTACCATGGGTAAGAAGACGTTCCTTTTCCGTACAATTTAAGCCCTGTGAAAGAAGTGTAGATTAACATTGCAATGTGACATCAAAACTGATGTCTGTAAGAACGCCAACGTCTACTGAGAACTGATGCTGAGTGACAAGAGAAAAAGAGGACCGTGTCCGATGTTTGATTTAACCACCGTTCACGATCGTCGGCGAAATAGTGGATTTCTGAAACAACAGGCATTGTATTGTATTGCATTGCATTGCATTGTATTGTATTTATACCTAATCGTACCTTTATGGTACGCTTCGGCGGCTTACCGTACCCAAATTGGAGTTAGCCAATCAGAAGCCTTGTTTACTGTCATGATTTTCTACGATATCAAGTCACTGACCTGATATCCTGCGATATCATGGACAGTTTGTGAAACTCGCATTTTTTTGCAGACTTTAGAGGCAAAAATTACAACAGAAATACAACGAAACGTAAAACTATTACATTTGTTAAACGAGAAAGTAATTTGTTTAACGGTAAGAGAGGGGAAAAAATACAATTTCGCGCCAAAATTGGAAGCGGCTACACTGGCGGGCGCTCGCGTGAACTTACGGACAGCGCTGATACTTTTTTGGTTTCAAAATGGAGCCGGATTTTCCAAATTTCTTTCTTAACTTGGACTTCCAAGATTCAGAAAATAAAACTCCAAACAAAAGAATTAAATAAAATGGCAGATGAGGAGTTAGAGAAGAGTATTGACGACCAGAAAAGTGTAAATACGTGTCGCTCTACAACGCCTGACTGATCACGGTAACTGAAAAAAAAAACGCCGGGTTTTAGGACGAATTTGGGTACGGTAAATACCTAATAGCACCTTTTTTGGTACTCTTCGGCAGCATATCAAGCTCGTTTGGTCTCACCATGGGTATTTTGGCCCGACTGCGTCTCGCCAAAATACGAACCATGGCTCGACCAAACTCGCCTGATATGGTACGGTATCGCATAGCATGGTATGGGATGGGATAGGATGGGATGCTACAATCTCGGGCAAAACTGTTGAGACACTTCGGAATGAATGAGAACTTTGACCTTGAAAACCACTTACCACAACAAATCTTTCCCCTCTCCCCCTTGTCAATGTTGCTTTGCCACCAAAACTCCCCTGATGAATCCTCAGTCCTTCCAAACAACAATGAGTGAGGGGAGGGGGCAGGGAAAGCATTTCTGCGATCTTGTCGGTGTTTCCATCCAGGGAAAATGAGAAATACGCGCGCTAATTGTGTTTGTCTCAACTAGTTTTGTCCAAGATTGTATGTTAATGTAAACTTCCAGATGCGTATTACAGCTAAGGGGTACGTGAGGTGGGAAGACTTCAAGAAAAGGCGCCTATGGCAGCTGTTTATCAGTCCATTTGTAATTTCAAACTACCCAACCAACCCACGAACGAGAGTATAAAAGCCAAACAACAACAGTGAAAACTACATCCTCTACTTCTGTAGAACAAAACAACAGCATACTTTTCTCAACCAATCAGAATTTAAACCAAAACCAATCGTGACTTACTCGCACGCGTTTTGCCGCGCTTGAAACTAATTACATGTATTTGCTTCAATTTCTGATCGGTTCATTTCGTTTTTTGTTCCTGTTGTGACAGGTTTGAGTAATTAGTTTGGTTTTGGTTTTACGACACCCATTTGAAAACCGCTCTAAGGTTTTAAGCATGAACTAACCAGTTTTTGTAATACCCCTGTTGGTGAACCTGGCCAAATTCAAACGCTGTCTTGGATTTCCCGCACTGTCTTCTGTCGCCCTGTCAACCCGATCTGGGTGTTTATAGTCTTTTTTTTCTTTTATGTCTCTTTCACTTATTTATCACCTTATTTATTCACTTATTGTCCCTTATTGTTCACTTTTTTAAGAATATACTTGGTGAATATTATTGGTAATTTTAACTAAACGTCTCTTGGTTCTTCTTTGTTGAATTACAAGGGGGCATCCCATATCCTGGAATAAGCAACAGACGGATGTACAATGTTCTAAAGACAGGATATCGTATGGGGAAGCCGAAAACGTGCAGTGATGAGATGTGAGTGTCTAACCACCGACTTTTGATTAGACTGTATAAAATTTTCCGCTTAATTATGGCTATTCGGCCAATACAATGTCTCAATTGAAAGGCAACTGGATAGGACGTTTGATGGACGGACGAAGAAAAAGTTCCTAGATACGTCACCGCGTCCAAGAATTGACAATTTTACAATCCGATCATTTGTTTCCAGTTATTCTTGATTCTTTGTTTGATTTCCCACCCCTCTCTCCGAACGCAAAATGTCATTTATCCAGTTTCTCACACTACAAAATACACACCTATTGTTAATAACGTAAACGAAAATGGCTATTTACTGTCAACAGGTACGAGTTAATGCTGGGCTGTTGGAAGCGTGATCCAGATGAACGTTCGACATTTGCACAACTGATATCAACATTGGAAAGAATGATGACAGCGGACACGCCTTATTATGATTTTAGTAACTTGGATGAGACCGAGCAATGTTACAGGAACGTAGTTGCTAGCACCAGTGAAACAGAAGAACTAGATACAAAGTTTTAACTGCCTTCATACTACTAAGTTATAAAGACTGTTTTTTTTAAAGTTTGTAAAGCAAAACTAATGTAGCTCCTCGAGATTTGCTTGTAAGCTAAGGGCGCTTAACAGGTCCAGGTCCACGTTGGATCAGACAGTTGGATAAGGCCAGTTCGCTTCAGTTGTTGTTGTTGTTGTTGTTGTTGTTTTAACTGAGTTCACTTACCATCTGTCAGGAAAAGCTGGCTAGATTTTTCAGTTAGAATAGGTTCACTTCAGGTGCTGTTTTTAAATAAGCACAACATGAAACTGAGGTCTTTTTCCATCTGTCGTGACTGCTAGCTGGCCCGCGAGCTGGATCGTTCCATTAATTAGCTAAATAGTATATATCTTTTACTTTTTAAATGAGGTCACTTTCCGTCTGCCAGGTCTAGCTGTCTGGATCGTTCAGTTACCACATAGAACGCATTAGTTCGCTACTGGCTCTTGCCAAACTGGCCCAGTTCTTGGAGTAACCCTTGCAAACTTTTCTTCCCAAGGAGCCACGCGCGGGAAGATTTAATATAGCACAGTTGACAGCTAGTGCCAAGAATGAAATGAACAGGTTGGTGTCGCGCAAATTCCACTTAATTTCCCCATGGGTCTGCTCAAGAGGACTGGCGTTTTCCTTTAATATCAAGGCCAGTAAGAACCAGTTCATTTTTGAAACGTTGTTATGCACGTTTGTTCAACATCTTTTAAAAACACTGTGTGATAGATTACAACCATACTCAGAGTAGTAAGCGGCCCATTTACTATTTATAGTATATCATGTATCACTTTTTGAGCGGTATGTTAAAATTCATAAAAAGGAAAAAGTGTAGGGACCCTTGCTTCATTTCAATAATGCGGGTCCAGTTTTTAATTGATAGCTGCGTCCAAGTTATCTTTTTCGACTAGGAATTTACCTCTCATTTGTCTGTCCTTTTTTTTCTTTTGTCATTGTAATCTACTTTATAGAGCATGAAAGAGGAAGGAAAGAAAACCTTCTAACCGTATGTATACGTAACTTCTTATCAGCAAACTGGCCACATATGGACTTTATCAGTGCATGTTACGCCGCGACTAGTTCAAAATTCACAACGAGTTCTCGTTTGTACAAAATTCTTTGCAAGCATGTGGAAGCTCCACATTAGATAATACCGTTAAGTTCCGATAGTAACGAACCCCCGAAAGTAACGTCAAAACTTTGTGACTTCTAATAAATCGCGAAAATAGCGAGCCCCCGAAAGTAGCGAGTCCAAGTTTTTTTAATTACGTTATACACATGCCGAACGCCTTTATTGTTTTCCAATCCATAGTCAAATAATAGACGAATTCCTTCTCATTTGTCGTAAAAAAGGTGGTTATTGTTCATCGTGGTAAATACAATAAAAATAAAGTGTATATCGTTTGTCTCACGATGTAGTCGCTTGAGTTGTAGATCGCGTCGTTTCGACTGCTTACTGCTAGTAAGGCGATGAGGTCGATTGGTTGCACGGCACCATTTGAATTACGATGGTCGGCTGCGATTGGTGCGTTTCGATCCTCACTGTTCCGCTGTGAAGTTATTTCCCGAGAAGTCCGATTTGAAGTTGTTCCCTTGGCGGCTCGCTGATGTACCGGTCTCCTGTTGTGCTTCTTGATCGTTGGTATCCACGCTTCAGGAATTTCAATTCCGTTATCCCTGTTGATGTTATCAGGGTGAAGTCTTATGTGGATAGCTTCCTTGACCCTACGGGCGTACCAGTGTGAGTCTCGATCAATAAACTTTACCTCGTTCCAAAGCGGGTGGTGGCCGGTCTTATTGGCGTGCTCAGAAACGGCAGAGGTCTGGGTACAGGCGAGTCGATCCTCTCCTGCATAGATCCTTCTCATTTGTTTATCATTGCTGTTGTTTTTTTATCAGAGTATTGCTATATCTTTTACTTAGATATCACTGTTACATACCTTCTGTTTATAAAATTAAACGCCATCTTTATACCATGAAATACAAATAAAAGGTTTTTTTTAATATTATGTTGTTTATTTTTCATTTCGGAAAAAAGAGCTAGCGCTAGCTTTGTTTCATGGTTTTTGTTCTCAAAAAGTAACGACCCCCCGAAAGTAACGAGCCCCAAAGGCTGCTAATTCCGAAAGTAACGAGGGTCGCTACTATCGGAACTTTACAGTATGAACAAGCTTACCAGCTTACAGTTCACGGCATGAACGGCGAAATCACATGTCAACGATTAAAGCCCTGGGAAAATGGAGACGCGCCCAACTTTAATACCTCACTATCTCACACTAAACCCGTTTCCTTTATATTTCTTATCATTTTTCACTCATTTACTGTTGTATACCACAAACTCTGTTTTCAGGAATCCCCCGAAAAGACTAATTTTGTATATTGAATTTACCTTTAAATATTTTTAATATTTTGTACAGTTGGTGTGATATCCATATGGACTTTACCGACTCTATAAAATGTAGATGTAGATGTAGCATGATGTTCGCCTAACAAGGGTTCCCAGTGACGTGATCACCAATAACTTTGAAAACATTGAAGAAAAAACAGTAAGAATAGCTAGTAGTATTGTAAGAGAGAAAATTGCAAGCACCACACGTATTCGGTATCAAAATCTGCTATTCTGATATCGGTATCGAAATCTAGTATTCTGATATTCGGTATCGAAAATTTGCTAATTCTGATATTCGGTATCAAAATCTAGTATTCTGTTATTTAGTATATGAAAATCTGCTATTCTGATATTCGGTGTCAAAATCTAGTATTTTGCTATTCGGTATCAAAACACTTCTTATACCAAAGGTCGTCTACACGTCCTTTTTGTTACCTACACCCACATATATCGTAAAGGAGTTAAGGTATCAGGGTACCCCAAATGACAACATTGCGTTTTCCTCGTTTGAGCGTCAGGCGTTTCACAAGGACCCTAACAAACTATATATTTTCTGAAAGTTTAAGAGGCTGTCTCTGTAAAAACCACCCACTCAATTTCGCGTGAAAAATAAGTTTGCCTGAAACTCTGCCAACAGAAAGACTTTACCGAGGCTAGAACTAAAACAGGTTTGGTTTGGTTCAAAATGATTTTCTGGCCGCGCTGGGAGCTGTTAAACATTTTGTCCCATCTGGGCCCGATTCAACGTCTCGAAAATTAAAAATTAGGCATTTTTTGTGGCGTTGTAAAATTTTTGGTTCGCGTCATCTAGCAATGAATTTTCTTCTCTATTTAACCTGAAAGGCGAAATCAATCGTCATTTGAGCCCTACCAATCGCCGTCCGAACGAAGGCTGAAAATGCCGTTGATTTGGAAGCTTATTTTTATAATCTGGGACTTAGTTGACAGCTCTAGCTTACACAGCGGAAAAGTGTAATCCTTTGTCGGCACACATATGCAAAAATCCCTGTACGATTTCAGTATTTCAAAAGTTATGACCGTTTGTATCAGCACATTTGCCCGCATTTGCGATTTTTCAGCCTAATGCTAATCGACACATTTCGATCAGCTTTTGTCATAATACAGCTCACCTGCCTCGCAGCTTAGGCTTATTTCCAACTTCAGCCATTTTCCAGTTCCTGAGATAGCCCAATTCCACGACAGATCCTGTAAATAGATAGGTATTGCCTTCGAAGATTGAGCACGGCCTCTGCCGTGTCGCTTGTTAGCGAACCAAAACTCGAAACCGTGGCCACGTCTCCCGCTAGAAATAGGCGATTAAAACATTGATTTGTAGCCGAATTTCCTCGAGAATCGGACAACACACTATCCAACTTTGGTATTTAGGAAGATAATCGAGAACTGAGGGCTTAAATCTCGAAGAAACCTTTCCGCTAAATCGCCGAAAGCTGATGAAATATCGTCGACTTGTGTTGCAATGCTGCTTTCGCGAAGGTCCGCATAAATGGGGAAACCGCTGATTGCTTCAGAATTCTAACCGCTTTTTTTTTCAAAAATGGAAACCCACAAAAATTTCATACGAAACAGCATTTCATACCACACGTTTCATACCAAATATTATTTTGCAATATAGTCATAAATAACTATGCGTTCAATAAAATTGCGTTACTTGTATATTTACGTGACTACTTGTTGAAAGGGGATACTCCAGGTAAACACTAGGGGAAAAAGGTTCCCTTGAAAAAGAAATATTTTGCATTTTGTTTAAGTCTTTTTTTAGGCAAAATGTTTTGATTCGACAAAGTTTACGCAGTGCTGATTCTAGCGTTTTTGTTCTCTCTTTAAATGGCCTAGTCTTCAAATGCGTGGGATGTTTGAAGTTAATGACAGACGACAAATGCACGATCATAACAAAATAAATTCACTATTACACGTGTAATTTACTTCCTGTTTTTATCGAGAAAAGTCTTCAAAAAGCCTCACGTATGATCTCCAGGGCCCAAAATGTATACCCTATGTTTCAGTTTCCAACATTCAGATGTGCATTCTCTTTTAGAAGAGTATTTAATTCTGTCCTCGTACGATTATTTCGTTGCTTTGAGCCTTCCAATTTCCAGTCCATTTGCAGTCGAGTCTATGTTAGGGCTTCCCCGTTTAGTATTTCAGCTTTCAGTATTTTGATCCCCATAAGGTTCAAAACCCTCTAGAAAGTTGTTGCACACGATAATATACTAAAGTCGCCATTATTGAAAGCGTGTAGTTTTTGATGAACTGAAAAACTCTTTCTAGGGTCCCCTAAGACCTCCAAGTATAAGTGCTAGTGGATGAATTGCAATAAGCTAGCAATATCCCCAAGAAAACCAGGGTCCAAACATAAGCCCTCTTCTCTCCCTTCTCCCATAGAATATCGCCTGCTACGAAAAAACTTTCGCATTTCTTAAGACGACGTTAAGGCCCCCCAAGGCCTGGCCTTTCTAATACGACTGCTAATGATAAGAATACCCGTAAAATTATATTATATGCACAAAGTAAAACACATGGGGCCCTGAATAAAAACGGGTGTTCCGAAAACGCGGGGTCGGGGTGCGGACTGCGAGGTGCGGACTGCGGGGTCAACAAAACTGAAAAAATAAAAATAATAATAATAATAACAACAACAACAACAAAATTTAAAAAATCCGAAATAAAAAGGAAACAAAAATGGCTAAATACTTAAAAAGACAATTAAGAAATGCAAAAAAACAAAACAAAACAAAACACAAAAATAAAGCGAGAATTGAATATTTAACTGTCACGCGAACCAATGAATAAATAACGAGAAACTGTAATGATCATTTGTAATAACCGTGAGGTCTGTTTGGAACAATCTTTTTTCACTCCCTGTTTTTTCTTTTTTTTTTTTAATTTCATTTCATTTCTGATGCACTTCGCCGCCTCTGTGAACAAAACGAACCGCAGATGACAGGTATGTCGAGCGTTCTGAGCCAATCAGTTACTTGAGTTAGCGGTTTACACCGATTGTATTTTTGCGGGTGGGGTTGGGGTGGGCAATTTTATACTGCAGGAATTTGTTTTAGTGACTAAAAGCCTTGCATGAATTTTATTTCGCTAGCTTGCCGGATATATTTCTTAAACTGCGTCTACAGAACAAACCGCGTGCTCAGCTCTTTGTTGTAGTACCCGGTATATGTTTGTTTTGAAAGTCACGACATCTCATTTTGTTTCAAAGTCACAACAGTCCTCATCTGTAATATCCTTCGGTCAGTCTATTATCCAATGTACACATCACTGTTCACTGTGCTAATATCTTGAACTTTGCACATCTATAATGTCTTTTGGTCAGTCTGTTATAAAAATGTATACACCACTTTTCACTATGCTATAAATCTCTTGGACTTTGGACAGCGAAATCCTTTTCTTTTCTTCTTTTTTTTTTTTTTGAGGTTTTTGTGTGTTATTCCCTGGATATACAGAATTTGTCTTTAACTTACTATTTAAGTGATTTGAATTCTTTTTCAAAACGTCTTTTTTCTCGAAATTATCCCGGGTTAAATTGTTGCTTAATTTCGCTTTGAAACCTGGTATCGGCTGTTCTGCTCACGCAAGAACCACGGAAAGAATAATCTTCTTAATGCCTTGTTTTGTACAGACATAACTGCATCTCCTCGAGTACCAATAGTTCCTCGAGTTTTCATGCAATGAGCTTAGAATAGTGCCAGATTTTATTTTCTTGCATGAAATCAACATAACATTTTGGGAAGTCCAAGTGGGGTTCCGATCGCTGCAGGACGACATACCGTTCAGTTGCATTTTGGTTGCAATATAAATATCGCTATGTGCAAAACACGTTTGTATATATTTTTATCCCAAACAAACTGAAGTGAACAATGCCAAAAAAATTGAAATAAAATCAAATTACGGCAAAAAAGTGTTCCACACAGACCATATGATCATTGTAAAATGATAAATTTCTTGTAGTTTATTTATTGGTTCACTAGAACGTCAAGAGAGTCAAATTCTCACTTTATTTTTATATTTTTCTTGTATTTCCATTATATTTTGAAGTATTTAACTATTTTCTCTTTTCCTTTTTATTTCGGATGTTTTGTTATTATTATTATTATTATTATTATTATTTTTCGGTTTTTTTGACCCCGCACCCTGCACCCCGCACCCTGCACCCCGCACCGCGCACCCCGCACCCCGCACCCCGCACCCCGCACCCCGCACCCCGCACCCCGCACCCCGACCCCGCCTTTTCGGAACACCCAATAAAAACAGATAAAATAGTTTTGAACATTAGCAATCTTATTAGACGGGCCAGGCCTTGTGGGGCCTTGGCGCCGTCTTAAGAAACGGTGAGTTTTTTTCGCATTAAATAAGGATATTTAAGGTCGCGATATTCTACGAGAGAAGTGGCGACTGTAGTATATTATCGTATGCAACAACTTTCTGGAGGGTTTTTGAACCTTATGGGGATCAAAATACTGAAAAATGAAAAATAAACGGGGAAGCCCTAACATAGACCTAGCGTTTACCTGGAGTATCCTCTTTCAACAAGTAGTCACGCAAATATACAGGTAACGCAATTTTATAAAACGCATGGATATTTACTACTATATTGCAAAATACTGAAAGTACTAGGGAATTCCAAGGTTTAATTAACCTAGTAATTACGGTTTGGTATGAAATTTTCGCAGGTTTCCATTTTTGAAAAAAAAGAGACAGTTAGCATCCTGAAGCAATCAGCGGTTTCCCCATTTATGCGGACCTTCGCGAAAGCAGCATCGCGACCCAAGTCGACGATGTTTCATCAGCTTTCGGCGATTTAGCGGAAAGATTTCTTCGAGATTTAAGCCCTCAGTTCTCGATTATCTTCCTAAATACCAAAGTTGGATAGTTTATTGTCTGATTCTCGAGGAAATTCGGCTACAAATCGATGTTTTAATCGCCTATTTCTAGCGGGAGACGTGGCCACGGTTTCGAGTTTTGGTTCGCTAACAAGCGACACGGTAGAGGCCGTGCTCAATCTTCGAAGGCAATACCTATCTATTTACAGGATCTGTCGTGGAATTGAACTATCTCAGGAACTGGAAAATGGCTGAAGTTGGAAATAAGCCTAAGCTGCGAGGCAGGTGAGCTGTATTTATGACAAAATCTGATCGAAATGTGTCGATTAGCATTAGGCTGAAAAATCGCAAATGCGGGCAAATGTGCTGATACAAACGGTCATAACTTTTGAAATACTGAAATCGTACAGGGATTTTTGCATATGTGTGCCGACAAAGGATTACACTTTTCCGCTTTGCAAGCTAGAGCTGTCAACTAAGTCCCAGATTATAAAAATAAGCTTCCAAATCAACGGCATTTTCAGCCTTCGTTCGGACGGCGATTGGTAGGGCTCATAAGACGATTGATTTTGCCTTTCAGGTTAAATAGAGAAGAAAATTGTTTCTCATTTAGAAAACTAGAAAGGCTTATGAGCAAAATGACGTAAAATTCATTGCTAGATGACTCGAACCGAAAATTTTACAACGCCACAAAAAATGCCTAATTTTTAATTTTCGAGACGTTGAATCGGGCCCAGATGGGACAAAATGTTTAACAGCTCCCAGCGCGGCCAGAAAATCATTTTGAACCAAACCAAACCTGTTTTAGTTCTAGCCTCGGTAAAGTCTTTCTGTTGGCAGAGTTTCAGGCAAACTTATTTTTGACGCGAAATTGAGTGGGTGGTTTTTACAGAGACAGCCTCTTAATAATTGAAGATTACGAAAACGTATTTAGATAAAGAAAAAAGACAACTGTTTCGAAAATAGAGACTACGTTTTTAAAAAGTACATCGTTCACAAAATCGGTTCCGCTCCAGTCGAGAATGATCTGGAGAGAAAGACGAACATCGCGCCGAACTCTTCACACTTTTGTCTCAAAAACCGTGTCTTGGAATTTTTGTATCTGGCCTGGTTTATTTTCTGCACTCAGTTAAACTTTGAAGTTCGAAGAAACACCTCTCCTCTTTCTTTTACGGCTCATAACTTTTGAATGAAAGCAAAAAATAAAATTCGGAGACAGAGTTTTGGTGATAAATTATGTGGCAACATTGCCGCCAAATTTGAGCTAAAGTGGTTGAAAACTCGCTGAATGCGAACTTAAAATGCGCGCCCAATTTCTTGAAAAATTAGTTTCGAGTAAAAAGCCAAATATGATTTGGAAACTTTTTCCGGTCTAAGGAGATTAAAACACCGAGGTGTCAGGATAATTACCTGCGGTTGACAGAGGGGAGGCTCAACTTATCGCCTTACAACAATAGCACAAACATGCCGACAAGAATGGTGTCAAATTCTGCGTGTTTTTATGTTGGAAAGCGACTTTCGTTGAGTACGAGTGCCGTTCAAAGGGTCTTCAAACGCAATAAACGGAAATTTTAAAGTCATAATATCACGTCGGCTGTAAAATGCCGAAGACATCATCATTTGAGCTGGGTAAGACTACCCAAGCCGGGACCTGAAAGACGAAAGGAAAGGCGAAAGGAAAGCACATTGAAATCTGCGAAGAAGCCGCCACGTGTTCGGTTCAAGATCTAAGAGAGAACATCCTGTCAGAAATGTGAGCAATTGGGAAAAAATAAACTTCTTTATTACTGGACACAAATTCCGTACTTTCCTGGACCTGCCGTCTTTTGCGCCAAGTTGATTCTTTGATACATCTGGCTTTGTAGAAATGTTATGGAATTTGAATGGATGGATTGTTTTTCGCCGTTCGCGTTACGAAAAGCGAGCTGGCAGTCGAAGCTTATCACAATGACAAGTGAGGAGTCAGGAAGCGCAAGTAATTCCTCAACGCTCGATCTTTTTTCTCTCTCTCTCTCTTTCACAGATGTGATCGAAGCCACTTTGTAGACACACTCGAAATAAGCGGGAACTGCTACGCAATCGATCACGTGTCAAAACATCGGGGCCCTGTTATGTCGCATGCTATTTTCAGCGTTGTTGACAGATCACTGTCAACACATGATTAAAGAAAATTAATGCCACAAATCTTTTTTCGTCCATAACTTTGCGTAGAAACAATCTTTTTTTTCTGAAACTTTTTGTAACAGAGAGGTTTGAATAAGATCTATCTGAAAATGACAGAAGTGTATTTTTCGAAAACATGGTCAATTTTGGGGTACCATGATACCTTAAATCACTTACTGCTTTTTAATTGCAGCTATAATGTAAATGACCTTATAATTACCTCTCAGTTTTATCTAGAATTGCTTAAAGGATGGTCAGAATTCCGGGAAGAAAATGTTGTTGCCAATGATTGGCATTACATAATTTGGACTAATCAAGACACCAGAATAGAAATAAACCGTTTTTTTTCATACGGAATATCATGAAATTGGTATCTGGAATGTAGGCGACTTACCTTTTGACTTAAATAACATGGAAACCTACAAACTGATTACAAAACATGTCAAAAAACGAACTTCCTAGAAAGGACCAGTATGGGGCATTCAATACCGCCTGAACTTTCATTTGGTATGATCACAGTACTATTAACCTTTACCCATCTTTTAAAACTAATAATGGTGTGTTTGATGTAACAATAAGGAAGTCAACAGATTGTTATTCTCTTTTGATCAAAAAGAAGGCTCGTTTTCCTATTTATGCGCAGAAATTAAAGGGCCATTAAAGATCGACTTCAATCTAACCAACGAGGAATAATTATTGAAACAAAAATTTCTCTTACCTCATTGTGTTGCTTTTAAACTTATGTTAAAGCCTTTCAATTTAAAGTACCAGTACAAAGTTGTTCAAGATCGGGTATAGGACAGAAAATTTGTGTTTTTTCTGCAAACAGAAATCAGAAACGATCAACCGTTTCTTTTGGGACTGTTCCTAATCAAATTTATTCTGGAAAAGTTTCGAACGATGCTATTCTGTCATAAGAAAACAACAAGTTCACCTAACTTTAAAGGACATTTTGATTGGCATTCTGGCACCAGAAAGCCTCTTACTTAATTACTTAATTACCTAATACTTAAAGGGAAACTTTATTTATGGAGCTACAAGAGGAATGAAGAATCAAGAACAAGGAAACTAGTAAGCTTACTGAAAGAACTGAGTTAGGGCCTCCACAGACTAGACATTTAGGTGTCGACAACTATTTGTTGTCGACAACTAAACAACGCTGTGTGTGAGATTAATTGTCAACAACTAAACCTTAAAGTTTTAGTTGTCGACAACTAGAATCCACTAGGCAGTTTCCCTTTTCGAAAAGGGAAGCTGTTTAGTTGTCGACAATTAATAGTTGTTAACATCTACGTTTTTGACCGTTTTACCTGTGTGTGGGAATGACTGGTTTAGTTAGACTGCGTTATGAGCATGCGTAGTGAACGTTGGTTCCCAAGCTCTCGCTGACCTGACTAGTTGACGATCACTAACACTCCAGTGTGTGGAATGCTTCCATCGGGCAGAATTAGTTGTCGATAACATTTAGTTGTCGACAACTAAATGTCTAGTCTGTGGAGGCCCTTAGAGACTGTTGCTATTCAATTATGTAATTTAATCTTCAGTTTAAATAGTAATTGGATCGCCATTTTGTAATTTTCTATGATTCTTTTTAGTTTCTGTAAATAAATTTTTGTGTTGATGTAGTTGCTTGCATTGCTTATTTTGTTACGTGTCCTTTATTCGTACCTGGGTTTGCGTTCTTGGAGAGATTAAGCATCACGTTTACGGCGCACAACAAACCGGTCAACCTGCCGTTTGCCGTCCGCCGTTTTAAAGTGAAACATTTCCTCTTAAGCTAGGCGTAAACTCCTTGAAAGCCGGGATACACAAAAAGGAAGCTTTTTCCTAACTGTTGTGTAAAATATTAATTACCGTTTAAATGTGGTTTCCACGGGATGTTCTACACGGGCTTAAACACAGGCTGAAATTGTAGCAGAACGATTCAAAATCTTCAAATAATTACTCACGCTCTTAACGAACGAGAAAACAGGCCTCTTCGCGTTGAAAACGGCAAACGTGAAAAATGGCGGGAAACTCATGGTCACGTGGTATTTTTGCCTTTCGCGTTTGCCGTAAACGTGATGCTCCATCTCATCGTCGCGCCGGCACGGTAGCAATTCGGTATCAAAATCTGGTATTCTGATATTCGGTATCCAAATCTCCTATCTTCTAATATTCGGCACCCAAATCCTCTATTCTGGTATTAGGTTTAAAAGTCTGAATTATCGTCATCTACAAAATCACTCCAACTCCAACTGCAAGTTTTTCACTCACGAAAGTAAGCGAGTTGGAAACGGACAAACCTACCAAATTTTATTACAGGAAAGCACAACACAACGCATGTCTTTGAAAGTCCTTCCAAGGGAAAAAATGGTGGTGTTGAACAGGAGACGTCTATATTCCTGATTTCAATTTTCTGTTATGCTTATCTTTGTAGAAAAGCCGTGCAATGTCGTACCTGACCCGTTGACAGGTCATGAAATAGTTTGCCGAATAGCGGTGGGTGGATGGACGTTTTAACACCTACTCCATGATACACTGTCGCAGGAATACTGCAAAGCACCTTTGTTGCACAACTGAAGAACCAAAACGTTCTCCTTACTAGAACCAGGACCTTGTTAGCTTTGACGGGGATAGAGCTAATGTGATACCTTGAAGGTATAGCGCCGCGAGCAAGTTGCAATTACCTATCTATGTTTGTTCAAAACACTGACAAACTTCACTGGCGGTTTTGACCACGGAAGCCTTTTCTACATCAAGGTCACAGGAAAAAATGTCTGGCACGGTTTCCGTGACAGGGCAAATTTTTCGCTCTGATTCGCGTGTCTGAGAAAACATTCCCGTTTAGAAAAAAGAAAAAAAAACATTTTTACGGTGTTGTTAGCAAAAACAATGTGGACTACAGTACAAAAAGTTTTTATTGTCTTCATGTCATGAAATAACGAGGAAAGAATTTAAAAGAAAAAAATCAGTGTGGCAAAACTTGCAGTGAGCGAAAAAAATACCTTGTGAAACAGACAGATTTTGACTCAATAAAGAGACTTATTCATGTCGAAATATTGACTAACCAGCGTCTACAAAGAAAATATTACAAACAATCAGGTGAAAGATTTGCTTTCTTTTTTGATGAGGTAGTAGTTTCAATTTCAATTTCACCGTAAATTGCTTCACTTGCGAAACATAATTAAAAAGCGTACACGCTATATTTTTATCAGCAGCCGGCTCGCCAAAGATAAGTCATCTTTTTTTTCAAGTTAGTTTTCTGGGAAATACTCCACATTTCCGGATAAAAGAAGTGCTCTCTTATTTGCTTAAGTGATACAAGAGAGGATGAAGGGAGAAAGCGAATCCCCCTACATGGGCCTCTTCCGAGGAAAATTGTTCGAAATCTATTTTTGGTTGTGTGTCATACTGCGCTGTTATTTCAACGACGACACCTCATTGGTCAGTTAGAATGACGTCATGCAATTTTAGATTGTTGACATCCCTGATGGGAACAACAGATAAAAATAACCTTCGCAGCATGGCTGCGAAGTAATAATAAGTTTCAAATAATTATCATGGGACACAGGGATTGACTCTCTTACTTCATCCTCTCTTGAGTGATAGTGGGATAGTTTGTTGGTAATTCGTTTTTTTTTCCATAATGCGAAGAAAAACCTACCTGTAAACATTTACCGTGTGCTATGTTTTGTAAATTCGTTTGGTACGAATACTCCAAATTTTCGGATAAAAGAAATGGTTTCTATTTTGCTGAACTGGTAATATTGATAATTTGACTGTTCTTGGTTTTCCTGGGGCGGAAACAATTCTTCGAACCTTCAAAGCGATTCTTTAAATTGAGTTTTGATCGACAGCGAAAGGAAATCAGTCGAACAAGTTTTATCAACAGAAAATTCCCAAGGTGTAAAAAAGGCATTAGTCGCCATTCAGAGCGTAGTTCCGACGAATTCACTTGAGATAGAATCAATCTGCACGAGGAGGAAAACATTCAGCTATATTTGGTGCCAATGATCCAACGATTTGAAAACAAATGATGTAACGTTCTTCGACAAGCACCGATCCACCCAAAACGTCACCTTTTCAAACGTGAAGAGAGTCAGCTGGGCGAAAGATACCACCAAAGAAATAAACCTGGAATAAACAGACTTGACGCCACGTGCCGAGAGTGGCGTGACAATTTCTGCACATGCGCAATTGCCTATCTTGACGTGTCGAAATTTTCAAAATTTTGTAACTTGGGAAGAACATAATTCCGCTTCCGCTCGGTAAATTTCTTTGACTTTTTGCAAGTTAACTCTTATATGCCCAATTAGTTTATAATTAGTTTTTCAGACGGGAGAAAAGTAAAAGGGAAATTCGAAAAAAACTGGGATTATTGCTGAAATTTCTGACAGATCGAATTTTATTAAACTTAATCCTTAGGTAGCATACTAGAATCAAAGGCCGTATGCAAAATTTACAGAAATATTACCGTCAAATTTTCAAGCAGACTCAGGAAATCCCTATTTTATGGTCATACTCACAAATCCAACTGCGTTGCCATGGCAACAAATTTCTTAAGGAATTGGCAAAAAATTGATACTTTGATATTATCGTTATTTTGTGTCGAAATTTGATCATGTTTGACCAACTCCAACCTACATATTTTAACTCCCAAATATAATGCATATAAAAAAATCAAGAACCTTTTCGAGCCACCTAAAGTTGATTCGTAGGCTGTAATTTATGGATGGAATATACAATTTTGAACTTTAGAGTTGGCATGTTGTTACCGAAAAGTTCCCCATTCAAAAAACTTCACGCAAAATAACTGCATGCTAAAGTGGTTTTACATGAATAAGCCAAACAGTAAAGGGCACGTACTGGCGAAGGTGTAGATCCTCCTGGTCGAACTTCACGCACATAACCTTGAAAGTTACCTGAACTTGCGACAAACAAAAAGACGTGGAAATGCACTGTTACTCGGACGCCTCCTTCAAAGAAATCGTCGATACTTTGTAGGGAGGAGCGCCTCAATTTTGAAATTCACGAGGCTGTATTTATCGCAAGGTATTCTACGACTTGATCAACTTAATTTTGTCGGAGTATGCACCTGTCAACAAGTTATAATTACGTCTTTCTGTGGAGCCTACGATATGAAGTTTTAGTTAATTTCAATGGACTTCCGTTGACATCATAAGTTTAATTTAACACTACACTCTCGAAACTACGACCAATCTGGAATGGAATACGAGTAATTCACACGCATCGGCTTGGCGTGATTATTGTCCGTATACGCGACCGGAGTGTTTCTGATTGAAGTTTACATTTCAGCTCCGACAGATGAAATACTGGATTTGACACCTTAGAATTAACAAAGCAGGTGCAATTGAGCGGTATATCTCGCTTATAAAAGATGTGAAGAAGAAAAATAGTTCAGCTTTTATATGATACTACACAAACTCTCGAGTACAATAGAACTTATTTTTTTTAATGAGAAACTTGTCCTCTAGGAGAGGTTCAACTGTAGATAACTTATCACCTGACCGTACACAGTACGCACCTGTCAGCAAGTTATAATTACGTCTTTCTGTGGAGTCTAGGATATGAAGTTTTAGTCAATTTCAATGGACTTCAGTTGACATCATAAGTTTAATTTAACATTACACTCTCGAAACTACGACCAACCTGAAATGGAATACGAGTAATTCACACGCATCGGCTTGGCGTGATTATTGTCCATATACGCGACCGGAGTGTTTCTGATTGAAGTTTTACATTTCAGCTCCGACAGATGAAATGCTGGATTTGACACCTTAAGATTGCCTATTGGTTTGAGATTACATGATCCACTGTTCGCTTTTTTCGCTGCCATTTTGAAGGACGAGGCTAGTGTGTATTCATGCACAGTTACTCTGCCCGACTAACATTTACGAGAAGAAAACGAATACTAGATTCTTAAAAAAAAGACTACCGTATCTCATTTTCTTTTCTAGACGAGCCCGCCACACAAGTTTCATTTAACAGGTCAATGAAGTTGTTATTTTTGTTATACCTGTTAAAGTTTTACAGGACTTGTCACGGAGAAGGTGAGTGTTCTTTCTATTATTATATTTACTTTAGTAAGGTGAAAAAGAAAACAGATAGTATAAATTAGACAATAGGTTTCCTGATACGAGATATTCAGTCTGGTAACCAAAAGCGTACATGACAAAAGTGCACCAAGTCTACTAAACTTAGAGAGCTTTTATGAATCTCTTATTCCTATAATTATTTCCTCATAATTATTTTGTGAGTTATATCTCTTTTTCCTAAAACTCCAACAAGATCTCACTGTTAAGTTGTTGATTTGCTTTTGCAGAATGTGGTTCAGTGCTAAACAATACTCTGACGAGTCCTGGTTACCCAAACGTGTACCCAAATAATATGGACTGTGTTTACCATGTTTCTATTCAACGTGGCAAGGCTCTGAAAATGAACTTTCAAAAATTTGACCTAGAGAGACATAACACATGCAGGTAAGCAACAGCATAACCATCATTTCACCAGCATGTCGAGATCTTACCTTTTTCTAAAATCCAGAGCCATCTGACAATTTTGAATACAAAATGGAGAAGGCAAGGCCGAGAGATGATTTCATTGTAAAAACCAAGTTTTGGTTTAGTACGAGATAAATGATACTGAAACAATGGAGCCGAAATATTGTATCAGTATCATTTATCTTGTAATAAACAAAAACTTGATTTTTACAGTGATATCACTTTCACGGCCTTGCCTTCTTCATTTTGTTACCTTTTGCTGGTCGGCGTTATTTGCTCTATGGAGAACAAAGGTGAATTCCTCCTCCCTACAGTGTACTTTACACGAAATGTAAATGTATTTCAACTCATGACACTTTTATGGGTTGTGGTACGTTTAAAACTATTATCTTTATTATGAAATTTCCCCGAAGTGCGAGCAAAACTTTATCGTATAAACAGATAAAAAGCCTAACCCGCGATTTGCATTGTTACAAACCATACATTATTTTACGGAGAAAGCCCGGATTTGTATTTCCCCACGTCTTCTGTGCTTTCGACACTTGCAAGCCTGACCAAATAATGTTCCTTTTTCGTAGCTGTCAAGCTCGAAATTCCAGATAGAAAAACAGATCGAAGAAATAGAGAAAGAAACATACTTTGGCTCTGGATAGCAGCTTACATATCGGACATGACAAAGAAATAGCGAGGCGTTAGTGTAGCAGATTTGGAACAAACGCCGAAAATTGATAGTTTTGCTGAAAAACAATTACAAAACTGCAACAATGTTTTTCGTATCAGACGATAAAAATATGGCAGAACTTGGGGCACACGTTGAACTTTAGCTTAAAGGTTAAGAAAAAATCCACTGACTAGTTTTTTAGTTGCAGCTTCCGAAACAAAACGTATACTACTCATTCAATGCAATATCAATCAAAATCAAAGAAATTTAGCTGAAACTCTCCCGAAAGTAGTCCTGTGTTACAGGTATAAAACAGGTATAAAACAGGTATAAAACAGGTATAAAACAGTGTCAATGACGAATAAAGAAAAGGAAAGGGGAATCTTTTTTAAGGAAAATACACAACCTGAATTTCTTAAAACTTTCTCGTCTTGAAGACCTACAGGTATGTCGCCTACTATAGACATACTAGGGCATGAGGTGGTTTTAAAAGTTTAGGTTTAGATGTCGAAAAAATTGGAAATATGTAAATGCATGACGTCATATATAGCCTTGTTGCTATGATAACACCGATATCAATCAGTCTAACTTTTTTGAGGAGTTTGTTCAATGTGTAGTAATTGTATGACGTCGCTAATCCTACCGATATCTCAAAGTGAAGTATCAGTCGTTCAAATGTTGGATGATGCGTAACTAATTTAATGAAACGTACCACTCATGATTTTTATTGCAGCTTTGATTATTTGAAGATAACAGATGATAACAATGTGGAAGTCGGTAAATACTGCGGTGAACACACAGGAAATGAAGTTGTTGTAAGTGGAGACTACGCAGCGTTAACATTCCACTCGGACAACAGTGTGCAGAAAAAAGGGTTTCGGATATTTTTCAGTGCTATTAGTGGTAAGTGCTGCGGAAAAGCAGCTTGACATGCTGACTTCAATTCGATTCCGTTAAAAGCAGGGGTAATGCTTCTTACAGATAAAACAAGAGTTAAATAGTTTTCAAAGGAAGCTTTGCTTTACACAGAATAGAAGCCAGAGAGATAATTAAAGTAAAGAATGTCTTGTTCCCATTGCACCGAAATGATATGATAAAACCATTGTGTTTAAAAATATTACATTAACGCGCGTTCTGAATGGTTAATATCAGGGGAGAACTCACCCGTAATGATAGGCATTTCATGCCTGACAAAAGTGTTAGTTTAGGAAGGCCTCGCGTATCTGTTGTGGAAACCGGGAGGAGCAGCCAAATTGCTTTAGAATGAAACAGTCCTAATGCTTTTGAATGTCAAGCTTTTAGGTGGGAAGGAGATTGACTTTATCGAATTGTAAATGATTGTAAAATAGAATTCCAGCTGAAATAGAGTTTTCTTTAATAGACCATCAGAAAGGCGAAACTATTCTGAACTTTATGATAAAAGCATGAAACACTTGGTACATTGATACTAAGTACCGTAGGGAACGTTTTAAAGATTAGAGGGAATTTGAATATGATCAGTAGCAGCTGGGGGGGGGGGGGGTTCAATAATGCCCGCTATTCAGACTAAAAAGACTGTTATTAGGAAAATTGAACTAAAGTAACTTGATACAGTGTTAAATTGTTAGTTTAATGATGTCTACCTGTTGAATTTCCCATCAAAACAAAACAACAGCGTCTTGGGGTGATTTTTAAAAACCTGAATTCCGGGGATCATTTTATTTCAGGTCAAAATTATGCAAATTAGATTTCTAATTAATTTAATTACACTGGTCGAACTATTTAACCCCAATTTCGCCTTATCCTTAATAACTTCTTTGGCCACTTTCAAGCTTACCTGTTTAACTGTTTCACGGTAGAACTATGATACAGTTATAGAACGAAGGAACACGTTACTACACACGCAAGTACCAGAATCGAATCACTGCATACAAAAAATATATATTTCAAAGTGCTTTTAGCAATGCAAGTGAGTTGCACATCTAGGCAACACCCAAGATGGCCACCTGTATGAACCGTATCCTCTTCATACAGTGGAATTATTTGCAAAAGGTTTCTGCGGATGTTTAGTTACTCTTGTGGTTGGAATAGTGGATAAACAATAATTAATTATCCTAAAATAAGACAATAAGTACCTCTTCCATTTTTGTTAACTACATAAGTTAAGGCGCTTTACTGGCTAACATAATTCAATACAACTTTTAATTTTTTCATTTCTGGCCCGATTTATCAGCCACCAGTTGAGGAAAAATGTAATACATTGTCGTGCATTCTTGCACCATTTAGAACGAATAATTTATATGGTTGTCTCGTGTAAAGTTTTGAGACAAGAGTGTGTAAAAATAAGCTACCACAATGAAATCATCAAATGTGAATTGATGAAAATTTCTAATTTGCATAATTATGACCTCCGAATCATATCTTTTCAATTATCCTTTCTCAGAAACATTCTATGCCAATTTTGATAGCATGATTGTAATCTCTGCATTCAGTTAAAGAGATCATTACGATCTTTTATTGTTTTAGCCAATTATGCTGTATGTTCCCACACCAAAGAAGTACCACTGGTGGCGGCCATTTTGAATAATTAACCCCACTACCTTTACCACCCTCTCCTAGCTGACACAGAGCATATCCCAATTGCCTCTAATCTTTAAAATGTTCCTCATGATGCGTAGTATTAGCGTTCCCAGTTTGATGCTTTTATCATGAGGTGCAGTACTTACCCCTGATTTGACACTTATCTACCAGACTATAATGCTAGACACAATTGAAGCCGCATTTGTTTTTCATGCTTCAGTGAAAATTGGTAGAGTTTTGCGAGGATTCGAGGTTGAGTCGTGCGTCTTGGGTCGTGTTGATCAGATGACAGTGTACAATAAATAAAGTTTCAATGATCTTTCAATCAGCGAGACTCTGAATCGACTAAATATTTCGCAAAATGATCCAGAAATCAAACAATTAAAGTTAGATTGACACCCGGCCTACACAGGCGGTAGAAGTTCATTCATTCCTCGAAAAAAAAACCCGGTGGTTTTGATAATAGCGGAACTCCTTTGCGGCCGAAGGCCGCAAGAGTGGAGCCCCATACTCATACTAAGAAGGCATGCTGGTAATTTTTTATGGTCATGTCAAGCGGAATGGCTCGCGGGCGCGTGTGCCGTACGTACGTCCGTCTCATTTCATGACATTCTTACATGAAGCAATTTTCTTACATGAGGTAATTTTCTTGCCAAGCTTCTTGCTAATGCCGTGCGAGGAATCGAGTAAGTCTTCTGACGTGACAAATTGGACGTTGGTCTTCACTTTTCATGTCAATACGAGAAAGAACAGCGTCAAGCAGAACGGAAACGAAAACGAGAAAGACGAAGGAACAGTACAGCAGAGAGAGAAATCGAGAGAAAGGCAACGAGAAATAAGACGGAACGGTACTGAAGAACAACGCTAGAGAGGGAAACTGAGAGACGCCAACAGAGAACTGTAAACATATCGGGTACAGTTTTCTTGATTTTTATCTATTTGTGATTGGAAATAATTTTGTACCACCGAATAATTTACGTCTACGTTTTTGTATTTTATTGCACAGATGCTTTGGCCCGATGCTTCGAACCAGCTGAGGTTCCCGGAATTTTTCAATCATTTCACAGAATATTACGGTATGGTACATTCGCTTTTATTTAGAAGGATCCCGCTATCGCAACTCGCTTAACCCCGTTATCTCAAACAAAGAGAAATTTGACTTGGCTTTGGTCATAAATATAATATTTCCAGTTATTTACTTTTACGACGATAACCCGCTTCGGTTATCTCAAATTCCTGGCACCGCTTTAAAGGATATCAGTGTGTTTGTGTTTTCATGCAGCAAACTGTAGCCAGGCAAAGGAGAAAAACAGCTTTTAAAAGCAAACAATGAAGTAAAAGACGAAAACAAGTACCAATGCGAATCGTCAAGATGTTAACTCATTGACTGACAGAAGAACAACAAAACAGCACATATTTGTTATATGCCTCGTTCTTTTAAACTCTGAATTAAAAGAATTAATCCAGTCATTGTTTACAATATCCTCGGCAAAACCAGACCAAATTCCATGCAAGTAACGAATCGATGAAAAAGCACATCCTCATTTATGAATCTATTGAAGTACTTGTAGGTCTTAAATATTCTTTAGACCTAATTCTGATTTCTGAATTGTTTGCCTTAATTTCAAATATTTGGCTTCACTTAAGCTCAAGCCTTATGTGTGAATTAATTTGTTTATCACTAAGCCATTTAATATTGGTTTCCAGAAGGCGACTGCAATTTGCTATTTTTGCCATCTCAGCACCTACATGTATGAAATAAAACCACTGCATTGTGGAAAGTGCTTTTTATTATTTTTGTCACTCATAATGGAGTGTTCATGTTTTAGAAAGTTCAAATAATTACTGCATGCATTTTTTGGTTTTCTCAAAAATCATCGTATTCCCAGGGGGGGGGGGGGGAATCCAGATGTAAGCAAAGGAATTTTTTTTATGCAATTGACCTATTTGTACTGATGTGTTTTTGCTTTCTAAAGGCAATCTGGCTTGTTTAACTGACAATTGTCTGCTGGGATTAGTCAGAAAATGTTTGATTAATTGAAAGTCAGACTGGCATAAGTGGTTACATGCCCTGTAAGACCAACCATGTCTAAAAATACAGTTTACCTTTTATCCACCAGCTTGGAATGCTTCAATGCCACTTATTTAAATGTGCATACTCAAAACAAATATCTTTAAAAAATTGGGGTAGTTTGTCAAGTGAGCGTGCGTGCTCAGTGCATGACGTGGCATGACATTGCCAGGTGAATTGCGTGCGCAGTATGGATGCGCAGCAAAAATTACGCAATTGTCCTTAGAACCCCCTAAAGCCATGGGCTTACTTTTGGCAATCGAGATAATTAAAATATGCTTTGCTTTCCATACAGGTTTTTATTCCATCAACCTGATGTCAGAAAAATATGGCAGTTTATTGTAAGGCTTTGGTTAATAAATTTGTACTCTTAGCTACATGTATGTTCCCAGGGAGACATTATCAACTGAGATGAAAAAAAATTGAAGAGCAGTTTTGAAATAAGGTTTTATATTTTTTGTCCTTTTCTGCGAAATATTTTGATGGTGGTGATTTGTTTGATTGTATCCACACACACTTTATGTTCCCTCAGTAACAAATCCACACACACACACAACTAACTTCCCAGGAATGGTGATTCAGACTTATTTGATTGAATTCACTTGACAGGGAAAACTATATCAAATGATTGATTCACCACAGTCTGATCCCCTCTTGTCAGTTCATTACCTGACAGGTTTCAGACTATTCTGAAATGATTTACGAGGAGGCTTTTCTTTTTGTTTTTCTTTGCTACCAGATTATGACAATCAGTAACATTGCTCATTGATGACATTAGATTCAGTGTAAAGGCTAATGATCACACCAAAAACCAATAGTCCATTTTACAGTTGTGTGCTTAGTAACCTGGCCTGTGAGTGGAAGTGAGGCTGGAGTTGACCTTGTGTTGATGAAGACCCTCCTGCTTTTCACATGTAAATTATGTTGTTCTCATGCTAACTAGTTTGTATTTACATATGAAAAGCAGGAGCGTTTGTATCAATGCAAGGTCAACTCCAGCCTCGCTTCCACTCAAAGGCCCGGCTACTAAGCAAAGAACTGTAAAATGAACTATTAAACCACAAGATTTACTACCATCACGGTCAGGGGTAGTAACAGAGTGAGTCATAATCTGTGCATCAAATAAAGTCACACAATGATTACTGGACCATTTGTTATTCGCATTGGGAACACTGTTAGTCACAGATTGGTTTTAATTGATTGATTTTTAATCGACTGATTGACTGTTTTATCAACTAAGTGGTTGAGTGGTTGATTGATGACTGATGGGTACTTAAAGAGGTTGATTTTAAAATGATAGTCCCTGGGCATCAATAAAAGTAAACAAGGTACATATTATTCCACTATAGCATCAGTTTACCATACAAGGAGAAAACATATACATGAGAGTATGAGAGTGTATTGCACTGTAGTGTCCCGGTTTCAAATCACTCATTGAATAAATCATTTAAAATGATAGGCAAATATTGCAGTGGAATAATAATTACCATTTAGTGGTTTTACAGATAATACTCGAGGACATTTCACTCATTGCTCGCATTTTTCCTCGCACCATACTACACAACTTAATTATCTGTCAAACCATCGAATAAGGTGAATGAGGTGGATGTATTCTTCATTTAGTACCTTGTCTATACAATTTCTCTTCTCTGAAAACTCTGCAAAAATGAGAATAAATTAAACCGTAGACTTGTGGCAGAGAAAAGACCGAGGCAAAGTGAACAAAAATAATTATGGCGCCCAATATGTATTTAAGTTTGCAACCTAAAACTGGGGCTTATTTAGAATTTTGTAAAACAGGTTCATACCTGCCATCCGTTCCCCCTTAATGGGTATTGTCCCGATTCTTTAGTTTCAAAACCTAAAAAAAAAACCGGGACATTCCGATTTTCAAGAGGAAAAACAGACAATTTGGAACTGGGTTGTTAAAGATTGGTCTTGACTCTTCTACATCCTATTGTTTTGTGCAGTACATGTGGTGCTTGAGACCATTAAACAACACCTGAGAATTCTCATGCTAAAACAGTATAGCACAGGCAATATTTGTAAAAACTAATGCAAAAATCCTGCTCAGTGTTAGGGGACAGGCTCTACCCCAGGACTGGGGTGAGCGTGGGAGGGGGAGGGGGGTGGGTGGTCCCTATTTCTGATTTTATAAGGTTGGCAGGTATACAGGTTCTAATTTGATGAGAGGTGTATTTACTAGTAATTAACTAAAATATAATATTGCTGTCAGGTACCACTTGAAATAATAATAATAATAGTAATAATAATAATAATAATAATAAATAATAATAAATAATAATTAATAAATAAATACAAAATTGGAGTTCCACTCTTAGGCTTGGCCAAATCTATATATTATATAGATTTATCCAAGCGTAAAAGCGGAGCTCCGATTTTGTTTGTTTGCTTGTTTGTTTTTTTTTTTGGCTGGTACTTATTAATTTGTGAAAATGCTTTCATTCAAGTTGACAAATAACAAAAGAAAAAATAGCTCATGTTTCCCGCTGAGTACCGAAGCCGACTGAATATCCAACCTTGCGTCACAGGCTGACATCTTTCCACGAGGTCACGAACGCTAACGCTAGTTGAAGAGGTTAATTTTACTACTTATTATTCAACTGCATTCAGTAGAGTACAAATAACACCCTAAACGAGTACAAATATCTCACGTTATTTGTACTCCAGAGGACCGGTTTGACAGGTTTTCTACAAATGTCACGTCAGGCATTAGGCTTACAAGGTGAACGATGAAAAAATGGCCGAAACTGTCGTTTTTTTCCCGAAGAAAACAATGAATGCTTACCAAATCTTGAGTTTTTTAACGAAAAGAGTTCCTAGAGACAAGCAATGACCTAGACGACAGTGAAATTTCTTTATTTATTGAAGAAAATCGAAACGTGAATACAACAGAAAAGACAAAAACTGACCTCAAGTCCGTTAAATAAACAAGGGCCAGTGAAGAAATTCCCGCCGAGGAACTTAACAATCTTTTATGTCATTTGTTTGTCAAAGTCAGGAAACGGAACACATCTTTTCTCAGGAGCTGTCTTCAACAAATACACAATTGTTGTCGGTCAGACATCTCCACTGCTATCTCTTCCAAAACGACGCGTGGTTATTGATTTGCACGAAGCTGACTGAGCTTGAAGTGCGTTTGGAATGTTAACAAGGTGCTGTTTAACTTTGTTTGACTTGACTTTCGAGTTCTGTTTGTTCTGTCGAGTTCTTTCTTTTCGTAGTTTTACTCGGTGACCAAGAGCATTGGTGTTAATCTAATTGTAAACCCGATAATAATTCATCTTTGTCTTATTCCATCTTTGTCTTCCTCGCAAGTTTAAAATAAAAACACGACGCTTTGCTCGATTGACAGGTTGGACAAGTTTTCGTTTTTGACCAATAACCTCACATCAAGCACGCGAAACCTGGCCCCGCTGGCCCGCTCACTCGCTGCTCAGAAGTCACGTTAGTTTGTCACGCAACTCAGACAGTTTATAAGCGGACTACTTTTCCATTTTGCAGCTAAGTTACTCGTGGCTTGCATTTTGACTCGCCCTACGGGCTCTTCAAAATACGACGTGACTCGTAAAAATATCATACGATACGACACACTAAACCATCTAATAAGATATATTTATTTCTTTTCCTGTGACAAGATGCCTATCGACATGAAAATGGTGGCGTTTTTCCTGCGAAAATGTGTTCGGACCGCCGCAAAAACCATGGTTGTGGACAGAAAAACCAGAAGGCCCTAGCTCTGCTATCTTTGGCGTCGGGAACGCTGCGAAATGCTTCGAACATCAAGCGTTGGGCCGACCGAGTTCACAGCAGAACCGACAACAAAGATGAAATCCTCGAAAGCAAATTCGTAACTTGAACTTTTCGCCTTCCACCAAAAGACAACTGAGTATTCTTTTGAACTTTTTCTTTCCATTAACAAAATTGTTTTTTACTTTTATCGTCTTTTCTAGAAGGCGAGTCAGCATGCGATTTTGCCCCCAAAACGCGGGATACAGCACAGGGTTACCTCAAGTGTGTGCCAACTCATGTGGTGCGGACGGACGGACGTACGGACGTACGGACGTACGGATGTACAGTCGGTCACGTGATTATTACGTCACTTTCCAAATTTCTTAGCTTGATAGGTTACCAAATTTGCTCAGCAATGGTGCTCTGCTGGTGCGCTATGCGCGCGGGCCCCGCTATAAACTACCCAGTAATAATTTGGTCGCTGTTAACAAAGTTTCGACTTTTTATTGAATTCAACACGGTTTTCCGTAAACGTAGTAAGGTGAGTAAGTAAGGAGTCTTTAAGTTTTTTTTTCGTGTTTCTTGCTTCTTGTTTCCTTCTTTTTCATTCTTTTTTCTTTCTCTTTTCTTTCTTTTTTCTTTCTTTTTATTTTTATTTTAGCACCTTGTCCGGAAAGCTGGATTCAAGGTGTCCACGGCTCCTGCTATAAGTTCTCTTCCAACACCTTGCGATGGAAATCAGCCAAATCCGTCTGTGAAGCACTGGGATCAAAGCTTGCAGTGTTGAATTCCCAAGTTGAACAACAATTTCTTGTGCCAAAAATAGCTAAAAGGACATGGATTGGTTTGCACAGGGATCCAAAGAACAAGTCAAGGTGGCTGTGGGTAGACGGGTCATACGTTACTTATACCAACTGGTATAATGGAGAACCTAACGACAATAATGGGGAGGAAGATTGTGTAGAAATGTCTAGCACAGGGAAGTGGAATGACCAAAACTGTAATGATTCTGTCAGTTACATCTGCGAAATCAGTCGTAAGTAAATAAATTAATGGTATCAAGTTCACGTTTATTTCCCATTGTTTACGCTTACCGTATTTCATTTCCCGATTAAACGTCGGGGGCGTTTATTTAAATTAAGACCTCGTAGACCTGGCATTTATCTGAACCCATTGTTTATTCGAGGCCGGCGTTTGTTAAAAAGGGTATTGTTCGTCATTTACTATAGGCTTAGTTTTTGGGTCTTTTCACTTTAGGTTCAAAATTTAGCACAACATAAGTTGGTGAAGTATGATCGTCCGGGCGAGTGTAGTCCTGAGAAGGACTGTTTGTGGCGACATATTGTCTGACTTTTCGACAACCTGAGCGGAAGTCATCATTAAAGTCAAATGACTTGTGAATCGTCGGTAGATGTTATGTCTCTGGTCGTTGTCGGGATTGGTCGGCAAACTCGCAATGTTATTGGACATCTGTCAGTTAAGCCGTAATGTTATTGACTGCAAATACTCTAAAACGTGATTGGTGCGTTTCGATCCGTCTTTTGCTGGTGAAATGTCCGTTAGTCTAATGTTAGGAAAATTAGTCGGTTTGTCTATAGTTTGTCTGCCTTGTTGTTGTCGTCAATAAGTCGCTTGTAATAAGGTGCAGGTAATTGTTGGCAACGGTTGAGTGGTGTTTGTTCTAAGTTAGTAAACCAGCTGTCCAGAGTAATTCGTTGACAGTAGACCGAACCGTAGGCAACGCATTTACATGTAGCAGAGTCCCAATCGATTCTGTGAATCTGTAAATGGTGGTCAGCAACGTGATTGTTGATGTCCCCATTTCTAGTCGCTCGTTTATGTTCAGTCAGTCATATGTTCAAATTTCGGCTCGTCTTACCAATATAAGTAGTCTGCAGTCGTAGCATTTGATCTTGTAAACTGCTCCCTGTCTGCGATCGGTTCGTCTTTATCCTTAACGTTCGTCAGCAGTTCTCGTAAAGTAGTGATAGGTTTGTTGGCAACCCGGATGTTGTAGGGGTGTAGGATCCGTGCGATATTTTCAGAAGTCCCGTTGATGTAAGGTATGGTTGCAACAGTAACAGGTGTCGAGTTAGTGTTCGTAACGTTAGGTTCAGAGTTCCTGTAAGTGTTGTGTCTAAGTACAACAGGAATAAAATATCATCGATTTGGCGTCTGTAGTCCACAAAACTCAAAACAAAGCGTGAAATTGGGTGCTTTGTAGAGGGTAACGTACATTACACCAACTTCCTTAAGTTGAAATGAGCTAAATAAATTGAACTGAAGTACTGCAGTGGTTCATGAACCATTTTTAAATTGCTGTAACTAACTATAGCAATTTAAAACAATTCCTCATTAACGTAAAAGTTGAATGTCAAAAAATCTACTCCAGAGAATGTTGTTTAAAATCTTTCATTTGTAGCCTTTTTTGAAACAAACTAGGATAACATTAAAAAGTAGGGGTCATAGGTTTAGTTTTCGTGCTATTAGCGTCGGAAGCTCTAAAATACGTCTGTTTGACTTACATGCATCGTTGCTGTGGTAACTAATGATGAGTCATAGCAGTATTTTTGGTTCAATGATGATTAAACTAATAACTGTTACCAAGAGATAGTAATAAATTTTTACTGATTTGTTTCTCTGATTCCTCATATATAATGGCATTAAACTTGAGAAGTATAGGGAGCCGCCTCAAGCCACTATGGGCCATCATTCATCACAAGCCTTCAATCAGCCTTTAGACGCACACAAAAGACACATTTACACGCAAAGGAATAACCCTCTCCCCCTGTCTAATTGTTTCCTTTGAAACTAGCCTGTCTATTATTTACTTTCAACTGATATTTCAATGTACAAAAGGGTGCATTGTTTTCCGACTGCATAAGTATTCTTACACTGAGTCCCTTTGTAAACTCACGTATATTTCAGCAACATGTCCCCAATTCTGGATTCACCTCCGTGATTCTTGCTACAAATTTTCGAACAGAACCTTGGTTTGGAGTGAGGCTCAATATGATTGCGAGACACTGGGTTCAAACCTTGCAGTTGTGAATTCACAAGCTGAACAACAAGCACTCGCTTCAAATGTAAAAAGAGATACTTGGATTGGTTTGTACAGGGACCCCAAGAACAGGTCACGCTGGTTGTGGGTCGACGAGTCGCTTCTTACTTATACTAACTGGTATACTGGAGAACCCAACGACAAGGGAGGTGCTGAAGATTGTGCAGAACTCTATTCGCCTTTCTACGGAGTGAAATGGAATGACAAGAGCTGTAACCGATCTGTTCGTTACGTGTGCGAAATCAGTGGTAAGACACAACATAATATTGTTGTAATATGAGATATTTTTACCCACTCTTTTAATTGTGATTACCTGTCGTCCGCAGTATCACGTTTGACAACGTTATTTCACTGCTATCTTCATCGCTTCGCTTTTCTTCTCATTTCAAAGTCAAAGCTTACTGCTCCTTTTATTACGCTTTAGGCAGCTAAATGCATTTGTAACTGTTTAATTCAGCCTATCTTCAGTTATACAAACACCGTATGGGGTGAATCTCAGTCGGTCGCAGTGCGAGCCTGCAGCAGTTACAGAACCGAGCCGCTCGTATCATCCTGCGTAGGGACACTTCCAGTGACAGCTTTAATACTCCAAACTGGGTTGATCTAACCACCAGTCGTCAAATGCACAATTTTGTGTACCTTAGGGGCCGATTACATGAGGCGGGCTGGCCCGCTTAGCCGGGCTGGCTCGGTTTGCCAGGATCTCGGCACGTCTGTGAAACACACTAAAAATCAACTTCGCGATTACATGGAAAAATTTCAGCCCGGCTAGCTGGGATGTCGGCATCGCGATGCCGGGATCCGGGCTAGCCGGGATGAAAATTTACCATGTAATCGCGATTGCCGGGCTGGCCCGGCTAGCCGGGCCAACACTTTCTCGTCTTTAAATTTCGCTTCAGAGCAAAATGGCTCACCAGAAGATAGATATTTCTCTTTCTATATAACACATAAAGGTTTATCAGACCACAAAGCTACGTAAAACTGAAAATAATACGCCAAAATAATGGATTAGCGAAAATAAAAGCACTTGATTCATGCTCTTCGATGTAGCCATCTCTTCTCACGACAGCTTCTAAATTTAGCCACAGGCGGGCTGACCCGCCTCATGTAATACGACTCCCTTAAAAACGACTGCGTGGGAGGCTATGTAATACCGGGCTGAACAGTCATCTCGGCAGACAGAGCCAGCCCTTCTACCGAGCCAGCCCGGCTCATGTAACCGGCCCCTTAGTGTAGAAGTGCTTGAAAAAGTTAATTACAGCCGGATACCTCAGTGATTATTTTACTAGGAACTGCATCATTCATGCATATAATACCAAACGAAAAAAATGATCTACACCTGCCAAGCGCCAGGCTTGCATTTAACTGCTTGCACCTGAAATTAAAGGCGCAAGTTCATTGTGGTCATTAAGTGGCATTTCTATTGTCATGACTTTTAATTTTTGGTGCGATAGTTTTTAAATGTAATGTTGAATAATAATAATAATAATAATAATAATAATAATAATAATAATAATAATAATAAAGCCTTTATTTTATCAAGGTGAAAAATACATTCAGCTGGGCTGCTTATCAAGTAGTCGTGAGTAAAAATATAAAATCCAAAATCCAAAATACTCTATTTTCTTAGAGTTATTTTTACAGTATTCAGATTGTAAATAGTTTTTTGAGCTTAGCTTTAATCATGTATGTAAGAATCTTTAATCCAAGGCCCCCATGGATACCAACCTTCGTTGCTTAATGGGTTACTCTGGTTAAATAAAGTTTTGAATCAGATTAGATTTAGACAAACATTTAAGGATAAGAATTAACGAAAAAAAAGTTTATCACAGCGTTTCGATGGCGCCATGACATCATTATCAAGTGACAAAATAAAATTCAAACTGACTTAATATATACAGTGTGAGGTGTTAAAACTTAACAATAAGTAACATATTTAGTACTGTAAGTGTGCATGGTAGGTATATCTAAACAAGTAGTCTTGCGCGGATGGAGTCTGATTGCGTGTTCAGGCTTGGCTTCTTTTTCTTTATGAACAACATCTCATAAATTAAGCGGTCTAATTTTCCGTTGCATTTCTTGAGGACGGAAAAGTTACTCGTAAGGTCGCCCATGGCTTTAATGCCGTGGTCGTTCCTTAAATGCTTGTCAGTTGCTGAAAACGGTGTTCGTCAATACGTTGGTGTAAATGGCGGCTAGTGTAGCCGACATACTCAGCATCGCACAGGTCACATTGATAATTATACACCATGCAAAACTATTTGTTTAGACATACTTATCATGCACACACACTTAACAAGTTTTATCACCTCACAGTGACTGTATTTTATCACTTGAAAACTGATATCATGGCGACATCGAAACGTTGTGTTAAACCTTTTTCGTTAATTTTTATCCTTAAATGTTACTTACTTACTCACTCACTCACTCACTCACTCACTCACTCACTCACTCATTTACTTTCTTACTCACTTACTTACTTACTTTCTTAATGTGAGATGCATATTTCAATAACCTACCTTGCCATGTTTGTTGGTGGCTCTACTTTCTCTCTTGTTCTATAACTGGAATTAGGCAAACAATTAACCCTACAAAGGCTATAATAAAAATCTATGAGATGACGCACCAGAGAGTAACTTGTCGCATGCCAAGTTGCTTTCGTCGGCCACTATGATACTTCACCCTCTACAAGCCTTTCTCCAGTTTGCCAACCCTTTCAGAAGCGTTTAATTTTGCCGACTGTGGCCTGATAAATATCATGAAAAGTCATTGTTGCGCTTTTATCTAGATCTCTGGGGTATTTTTCAACAGCATAACTCGTCTCGCACTATTATTTAACTTCCAGTATCCACCCAACTTGGAAATCGTTGGAAATGAGAGAGAATCTCAAAGAGAAATTCAGCTCCAAATAAGCCCACAATGTGGATATGAGATGGGCATACTACACTGTACTTGTGTACCTTCAAACACGATCCGAGTTTACCTTGCGATAGCATAATCTGCATAATGAATAAAAAAAATAGTGTTTTTGTGAAAGTGAAAGGTTTTCGAAAAAAATATGAGAAGCACTTTGGGAAAGAAAGATGTTGATCTACGTATCTATAGATTTTCGATTAGTCAAGTAGTGAACTTTTTCTATTTCTTCTCTCTCTAACAGCATCACCTGTACCAAAGTGCCAAAGCCTTACTATTGGGGTTAGTGTCCGTGTTTCCCCTTCCCATTGTCTCACATCCAGTCAAGATTACGGGTCAACCTGTTCTTTCTCCTGCGCCCGTGGTTATCAGATCAGCGGCCCCTCCTCTACTCGATGCGGAATTGCAGGAGCCTGGAGCGAGGATAAGAACACAGTCGACTGTAGTGGTTTGTATTTAGTTTATTTATTACTCTCAACAGCAGACCCATTTTCTTCGAAAAATAGAAATTCAAGATGCAAAGTATTATGGAATGGACTTTCTCCGTCCTCGCTGTAATGTCTGCACACCAGACCGGTCCTCGATGTAGGCGGATTCTCACTAAGAAAACACACACACGTTTTCAAGCCGCCATCTTCCTTTATTGCATTACCCCCCAATGCCTTAGGGCTGGACCTACACAGGCAACCCAGTTACAAACACACTGCATCTTCCCCCCTTTTAAACGAACACAATGGGTACAATGAAAAGCTAGACAAAATCCGATATAACTGTAAACCGTAACAAGTAAAGGATACAAATCCAAATGCAAATAAAAGCACTGTTTAACGTTTTAACTGGTAGTCTCTTGTTCAATGAATAACACTTCTTAGTCAAAACACTAAGTGTAATCCTCACGGTCCATATCAGAAAACTATCTTAGAAACAAAGTCCTTAGTAAGTTCACTTAGCTTAGTCTTTCAAGTAACATAGTCCTTAAGCCAGCTTGGCTCAGTTCTCTTCCGTGTTGATCTTCGAGGTTCACTGGTCTGTTCTGGTACCCGAGTAACAGCGGGTTGTGATGATGGTTCCATAGCAGGCTCAGTCACTGGTCGTTGTGTTGGGATCTCATCCGGTTCAGGAACAGGAAGGGTAGCTGGTTTCAGTACTGGTTGTTGAACCAATGGCTGTGCTACTGGCTGAATTCCTAACTGCTGTGGCTGGCAAGCCTGTGGACTTTGTCCTCTGAACCTTTTCACATGGCCTATTCTCTTAAGTAGGGTTTCACCTCGCTCAATGACCACTAAGTCCCCCCTTCTTGGATATTACACTGTATGGGTCTGGATCATACACTGCAGACAGCTTGTTTTGTTTCCGCTTCAACAGCAGCACCTTGTCTCCTTCTGCTATGTCTGACTCCGCAGCTCTCTTGTTAGCAGTTTCAGCCACTCGCTTCTTCTGCTCTGCATCCTGATCCCGTGCCTGCTGATCTGTGGTACCCGACCTCTCCTCTTCCTCATCCCCAGCAGAAGCTCTCTCTATCTCCCGGGTGGTCATCGCACGTGGTGTAGCGTTGACTGCTACCATTCTGACATACTCTTCGGTTGAACCATCACGGGGCGAGGCTGGCATCTTTGTCAAACGACTTAGGCAATCAGCTATATTCTGGCCTGAGGGTACATGACGCACTGTGTACTTGAACGGCATAAGACGCAGGACCCATCTCTCAACTCTGGCCGATGGTTTAGATCTAGGACCATAGATAGCTTCCAGAGCTTTACAATCGGTGACAAGCTCAAATGACTGTAACCCAGATAAGTAGAGATGAAATCTCTCACAGGCCCAGACGACCGCTAAGGCCTCCTTCTCTGTCTGGCTGTATCGACGCTCGACATCACTCAAGCTTCGGCTTGCAATTGCGACCGCTCTTTTCACTCCTTGCTTTTCTTGCACGAGTATAGCCCCAAGTCCGACTGGACTTGCATCAGTAACCACTTCAGTTGGTGCATCTTTGTCGTAGAAGGCCATCATTGAGGCCTCAGCCAACTGGTTTTTCAGAGCCTCAAATGCTTCATTCTCCCCTTTGCCCCAATGCCACTTGGCATCCTAATGTGTCAGCTTCCTAAGTGGTTCCACAGCTGTCGCAAAATCAGGCAGGAACCGTGAGCTGAAAATGACAAGTCCCAGAAAGCTTCGCAACTCTGCGACATCGGTCGGAGCCTCAGCTTCTCGAATAGCCTGTACTTTCTCTTCTGTCGGCCCCACACCATGTTTGTTTAAAAGCAGCCCCATGAACACGATCTGATTCATTCCAATCTTGCACTTATCCTTGTTGAGGGTGAGGTTTCTCTCTTGCAATCGATTGAGCAATGCAACAAGGTTTCTGTCATGGTTCTCGGTTGTCTTTCCATGCCCCACAATGTCGGCAGCGATGTTGGTGGCTCCAGGGTACCCAGCAATTCTTTGTCTAACAATGTTCTGGTATTGTTCTGGAGCGCTGTTAATACCAAAGCTCAACCTCTTGTAGCGAAACAGTGAATCACCAGCTGAAAAGGTTGTAATATTCCTGGAACCTTCTTCCAGCTCAATTTGCTGGAAGCCCATGTTCATGTCAAGTTTTGAGAAAACTGTGCTTCCATTCAGCTCCTCCAGCACCTCATCCACTGTTGGAATTGGTAGCTTTTCCCTTCGTATAGCCTCATTAGCACACCTCATATCCACACAAATCCGTATATCATCCTTGTTTGGTTTGGGAGCAAATACAGCTAGGCTCACCCATGTTGTTGGACCTGAAACCTTCTCAATGATGTCAAGATCAAGAAGCTCATTTATTTTCTTTGTGACTTTCTCTTTCAGATGGTAAGGAATCCTTCTTGGTTTCTGTGCTACAGGTTTTACCTCCGGAGCAATGTGCAGTTTCAGTTGGTAGCCTGAAAATTTGCCAACTCCCGAGAACACCTTTGGAAAACGATCTACAATACCATCAATGTCATTGCCCACAGAATAAACGTTTGCCACACCCCCTAGTTCTGGTCCAACTTTCAACACTTGCAATCGCTTGGCTGCTGGACTACCGAGTAAACACCTTCCTTCTCCTTGCGTCACGAGGATCGTTTCCATAGTTTTCCTTCCATTACACTCAATACTCGCCTCAAATTTACCCACAACTGGTAAACAACCATTCCCATACACTCGCAAGTTCCTTTCTTCAGGCTGCAGTTTTGCTTTAAGGCCACTCTTTACAAGGTTGTTAAACTGCCTCTCACCAAGTACAGTAGACTGGGCACCCGAGTCAACAAGCATGCTGGTGGTTATGTTATCAATCTTGACCCTAACCAGATTATCCTCACAGGCGCTCTCTCCATTAAAGTTTATAGGGAATGCATAAGGCTCATCCCCACTGTCATATTCAACTTGATTAACTTGCTTGTTCCCTGATTTTGAATCACGTTTAACATTACTAGAACGCCTTCCTCCACGTTCTCTCCCCCCTTTCACTCTACCACCCTTTTTGCTCTCAGTAACACTCTTACAACAAGCTGCCCAGTGCCCTTTCTGACCACACTTTGCACACGTTTTACCCCGAGCTGGACATACCTTATCACGAGCAAAGTGTCCCACTTTGCCACGTGCATAACACTTCTGGGTTCCGAATCCACTTGACGGTTTCTTGCTGTCGCGGTCCTTGACCATGTTCACGTTACTCTGTCCTCCCTCTCCTTCGGCAATGTTGCTCGCCTCACGCCGTGCCGTCTCCCACGCTCTCGCCTTCTCTATCGCTGCAGCAAGCTGTATATTTGGCTCCTCAAACAGCTTGGTCCGTAATTCCAAGGAAGTAACTTTCTCCAACAACTGATCTCTCATGGCGAATTCAAGTTCTTCAGGTCCATAGCCACAATACCTTGCTTGTTTACGAAGCCTGAGCACGAATGAGTCGACATCTTCTCTCGGTTCTTGCTTTAGCTGGCGAAGAACATGCCTTTCGTACGCAGCATTTTCCTGCACTCGAAAATAAGCGTTCAGTGTTCGAACAGTTTGGAAATAAACATTATCATCTTGGCCTGCCGGAGCGTTGATGATTGTCAGATTCTCGAAAATATCCTGCACGCCAGAACCAGCTCGATAAAGTAATTCGTTCCTCTTTCTCGCGGCGTTTTGAAGATTTGCTTTCCCTTCGGCAAAATATGTAAACCCTCGCAGCGAAACACGCCATCGCTCGCTCAATTCCGATTTCGAGCCCGAAATATCCGTCGGTTGGATATTTGTCGACGCCATACCGCTAGAAAGGATAATTCTCGCAATTCTCGTCGCCAATGTAATGTCTGCACACCAGACCGGTCCTCGATGTAGGCGGACTCTCACTAAGAAAACACACACAAGTTTTCAAGCCGCCATCTTCCTTTATTGCGCTAACCACAATGCCTTAGGGCTGGACCTACACCTGCAACCACGTTACAAACACACTACACTCGCCTTGCAGCATTCACACACACACACACACACACACACACACACACACACACACACACACACACACACACACTAGGAGGTTTTGTAACCACAACGCTAAGGGGTCCTTTTACACAAGAAAATTGCGAATAACCATTGCTTTGTCCCTAGCTAGATGGCCATGAACAGAAACTAACATCGCTTTGTATTTATGTCGATATCAGAATGTACAGGGGCGCTCGGCATGGAGAATGGTGGGATTTATGACGCACAAATTAGTGCGTCTTCACAGAGGGATGCCAATAATTCTGCCATCCAAGGCAGAATTCGAGAGAAAGGATCGTGGTCAGCTGGTAGAAATGATGTCAATCAATGGCTTCAGGTTGATTTGGGTAATCAGCAAACTGCTGTTACACGTGTAACAACTCAAGGAAAAAATGGCTACAGCCAGTGGGTGACCAAGTACAAGCTGCAGTACAGTTGTGATGGATTTAGCTTCCAGTTCTACAGGGAGCAAGAAAAAAGTCTGGAAAAGGTATAGTTTCTTCACCGAAACGATGACAGCCTAAGCTTGTTGAATATGATTTAAATTTTACACCAGTTTCACTGTGCGAATCAGTCTGAATTTATAAATGTCTTCTTGTCTGTTTAATTTAGGAGTTTGTTGGAAACACAGACCCGGATACTGTTGTTTCTCATGACATAAAACCACCAATCAAGGCACGCTACATCCGTTTTCGACCAACAGCTTGGCATGGTCACATATCAATGAGGGTGGAGCTCTATGGCTGTAAAGGTAATGAATTAAGGTTTCCCGTAACGAACGCTACTCCAACATGATCCAAATGTAAATCATGTAACATTACTCTACATTTTCCTTACTTCTAAGGAAAATTTTGCGATTTTCTGCAGCGTTTTTTTTTAATATTCTGAAATCATTTTCATGTCTTTCTCTTGTCTTTGATTCTTTTAAATCAGTTTATTTAGGCGATACAAGAGTGTCATCGAAATCCTTTACACTAAACCAAGGCTCAAATCTTTTTTTCATTCAAGACAGTCTAATTTTAGCAGCGGACTGTCTCATTTCTATGACTTGCATACTCCTAAAGTTATTTCGGGGTGAACCTTTACTTTCAAATTCAGTGTATGTTTATTTGAATATGTGGTATTGCAGCTGAAAAAGACATAATAGAAAATAACGTCCTTTTTTTCAGGTAACGGAATGTATGGCCACTGGTTCTTAGATGGTTCTGATCCTGATGTACGGTCAGTACAGCTCTTATTTACCTTAAAATGGTGTTTAAGTTTTTGAAATTACAAGAAAAAATCTGCCAAATCTCACGACGAAATGTTACCAGTGAGTAACAGTCATTTCCATTTTCATTCCCTAACCTGCAAGGCATGACCCATTACACTCTGCTCGATGTGATCACATTGGTCTTTCTTCTTTTGGTAGATATTTTGGTTCTGTAAACTTCACCGAGGGTTGGTGCCCTGGGAGCAAGGCCGTGCATTTCACTCACCTCGGCTCCTATGCTACTGTGCCGAGCTTAAATATCACTAGCTGTGACTTCACAATTGCATTTTGGGTAAAATCCACTGGTTCTGAGGGGCCTATAATAGCACTCAGGTCAATTAGTGGAAAACTATTTTACCTGGCAATTAAAAGTTCCATTGTCTTTTTGTCAATTTACAACACGTTGGAAGAAGCACACTTCAGCAAAAATGATTGGAATCATATAGCTGTGACATGTCGGCATTTTGAGATGAAAGTGTTCGTTAATGGTACAGAAAAAGCGTTAAAAGAACAATGGAACGAATACTTCCTTCTATCAGATCGCTTCCAGCACTACTATGTTATTGGAAACAATCTGGATTTATTTAAAGTACCATTGATAACCCAGCCTTTCGTTGGATCAGTAATGGATCTTTATGTGGTGGGAATGGCTTTGTCTGTGGATCAGATTTCCGACTTGTTCAAAGGTAACATGAGTAATATCAAGGCTTTCAAAGACCTGTTTCAGAATTTTACCTTATACTTCGCCCTTCAAAATTTTTGAGAATCGGAGGGATTTAGAACGTCCTTTAAACCAATAGCAGTGCCGGCTCTGGGCGCGTTTTTTGCAAGAATTGCTCGCCGGGTATTCCAAGGGATTAGGCAGAATAAGAGCTCTATCCAAAATCCTAATTTTTGACTGACCTAAATCAATTCAGCTTGGGGGAGCGGTGAGGGTCTCCGCCGGCTTTGAACGTTTATAACTTTTTTAAAATGCAAGCAATAGAATCCAAACTTCGTGCCTTGTCTTAAGATTTAACTGGGAACAGTTTGGTATGCAAGGTCATCGATCATCACAACTGATGTTGCCATGGCAGCAACATTTTCGTAGGTAGCTTTTTAAATGAAAAAGTTTTAAAAAGTTTGTTTCTCGACCCTTTACATTTTTAGATCATTTGAGTGTTCTTTTACTGCTTTTTATTGCAATTTTAATGGTTTTTTTGATGGCTTTGGAAAAACCAAGAAATCCAGGATAGCGGATCCAAGATGACCGGTACTTTTGGGAATCACGTCAAATGACGTCATCAGATCATGTTGTGGACCTCAAAGGAACCTTTTTCCGACGTTGTATATACCGTCCGCGTTTTGTTGTTAAGCAAGAGAGGATAAAGGGGTAAGAGAGCTACTCCCTCATATAGGCCCTATTCCCATCCTAATCCCTCAAGTTATTTTTAGCAACAAATGGTGGGAAATTTAAATTTCAAATACGTTATTAAGTTTTAAAGCCATCGCCCTGATTTTTCGTAACAGTATAGAACTCATTAAAAATATAAAAAGCGTTCTCTGGTTTAAAACATTTAAGAGAAATATAAGCTTTCGGCTATTATACTATAGCTTTTAACGAATGTAAAAAGAAATGAAAGCGCATGATTGGAAATATATGCAAGGGAGGGTGTGAAAAGATTAAACACAGGAATACAATAGAAGTGTAAAAAAGCTAAAAATGGACAAAAACGGACAAAATAAGAATTACAATAAGATAGAGTATTGTCTTGGTAGCGGTTTAGAATTATTGTCTGCGCCGACAGTTTTGGCAGTATGCCAGGATTCTAGTGTTCTTCGAATACGGTAATTGCCTTCGTCTATCACGGTAGCGCCATCAAAATCAATTGAATGATTGTTTTGCCAAGCATGGTTGGCAATGTTCGAGCCTCTAGTATAATTTTTAAGATTTCGTTGATGTTCCTTTCTTCGGGTTTTAAAACATCTGCCAGTTTCTCCTACGTAACTCCAACAGCAATCAGCACACGAGATTTTGTAAACAACATTGCATTGTAGATCCAGGGGCTGCCTAAACTTAGGAGAAGGGAATTCTTTTTTAGCTGGTTTGCTTACTACACGGATGTAATTTTTACGAAGTAATCTGGTGAGAGGTTCAGTCAATCCGCGGATATAGGGAAGACATGCAAAACCCAGGGAAGTGTCAGATGGATCGGCCCATTTGAAGAACATGGACACTAATTCTTCCGGAGGAGGAGTTGTCGGGGCTGACTTCTTTTTTAAAATGTTGGAAATAACCGTTGGTGGGTAGCCATTGGCTTTCAATGCTTCCGTAACGTAACTAGTCTCGCGTGCTTTACCTTCACAAGTGCTAGGTAGGTTGGCTGCACGGAATAGGAGGGTCGAGGCCGCGCTGACTTTATGTTTATGTTGTTTACAAAATCTCGTGTGCTGATTGCTGTTGGCGTTACGTAGGAGAAACTGGCAGATGTTTTAAAACCCGAAGAAAGGAACATCAACGAAATCTTAAAAATTATACTAGAGGCTCGAACATTGCCAACCATGCTTGGCAAAACAATCATTCAATTGATTTTGATGGCGCTACCGTGATAGACAAAGGCAATTACCGTATTCGAAGAACACTAGAATCCTGGCATACTGCCAAAACTGTCGGCGCAGACAATAATTCTAAACCGCTACCAAGACAATACTCTATCTTATTGTAATTATTATTTTGTCCGTTTTTGTCCATTTTTAGCTTTTTTACACTTCTATTGTATTCCTGTGTTTAATCTTTTCACACCCTCCCTTGCATATATTTCCAATCATGCGCTTTCATTTCTTTTTACATTCGTTAAAGGCTATAGTATAATAGCCGAAAGCTTATATTTCTCTTAAATGTTTTAAACCAGAGAACGCTTTTTATATTTTTAATATGTCTTATCCTGGTTACAGTTCAATTTTTAATAGTATAGAACTCGTCGTTCTGTAAAATTTTGTGATTTTAATTTTGCTAATTTGGACATTTTTGCCGGTAAAATGACGTCACAAAGTTGGCGCCAAATTGTACTTTTAGTATTATGGGATAGCTTATGTTGATTTCTGAATGATCTTGTTACACAGATCTCAAAACTGAAAAAATTAATGGAATATGTTTATCCACTCAAAAGATGCAAAGTTTTAAAATTTGAATTTCGTTACTAAAAATAACTTATATGGGAGATTAACCCTCTTACCCCTTCATCCTCTCTTGTGTTAAGGCTTTAATACTATCAGAATTGAGCAGGGTGGCGGCAGGGGTATTTTGCAGGTCGCAGAACGCAGAATTCAGAACAAGGAACGCAGAATGATGGTCAGCGGTATAGTGTGAAACAGGTAGGTACATCATATATGATAAACTGATATCATACATGCCTAACCTAACGGTATAGAGCGTGAAACAGGTAGATACATCATATATGATAAACTGATATCATACATCCCTAACCCTAACCCTAACCCTAACCCTAACCCTAGCCCTAGCCCTAACCCTAGGTTTAGGGTTAGCGTTAGGGTTAGGGTTAGGGTTAGGGTTAGGGTTAGGGATGTATGATATCAGTTTATCATATATGATGTACCTACCTGTTTCACACTCTATACCGCTGACCATCATTCTGCGTTCTGCGTTCTGCGTTCTGTGTTCTGCATTCTGCGTTCCGCAAAATACCCCTGCCGGCAGGGTGGCACGTTGTGCCCTCCCGTTTCCCTAAAATGAATTTTTCTTACTTCATTGTGTTAAATTTCACATTCCCGGTTCATTTTTTTTCTTTATATCATTGGTTTTAATTAGTTTTCGACCAATTATGGTCATTTAAAAAAAAAGCGAATCCAAGATGGCCGCCAATTTGGAAATTATGACTTAATTTTCACATCATGTGACACAATCAGGTCATGTTGCAGACCTCAAACAAAATATTTTTCTATCCTCGAAATTTCGTTGTCATAGGTTGTCATAGCTTTGATACTCTCCGATTCAAGGAGGCAGGATGCCCCCCCCCCTCCCCTCAGGCTCACGAACACTGGCTTCTGTCCAGGTTTCTAAAATGTGCCTTGTCGGTGCTGCTATTTTGTGAAAATTGCCGTTAAATTAAAACCAAATGCGTAACTGACAATTTGCAAAACGAGAAGGGCATTTGAGAAAGATACATAGATAGTTCATTACAATGACCAAAATATATAATTAATATAATCTATAATAGTTAAAAATTGAAAAGTCTAATTATATTATGTTAAAAATTTACACGAAACACTTACAGATTAAAACAAGTCACAATTTTGTAGCAAATCACGACAAGGCTACCCACAAGCACGTAACACTTTACACTTGGGTTTTCGAAGTCTTTCTCGTAAGCAACTCGGTGAAAAGCAATTTTAAACTAATTCACGCTAAGAGAAAATGGAAAAACTTTACAAAAGCATAATGGAAGATCTAAACAAAACTATCGACAGCATTTCGGCACTGATAAGAAACAAATTGTTTATTTTGTCTTGAGGAAAATCTTTTTCGGACAGAGAAATTCAATTACTGATATGATAGATTTGAACAGATGAAAGTTTATGACTTTAAGCAAGGTAAATCGTGACCTGAAGGAAGATGTGAAAGCCTTCCCCTAATATTTCTCTTTTCTCTCTCCTGCTTACATGTTGTGCGTTTCATATGAAGGTAAACAGTTTCTAACGTGTATATTTTTTATCTTAATTTCAAAAGGCAAACCGACACATCCTGTTATTAACAACAAAGAAACTGACATAAATGGTTGCAATGTCAACCTCACATGGAGTCCTCCGAGAGAAGATACATGCCCCATCATGAAGTACATAGTATACTACAGAGAGAAAAATTCACAAGACAGTGAAACTCACTGGCGACAAATTCCCACTTCCCAAGTTACAAAAACCTTCCTTTATATTCGGCTCTTTTGTGACACGAAATATGAATTTGCAGTGTCCGCCCATAACGGCAAAATGGAAAGTGACTTATCGGCCTACTGGCAAGTAAAAACCAACACAGGTGTGATAGTAGCTTTAACTTTTATCTCATGAAATAAGGCAGAACGAGATATTTGGTTGACTGGGGAAACTGGCGGCAACAGTACAATACATGTACTTGGTCATTTTCCTTATGCTTAATAAAGGCGTAATTACAATCTTTTATTCTTATATCAACTTTCTTATCACTTGTACAAGGTAACCTATTTAGTTGTAGCTGTCCTGGTTTTTGCGGTATAGCGAGTCTTACAAGCTAAACTAAACGTGCCCACTTTCGTTGCATGTGTATATATCGTAAGTAGAAAAAAGTTTCAAGATATTCATATTACACTGTTGAGAGCCAGAATTAACCAGATTAACCGTAGTTAACGACCCTGATGTGACCGCAACTAGTGTTAAGTCGAATAATTTTTTACGTAACCTGAAATAATTCAGAAAGAAAGACAAACAGACAGACAGACAGACAGACAGATCAGACAGAAAGACAGACAGACAGACAGACAGAAAGACAGACAAGATATTCATATTACACTGTTGAGAGCCAGAATTAACCAGAATTAACCGTAGTTAACGACCCTGATGTGACTGCAACTAGTGTTAAGTCGAATAATTTTTTTACGTAACCTGAAATAATTCAGAAAGAAAGACAAACAGACAGACAGACAGACAGACAGACAGACAGACAGAAAGACAGACAGACAGACAGACAGACAAACAGATATACATGCAGACAAGCAGACCAGACAGACAGACAGAACGAAAGAAAGAAAGAAAAAAAGAAAGAAAGAAAGTCAGTTATCTTGTTTTCATATTTGCACAGTAAACTATGTGAGAATAAAATAAAGTACAATAATTTGGTCAGAGTAAGTCATCGTCATCGTCGTAAGTCGTCTTCTATTTAAAAAAAAAATCAAATACATATAACTTTTAGGAAATTGGTAGAACTTGACCTATTTGTTCCTTCTTTTACTGAGAACTATGAACTATGAATTAATCTTAAGAACATTAATGTACATTAATGGTAAATATGTAAAATTCTAAAAAAACTTCTCTTTTCGTTATTCAACTTTAGTTTAGCTCATGCAAATTATGTAGTTCTCGATGTTGGCGTTACCTTTTATTTACTATTCAATGAAACCCGTAGACACATCAATTCGGTAGATGCTGCTCTTTGCTTTTTTAGAGCGGGAAGCGAGAATGATGGCATTTGTTGTGTTAGTGTGTCTTTTGTGTAATAGTCCTTTAGGTGTTAATTTATTGTTTTTTAGAGTTAATGCCGTTATTCTGTATTCTGAATGTATGTGTGCTGAAAAAATTATTCTGGTACACTTTGTTTGTCTGTTTTGTATTTATGTATGTAATTACGTGTCTTTTTTCCTCCTGTTCCAGCTTTGTATTGTGTATCGTAAAGGCAATAGAATATTCTGTTACTACTTATATCCACGGATAAAATATGTGCTTTCTTCCTGTAACCCAAATAGAATGTTTATTTTATCAGTATTCAAACGCCGCAGAAGCCCAGTGAAACGCTTTCTAATTAACATATACAATTTTTTCTATTATTTTCTTGCTTTCTTCTGCAATCCTAGATTTATTTTATTTTTTATGAAATAAGTTTTAGTATGTGCAAATTAACTTCGTTAAATGTGAGGGGTATAAGCAACTTCAAGAAAAGGAAAACGATTTTCACTTGGTGTAGAAAGCAGAAGGCAGATTTTATTTTCTTACAAGAAACCCACTCAAAAAAAGACTCAGAAACGTGTTGGAAAAATGAATGGCCTAGTGAGGTTATTGTGGCCCATGGCAGTTCCAATTCCCGTGAGGTGGCAATCCTTTTTAAATAGGGCGTTGATTGTAAAATACATTCCAAAATTTTGGAGCCCTTGGGACGGTAAATCATGCTGAAAGCAGAGATTGAGGACAAAATGTATGTTTTGATCAACATTTACGCTCGCAACAAAGACACTAATATCGAAAACTTTCTCAACAATCTGCTTCTGACTTTGCAAAAAAAACAATTTTGATGAAGAAGAAAACATTATTATAGGCGGGGACTTTAACTGCCCTCTAAATCCAGTTCTGGATAAGAAAGGAGGTCTGTTGAATCCAAGAAAATCAGTTGTAGTCACAGTTCATAGTTTACAAGAAGAGCTTGATCTGGTAGATATATGGAGAGTCAAGAACCCACTGGAAAAAAAGTTTTACGTGGAGCCAAAACTCTCCCAGGATATTTTGCCGTTTAGATTACTGGCTGATTTCAAATACCTTACATGATTTAGTTAAAACAACAGGTATAATTCCAGCCATTAGAACAGATCATGCAGCAATTTCCCTTGAACTTGCTAACGGCTCTAATGATAACAAAGGTCCAGGTTTCTGGATTATGAACTGCTTTCCTTTGGATGACGAAGAGTATGTAAATGATATCGCAGAGAAGATTCCAGTATGGTTAGCTGAAGGTCGTAACGAACTGTCGGACAGTCGAAGCATTTAGGACTGGATGAAATACAATATAAGGGTACACACAATTCCGTTTTCGACTGAAAAGAAAAGCACGGAGAGAAATGAAAGAGAAAAAAGTCTTCAAGAAGAATACGCTAAAGCAAAACATATTTTTGAATCAGAACCCAACAACTTACACGCAAATATCCTTAATTCAGTTAAAGATACTATGGAATTGTTTTATGAAGAAAAAGTTAAAGGAATAATTATTCGTGCGCGAGCCCGTTGGCACGAGCAAGGCGAGAAGAGTACCAAATATTTTCTGAACCTAGACAAAAGAAATCATATTAAGAAACATATGAGAAAATTAAATATTAATGGTTCGGTTACCACAGATCCATTTAATATCTTGTCAGAACAACGACGCTTTTATCAAGAATTGTATACGAGTAGAAACAAGAATAAGGATAACTCACAAACGATCGAAACTTTCTTAAAAGATTTGAACGTTCCAAAACTTTCGGAGGAACAAAAAATATCATGTGAAGGTAAAATCACTTAAGAATGTGCATTGCCTTTAGACAGCTTTCAAACAACAAAACCCCTGGGAATGATGGAATTCCCATAGAATTCTATAGACAATTCTGGCCTTTAATTAGTGAGCCTTTCATTCAATGTGCAAATGGATGCTTCGAAAAAGGTGAAATGTCTTCCTCTCAAAAACAAGTAGTCATTACGCTTATTGAAAAGAAAGGAAAAGACCGCTCCTTTCTGGAAAACTGGCGACCGATCTCTCTCGTAAATGTGGATGCAAAAATTATGTCTAAGGCTATAGCTACCAGAATTAAAAATGTTTTGGCAAACATTATCTACCACAATGAAACTGGATTTATAAAAGATCGCTATATCGGGGAAACAGTACGATCGATTTTTGACACAACGGACTTTACAGCCGAAGAAAATATTCCCGGTCTATTGATCTATATTGATTTTCAGAAGGCCTTTGACAGTTTGGAACGGAATTTTCTTCAAAGATATCTAGAGTCATTTAATTTTGGTTCCGATTTTATTCGATGGGTAATGACTTTTTATAAAAACATTAAAAGCTGCGTTATTAACAATGGTATTACCTACCTCTGATTACTTTATAATTGAAAGAGGAGTTAGGCAGGGAGATCCACTTTCCCCATATCTTTTTGTAGTAGCTGTTGAAACCTTGGCTATCGCAATTCGACAAAATTCACTAATAAAAGGTATCACTATTGGAAAGAAAGAAACAAAATTACTTCAATATGTAGATAATACAACGGCAGTGCTTTCAGACACTAACTCAGCACAAATTCTTTTCAGGCTGCTTGACGAATTTAAGAAGCTCTCAGGTTTAGGTTTAGTAGTTAATCCCACCAAAACTGAGGGAATGTGGACTGGCTCTTTACGGAAAAACAAAACAAAACCCTTTGGCATTGAATGGCCAAATGACCCAATTAAAGCCCTAGGGGTATACTACTCCTGTGATCAAAAATTACCACACCGAGAAAAAATCCATAGGAAGGTCTTGGTCCGCAAGGTCTCTCTCTCTCTCTCCCCCTCTCTCTCTCTCTCTCTCTCTCTCTCTCTCTCTCTCTCTCTCTCTCTCTCTCCCTCTGGGAAGGTAACAATAATAAAATCAAATAAATGTAAAGAAGATCCTCGCAGTTATTAACGCAACTTATGCAGTTGCGAAAAGAAAGCCTGAAAAAATCAGGCTTGCCGGGATTCGAACCCTGACCTCTGCGATACCGGTGCAGGTCAGGGTTCGAATCCCGGCAAGCCTGATTTTTTCAGGCTTTCTTTTCGCAACTGCATAAGTTGCGTTAATAACTGCGAGGATCTTCTTTACATTTATTTCTTTATTCCGCAGTTCAAATATATGAATTTCATATATTCATAATTTTTAATAATAAAATCCTTGATTATTTCAAAATTTGTTTATGTAGCGTCATTATTAACCATCCCTAAGGGAGTGATCCAAGAACTGAATCGATAAATATTTATATTTCTATGGAAGGGCGTAGACAAAGTCACGCGTTTGTCACCAATAAACGAGTATCAAAAAGGTGGCTTGAAAATGATTGACCTAGAAACAATGTTGAAATCCTTAAGACTAGCCTGGCTAAAAAGAATTTTTAGCGAAAATGACGACAAATGGAAATACTACCTACATCACCTATTAAAAAGCTTTGGTGGCCCCTTTTTATTACATTGTAATTATGATATAAAAGATCTCACGATCTCTTCTCAGTTTTATACCGAGCTGCTTCAATATGCATGGTGGGCAGATTTTCGCGACGAGTTTTCTACAGAGAAACTGTGACAAAGTATAATATGGAATAACAAAGACATTCGTATAAATAATAAACCGATATTCTACAAAAACTTTTTCGAGTCCGGCTTCATTCATGTAACTGATCTTCGATTTGATTTGAATACAATGGAGTCTTACAATATTATTTCAAAAAAGATCGAAAAAGCAAATTTCTTGGTATGGGCAGGCCTCAGACATGCCATACCGTCCAACCTAAAATTAAAATCAAAAGCAAATAACCACACCTCTTTGACAACGCCACCCTCTTTGATTATTCAAAACAATGATTTTGATGTTATGACGAAAAAATCGAAAGACTATTATACATTGCTTATAAGCAAAAAAGCACAATTTTCTAATAGTTCTTTAGTTCTGAAACGCGAATTTAACTTAAATGAAGATCAACTAGAAAAAGTATTTCTTCTGCCGCATACTGTGTGTTCTGAGTCTTACGTTAAGGCTTTTCAATACAAGGTCCTCAACTCTATACTATATACCAATACCAATTTATACAAAATAGGATTCATCACAGACGATAAATGTTCCTTTTGTAGGTCTGAACCGGAAACCCTAAAACACCTTCTTTTTGACTGCGTGTATTCGAAGCTTTTCTGGAAAGATCTTGAATTCTACTACTATTCTTTATCAAAAGAATTTGTTTATCTTAGCTTAAAAGATGTATTAATAGGTATTATAAGTTCAGAATGCCCCTTACTAAACTATTTTCTATTAATAAGCAAACTATATCTATGGGATTGCAGAAGATCTCAAATACTTCCAAGCTAAGCTGGGTTTAAGATAAAGATTAAAATAAAATTTGTAACAGAAAAATATATTTGCACTAAGAACAAGACTTTAAATCAATTTAATAAGAAATGGGCGACATTTTGTCCCATGTAATTTTTCATGTATATGTGTCATACCATTTAGGCAATTTTATCATGCAACACAAGTGAAAAAGTAAGAAACAGGGAAGAAAGTAAACATTATCCTGCATTATAATTAAGTTTTGCTTTGTGACGTTCTATTGCCCTTGTCACTGTTTTGTATTGTAAGCCATGTGTTACATTATTGTAAGTATTGAGTAAAACTGTTTTAATTAGTAAGTTACATTGGTAAGTAATGTTTAGTTTTCCTGCTAGTAAGTAGCTGTAAGTAGTGTAAGTTGTTGTATTGTAAGTATTGGAAGTAGCGTAAGTTGCTGTAATAAAATATAAATAAATAAATAAATAAATAAAAAACTTAAGAACATTGTTAAGAACGTTTCAGGCTCAAATCGCCAAAAAAAGAATATTCAGTTCCGGTTCAACTTCAGCTAAAATTTGACCTTCTTATAAAAACAATGAGTGCACTGAAAAAACCAGATGAATATAGAACCCCCACCTTTCTTGCTCGCACCATATGTAGACGTAAACATATTTATTTCAAGTTTCAAATAGATTAGCACGCCATGATCACGTTGGTAAAGTTCAAGTCTTGTCGCATATGGCTCATTCGATTTATTTACAATATAAAGCGTAAAGAGAAAAAAATACAAATACATTTTATCTTGCAGTTAAAACTGAGGAAACATTACCCACCAAAAAAGGTGCAGACATCGTTAATAATAATTCTACAAAGATAGCTAGTATAGTTGCTGGAATTGTTGTTGCCGCAATAATTTTGGTGGTCATTTGCTACAGGAGGAATAAAAGGAAGGTACACGGAAATTCTGCCTCAAAGAGGTACGATTAATTCATGTTATTGAAATTCTTAAGTTTTAGGTACCGGAAGATCTTTTCATATATTTTTTTCATTTCTGTTGACGCCAACTTGCACAGTAATTTTCAAAGAGTTATTTTAAGTCCTGTAGTGGAGTTAAACTAACTCCTTAAGGTGAAGTTATTTTTTTGGGAGTTATTTTAACTCCAAAAGGAGTTATTTTAACTCCGAAAAGGAGTTACTGTATTCTTATGTGGAGTTAAGTGTACCCCTAAATTGGAGTTACGCTGGTGGGAGTTATTATAACTCCAATCTGGAGTTAAATTGTACTCCTCTGGAGTTAAATTTAACTCTTTTTTTGGAGTTAAATTTCAGTTTAACTCTGCAAGGAGAGTTAAAAAAGCTCCTTTTACGGGTTCATTTTGGAGGAGTTAGTTCAACTACCCTTCGGGAGCAATTGTGGAGTGATTTTAACTCTCTAAAAAGGGTTAAAATAACTATCTTTTGGGAGTTGTTTTCGTGGACTTATTTAACTCCTTTTAGAGAGTAATTCTGGAGTGACTTTGATGGAGACGTTTTGGAGGAGTTGGGATAACTCCCTATCAGAGTCATTACCTTATTATTGTATTTTTTACTCTGCTACAAGAGGTATATCTTATTTTGGGGGGTTACGGTTGGAGGCGGAGTGCAGGGACTCGCGTATCATTTCTAGATAAACTTCGATCTCAATTTAATTATGAACGCATTTTTTGGAAATAAAGCAAAAGATATTGTGGTAATTCATCCACTGAAACCAAATGGTTGGTAAGTTCCTGTCTAAAATGGCGTGAATTCTAATATTTCAATTCAAGAGCCCGAATATGCGCCTGCATTCACTGGTCAGCAGTTGACAATATTGAGTCATGTGATCTTTGTAACATTAGAGGAGGCGCCATGAGGCGGTTGCTCGACGGAAGCAAGATTCATTTAGCTAGCATTTGGTCGTAGTTTGAGGACAAAAAAGCATCTCTCAAGTTAAAACAAAGGTGGACGGTGGCATCTTTTGCATTGGATTACGTGCCAAGAGATGTTTTTGGATCGAAGTGAACAAATGAAATCGACGTTGTGAACATATTAACAACAGTGGATCAACGACTGTTTTGGCGGGTTGTTGAATTCGCAAAAGGCCAAACGTAGGAAGTATGGACGTTTTGCTGGTAAGCTTAAGCTTGGAACTTCAATTTACTCTCAGCCTAAAGGCTTCCCTTCCAGTTTCAGTGTTTGTCATTCAAAGGAGGTGTTACTAGCTAGGAAGCTTAAGGTGGATACAAACAGTTGGCTGAAGAGCTGTTTGCCTGCATCTTCGTGATCAGTTCTTTTGACACTGTTTAGTTGCAATAATTGTTAGAAATATAAAGTCTGGGGACTGCCACTGAAAACTGTAGCATTTAAATGTAAAGAGTTCAACAATTCGTTAGTGGAAATATTCTTGTTTGAAAGATAAATTATTATTGGAAGGTAAACAATCTTAAATGACCTCCATGTTTTAACCTTTTTTTACTCGATGAAAACTAATTTACATTGCAAGAAAACGTGAATGATATCATTGTGTTTTTGTAACAATGTTTTATAGGCTGTTGGAAACTATGTTGTTGACCACATCTAAGGGCCTGCTTCTCTGCAGATGTCAAGCATTCGAGAAAATGGATGATACCATGTTTGACTAAAATTCATTCATTTTATTTATTAATTGGCTGTGGTGGTCATTTAGGAATTGCATTCATGCGTGTAGGTGCAAGTTCAAGAAGCCAACTTTGACTTTTGGTGGATGTCAATTCATGAAAGCTGTGTTGGTAATATGATGAACAATTTTACCAGTCCTTATACTTTAAGGCCCACCTTCACCCAAATGGCCTTGTGACCGTTTGTTATTGTTTTCAAATGGCTGTTTTCACATGAACGACCTCAATCTACAAGTCTTTTGGCTTCCATGAAATGCATTTACTCCCCAAAACGTTGGGATTATGTGTAGTTCGCCACATTAAAGTTTCAATGAAATAGAAGGCAAGAACTCAGTTTCTGTTTACATTTCTAAGTGCCAGCAAGCGACTAACATTTACTGCGACATTCGATTGTTTTTGTTAGCAAATTGCAATCTTATTGTCTCATAAAGTAACAGTGATTTTGAAGGTCTTTCCAAGTCATTATAGAGGTTGGTCTGAAGGGGGATACATGTCAACAGTGTATACAACTGGATAGCAACTCACTGATTATCGCTCGCAAAATAGCACTTGTCCGGTGAATCCTGCATTACAATTGTAACCTTTGAAAGCCAGCCACACATATGTACTAATCTTCGATCAAATCTACTAGAACCTATGGCTAACTAAGAAAACTATTGTTGAATTCAATCATACGACGATAGACACTAAACTGCAAAACCGTTCATTTGTTACACAGTCGCGAGCCATTTTGTTTACATCCCGCGAATAAAATCGAATGGTATGAATCAAACTTTATACTTGCGAAGGTCCCACATCCAATACAATTAGATCACTACAAGAGATTCATTAAATCTCTCTTTTTTTTTTGCTTCATAACACAAGCTCCTCATAGACCAATACTGACAATATTTTCCTTCGGGATAACCATACAGCATCTTCAACTGCAAGGTATCTTTGGCAGCAACATATTGGACAAAGTAGGAGTGAAAAAAAATACGTTTGGCCAGCACAGTCACAAAATAATTCCTGGAAACAACAGCTTGATAATTGAAGAATAAATTCCTGCATGCTTATGGACGATTTCAACAAGATGACTCTGAAGGAAACGGATTTTCAAAGAAAACCCCAGAAACAATTTTGTGTAACACGAAATTGATAAACAGCAACCGCGGTGTGCAAGGCCTTTTGGGTGAAGGTGGGCCTTAAATGAAAATTAAAATTTAAGCCGGTTGTAATTTTGTAAAAGGTTTGGACCCATGAGTCATATCATAAGTTGGTGAAGTATGATTGTCCGGGTGAGTGTAGTCCTGAGAAGGAATGTTTGTGGTGACATTGACTGACGTTTCGACAACCTGAGCGAATTCATCATCAGGGTCAAGCCAGCTGGCTCTGATGATGTCAATGTCAGTCAATGTCACCACAAACAGTCCTTCTCAGGAGTACACTCCCCCAGATGATCATACTTCATGGACTTATGGTTATAATTTTAAAGAAAAGATGGAGTTGTGTTTGAACAAACGTGCACTGAAGTTTGCTTTACTCTCGTTTGAATTCCAGCTTTCTTCAAATTTGAATTCATAAAATTTTGACTTTCGTACCTGGGAAGATTGTTCATCATTTGGCTCCCGACCAGTGTTTTTAAGTCAAAATGTAGTACAATCAATTCTAATTTTAATTGAATTTGCCAAAATTCACATGGGTGATCATGTGATTAGTAACCACTGTAGCTGATGTTTGTTTATATCACAAGGGAGAACAATGAAATCTGTAACCATGCATTTCTGCAGATTAATAGTTGGAGGTGATATAGCACATTGGTGTTTTTGAAGGCACATTTTGAAAATTATTGTATCCTGTTTGTCGCAGCCTTACTTATAAAGTTCTTTATGCTTCATACATGCCTGCATACATGCAGCTGAAGGTAGTGATATTGAAGAACAATCACATTAATTTTTGAGGTTTTTTCGAAATATAAAAATAATACAGAAAAAGTTAGTAATTTTACTTAACCCGTGAAACAATATCTAACAATTAGTGTCCAATAGTCAAAGCTGAACAAAAGAAAACAATGGAATTAGTGTGAAATAGTGCGTAATAGTTTAGTATCTATTTCACGGGTTAATTCAAATCACTCTAAGAGAATTGTTAATATATATTTTAAAATCATGTTTTAATTGTAAATCACTTGTACTTTCTTTATTTTCATTTTAGCTGTACGTAGTCTAATTGCAATACTGTTGTCTTATCAAATCAATTGATACAGACATGTATCTGACAATGTATTTTCCATGGCTAATGAATTCCTATTTGGCATTGCTCTGTTCTCTTTTTTTCATTGTTCCATGACAACATTATTGCAATTAGGTGTATACCAGTATTTATAGTGACTTAAAACCCTCAATGCTCCTTAAGGGGGAAAAAGTTTAAAATGGGTTTAAAGCACACAAAAGAAATTTTTTGTTCCTGTTCCAGATAATAATTTAAGAAAATTGAATTTTGAGCCAGTTATAATTTTTATACAAAAGATAGTGTTGTTGAATTTTCCTATATTGTCATTTGAATTCCAACTTCCTTCAAATACGAATTCATAAAGTTTTGACTTTCCTACCTGGAAAGATTGTTCATGAGGGCTTCACCAGAGTTCTTCTGGTTTTTCAGTCAAAATTTGAAACAAGTTGAAAAGGTTTTATTTAACCATGTATTTTCTGTAGATTGAATAATCAGAGGTTCTAAAGGACATCAGTCTTTCTAAAGGATATTTCACAAAACTATCCAGCTTCAATTATAAAGTTCTTTTTATGCTCCATGGATGCATGCAGATGGCGGTAGTAATATTGAAGAACAACTACATTTATGAGATTTTTTTGGAAATATAGAATACAGAAAAATTTTAAGAGAATTTAATATATATATATATTTTGAAATCATGTTTTATTTATACATACTTGTACGTGCTTTATTTTCATTTTATATAATATACTTATATGATTATAGTGTCTTAGCAATTTACATTAATGTTACTGTTAATTCAAATTCTGTGAGAAACTATTGTTCATATAAGAAAATGAAATAGGATTGAATTAAAAATGTTGTACCTTTTATAGTGACAGTCAATTTGTGTGATGTTGCTTTTTATCTAAGAAACTAATAGGGTGAATATACCGGAGTTAATTTTACTCTGATTTCAGAGTAACTACAACTCTAATATGGAGTCAAAATAACTCTAGTCTTTGATGGAGCAGAGTTAAAGTGACTCCGATCCCTCGCTGGAGCTATTATAACTCCGAAACTGGAGTTAAATTCGGGAGTTAAAATGACCCCAAAAAGGAGTTATTCTTAACCTAAAGTTTTTACTCCACTTTTGGGGTTATAGTAACTCCCATATGGAGTTTAAATAACTCCTTTTGTAGAGTTAAAGTGACCCCCCCACTGGAGTTATTAAAACCCCGAAACTGGAGTTAAATTAAGGAGTTAAAATAACCCCCAAAAAGGGGTTAATTTTTAACCTAAAGTTTTGGAGTTAAAATAACTCTGAAAATTACTGTGTGTAAGGGGTTATTTACATGAAGGGAGAGTGAGCCATCTAGAGAAGTTACCCTTAGCTTCTCTATTGTATTTCCCAGTTTCGTTTGCATGACAAGCGGGGTCTTCCCAGGGCGAGGGATAGCCTAACTGTTTAATGGGGTAACCCTCCTGGCAGGACCAACTTTTTGTTTGTTTAAGGCACGCAAAAGATCAAGGTATGGTGGGTCACATACTCTCCAAACTCTGAAATTGTTTCGCGCGGTAAAACCAGAGGAATATTTACGTCCTTGTCCGTTCGCAAAATCAAATAAGCAGAAAGAAGAAAACAACAGTCGAAGATTCTTCAGATTGTGTACCGTTTAGAGGGTGAAAGCACTAACTCCGGTAAGGGAGTCGACAGTCGTATGAATAGTTGCCGAGGGACAGCTACAAGGAGAAACAACAAATAAATTAAAAGGCAAAAGAAGAGTGGCGGTGCAGTCAGAATCAGCACCGAAGAACCCAAAGAAATGGACATGGACGACCGAAGCGGTCGAGGAATGAATATGGTACATCTTAAAAATAAAAAATCTTAGTGCGAATTCAACAATGGCGACGTGGAAGCAATAGAGTCAGGTTATATACCTCGCCTTTAACGGAAATGATAACCCTAGGGAAAACCCTTTGCAAGTAAAGGGGCTATCTTCTAACCAGTCTAGAAGAATCACGTCTCTCCATGTAAACAGGCTCTAAAAATCACATAGGAAGGTAGAGAAAAGTAATAGCAATCATAGGTTTCATTCCTGCTACAAATAATGTTATTTAAAACTAAAGCGTGGATCAAGTATTAATTTCATATACTGTACAAAGCAACATGTGTCCAAAAGAACCGTTAAGAGGGAAAAAGATGAAAAGTTCCCAGCCACTTCTAGTTTATGACAGCAATCATGTTGTCTTCACTTCCTCGTGATCACGGTAGCATAACACCTATTAGGGTGGTACTTTCAACATGGATTACAATGTATGTGTAAGAACGAACTGGCAAAGGACCGTGTGCTCTTAAAACGCAATCAGAAGAGGCAGTCGTTTCCAAAATAACTGCAACACAAATAACCTGATTGATGAGCAGCGCATTCTTACATGTGATTGCTTGCTTATTAAAATGAGTATATTATTTTTTTTTAAGATTGAAGTGTGACATCGTTCCCTTACTGCTTCGGGAGGTCCCGCCCGAGCTAGTGACCTTCATGGAAGAGCTGGGTCGAGGTGCTTTTGGAAACGTTCATAAAGGGGTCCTTAAGGAATTACCAAAAGCTGAAATATTTTTCAAGCCCAGGGGGGAAAGAGTACAGATCTATGAAGAACGAGTGGTTGCCATAAAAGTTTTACTTGGTGAGTAAATCCTTGGTGTATTATTTACGTAAACTCTCTCTTTTTCTGTAAATGGTTTGAATCCAGGAGTCATATCATAGGTCGGTAAATTATGATCGCCCGAGTGAGTGTAGTCCTGAGAAGGACTGTTTGTGATGGCAATGACTGACGTTTCGAGTGGTTGCTATGAATGTTCTAGTTGGTGAGTAAGCCGTTGGTGTATTATTTATGGGGGGAGTAAAGTTACTGCCTCTCGCAAATCATTTAAACAACGATAGAGAAGCTGTACAGGCTTGTTGCCTAGCTCAGAGAGCTTGCAATGGTACCCGTCGTTCGACATTAATCTCGGGCTACTAGTGGGTTGTGATGGGCGGCTTCTGTTCTGTTGCATAATTAACACCCAGAGCCCGTCCACACTAAAGCGTTTTTGTTTGAAAACGCATACTTTTTGTGCCACTACAAGGTGGCGATCCCTTCTATGACATTGCTCCTCTGTCACACACACACGCCGACCGACAACATCCAAGAGAAAACCAACACCTAATTCTTGAAGACAAAGCAGACTATCGCAGATTGCAAATAGAGGCAAAATGGGTATGAACCCCATTGTTGCCTGAATTCAGTTTTTACAAGCTCTGTTTGGTTTTCATTTTTTCCAGAAAGAGCTGGAGAGGAATGCAGACAACAATTTCTTCAGGAAATTGAACTCATGAAGGAAATTGGTTTTCACAGGAATGTTTTGAGCATGCTCGGCTACTGGGTCAGGTCAGAGCCCATCATGTTAATCTTGGAGTATGTCCCACATGGGGATCTTCTTCAGTGGCTTAGAAACAAAAGGCAGCAGGTGAGAATGTACTTGTTTTCTCCCTCCTGCTTAGATGTTGTGCGTTTCATATGAAGGTAAACAATTTCTAACGTGCATATTTTTTTTACCTTATTTTCAAAAGGCAAACCGACAAACCGGCACATCCACAAAATTTAATAAGTTTCAATTTATTTTGTCACAGAAATTTCTCATATGGTTTTAACCATGTGGCCTCGGGCTGTTCGAAAATCCTCCGTTTTCGATTTCGTCCATTCCATTGAATGTAGTCTATCAGGTTTTTCTTTGATAGTTTCGTTAACTTAACACAAAATAGACGCTTTAATGTAGAATGCTCCTATTTCTTTTCTAAATTTTTCAGCTCAAGCTAAAAAATACGATTGATGCTGACGTCGTTTTAGAGCTGGCACCTCATTCAATGCAACATGAAGATATTGATCACAGAAGTTTAAATAGCTCAGACGAAGATGCCAAAGAAGGAGACATGAGAAAAGAATATAAAGAACGTAGAAAAGGTGGGAAAGCTGAGGCCAAAAATTATGATGATAAAGCCTCGGACGTTCGATATGTCAGTGCGCAATCTCAGGCCTTCATGTTAAAAGAAGAAGGCATGTTGAAAAGCAAGGAGACCCACCAAATCGGCTTTGAAGACGAAGCGAGTTGCTTACAAACGAACAAGGAAGATAACTCTGACGAAAGTGTGAAAGAAGGGAAAATTAAAACAGGAAACAAGGAATATGAAACGGATAAAAAAGCAGAAGGCGAAAAGGTCGATGGTAGATTGGGCTTAACAGCACAAAGCAAAGGCGACGAAAACAAGATTGGATATACGCGAAAGGAATGGATAAATGAAGTCCAAGACGACGACGAAATAAAAACGAAAACCAACACCACCCGGCAACTCAACACTGGTGTTCGATGCATGACACTAAGCGAGGGGCCAAAAGCTCAGGAGCAGGCACCTATTCGAGATGCTCGCCTAAACACTGGTAGTGAAGGAGCCTTGAGACTGTCTAGCACCTTCGAAGGTTCAGGAGTAAGCAATGAAATGAACGTTGTGATTGGGGGCGACGAGAAAATGAAACAAACAGAAGAAAGTGAAACACGAAAAATGCAAGACGATAACGAAGAAATAAAGAAGAGTAACACTATTAGCAGCTTAGATGTGAACATTTTACCTCAACAAAACATCTCATGCCAAACAAATCCTTTGAAGGGTAACGAAGTAGACCAAATGATAGTGCCCACCCTGGAAGAGGTCCACGTTCCAGTGAAGCCTGAAGACAATAAAAATGAAACTCATGAAGAAGGTTCCATTTCAGTCATCAAGGAAAGCACAGAAGTGAAGATCACTGTTCCTCCTGATGATGATAACGACGATAATGTTATCTCGGCTGAGGATCTTCTTTGCTTTGCGTGGCAAACAGCTCGCGGGATGGTAAGATCTACCAACTAAAACTTACATGTAAACTTGAATAAATAAATTCCTCCTTAGCTTCTTCTTCTCCTCTCCTTTAACACATTTTTTAATTGCTCTATGCAATCAAGCCGTACAAGAGCGAACTGCCCAACGAAGTGCACACTATAGAGTTTGCTTTGAGTGCATGTACCACGAGACTGCGTGGTATAACTGTTTTATTTTATAGAAAATAATTGGATTATGAGAAATTTTACTAACTTATCAAAAGAAAAGTTTTGACAGCAGAAAATTTTCGATTATCTTGTGTAACCTCTCCACCTGCAGAAAACGGCAGAAAAAAGTCGAAAACTAAACAAAGTTTAACATATATCATAAAATACAAGTTTGCATACAGGATTGCAGATATTTAGGTCTGAAAAAACAAACATTCTACTTGGTAAACAAGAGTTAAAAGGTAATTAAGTTGTACGCCAATCAGAGTACGTGCTTGTTCGTGATATTCTATGCTAGCCAATTAATATAATAACTACAGGTATCATCTGGCACTAAGATCCCAATGTTACTTTTTCACAGTCTGTATTTTTTATTATTTATACATGGATCTCGTTTCTTGAGAATTCCTTTCTCCACAGTGACAGCTTATGTCTTGTTTACCTAGCACTTTATCCCTATTTTATTTACAGGATTATTTGGCCAGCAAAGGATTTGTTCATCGTGATTTAGCTGCCCGTAATATTCTTCTTGGTGAAGGCAGGACCGTGAAGATTTCTGATTTCGGTCTGCTGCGTCACACGAGTGATGGTGAGATATACGAGGTAAAGACCACAAAAAAACTGCCCATTAAATGGACGGCACCCGAGGCGCTAAGGAGCGGCATATATAGTTCTAAGAGTGACGTGTAAGTATTCAGCATAATCTTTTACAACGTATATATAGGTAGGACAATTTAAATTAGAAATCTATTGTTTACCACTCTCTCATGCAGGCTCTTCACCGCTAGTACACTGGTGTCGTGGTGACATAATCATCTTTAAAAGTCATATTTACCAACTAAACTAGGATGACAAGAAAGAGAACGTGGCGTTGGCTGTTGCTCATAGAAACTGAGTGTTGATATATTTTTACACCGAAACAGAACTTATAATTTAATCTATTTAAAAAAAATAGATGATTTTTAGACAGTCACTGTGGTCTATCAATGCGCTAAATTAACTCAGTCGTTTCTGCTTTTCACTAATATCGTACGCAGTGTCCTTGAACTAAATACAATTTATTGGGATTTTTTGTATAGTTGATTAACATCGTTGTTTCTTGATTCAATCATTTAGTTGTCTAAAACGCGGGGTGTTCAATGAGTCAATAGTTAAGTTGACTATCGCTTACAGAAAACACGGAGAAGTACATCTGTTTACTATAATCCCGGCCGCAAACCTTGAAACAGTTGGTGATCGCTGGCTTCCCCTTCCCCTTTTCAATGTTGTCTCAAGCGCCAAACTGTTGAAATGTGGTCAACTTTTCTTCATTCAAGTCGACTTTTCTTCATTCAGTTAACTCTAGGAAACTACATTCGTGAGAATTTATTTCACATTGATTAAGAATTTTATTTGTTGTGTTTTAGATGGTCTTTCGGAGTACTTCTGTGGGAATTGGCTACCATGGGTAAGAAGATGTCCCTTTTTCGTATAATTTTTTACCCTTTGAAAGTAGCGTAAATTAACATTGCAATCTGTCATCAAAACTGATGTCTGTAAGAACGTCAACGTCTACTGAGAACTGATGCTGTGAGGCAAGAGAAAAAGAGGACTGTGTCCGATGTTTGATTAAACCACTGTTCACGATCGTCGACGAAATAGTGGATTTCTGAAACAACAGGCATTGTATTATATTGCATTGCATTGCATTGCATTGCACTGTATTGTATTGTATTTTATTGTATTGTATTGTATGGTATGGCATAGCATGTACGATCTGGTGTGGTGTGGTATTTATCATGACAGTAAACAAGGCTTCTGATTGGCTAATTCACAATTTGGGTACGGTAAGGTACAGTACGGTACGGTATGGTATGGCATAGCATGGTATGGGATGGGACAGGATGGGACGCTACAATCTCGGACAAAACTGTTAAGAGACTTCGGAATGAATGAGAACTTTGACCTTGACAACCACTTACCACAACAAATCTTTCCCCATCTCCCCCTTATTAATGTTGCTTTGCCACCAAAATTCCCCTGATGAATTCTCAGTCCTTCCAAACAACAATGAGTGAGGGGAGGTGGGAGGGAAAACATTTCTGCAATCTTCTCGGTGTTTCCATATAGGGAAATTGAGAAATACGCGCGCTAATTGTGTTAGTCCAACTAGTTTTGTCCAAGATTGTATGTTAATGTAGACGTTCAGATTCGTATTACAGCTAAGGGGTGAGGTGGGAAGACTGCAAGAAAAGGCGCCTATGGCAGCTGTTTATCAGTCCATTTGTTATTTCAAGCTACCCAGCCAACCCACGAACGAGAGTATAAAAGCCAAACAACAACAGGGAAAACTACATCCTCTGCCTCTGTAGAACAAAGCAACAGAATACTTTTCTCAACCAATCAGAAGTTAAACCAAAACCAATCGTGACTTACTCGCGCGCGTTTTGCCGCGCTTGACACTAATTACTTGTATTTGCTTCAATTTCTGATCGGTTCATTCCGTTTTTTGTTCCTGTTGTGACAGGTTTGAGTAATTAGTTTGGTTTTGGTTTTACGACACCCATTTGAAAACGCTCTAAGGTTTTAAGCATGATCTAACCAGTTTTTGTAATACCCTGTCTTGGATTTCCCAGGTGGTGGGTGTTTATAGCGTTTTTTTTTCGTTTATGTCTCTTTCACTTATTTATCACCTTATTTGTTCACTTATTTAAGAATATACTTGGTAAATATTATTAGTAATTTTAACTAAAAGTAACTAACAATTTTAGTAGCTATAGTAATTTTAACTTTTTACTGTAACCTCACGGCCCTTTTGGAAATTAGCTTTTAGTTTTATATTTGGGTTGACAGGGCAAGCGTGTCCAAATAAAGTTTACCCCTACCCTACGCCCTCCCTACCCAATTATAGTGATATTTGTTCTAATTATGATTTTAAAATTGCTTAGCCATTAAGATGGAAATGGGGCGATAACCTCTTACGTTTTTAAACTTCTTTTGCTTCTTCTTTGTTGAATTACAAGGAGGCGTCCCGTATCCTGGAATAAGCAACAGACGGATGTACAATGTTCTAAAGACAGGATATCGTATGGAGAAACCCAACACGTGTAGCGATGAGATGTAAGTATCGGAGCACTGACTTGATTTGACTGTAGAAAATTTTCCGCTTGACTATCGCTATTCAACGAAATACAATGTCTCAATTTAAATGCAACATGATAGGACGTTTGAAGGACGGACGAATAAAAAGTTCCTAGATACGTCACAGCGTCCAAGAATTGCCAATTTTACAATCCGATCATTTGTTTCCAGTTATTCTTAATTCTTTCTTTCATTCCCCACCCCTCTCCCCCAATTCAAAATGCCATTTATCCAGTTTCTCACTCTACAAAATACGCACCTATTTTTTAAATAATGTAAACGAAAATGGCTATTTACTGTCAACAGGTACGAGTTAATGCGGGAATGTTGGAAGCATGATCCAAACGAACGACCGACATTCGCACAACTGATATTAACACTGGAAAGAATGATGACAGTGGACACGCCTTATTATGATTTCAGTAACTTGGATGAGACCGAGCAATGTTACAGTAACGTTCATGCTAGCACCAGTGAAACAGAAGAACTAGTTACAAAGTTTTAACTGCTTTCGTACTACTAAGTGATAAAAACTGTTTTTTTTAAGAAAGTTTGTTTTGGACATGAATAGATGAAATACTGCTTAAGTTGAAACACTTTCACTCCGATGGGCTGCATATAACTCTATCTTTATTCGCAGATCAAATTTATGATCCTTTCCTATTTTCATGTTCATTTATTCTCCATCTACGGGATAAATATGAACTCTCAATTGACCAGCTCCCAGGTTAGAGCGCTGAACCGGTATTGCAGAGGTCATGGGTTCGATTCCCGTTGAAGCCTTAATTTTTTCGGGTTTCTTCTTTTTAACTGCATTCTAAAGTTTGTTTCGCAAAACTAATGTAGCTCATTAAGGCTCATTAAGCTCATTAAGCGCTAAGGGCGCTTAACAGGTCCAGGTCCATGCTGGATCAGACAGTTGGATAAGACCAGTTCGCTTCAATTGTTGTTGTTGTTGTTTTTACTGAATTAACTTATTATCCTTCAGGGAAAGCTGGCGCGATCGTTTAGATAGAAAAGGTTCACTTCAGGTACTTTTTAACTAAGGACACTGACGTCTTTTTCCATCAGCCAGGAGAGAGTAAGTTTGATAGAATAGAACAATTACAGTCGAACCAGGTCAAGCGTACCCCCATAGAATAAAAATTTGAAGTTGATTATTGCAATATTGATTTTATTATTTTTTCAATAATCTGCTTTTCAAATAAAGAATGAAATATTCAAACTGAAACTCGATTTTTGATTCGATTAAATCATGCAACAGGCACCTTGGAATTTGACAGGTTTCCCGATTTGCATAAGCCGCTCTCAACAGATTCTCACTTCTTCTTTTCTAATGCAATCACCTCCCTTCAAAGCCATCAAAAGGCTTAAAGGTTTTTTTTCGGTGTTCTGATTTGTTTCGAACAGGTGGTAGTGGAGAGAAAAAAGAAGTAGAGTTTTAAAATCTGATGACCGTTGGAATACAGCTCTGGGAAACCTTTCAATTTGTACGTCCCCGAGGCATGCCATGCATTCGTTCAAATTGTATCCAACAAGACTTGACTCGATTTCTGCAGAGTCGTTCTTTTCTTTCGCGGAGTTTATTAAGAAAGGCTCTGCTCGCAGGGTGAGTAAACGATTACAAGAGGAAGTAGACGAAACAAGAGGAAGTGGCCATAGAACAGTTGGTAATTGAGTGTCGTAATATAAACCAACGAGCCAAATAAATGTATCAGTTATCAAACTCGGCAAACAAAGAGAGTAGGTCACGCTTTGTTGTATTTTTTTACTATTGGTTAAGAAAGTGGCACGAGTTTTTAACAAATCACAGAGCGTAGCAACGCAAAACTAAAGCAAACATGAACAACTTTAGACGCTCAGTTAAAAACGGCTATATGCTGCCCTAGGGGCGCGGTGGTGTAGTGGATAGTGCGTTGGACTTCAGATCTGAAGGTCGGTAGCTCGACACCCAGTCCCTGCCATCGTGTTGTTTCCCTGGACAAGAAACTTTACCGCAAATTGTCTCTCTCCACCCCGTTGTATAAAAGGGTACCAGCGACATATGCTGTGGGTAACCCTGCGATGGACTAGCATCCCATCCAGGGGGGAGTAGCAATACTCTCAGATGCTTCATGCTACAGAAACCGGCTTAAGCTCCGGCTGGGTGGGCCACCTTGGCTCCAGCGCGACTTTACCTTACCCTTTTATATGCTGCAAATTAACAAAAGAATTCCATTTGGTCGTGAGTGGGTACTCTTGTAACGCACAGATAACAGTTACAATTTCATTCTTTGTATTAGTTAACGAAGATAAGGAACATCTCAGGAGCTTGTAAAGGATCGATCAGAATCAAAAGTGCCTATTTAACCAGCTGGACTAAACCCTATCCGTTCAAGGGACATTAGATAACATTGTCCTTCCCATGGAGTGTTTCGATTAGAGATGCGTTTACACTCACCGACTGTAAACGCATCTCTGATTGACTGCAACGGTTAAATCCATCTATCAGGGTCACTGAATCAAGTTGAATCGTCCGATCCAAATTTCTCAATTCGGCCTGGAATAGGCTGCTGCCGGAGCGTTTAGACTTTCAAGTAATAGACTGGCAATGGAATAGACTGGCAATGGCGTACTCCTAGCTCATAACTCTCCAGAACCTTTCAAATCTTTGAGCGGGTAGGCATTAGGTAGTACAGAATCTGCGATAAAGTCATGATAAATTTGTAATTCCATTATCAGCAAAAAAATCTGTGTTTTTTCAAGGAGGGGCTCTTACTTTTCATCCAACTCTAAATGACCAAAGCCTTTTATGCGCAATCCCTCATTTAAATCTCTCAAGTTTTTCACTCACGAAAGTAAGTGAGTTGAAGACGGACAAAACTACCAAATTTCGTTTTGCATAAAAGTATTACGGGAAAGCACAAAGCATATAGTTGAAAGCCAGAACAGGAGACGGCTATATTCATGATTTCAATTTTTTCGCACCTGACCCGTCGACAGGTCACGAAATAGTTTGCTGAGTAGCCGGGGTGGATGAATATTTAACAACTACTCCATGATGCACTGTGAAAGGAATACCGAAAGCACCTTAGTTGCAGAACTGAGATCAAGCGGTAATTTCAAAATAGCCCCTGGTGCCCCTCTGGCCTCATTGACGACTTTCCCTTTGACAAAGGCTTGTTCTTACACGGAGCCAAAACGATGCTTCTCGCAATAGTCACGAGATTCAAGTCATCCTTAGGACTGATACGAGAAGTATTTTACAGTGGTTGTTAATACAATATACAGTAGAATCTTTTTCAACTACAAATTGACAAAGTTATTTAGCTTTGAAAAATTTTCAGGGGTAAAGGATTCTACAAAGTGTCCTATAATAATTATATATTACTTTTATTATTTTGCTGCGAGACTGAACATAATGACAATGCACCTCGAGAGACATGAATAGAAATAAACACAGTGAGACTCTTTGAAGCTGATTGGCAAAAGATAACAAGCACGTGCCTACTTGATAGTTTAATTGGCCGCTAAGAAATTTTCCATTGGTGGGAAAAAACCGTTTTAAGCACCTAGGAAGCTCAAGGTTCAGTTGAGTTTAACATCAGCTCCAGTTTACTCTCGCCTACAAACAGCCATTAACAAATTGTTCGACCTGCCCTTTTTCGTTCTGGAGTTTTCTGTTGTTTTTACAAAAGAATGTTGTAGACCAGTTAAGAGACAGAAAAGTAATACCAGGATTACCAGCTTCAGCACCTAAGAAATTTAACAAAATACGGGCTTCAGCACGTAAGAAAATTAACAAAAGTTTTCAAAGTCCAAAATACAATACCACCCAGAAGTCTGCCAAGTTATTTTAAAGGTCAAATAAACCCAAATTTTGATAATTACGCTTTAGCCGTTTAAACGCGTCTTGACACAAAAAGAAATCATTATAAAGCCAAACTGGACCGAAATTTTCCTTCCTGAGACCTTAGAAGGAGTAATAAAGCCAAAAGTACGAAGATATCCGAAGGTTTCACGAAATCGTTTCTGAAATGACCGCGCGCTTAAATGGAAGGAATGGAAACGACCGCTGATTCTGTGACGTCACTGTTGATGAGCAAAGAAAGATCAAGATCCAAAGGCGAGTATTGAAGAGTATTGTTGTAATTTTTTGGAAAATTCTCTGTTTTCATCCGTTTTCTTTGCGTTGAAAATGGCCGAGGAGCTCAAACCTGTGGCATTTAACGTAGAGCCATACCAGTTTGAGCTAATTGCCACAGAATCGGACTGCAAAATCTCAGGTGATATTCGACCGCCAGCAATGGCTTCGAAAGTAAACGACGGAATTGGTAAAGTTTAATGGTGAGCGTTTAAGGTTATTTATTCATTACACTGTAAAAGTTCGCCGTGTAATCGTTAATAAATGCGTTACCACTTTATTTGAGGCATTTTTGTTGTTCTTTGCAGCCCTTTTGTACACTTATCATGATCGATGTCTTTTGTTATGCCTAACTGACTAGATTGAAAAGAGTAAAGCAAAGCTTCTTATACATGTATCCATTAAGGTTCCTGTGTGAGTACGGTTTTCATCCTCGCGGCAACAGCGGCAGGAAATCCAGCTCAAATTTTGAACATAGCCGAAAACAGGCTACAGTTCTTGTTGAATGCAGAGAAAAAAACTCCATGTATAGATTGGTGCAACCCAAATGAGTATGATTTTAAAGCCTTTTTGGTCTGAAAATGGTTGTTGACTTAAAAGTCAGGTCTGAAAATGGTAATTGATTCGGGGGTGACAGTTATGTTTTGTCAGTTCTGAAAATGGGTGGGAAAAATTACACATCTGGTTTTCAAGATGGGTAAGGAAAAATTACATGTTTGGTCTGACAGTGGGCACACTGAGAGCTGCTTTGTGGTTGAATTTTGTTTGGGAAAAGAGAAAGAAAAACCTCTGGGAGCAGGGGAGGAACCAGGGGACAAGTGGGGAGGGAAAATTACATATTTTGGTCCGAAAATGAATCACCTATAAATTGTGTTCATGAGAAAAGATCCTTCGTTAACACATGATGAGATGTTGCAATGCTTATGAGGTTGTGTGCTAAGATATTTATCAAAAGGTGACGTAAAAGTAGTACAAGATCAAGGAACAATAATGAAATGACAATTACAAAAACCCTTATTACATGAATGAACATGATTACATAAACAGTATACCTTGTTAAGTTCTTAGCAACCTTGTGCACTTTATGACTCCTAAATGATGTATATGGTTTAACAAGTATTGGGTTTGATGATGATGATGATGATAAACTTTATTAATGTGTCAAGGCCAAATAGCCTGGGAAAATCCCATACTAATTTGGGGACACAATTAATAGATATTAAAAATATGTAGAAAGAAAATTTATAATACTTAGAGCTATATAAAATATTTATAAAATATATATAAAATATTTATAAAGAGCTATATTTATAAAGAGCTATATAAAACAATCAGTTGTACTACCAGTACAACAAAAAGCAAAAACAAACTCTCAAATTTTAGCTTAAACAAATCAAATGTGATTTCATTTTTCTAAGACTGTGAAATCAAGTTAATGTTGTTTTTCTACTGTTGTTACTGGTTAGCTAACCTGTTTATTTATTTAATATAGATTTATTTTTGTAGTTGACATATTTATTTAATCCCTTTACTGATGAGTTACCTTTTACTCATCTGTGTATCTTTCTCAGGAGTCTGTTGTTTCCTCTTTCGTTCTCAGAACATGTATACAGTAATGTTGCTTATAGGCAAGGCACCTACTGGATACCTATGAAGCTGGGACGACAAATCCCAATAGCCATTCTATCTTGTCTGGTTTTAAAAATTAGAGAGAGCTTCCCAAGTAAAAGTGGAAACTGAAAGGGCTTTGAATATGTTCAGCAGCATATGTTTAACAGCTTGGCAGTCTTGCTAGATAATATTAACATCATATTTGGTTGACAGTCGTACTACTCTTTGCAATATTTCTAAACTTTGTATTTTCTTCAATTACTACAGAGTGGTACTTAACCTAGGAGGTGAGAGGGGAGGGGCTCCCATAGTGTAGTGAAGGGGTCACCGTGATTACAATTCATGCTTTGCTACCACTTAGGGTGTTTGAATTAAAAATGACCATTGTCAGCGTGTTTTGATACTTTCTAGGGTTTTAAGGACGTTCGCGCTAATTGTTTCTGCGCATCCTTACTACGCACGCAATTCACTGCCACGTCATGCATTGAGCGCGCGCGCTGTTGGAGAAATGTGGAGATATATAGCGCTAGTGGACACTTTAGTATCTATGCACGGGTTTAACTCTCTTAAATGTTCGGTGACCCCATATTTTCTTTTGATAAATCACTTTCTCTGTCAATTATCTACGTTTTGAGAAAAAATAAAGAAAATCTGTATTGTGGAAGTTTGATTTTTTTCAACTTTTCTGCCCTCGGGTCATCGAATTATGCTATTATTGTAGCTGCACGGTGTTCGCAAAAGTCCATCTTAGAGGATGAGTTTAACTAAAAGGATGACACCAGCTCACATTGTTTACTTGACAGAACCACTTAAATAAAATTTGACTAAGAAAGTGGGTCTACAGCGAATCATTTTTAATATTTTTCAACTAACAAGCACTGAGGCCATGTCGAGTTGCGAGGGCCGATTTGTCAAAATTGGGGTAGTTTTCCACGCGCTTTATTTTGAAAACGAAGTCGGTGACCCCCCAATTTTTTTGCATTTCTGACATAGGCAACTCATTATCTGGCTGCAGCCAAAATATGAAAAAAATCTGTATTGTAGAAGTTTTTCGCGCGAACGTCCTTAAGGTACTATAATGTCAGAAATTCATGCTGGCAGCAACAACTTTTCAAGAGGTATTAGTACTTCTTGGAGTGACAAGGAACATATGCGACGCCCACAAAAGAAGTCCTTTTTTTGTTTCAAACAACAATCAATTCCTTCAGTTTTTATGGGTCAACCATTTCCCCCTCATGAAAGTACTTAGATAGCAGCTGTACGAAGGGTCGACCCCATAATTATTACAAGAAAGCCCATTGGGCATTTTAACCGGCCATTCTGACCCTCCCCACCCCTAGGTTTCACAAATGTTAGCGCGATCCTCTTTTTTTACGAACCGGCGTGACGAAAAGTGTGATTGTGTGACACAATATTTTGACTATAGCGGTACTGGATGACGTAATGTTTAAACTCTGATGACTCAGCTTATCTTTCTTATCGCTTTATTTGTGCTGAAAAACGCAAAATCACTCAAACGTTGAATGTCGATATGAATTCGTCCACAACTGAGAATGCTCACACAGGGACGACGAAGTATTTACTGTTGTGCCTAGACCTTAAATACAAACAGTGAACATAGCAGTAGAATCAAAATATAACGCTTGATAAACACGAGCTCGAGCAGATCGTCAGAGTATGGGGCACGTCAAGATATCTCATGACGTGATGTTTAAATCCAGTTTGCTAACCCGCTAACCCGGTAAACAAGCGAGCGGGGACGAAAGTCGCCCACGTCTTTGAAAGCTAACGCGCCTGTCGAGCCGCAATCGATTTCGCGCTCACTCGCCTGTTTTTCTTTTCCTTCACTATCTATCTCTGAACGGAAAGTGAGACTGCTCGTAGCCTTTAGCGAACACCACACGCAAACCACACAAATCCGTCGATAATATTCAGATATTTTCGTTCTTTCAATGCAAAAAGACTCGTAACACCTGCCTTATTAATTAATCTCCTTATGAATGACGATTCCTTCGTATCAACTTCTCGCCTCAAATAAACACTCACTTCTCTCCGTTCACAAGAACTGTCATGTACTGATGTGCAATCAACTAATATTGCATCATCATACTAGTACCAATTCCTTCTCTTCCTAGCCCACGCCGGCAAAACGCAACTGTCCTTTTTGTCCACTGCGAAATACAAGTTAGCCAACCAGAAACCTTACAATCCACTTCGCAAACCACCCCCCCCCCATAAAACGCCAAGGGAAACTGCCTCTCACGCAAAACGCAACTTTCAAAGCAAATCACATTCACAGAAGCGTGATATGCTCCTGACATTCACAAATCCTTCTGACTCCCACATTTTTACATCCCTCAAAATGTCAATCCCAATAAAAAAACTCCTGCGCTAAAAAAATTTTCACCATAACCACTAACTAGATCAGACAACACAGTCAATTTCGCATTCAATCCTATTTTCGCATTCAATCCTATCAAAAATAATGCACGCGCAAGAAGTGGCGCAAGAAGTTCTTGCGCCGCAAGAACACGCAAGCCCGCGCAAGAAGTGAAAGTGCTAGGTTTTTGCAGTTTACCCGCAAGAACATTCGAAACGCAAGAAGTTGAAAATCTAGCCGCAAGAAGTTACTAATGTTACCGCAAGCCGCAAGAAAGCGCAAGAAGTACTGAGGGTCCAGCCGAAGAAACTTGTAGTGCTCGTGTTAGTGTGAGGTATTGCAAAAGTAATGAGAGCGAATCTCGCGCTCTATTCTCTTTGAAATATCACCGAGCTTTCGAGCGATTTTTCGCCGTGTTGGCGTGTTGGCGCGACAATTCGCCAAGTCAAGCGAAAGTTCACAAGGCTAATCAAAAAATCAAGGAAGCAAATGTTCGAACAACCGAAGTATCGAAGAAAATTCACATCACGAAATGGAATATCCGTCAGCTTTCCGACTGCAAGATAAACACCCGGTAAACATGATCTCCGGCACATGACAAAACATGAACAATTTTTTTAAGCGTGTCTCAGATACAGTGATACGGGTTCAACTCAGAACTGACTCAATTCAGTTTCTTATTCCATCCAAGAAATAGAAACAAAAAGGTCCAAAAGCTATAATTGTGGCAAACTGCGCGAACTCTTCTTTGACAGGCAAGACAAGACAAGACTTACACATGCAGGAGGTCATGCCATCGCGTGGGTGAAGTCATCAAGAATCCCTGCATCTTTACCAGTTTAATTTCCCAGCAAAAAAGGGATACTCGAAGAAATAGCATAGACATATGATTTCAACTACACATTCGCCTTTCGACACAGCTTGCTGCCCGTTCTTGCTGTCTTGACGACTTAGAGAACTGCTCATGCATTGCGTTACAAAATGTCATTCAAGCAAATCATACCAAATTTGCATACGGCAGATTTGTGTTTACTCAGGTTAGAATTGACGTGCCGAATTTCTTTCAGATCGCGGAGTTTTAGTTTCCTTCAGACTTTTTTGGTTTACTTCGAAGATTTAAAATGTGATATCGACTTCAGCGTAATGAGTGGAACTATTTTTACAAACATAATGTGTTTTTTCAATTAAGACTTCGGGTATTATTTCTTCTCATCTGAGTGACCATGTTCATTTCTCACACGTGTGAGCGCAACTAATTAAAAGTATTTGTCCGAGTTTAATATGTTGGTGGAAGTACAGCAACACTGAACAGGTGAATGTCGGTTCTTTAATAATGTGACTGATGGACTGTGCTTTGCCATTGTTCCTCATTTAAGTGAAATAAATCGAGCGAAATCTTTCGCGCCGCTAAGCGTACCGCATGTCTGGGACTCGGGACACATAAACAATAACATACGCGTGCTTCGTTTGAGTCTCGTTTCTCCCTAGCCGTTAAAAAATAACATAGAAGGCGACCAGTGTCAAATTCAGAACCTAGTGAACTCTTTATCGGATAAAAAATTCAAAACCGAAGAAAAAAACTTACAAGGGACCAAATAAACAACCGATTGCAAGTTACAAAGGCAGCCAATTTCGAACGTGCCTTGCGCTACAAAGTGGTCTCTTTTTTACCTTCTCCGGGTTCCGGGTTTTTAAGATGTTAGGGCAAAGACGTTCTTGCGCTTACTTGCGGTCCAGATATCTTACCACAAAGAAGTTCTTGCGGTTTTAACTTCTAAATGTAAAGACGTTCTTGCGGCTTGCAGTATTCAAGTGCAGGCATCCTGCAAGTAGCCGCAAGAAGTTCTCGGCTTGCGGACGCAAAAAGAAGTTCTTGCGCGTGCATTATTTTTGGGCTGTACTGTACAAAAAACCCCAAACTTAAACAACCCTTCGCCGTTCATATCTTAAATACTGTAAATTAAAAGACAAAAACATAGGAAGGTAACATTCAGAAGACTAACATGCGCATGCGTCTTATATAAGACAGTACCGCTCTTGAGTACCCGTACCACAAGCTTTACAGCACTTTCTTCGTATGTTAAGCCAACTTGCTTTCACCAAAGACCGTGTCCATTTTTATCATGGCGACGGCCGGTTAATAAGTGATACACCAGTCATGAACTTGATAGGGGCATGTTCGTCTTGATATGATGTCATTTCTGCCTCCCCTAAAAATCATGAACATGGAACAGCCTGGAACACCTGCTTCCCAGGGGGGTACTTCGGATTTCAAGTGACGGGGATGTTTGAATGGGGGCAAAAATCAAAACCGAAAAAAATCCCTAGGGCCTCCAGGGAACCCAAAAAATCCCCGGACCAAAAACTAACCCCCCAAAATCCCATGCTGAATTTTCGAGCCTCAAAAATTTCCAGAAAGGATTAACCCGCAAGTCACAAGCGAAATATATCAAGAATTCACTACAGCAAAGGGGAATTCCAGTGAGGATAAAGCCGGGTGATAAACACGACGGATGAGAAATCAGTTGAATGAATTGCAGCCTTGTGAAATACACCCGGGACACTTTGCAGACTATTGTATAGCCGGTTTTATGAAACAGATGCAATGTAATGTGACACCATCGTTAAATATAATTAAAATAATCGCAAAACAAGTTTGGTTGTCAGTACTTACTATTCGCAGAACTACGCGGCCAGGATACACAGGCACTACCACAATTCTTCAGATTGTTTTGAATACCCAAAAAATCTCTACTTAAATCAAGCCACCCAAAAAAATACTTGCCAAATTTTCCTACCCAAAAACATCCCGGAATGGAAAATTTCAACCCCCACCCCCCCCCAAAAAAAATCCTTCGATTATCCCCGTCACTTGAAATCCGGAGTACCCCCCCGGGACCTGCTTGCCAGTGAAAAGCCACAACACTTAGAAACTAGCCCAGTTTATTAAATCTTGGCTTATGTTGTTGGTTGTTTTGAGTGTTGGCTTGTGAGAGTCTTAAGAAGGGCCTGCAGCCGCTGTGTGAAAGCGATAAAACTGAAATATTTTAGCGTGTGAAAAATATTACATTCAGAGCTCGAAATTTAATTATAATTATTGAAGCCTAATTTATGCGCCAAAAACCCGAGGTTATTGTTAATGCTTAGTAACTGCTATGACTTCTAATTCTCAAATAAACTAACTGAAAGAGCTAACAACCACCAGAAGATACAAGCTAGTCATAGTTATATTGAACAAAATGTAAAATTCTTACCCCTAAATTTCTACGTTGTGCAAATGCTGAAAACGCAATTGGAATTGCCGTGTGAAGTTGCCCCGTTCTCGGGCGAACATGGATGGTTTATACCGCTGTAACTTACCGGTCAAAACAACCTCCACAAGCTCAGAAAACCGGCAAAAACACAGCAAACACGTAACAGGTAAGGTTCTTCAAGCTTTATTTGGATTTTTAGGTATTTTCCATGGAAAACCGCCGATTATTTTCGATCGAATCGCTTTGGTTACCTGTGGTGTAAACTGGTCTGCACAGACACTTGAATCAGTGTTTTGTGGGTTGAAACGATCCTCCTTTCATTCTTTGAGCCATTCTTGAGGCAGTTCTGGATCTTCTGGAAACTTAAAATTACTTACTTTACTCTCATAGCAGCACAAAACACCATGATTTTCCGCTCAAGCCCTCACACTTCGAATCCCCGCATTTTACAGCTCGCCAACAGGGACGTCACTAGTGTTATTTCCGACAATTTACCGACAACTTTCCCGACCACTCTACGATTATGAAGGCCAAAAAGTAGCACTTTTCACGTGCCATTATCTCTGCGATCCCAAGTTCAATTGACTTGAAACTTCAGAATATGTTTATTTGATACCAAATCAACACATAACAAGTAAAGTGGATTGAAAGAAAAAATGTCGAAATTTTGGTTTATTTGACCTTTAAGCCGAGGGTTTAAAAAACTTTGAATCTACAGCTTGTAAATTTAAATTTTTGTGTTAAAACTTAACAGGTAATTGAATAACGTACCGACCAATGAAGAAACTTTATCAGTAGGAGCTGTAGTTGGGCTATTTACGTGAAGTGAAAACAAAATAACGTCTCCGTTAATCTTTAAAACCATACGTTTTACTTTCAATGGGCTAAAAACCGAAAAAACGTTAACTTGGACCTCTACCATCTACTCAGTTTCCTGAGCAACAACAACCACATATTCCTTTGAAATTGTTTGAATATCATGCAAGAGTTTCGCATGTGACTGGCCTACTAATTGTTTGTAATACGGATTAACGTTTGATGTTTAACGTTAAAATGTTATTAAATGTTAAATGTTTGATAACACTTCACCATACAATACAATTGGACTGAGAAGGTAAGAACACAAATACTGAATCAATAAATCAAACAACAGACGAAAAGGACACCAATGTCGAGACAGTAGCAGGGAGAAACTAAATTCCCTTTACTCTCCTTGAAAATATGAAAATGCAAAAGAGGAACAAATTCAAAACGGCATAAAAATAGCAAAAATAATGTAAGAATTATGAAACCAGTAATGACAGAAAAATCTAGCAACACAGGTAATTTAAAACAGAGGCTTTAGAAGAATTGATGTTAGATGAACACACAGACGAAAGAAAATTCCAGTCATTAAGATGCGACTGAAAAAGGAATACTTTAAATAACTGATACGAGAAGCTTTGGGTCCGTTACCCTGCGAGTTCGCGACGGGGCCAATTAACTGTCAAAAAAAGTGTCAGTGTCACAATTATAAAACGTGATGTCTACGCCTTCCCAGGGCCACATATCAGTCGCGACGCTTTTATTTGAACAGCAAGAATGTGCTTTACAAGTGAGGGGTTCCACACTGGGCAGGCACACTCCAGGCACTTTTAGGATCAGTCCCACCAATTCCTTGAAGCCTGTTGCCATGCCAACCGCATTTGAAGAACCAAAAGTTCTCATTACCAGACGCAGAACCTTGTTAGCTTTGGCGCAGATGGAGCTAATGTGATATCTTAAAGGTAAAGCGCCTCGGGCAAGTAGTTCATCTGACGTCATAAGTCATTATAATCCTCGTTAATTAACTGTCTAACACACGTTATTAGCTATTCAATAGACATTTATCGAAGTGAAGGTCTTGGAAAACAAGGATATTAAGTTAATTCGTAGGCCGTAATTGGTGGATTATATTATTCTGAACTTAAGGGTGGGCGTGTTGTTACTGAAAAGTGCCCCATTAAAAAAACTTCGCGCAAAATTACTGCATGTTAAGGTGGTTTGAAATGAATAAGCGAAACAGCGAGGGCCACGTACTGGCGAGGGTGTAGCTCCTCTTGGTCGCACTTCACGTACATAACCTTGAAAGTTACTTAAATTTGCGACAAACATTAAGACGTGGAAAAGCACTGTTATTCGGACGCCTCCAAAGAAGTCATCGATACCTTGTAGGGAGAAGCACCTCAATTTCGAAATTCACGAGGCTGTATTTATCCCAAGGTATTACATTCGTATTTCCTTATTTTAATTAATATAGTAAACCCCTTTACATGTAAGTAGAAATAGAATTGATGGTTTATGTTTTAAGTGGAATTTAAAATTCAGAAAAGCTACGACTTGATCAACTAAAATTTGTCGGAGTATGCACCTGTCAACAAGTTATAATTAATGAAACCAAAAATATTCCCAAGTTAAACATTTACAAATCGCTTATCTTGGTTTAGAGTAAGAATACTTCTATACTAGAATTCTGACAAGAAAATACTCTAAAATGTATTCCAATCTCTCCAATACGGACACCAAGAGGACACGCCGAACTATCCCTAGTAAAGAGATGTTGTTGGTGTACGTCTTCCTGTGGAGCCCACGATGTGAGGTTTTAGTTAATTTTAATGGACTTCAGTTTACATCATAAGTTTCATTTAACACTACACTCTTGTAACTACGACTAAACTGAAACGGAATACAAGTACTACACAAGCATCCTTGGCGTGATTATTGTCCGTATACGCGACCAGAGTGTTTCTGGTTGAAGTTTTTACGTTTCGGCTCCGACCAAAAAAAATGCTGGATTTGACACCTTAAAATTAACAATGCAGGTGAAATTGAGCGGTATATCTCGCTTACAACAGATGCGAAGAAGAAGAAATAGTTCCGTTTTTTATATGAATTTGACGGAAGACCCATTTTCCTCCTTACACTTAGCAAGTTTCATTCGGAATATGAACACTTTTCAATGTGTCATGGTAATTTTACACCGAATTTGCCTAAATCGTAATGCCACATTTTAGTTTGGAGGGCGTTTTTCATTGCTACAAAATCATTTCATTGTAAAAATGCGATTCACTTTTTATGGAGCTGGGAAATGTTCTGGACCAGTTAGAAAAGTTGAATTCTTAACGAGGTCAATCTATTCTATGAATATTGACATCTATCGCTTTAATAAGCTTTCTTTCTTTTGTTTATGTACATTAGTTATCTACAGTTGAACCTCTCCTAGGGGACAAGTTCCTCTTACATTTCCTTCAAAATATGTTCTATGTTGTACTCGAGAGTTTGCGTACCATCATGAGGAGCAAGAGCACAGATTTTCCGATTCCGTCAAAAGCCTTTATTTTTACTCACTGTTGCTATTTTCGTCTTACAGAGATACGAAACTACTGAACCTCCAACACTTACCGAACAAAAACTACAAGTTTCCTCTGATTCTAAAGGGATTCAGATTTTTTTGATCCCCTAACACTTAACTGAGAAAAAAGGGCTGGTTACTTCTGATTCTACAAGGGTGAAATTCTGAGCCCCCTAACACTTAAATGAGCAAAAAGAGCCGGTTACTTCAGGTTCTACAAGGGTTCAGAAATTCTGAACCCTCTAACACTAAAATGAATAAGAAGGACTAGTTACCTCTGGAGGTAAAATGGTTCAGAAATTTTAAGCGGCTTTTAGGAATCTTAAAATTAAAGTGAGCCCCATAACCTTACTAAGTGCCAGAGAGCTAGCAAACGCAATAGTACAAAGATTTTAAACGGCTCTATGAACGTCAAACCCTCCAAACGGTATCTAACAGCTTGAGAGTACCCTCTCTGAGTAAATAGGTCAACCACACAATTTTCCGCCTTTAAGTAATCTTGATCAAAAGACAAAGTTGTTACAATTGTGCTTGGAAAGCTCTATTTTGAATTGAAGGCTAGAATAACTTCAGCGACTAGCGGGAGTCGTGTTTGGCCTGTCATTTAAACCTCTGCAAGTTTTTCATTCATGAAAGTAAGAGAGTTGGAAACGGACAAACCTACCAAATTTCGTTTTGCATAAAAGTATTACAGGAAAGCACAAAACATGTACTTGAAATCCAGATCGGGAGACGGCTATATTCATGATTTCAATTTTGTCGTAACTGATCCGTCGACAGGTCACGAAATAGTTTGCCGAGTAGCCTGGGTGGATGGATATTTTAACAACTACTCCATAATACACTGTGACAGGAATACCGAAAGCATTTTAGTTGCAGAACTGAGATCAAGCAGTAATTTTAAAATGGTCTCTGATGCCCTTCTGGCCTCATTGACGTATTTCCCTTTGACAAAGGCTTGTTCTTACCCTGTTACACTGAGCCAAAACGGTGCTTCTCGCCATAGTCACGCGATTCAAGTAATCATTAGGACTGATACGAGAAGTATTTTACAATCGTTGTTAATACGATATCGAGTTGAAACTTTTTCAACTACAAATTGACAAAGTTATTTAGCTTTGAAAAATTTTCAGGGGCAAAGGATTCCGCAAAGTTTCCTATAATAATTATATATTACTTTTATTATTTGGCTGCGAGACTAAATCTAACGACAACGCACCTCGACAGAAATAAACAGAAATAAACACAGTGAGACTCTTTGAAGCTGATTGGCAAAAAGATAACAAGCACGTGCCTACTTAATAGTTTAATTGGCCGCTAAGAAATTTTCCATTGGTGGAAAAAAAAACCGTTTTAAACACTTGGCAAGCTCAAGGTTTCAGTTGAGTTTAACAGCTGCTCCATGTTACTCTCGCCTTCAAACAGCCATTAACATATTGTTCGACCTACCGTTTTTCGTTCTGGAGTTTTTGTGTCAGTTTTTGCAAAAGAATATTGTAGACCAGTTAACTTTTTAAAAAAAGGGAAGAGACAGAAAAGTAATACCACGAGTACCGGCACCTAAGAAATTTAACAAAATACCGGCTTCCACACCTAAGAAATTTAACAAAAGCTTTCAAATTCCAAAATACAATCCCACCCAGAAGTCTGCCAAGTTTTTTTAAGCCGAGGGTTTAAAAACATTTGAATCTACAGCTTCTAAATTTAAATTTTTATGGTAAAACGTAACAGGTAATTGAATAACGTACCGACCAATGAAGAAACTTTATCAGTAGGAGCTATAGTTGGGCTATTTACGTGAAGTGAAAACAAAATTAATTTTAATTTTTGAAACCATTCGTTTTATTTTCAATGTGCTAAAAGCCAAAAAACGTTAACTCGGACCTCTACAATCTACTCAGATTCATAAGCAACAACAATTGCAACCACATATTCCTTTGAAATTGATTGACTATCATGCAAGGGTTTTGCATGTGACTGGCCTACTAAGCTGCTTGTAATTCGGCTTAAAGTTTGATGTTTAACGTTAAAATGTTATTAAATGTTAAATGTTTGATAACACTTCACCATACGATACAATTGAACTGAAAAGGCAAGAACACAAATACTGGATCAATAAATCAAACAACGACGAAAAGGACACCAATGTCGAGATAGCAGGGAGAAACTAAATTTCCTTTACTCTCCTTGAAAATATGAAAATGCAAAACAGGAACAAATTCAAAACGGCACAAAAATAACAAAAATAATGCAAGAATTATGCAACCGGTAATGACAGAAAAAACTAGGAACGCAGGTAATTTAAAATAGAGGTTTTAAAAGAATTGATGTTAGCTGAACACATAGCAATAGACGAAAGAAAGTTCCACTCGTTAAGATACGACTGAAAAACGAATACTTTAAACAATGGATACGGGCAGATTTGGCTCTTATCCCGAAGTCATGGTTACTGCGAGTTCGCGACGGGACCAATTAGCTGTCAAAAAACGTGGAAATGTCAGTGTCGCAATTATAAAACATGATCGTTTGTATTTGTACAAGGCTAAGATATCTATAGGTTTTCAGCTGTAAGGAGTCCTAGTTCAATTCCGCCAGTCTTTCCGCGAACGCCTTCTCAGGGCCACATATCAGTCGCGGCGCTTTAACTTGAACAGCAAGAATGTGCTTTACAAGTTAGGGATTCCACACTACTGGGCAGGCATACTCGAGGCACTTTAGGATCAGTCGCACCAATGCCTTGAAGCCTGTTGCTATGCCAACTAGATTTGAAGAACCAAAAATTCTCCTTGCTAGATGCAGAACCTTGGTAGCGTTGGCGCAGATAGAGCTAATGTGATATCAGTAAAGGTAAAGCACCGCGGGCAAGTGGCTCATCTGTCGTCATTACAATCCTTGTTAACTAGCTTTGTCTGTTTGTTCAACACACTTCATTAGCTATTAAATAGACCTGTATCAGCGGAAGTCTTGGAAAACAAAGATATACGTTGATTCGTAGGCTGTAATTGATGGCTTGTAGAATTTTGAACTAAATAGTGTGCGTGTTGTTACTGAAAAGTGCCCCGTTAAAAAAACTTCGCGCAAAATAACTGCATGTTAAGGTGGTTTTAATGAATAAGCGAAACAGCGAGGGCCACGTACTGGCGAGGGTGTAGCTCCTCTTGGTCGCACTTCACGTACATAACCTTGAAAGTTACTTAAATTTGCGACAAACAAAAAGACGTGGAAAAGCACTGTTATTCGGACGCCTCCAAAGAAGTCATCGATACTTTGTAGGGAGAAGCACCTCAATTTCGAAATTCACGAGGCTGTATTTATCCCAAGGTATTACATTCGTATTTCCTTATTTTAATTAATATAGCAAACCCCTTTACATGTAAGTAGAAATAGAATTGATGGTTTATGTTTTAGGCGGAATATAAAATTCAGAAAAGCTAAGACTTGATCAACTCTAATTTGTCGGAGTATGCACCTGTCAACACGTTACAATTACTGAAACCTAAAATATTCCCAAGTTAAACATTTACAAATCGCTTATCTTGATTTAGAGTAAGAAGAATACTTCTCTACTAGAATTCTGACAACAAAGTACTCTAAAATCTATTCCAATCTCTCCAACACGGACACCAAGAGGACACGCCGAACTATCCCTTTTAAAGAGGTGTTGTTGGTGTACGTCTTCCTGTGGAGCCCGCGATGTGAGGTTTTAGTTAATTTTAATGGACTTCAGTTTACATCATAACTTTAATTTAACACTACACTCTTGTAACTACGACTAAACTGAAATGGAATATAAGTACTACACAAGCATCCTTGGCGTGATTATTGTCCGTATACGCGACCAGAGTGTTTCTGATTGACGTTTTTACATTTCGGCTCCGACAAAAAATGCTGGATTTGACACCTTAAAATTAACAAAGCAGGTGAAATTGAGCGGTATATCTCGCTTACAATAGATGCAAATAAGAAGAAATAGTTCCGTTTTTGATATGATGGTACGCAAACTCTCGAGTACAACAAAGAAGTTATTTTAAAGGAAATGTATGAGGAACTTGTCCCCTAGGAGAGGTTCAACTGCAGATAACTAATGTACATAAACAAAAGAAAGAAAGCTTATTAAAGCGATAGATGTCACTATTCTTAGAATAGATTGACCTCGTTAAGAATTCAACTTTTCTAACTAGTCCAGAAGATTTTCGACAATAACTTAAAATAGTCCCAAGTTAAATATTTACACATCGCTTATCTTAATTTGGATAAAAGTAATTTTCTACCATAATTCTCAGGGGCACCCAGCTGTTCGTTTCGGGAAATATCTGTTCTGAAAGCCTAAAATCGCCTGAGATATTCGGATTTAATTGCAGTGAAAGCTAGAGATTTCTTTGGCGAAAGATCACCTCGGACTTTCGCAACAAGAGGACTTATTAATTCCTGTTGTTTTCATAGGGACAAATATGTTGTTTAGAGTGCAAAATAAGTTCAGCTAGCATTTTCGGTGAGCCATCAGCAGCTGGAAATTCGGCGTATAGGATTCTTTTCCTAAAATTTTCTGCGGCCTAAATTTTCAGCTAAAAACGCCGAACAGATCAAAATGTATTAGCTTACAAAAGTATTCCTTTAAAAAGCTCTGACACTATGTAAGAAAGCGGAAAATGGTATTCAAAGTATTTTGCTAAAATTGTCTGGTTGGGTGCCCTTGAATTCTGACAACAAAATAATTGAAAAAGTATTTAATCCTTTCTGATACGGACTCTACGAAGTGACAACGCCCAGTTATCCGTATTAAAGAGGTTTCTTTCTTTGGAGCCCAAGATAGGACGTTTTATTTCATTTAATAAACTGTATTTTTAGTAACAAAACCTTTATTGACAACCAACCGCAGTACAGATACGTCATAATTAACACTACTTGTAGTACGTTCGATTACAGTTTACATTATTACAGTTAACATTACAACTTCTTATTATGATTTCAGTGCGTACGTGTACATGAATACAACAAATAAAAAGCAGGCCTTCACTAAACATACATAGAGCACTTCACTAAATTACTTACACTATACTACACCATTCACGTACGTTAATTACCACAATACTAACTTATACTAACGGGGATTTGGGTTAGCTTCAAGTGAACAGGCAATTTTCCACTTTCCATTGCATCTTAAGGTTTGGTTTGGAATTGGTATATATCGGGCTTTCTAGCTGGTCTTTAGTTAAAGCATCAGCCAGGGAAAAAGTGTCATTTTTTGATAAATGAGATTTTTACATGTTCAGATAAATCCCTTCGAGAGCTTTCTTCCAAACAAAAAATAGAAGAAAATAACGGCTCAGTGGAGAAAGATGGGGAGTAAAGGATTTTTCCTTGCTAATTATGGTAATTGATCGCTGACATGTTCTGTCACACCTGATTAACTTGATCACATGAAATCCAAAAGCGCGTGCTGGTTGCACTCACATTTTAATCGATTCTTCCGAAGTGGTTTATATTATTTTTTATAATATAATGAGTAAATGAATTTTCTTTCACCTAAATACATCATTTAAAAACGGAATATTTGTGTCTATTTTTGTCCTCTAAACCAAGACTGGAGGAAAAGAAAGCCCTGAACAAAGAATGGGCAGTGAATTGGCGAGAGCGATCAGGGTTCATTTTATCGACAGAAGAAGTGGTTGCGTCGATCATTTCCTAGGATTTTGCCGTGATTTTCGGCTTCTTTATCAACCTGGTCAGCATTTCAGGAAATATTCATAACAAATTTTAATTGTTACTTGCAATACGGATTGAAATAAGGAAAACACTTCGTCAATAAAACGAAAATGACGAATGTTTTCTCACGTCCAAGAGCGGTGAGTTGAAAGCACATAAACTATTATCTGCCCCTCGCCGCGTATTACTCCTGTTACATGTTACCTGTCAAAGTTCTATTGTTTGAGAAAGCTGATCCCTCTCTCAAAATAGAACTCACCGTACATTTAGGTGTCATAATCTCATTACTGGCAAGAAGCCGCAGAAAATACATTTTCTCTTTTTTCTCGAAAGTCAAATTTTACCGAGTTGTACGTACGTTTTAAACTACAAGTCGACAACCGCCTGACCAATTTGGCTGAAATTTGGTCAGATTGTTGCCAGATAGTTTTTCTACAGAACTGTTTCTGCGAATTTTAATCCCTCTTTTTGTTTTAAAGCTAGACCTCTTTTCCACGCGAAGTGTTAATTTCTTCTCTGACTTCATCTGCTAATAAAAGAAGAACTAACGCACTTGCCAAAAATCTGAGACATGGTATTTTAGGGATAGGTGTCAAGAAGAGAATGCAGTGTTAATCGCTTTGTTTTCTTTGTGTCTGGGGGAGTGGAACCTGATCTATGAGGACATGTATGTGTGAAAAAACCTTCCCATTTTCCAAACGTTAAACTTCTGCCTCTTTTTCAATATAAATTCATTTTATGGAATTATTAAGCTGCCAAAAAATGTATAGTTTATTGGGTTTTTCATGAAAACAACAAAAGCTAGAGCGATCCGCGAGTAAACGGTCCCGAAGGGTGGCTCATACCTTAACCTTATAAGTTTTAACACTTCAGTCTAGGGGCTATGACTAAACTGACTGCAATACATGAACTGCACACGCATCCTTAATATGATCGTCGTCCGTGTTGGCGACTTTGCGGTTTTCCTAATTGAAGTTTTGTATGTCGGCTCGGAGAGAAAACTGTTGAATTAAGAAAAGCAGAATTTGAGTGTATATCTTGCTGCGTATGCGAGAAAATAGGTCAACGAATTTGTAGCTTTTTACAAACGTTTATATGTTGGTACGCAAAATGTCAGGTATTTTAGAACTTATTTTCAAAGAAAATGAATGAGGAACTTCTCACCTAGGAAAAGTTTAACCGTCGATAACTTATGCACTTACAAAGTAAAAGAAATAAAAGAAAGAAAGCTTAGGTAATGAAGCCACTCTTTTAACAAAAATATACCATTCTGACTACACTTACACGAGCATTCAAAGTGAGTTAGTTTATTAAGGAATATGCAGTCAGTCATCTGATGATTACACGAGCTAAAGCTAGTAACTAATCGCTCGAAAAAATACACACAGACGTCCATGTCACAGTACCGAAGGTATGAAAAAATTACAATAATGTACCACGCCAGATACGAAAAACCACTAAAAAACCACTCCTTATTTGTGGCCAAAAAAAGTGTGGAAACGTATTCCCCATCTAATGCAGTGGCAATGGACCTCGAGGAAGAGGTACTCCTAAAACACCCTTCCAAAACTAAAACTAGAAAGAAAGAAAAAAGGAACTCCACAGGAGAAGACTGACTGACGTAGAATGACAAAATATCTCCCGCCGAAAGCCTAAATAGTCCAGGTCACATGACAAGACCCGAGCCTCTCAATCGTGCCGTCAGAATATTAATTTCTGACTAATTCGTTCCGAGGTCACTCAACCGTGAGAAATTACATTTTTAAATGTTTCAGCTGTCCTTACTGGTCCAGAAGATTGCGAGTTCCATAAAAGGTGAATCGCTTGTTTACAATGAAATAATTTTGTAGCAATATTGACTATTAAGAGCGACTTTCAGTAAAAATCAAGTCAAATCTCAATTTCGCGGCAGTAGCTGAGAAGTCGATTTCTTTCGTATTTTGCAAATAATTAAGTATTGGCAAAGATAGGAACCTGATGTGGTTCGTTTTCACCAGAAGCGCTTTATTTTTGGAAAAAAACGAGGAAATCCATTAATTCTGGTTCGGAAGGTCAAAATCACAGGAAATTAATCTTGAAAATTAGTACATAAAGTTGCATCGCGCTGGTAAACTAAAGCGCAGAGAAGAGGATGGGCACTTTCTATCGACAGAACAAGTCTTTTTCATGAACTAGACAAATCTACTTAACACAAACAATTCCAAACTAAACGGCAGGTTTTAATGATCACGTAGAAACGGATCTGGAAGCTAACTTCTCTAAAATAATTTAAGAAGTGCCATAATTCCATATGGTCTCAATCTTCATTCAATAGACAGCACAAACATTGAAATAAACCATACCTTGAAACTGGCTTGGGTTATCCATGCTACTTTGTTTGGGACCTCTTCGAACTCAGCAAAGTTTTAACAAAAGGGGCTTAGTGAAGTTGAATTTTGCTGTACGCAAAAACATGAAATTTGCTTCTTTGACCAAACGGGCCCTCTCTACTTCATTCTTGTTAATTTGTAACGTTAACATTCTTTTGTGTTCCAAAAGAGGAAGAAAATGCCCAAAATGGGCGACTTTCACGTCTCCAAACTTCTGTTCCTCCATGTGCAAATTTTCTTTGTACATTTGTTTGCTTTGCGTTACAAAATACCGTGACTAAATTGTTTGACCAAATTTGGATATATGATGTCACAGGTGTAGCATATTAGCGGAGCCCGCGCGCTAGCGCGCAAGCGGAGCACCATTCCTAAGCAAATTTGGTAACCTATCGATCCGAGACATTTTGGTTGTGACGTCAGCGCACGCCAGCCCGCCCGCCCGTCCATACAGACTCTGGGGGAAGGGGAGGGGAGTTCCAAGACAACCCGACGGGGAGGGGGTGGAGAATACCATCTTTTCTTGGCGGGAAACCGCAAGGTGCTTTTGGGCAACCGGTGTTTTTCTTGCCGGGAAATCGCATGACCACTGTCGCTTTTGAAAAAGAGGTTTTTTAAAAGCTCAGCTTGTTTAGCAAAACGATTCAGTTCGACAGAAGTGAAGTTTAGAACTTGAGAAAAGAATAACAAATATCCATAAATGGAAAGAAGAAGTTCAAAAGAATACACAGTTGTTGTCAAAAAGTTCAAGTTAATAAATTTGCCTTCGACGACTTCATCTTTGTTGTCGGTTCTGCTGCCAACTCTGTCGGCACAACGCTTGAGTTCATCGCATTTGGCAGCGTCCCTGAGGCAAAACCTAGCAGAGGTAGTGCCTTCTGTTTTTTTCTGTCCGCAACTACCGTTTTTGCAGCGGTCCGAACACATTTTCCCAAGAAAAACACACGTGTTTATCGTAACACAGTAACTTGCCTAACTCGCGTATCATCGAATCGAGTCGAAGTGCATCGCTTGAATTCGCAGTAATTGGCCATGGTTCGGACATCAAACATGGCAGACCTAGTGCCTTCTGGTATTTTCTGTCGATAACCATGGTTTGTGAAGCGGTCCAAACACACCTCCTTAAGAAAAACAACCGTGTTTATGTCAATCCAGCTACAATCAATAAACAACTGTTTAAGTATTACAATTAAGTCCTAATTTGACAACTTAGCAGAAGTTTTGCAGCGGTTAGCATTCTCCCCTATCATTTTCCGGCGGTTTGGCATCTCGGCAGCTCGACCCTCAGGGGAGCATAGTTTTTTTTTTCATTTTCATTTTTTCTTTTTCTTTTAAAGTTTGGTAATCACTTTAAAAAATGAATAACTTCCAGCAATTAAAAAAAATGGGGCTCCGCTTTTAGGCTTGGCTAAATCTTTGTATTAGATGTCACGTTTTGTCGTGGTTTGCACAGAGAGCTTACAACGATAACACCACTGTCGTTCATTTTTTCTTTTCCCTCTACCTTTTTTTGAGATCAACCAAACATTTTAGTTTAAAGCCATAATCAAGCATCAATCAACGACGAAGATTAAAAGGGAGATTGTGTAGCTTAACACAGAAATTTTGACGTATTTCGGGATGCAGCAAAGTTGAACTTCCCTGAGCCCCACTTGTTAAAAATCGCTGAGTTGGAAGGTTTTCCAAAGACAGTAGCATGGATTACTCAAGCCAGTTTCAAGGTATAGTTTAGTTCAATGCTTGTGCTGTCGATTGAACGAGGATTGAGACCATGTGGGGAGGATCGAGGATTGAGAACGAGGATTGAGACCATGTGGGGTCATGACACATGTTAAATCATTTCACAGAAGTTAGGTCCCAAATCAGTTTCTTCGTGATCATCAGAACCTGCCTTTTAGTTTGGAATTGTTTTTGCTCATTGAATTTCGCTACTGCTGTTTTGTAACTGTCTAGTTATTGAAAAAGAGTTGTTCTGTTAATAAAAAGTGTCTATCCTCTTCTCCGCGCTTTAGTTTACCAGCGCGATGAAAGTTTATAGTATTGATTTTCGAGAATAATTTCCTGTGATTTTGACTTCCTGAACCCGAGAATCGATTTCCTCGTTTTTTTCGAAAATAAAGCGCTTCTGGCGAAAAAGACCACATCAGAATTCTAGTTTTACCAACTGCCCATTTATGTACATAATATGAAAGAAATCGATTTTTCAACTTCCGCCGCCGAATGCTCGATGCTAACTGAAACATGCTCGATGTTTACTGAAAATCGCTCTTAAAATATGAAAATTACCTTATGCCCCATTCACACCAAAGCTTAAACACGTTTAAAAGCTGTTTAATTAAACAAGGTTTAAAATTGTTTTCTTCATAAAAGTTGTTTGCTGATTTTTTTCTAATGCGAATTTAGTGCAAATGAAAAAACAAGTAAAAGCTCACTTGAATTCTTTGTTTAAAGTAGTCATTCAGCTTTCTGTTGCTGAATTTCATTTTGTTAAACCTGGTTTAATTAAACATGTTTTGTTGGTGTGGATGGGGCATTAGTTTTATACTGAACTTTTGCATAATTATTCGTAATAAAAAAAGTCTTTAATATTCTGGGTATATCCCTCTTTCTTTGACTGTATACGGTTCGATACAGAGCACGCAACTGAGGATTTTATTTTCACTTTACAGAAAACTACAAGTCAGAATAAAATCCACATATGTCCCTGCGAATTGTGTACTCTGTATCGAACCATATACAAGTCCAAAACAGTATGTATGGAGTATATATAAAGAAGAGAACGAACTACATTTTCTTAAAATATAGGTAACTGTATATAATTTCCCATCAAGACGACTCGGTAACACACGATTTTCATTTGACAGGGCAATGAAGTTGCTATTTTTGCTATCCTTGTTGACGTTTTGCAGTACCAGTTACGGAGAAGGTGAGAAATATTATCATATATATTTAATGAAGTAGAGAAAAAACACCAAAGCGTTTTAGGATCTCAAACTCTTATTGAGAAAAAGAAAATAAAAACCTGGCGTTTTGTGCAAGAAGGAAGGGACATGAAGATGTGGAGAGGGAAGGGGAGAGGAGGGGAGGGAAGAGAATATTAACCCCGAGGGGGCGGGGGGGGACTCATTAAAGTTTCGTACCGGGAGGCTCCGCCCCAAGGTTCAAACCCTAATTCTTTAATATCTTTATCTTTATCGAAACTTTACCCGTTTTATACACCTAGAACAAAAATTCTACCAAACTTTTGGAAACATTTTTATTACTTAGACTTATCTGCTATCTCTTTCATTCTAAGGTGTATTTTGGTTACCCTTTAACATACTGTTGCAGTAAATATCCCTTGTTCTTGCTTGTTCTTAACCCCGCTTGAGAAGCTCACGCTTGATAAATAAACAGATAAGGACTCTTGTCTATTATGACAACTCCCGCGCGAAGACAAATCAAATGACGGCTAACGGTGAGAAACTTTCTCTCTGCTCGATGTTGGCGGAATTGGAGTCGAGTCGACGAAATCGATGGAAATTGATGCTTATCAATGCTAATCGATCTAATTAAGCGAGAAGATTGCTGTGTTTATCGATTAATCATCAATCAGTGTTATTAACCCATTCACTACCAACCGTTTTCAAAAAGACAACTACCATTTTAAGGCAATGATGCCGTGATTTGGCTCTAGTCTGCTCAAATCCCGGTCCAAACGTCTATAACTTCATCAGCAGCATGAAAAATATACTTTTCTTCCATTTCCAAGGTTGTTTGCCAAATTTGATCTTGGGCCTGCGCGCAATTTAAAAATTTGGACAGTTTTTGAATGAGAAAAAAACCGTACCCGGTCGTTTTTCCGGGTTTAAGGGCTCAGTTCCGTTGTTTTCGATTTCTTTGTGGAGTTTGTAGGCCATTTGACGGTCTTTCATTGGATTAGAAAATATTTCAACTAAACTTTCAGGAAAGAGGAAATTTTCAACTTAAAGTGTCAACCAGTTCTAAGGCCAAGTTTTGCATCAATTTCACAAAGAAACTTTCTTGCTTTTTCTTTGTGGAACTCTGGTCTATTTTAAGTGAGCGCTTCAGTTTAGGCACGTTTTTGTTAGAAGTGTGCCAGGTGCATCAATGGAAACCTTAAGCACCAAGAACGTTGACGTCACGGACGTTCGTTTGTCAGACGAGTAGAACTGGGCCGAGAATGTCGCAACGTCAATCACGTTCATTGCGTTAAGCAAAACAATCACGGACGTTGCTCGACAATCGCTCGACAAAATGTAAACAAGGCCGCTTTTCTCCCGTTTCCTTGGTCTTTGAAATCATGTGTAGTTTAAAGCAACCCCGAGAAATGCTTTTGCTGTCGTATGCCCATCATTTCATTTCTGAAGAGGAATTTGTGCTGTTATACGATGCCAGTTTCTCGAAAAATCCAGTTGACCCCGATGCCATGGACGAAACAGAGTGCTTACATGAGTTTCGAGTCAGAAAAACGGATATTCCCCGACTTGTCGATGCTCTTGGATTGCCCGAGAGTCTGTGCTGCCACCAAAGAACGAGAGCCGACCGGATAGAGGGATTGTGTATGGTCCTGAAAAGGGTTGCGTACCCGTGTCGCCAGCGCGATATGATCCACAGATTTGGACGTGCAGTACCAGAGATCAGCATGATCACGACCCGTTTTGAAAAGTGGATTTACAGCCACCATCACACTAAGATCACAGAATGGAATGATCGACCTCCTCACTAGAGACAAGCTCCAGGAATACGCTGTTTCTGTAGCTGGCAAAGGGGCAGCGCTGTCCAACTGTTTTGGATTTGTTGACGGTACGGTACGACCCATATGTAGGCCGGGAGAAAACCAAAGGCTTGTCTACAACGGCCATAAGCGTGTCCATGCGCTTAAATTTCAGTCAGTAACTCTACCAAATGGACTGGTTGCTCACCTATACGGACCTGTAGGTATGCAGCAAAGTGAAAATATTTAGATTGATTGATTTATGAATTAATTGTTGGAACCATTCATTGGTTGGGGGAAAGAAAAGAACGTAGGGGGGGGGGGATGTACACACACCAAATGCGACAACAATTATTTTAGCTAATTCACAGATCTTAGTTAAAATCGCAAATTTAGCTATTCACTAAATTTAATGTTTGCTCAAAAAGTGAAAACAGTTTTTTCAATCATTTCAAAATAATCTAAATTGCCAAATGAACGAGTCAATATTATGTACAATTAAGAATTATTGTTCACAATAATTATTAGAATTGACCTTTTCCAAAAAGGAATGTCGGGGTAAGTTGTGCACACAGTGAGAGTTTTGTGGTTTATATGCATGCTTTATATATATAACAGGTCCTTTGATTAACCTCGTCACACTCTCATTGGACTAAAGGAATAATTTAATTCAAAACTGGATGAAACATACCATTTTGATACCTGTAACCCAATTTTATCAACAAGAACGAAATAACGGAGGCTCAGTCCCATTTTCAGGGAATTCAACTTTATAAATTATATCAAACACATACGTTGATGTTTACTTTAAATATTTTTTTGTTTTAAACTCACGCAGAAGGCAAAAATCATGATGCAGCAATACTGAAGGATTCTCAGTTACTAGAGGAGCTGGAGAGAAATGCATATAGTCCAACTGGTGAAGCTATGTGTATATATGGTGACCCAGCCTATCCTCTACGCATCTACTTGCAGGCACCATTCAGGGAAGCTCCCCTTACTGCTCACATGGAGCAATTTAACAAATCAATGAGCGCTGTTCGCTCATCTGTGGATTGGTTTTTTGGCGAAATTGTTTCCTCATTTAAATTCCTGGATGTTAAGAAAAATCTTAAAATAGGATTAAGAGCAGTTCTCTGAGAAAGTGTAGCAAAGTTAGAAATGATTAATTATAACCCCTGTTCATTTTTTGTGTGAAGTTAGGTTGCTTGGGGGGATGAACGAAAACAACCGTATAGAGGTCAGCAGATGTGTCGTTGCCATGGTAACCGCAATCACTCATGCTACCCTCAAAGTCATATTTTGAGCAAAAGTTCTGCCCTTAAAAAGCAAAAATAAACTTGTCTGGTTCTCGGGTGAATGTAAACCAATTAAAACAAAAATTCTCCAGGGAGAAGCTCCATTCCTCTAGTTTTTAAAACTTGGTGTTAAAGTATTTTGACTTTTATCGGCCATTTTGACAATCCGCCAAAACAAGCACAACCTTTTTCGCAATTTCTCCCAAAGTATTCTTTTCCTAAGAACGAAATTAGCATCAGAGTTTACATGGATACTAAAGATTCTAAACATCACAAAATCTTTTGGGGAAAAACTATATTATGGCCATGGCCGTTGAGCACATTTGAGGAAAATTTGAATGAATGTCGAAATTGGCCATTTTCAGGCTCCATTGTTTCGCTCAGAAAAGCTTTTGATAGACCTTTTAAGCTTCAAAGGTATTCTTTACGATCTTGTCTGTAAACTTACTTTGATTTGTAAGGTTTTCGTTACACGAGTTTGGATGAAATAGGAATTGATACAAAGCCTACCTTGTGAGGTTTGCCAATTTATACAGCATGCATTGATAGCGTGCGTTTCTCCTTCGCTCGCTTCGTTTTCTTAACCCAATTCTAGCACAGCATCTTGCATTCAGGTTAAAACTAACAGTTTGCTCCATCCTACATCCATATGTCGGTGATTTAAACCGTATATCATGGCGCATTTGTCTGCAGATGCTTAATAAAGGACCATTGAGCAGATCAAAACACAGTGATTATATTTGTGGTTTCTGCCGTCGAAGCACTGAAAATCGTTAACAAAATCCACCCAGGAAGCTAAATTGTCGAATCACGGATGCTATACTCAGCAACTGCATGCCTGTAACGATCCAGTATATGTATCTGGCTATAATCGAGTAGGACATTGCGTTTGAGAAGCCATGAAGTTGTTGTTGACATCGACAAAACGTGTAGACCGGAAATGAGAGGGCAAGACTGCTGACCGGATGTACGAATTATTTTTATTTCATGCATATGAAATGTTGATTTTCAGCATTTTAATAAATTCTATGGTGGTTTTTACATTGGTTGTAAAAATAAAAGAATAGAATAAAGCATAAAGGAAATCTATTAGACCACAAATGATATCTAGAAGAAAACACACCAAAAGGCCGCACGAAGATTGTTACTTTTTTCTACGGTGTGGAGCGTACTACGCAGTCCCGGTTATGGACAGGTATGATGCACTACAGCTGATCATAACGAGTTTTACGTCTATTAAACAGAAGTTGCCATTTTCTTTATTTTAGAAGTATTTCTCAAATATTTTTAAAAACCAGTGTAGTTATCAATGTATGGCCGAGACGTAAAGCACTACAGTGGATTAAGTTTCTATAGTGTTACCGTAAAATCCAGTATGTATGAGACCAAGTATGTGGCCAAGAAGATGTGGCAAACTGGTGTTCAGGATGGAAAACGGTCATTTACCGTCGACAACGTCTTAACGCCACAACAGATCTCCTCGTATTTCTCACGTTTTTCTCCCAAGCGGCTAAATATCTGAGACAGATATAGAAACTAGGTAGGAAAGAAAACAAAATTCTCCAATTAAAAGAAGCAACGGTCGAAATAACGGCTAGGCTACCCGCGGAGCCGGGAGCGTGGCAATCCGTGGCAGAGGTGGAAACTGCTGCTGCAAATACAAGAGAATCATATTGTGTTGCACTGATGAAGAGATATGAGCTTAGGGCCAATCTACGACTGTCAAACCTAAAAAAAAAGGTATCAAGTACGGCATTTCATGGGCGTGTTAGGAGGAAAGAAGAAGTCATACGTCGATGCCATCTTAAGTGTTAAAACGTTGAACACATCTCGATATCGTAATCGACGTATGGTACATTCTTCCTTCCCAACAAGCCCTGAACGCCATACTTAATAGCATTATTAACTATGAGCCCTTGAAGCTCCCATAACGACGTGGGTAGAATGTTCCCTGTCGGTTTAAAGGTAGACTTGCTGCCATGAGAAACCTCTCAGTTTGATCTCTCTGAGAATTTTTTCCAGTATAGAAATCAATATCCATTTAGGGCAAAGTTATAACCATTAAGAAATCGTTGAAACAAAAGTGGAGCAATGTGGTGTATCTTTGGTTCCTCTCTCCAATCCCTCCTTGATTTACCATTGGCTTGCATGATTCATACGTTGCCTTTTGCGCGTAGGATCTAAGAAAAACAAATTTAATTTCATTTAACTAAGAAAGACGATTGCAAGCAGTCTACTAAAAGCAGGTGTCTTCCATCATTAGTTGTAAAAAGGTCCGTGTTTACTTTTGAAGAATGGTTTAGCTTTTTGTTTACCCTCATCAAACTGAAAAAGGCTGACGAAGTTCAAAACCCAAGAGTTCTTGAAATTTGAAATCGGGAACCTTCATTTATAACTTTTCGAGCCCCCTTGTTATCAGGTCTCATCACAAAAGCCTTTAGTGTCAACGACGTCATCCAAATACTTTCTTCAGATATAATTTGCTGAAACTTGACACTGATTGTACCCATTTAGGACAACATTTTGTCAAAATTGTCTCATCTGTGAAACAAAGTCGAGCAATGTAGCTATCTTTCGTCCCTCTCCCTAACCCCTCCTAGTTTTTAGCGTTGGCTCGCATGGTTCATATATTCTCCTTTGCGGGTAGAATCTAAAAACAAACAAACAAGCAAACAAAACGACTGCTCGCAATCTACTTAAAGCAGGCGTCTTCACGTGTTTTTTTTTTTCGCGTGTTTTCACGTATGGATTGGCATTTTGTATACACTCTTCAAACTAAAGAGCAGGCAAAGTTTAACACCAAAGAGTCCTTGAAATTTGTGATCGGGGGAAATTCATTTATAACTTTTCGAGCCCTCTCGTTATCATAAAAGCCTTTACCAGGTAGTGTCAACGACGTCATCCAAATACTCCCTTGAGATTTAATTTTACGGTAACACTAAACTTAATCCACTGTAGTGATTTATGTCTCGACCATACACTGATAACCACACTGAGTTTTAACAATACTTGAGAAATACTTCTAAAATAAAGAAAATGGCAACTACAGTTTAATAAACTGTTCACTCTCCCTGATGCTTCCTATAATTTACGCGGTAATTATATTCTGACACCCCCTGTGCCTAGATCTACTAGTTACGGCCTTCATTCTTTTTCTTACCGTGCTGCTAAACAATGGAACTTACTACCAGACTCTGTAAGGACTAGCAATTTTGCTAGCTTTAAGAGAATTTTAGCTAACCTTGACATGCAGGCCTAAATACATATATCATACAAATAGAATGTAAATTTTGTAAATTTGTATGACTCTTTTCATATATTTGATATTCTGTGAATATTGTGTAGTGTATTTTGTAGTTCTTTTCTCGGAAATATTAGCTTTCTAATTAGATTTCGGCTGTCAAACTCGAAATGTCAGTTTGTTGGGATCTTCTCAAATTTATCGCGCGAGTTTTCGCGCAATCTCGCTTTGCGAACGCGAGGAAATATTAAGCACGTCTCTTTTGCCGAAACCCGTTGTCAGAATCGCAAAAACATCTTTTCCACGAGCCAAGTTTAGTAGACAAGTCTTCTGCTCCTTCCTAATCTCCTTTAACTTCGGAAAATTGCGCAGACAGTCCTTTGAAGCGGTAGATAACGTGGACTCATCTATATCACGCGCGCGCTTCGCGGTAACCATCTTTCCGATTGTCACAAATGACCCTCACTACGAGGTGTTGATGTTGGCTGTCAAAACTGACCAATCAGAGGCTATACCAATTGCTGGTATACCGGAACAGGCCGTTAAAAAAATGCTTACAGGCTTCGCCGCCTTGTCTCTACCCAGCCCCTTCGCTTGTTTTTGCGCTCTTTTCCTCAATTCACGCTTTCCCCGCTGTCTCGGAGCCTGGAACAGGCTACTCTCAAATTCTAGAAAAATAAAGATTATGTTAGTTTATGTTATGTAATGTTGACGTAAAACTCGTCATGATCAGTTGTAGTGCATCTTACCTGTCCATAATGGGGACTGTGTAGTACGCTCCACACAGTGGAAAAAGTAACATTCCTCGTGCGGCGTTGTGGTGCGTTTTCTTCTAGATATCATTTGTGGTCTAATACATTTCCTTTATGCTTTATTTCTTTGTTGTTTTTTTTTTGACCGCCAATGCAAAAACCGTCATAGCATTTATTAAAGGGCTGAAAATCAACATTTTCATATGCTGAAATAAAAATAAATCAGACATCCGGTCAGCAGTCCTGTCCTCTCATTTCCGGTCTACAGCCCGATCTACGCGTTTTGTCAACAACAACTTCATGGCTTCTCAGAAAACGCAATGTCCCCCTCGATTACAGCCAGATACATGTACTGGAACGTTACAGGCATGCAGTTGCAGCTTCATGGATGGATTTTATTGACGATTTTCAGTGCTTCGACGGCAGAAACCACAAATATAATCACTGTGTTTTGATCTGCTCAATGGTCCTTTATCAAGTATCTGCGGACAAATGCGCCATCATCTGTGGTTTAAATCACCGACAAGTGGATGTAGGATGGAGCAAACTGTTAGATTTGACCTGAATGCAAGATGCTGGGCTAGAATTGGCTTAAAAAAAGGAGCGAGCGAAGGAGAAACGCACGCGATCAATGCATGCTGTATAAATTGGCAAAACTCACAAGGTAGGCTTTGTATCAATTCCTATTGCATCCAAACTCGCGTAACGAAAACCTTATAAATCAAAGTACGTTCACAGACAAGATCGTAAAGAATACCTTTGAAGCTTAAAAAGTCTATCCAAAGCTTTTCTGAGCGAAACAATGGGGCCTGAAAATGGCCAATTTTGACATTCATTCAAATTTCCTCAAATGTGCTCAACGGGACATGGCCATAATATAGTTTTCCCCAAAAAGATTTTATGATATTTAGAACCTTTAGTATCCATGTAAACTCTGATGCTAATTTCGTTTCTGGTAAAAGAATACTTTGGGAGAAATTGCGAAAAAGGTTGTGCTTGTTTTGGCGAATTGTCAAAATGGCCGAAAGGTAACCTGGTTCAGCGATCAATTTTAGCACGTTGATAAAAGTCAAAATACTTTAACATCAAGTTTTAGAAACTAGAGGAATGGAGCTTCTCCCTGGAGAATTTTGGTTTACATTCACCCGAGACCCAGACCAGTTTATTTTTGCTTTTCAAGGGCAAAATTTTTCCTCAAAATATGACTTTGAGGGTAGCATGAGTGATTGCGGTTACCATGGCAACGACACATCTGTTGACCTTTATATGGCTGTTCATCCCCCCAGGCAACCTAACTTCACACAAAAAATGAACGGGGGTTAAAATTTTTCATTTCCAACTTTTCTACACTTTCTCAGAGAACTGCTCTTAAGTGCTGTTGGCAAGCATTGTGTGGTCAGTGCATTATTAAGAAATACATTGACACGCATGTATGGTAATGCCACAGCTACATTTATTGACCTTGAGTAACCATCTCTAGAAGAATATTTTGCATAATGTAAATTTGGCAGAGTGTGAATACTGTAAATGCCGATTTACAGGGTACGATTTTTGCTTACGACTGCCATATGCAACTTTTGTAGAGCGTTCTGCTTGCATCAGCCAAAAACCATAGTTATACAACTCATCATTCTAACATTTTGATTGTCGCTACGACTGTCTTAGGGTTTTAAAACATGTTTTAAATCCTACGACATTTTTCGTGTTGAGAGCAAATGTCATAAGGATGTTGTAGGTTTTATTTACACGACACAATTCGTGTTGTAGCCGTGGGGTTGGCATGGAGTAATCATATCGCATGCGACAAAACCGTACCGTGTGAATTGGCCTTAACAAGTTAAATTCTGATGATATTGTCCCTGGGCTTGTATTTTTTGCTCAAAGCATTTTTGTGGGCTTATATTTTTGGAGGGAGGGGCTTGTGTGCACTTCAAAAATGGGTCAACTTGTATTTGGAAGGACTTTTTCATCTGAAAATAAGGGATTTTTGGTCTGAAAATGCGGCATCGTCCAGAGCGTGGGTGCATTAGATAGAGGAATTGACCTTCCATGCAAATACCATCGGTATGCTCCCAAGAAAAACAAGCACAGTATAGAAGGCAATAGAACAAAAACAGTGATAGTGTAAGCGAACGTAAAAATTATTTTGTTTCACACATTGTAATTTGCTCAATTGTTTTTGTGGTTCATCCCATTTGTTGTAAATAAGCGCATAAGCCCATGTTGTTGTTGCTGTACGTAAAATGCATTACTATGACGCTTCATGGCAAAATTAAATTTTAAATCAAAATCTTATGAACCATAATGTACGTCAATTTATGCAGTAAGTGCATTCAATATGTTTTTGTACAAGCGTAATTATGCACTGCATTTATGTGTAACATTCATAATCAATGAAAGTTCTCAAATTCAATTAACTTAATAATTATCTTTAATTAGAGTACTCTAATTCCCAAAGAAGATGGCTCGCTACTGGAACTATCAAACTGGAGACCGGTAACACTGCTTAATGTTGATTGCAAGATAGCAACTAAGGCAATAGCAAAGAGAATAGAACCATTATTACCAAATCTAGTGCACACTGATCAAACCGGTTTTATTAAAGGAAGATATATCGGCGAAAATATTAGGTTAATAATTGACATAATGGAGCATACAAAGTCGGAAAGCATACCTGGCATTCTAGTGTCTCTAGCTTTTCGGAAAGCCCTTGATTCTCTAGAGTGGTCGTTCATGATGAAAGCACTGGATATATTCAATTTCGGAACAAGTATTAAACGATGGATCAGCACATTCTACACAGGACATTGAGAGCGCGGCGATAAACAATGGCTTCATGACCAACTGGTTTAGACCGTCGAGAGGAGTGCGTCAGGGGTGCCCCCTTTTCTCCATACTTATTTGTGTTCTCGACGGAGGTATTGTCCAGCAAAATCAGACAAGAACCAAGTATAACAGGAATCAAAATATTCGGGCACGAAATCAAATTGAGCCAATTTGCGGACGACACGAACCTTTTCTGTGCAGATTTGATCTCTGTTGAAAATGCTTTGAAAACGGTGGGGGATTTTGGCTAGCAAGTCTCAAGTTAAACATAAAGAAAAAATAATTATTTTTAATTGCATGCAATTATTTGTAGATGAAATAAGATGTGTATATATTATTAACTTATTGTTCAAAAACACTGAATGTATAAATTCACTGATAAAAATGCAAAATCTTATGCAACGTCAAATATTAAAGTGCCTTGTAGGTACATGTTTAAGGCAAATTATCGGTGAAAATATTTTCCTTTTCAGTATCTGTTATGCATACATTATAAATTATAGTTTGTTGTATTTAAAACATGGAATGTACAGAATTTATTTAAAAATGAAAATCAAAAAATATTTACAGCTTCATTATTTCAAGCGTTCTGAAACGGCTAATTTCACTGAAGACAAACTTTGTGAATAATTCAGTATCATGTTGCTCAGCCATAACGTATTAAACTTTCAATGCAACATACAACTGAAAGCATGCTTTTTTTGTTGTGATCACAGTAGGATAATTTTAAATAAACTGAGCAGTGAATTAGTTCATAAGCAATTAACAACTTGCATCAGATGCTAGCAGCAATAGTAGAAAAAAGGCAGAGAGTTTCTCTTGTTTGAATCTTTGTTTCATGTTGCATCAGGACTTATCTCACTGCATTTTTCTAATATTGCCATAAGCATCTGGTGCTGTTGCTGTTGCTGTTGGACCATGTAGGTTTGCATGGTTTGCACCGTGCATAGTGTTGTTGCTGAAATTGTTGTTTTTGCTGCTGTTGTTTTAGTAGCATTCCCATCAGGCCATTATGTTGTCTGTCGAACAATTGCTGCCGGTCAGCCTCTTTCTCCACTTGCTCCGCCTTCAATTCCAAATCCTTCTCCTTGAGGCTGACGTCCTCTGCCGCCCTTTCTCTTAGGTAGGCCACCATCTCAGTGCCATTTGATCTCCTTCTTTTAGGCTTTGGTGGGCTTGACATGGCATCCCCCTCTGACCCCTTTTTTGCTTCGCTCAGCGACTCCATAGCTTTGAGCCAGACATCTTTCGCCTGTTCTTGTTCTTTACGTATCTTCTCCTTGGTCTTCTCATCTTCCTCTTCTCTTGACTGGTCAACAGTCTCAGACCTCTCCACTATTTCTTCCAGTAGCCTTTCAAGTTCTGTCGGCTCCGGACTAATCCCACTGGCTTGCAATTCTTGGGAGGTCTTCCTCTTAAATTTTTTATACCAGGATTACGTAATGGTCTCCAACAGACCTCTTTGTAACTTTAAATTCTGGCCTTTTATTGAGGTTAGCAATTTTCTGCCTGGGCCCGGTTCACAGTTTTTTCTTTTGTCTTGTATTGCTCAATTTGTAGAACCTCATGGCTTCTGTTTTAAATAACAACTATAAATAAAATTTAGGAGTGTATAAATACGTGCGGTCCACAAATCCTGTGCAACCAATAAAAATCATTTCCAGCTGCCAGTATTGGTGTACTTTTCCTTCCATCCAAAATCCAGGAGTTATTTGACAAGTACAAGATATTAATTAGCTGTTGCTTATTGCAAGTGAAGTAATGCCAGGAAGTGCTGCTGATAGAAGCCGGCAAATAAGTTTCATAAAAAAATAATCCTTGTAACAAGACGCATACGTTTTTCAGGCGTGATTACTGAAGTAACATAAAAACTTGCACTCCACTCGTAAAATTTTCCAATATTAAAGCTTAATGTTCATTCACAGAATTGCAGCTTTGGGTAGAGATACAGAACGTTTTAGTTTTAATCATTCTATTCCAAATAAAACTAACCTCGGCGGTTTGTTTTCTGCTGTTTCGGAAGGTAAATCCAAGCTTGACATTTCTGCAAGTACATAAGCCGTACGCCTATGAAAACAAAAACAAAGCAGGTGCATTAATTCATCAAATGTTTATCTTGACAATACAGCAATTTCAAGAAGATAATTCAATAAAAACCTAACCTGGGATCAGGCTCTATTTTCGTTTCGCTCGGTGAGACATTCAGGCGGGAAGGGCGAAACGAAAAATAGAGCCTGATACAACTCTTCTACGGAACGTCTACCGCCCACTTATTTAATCGATTGACATTCAACAAAACAGCCAATCAAAATTTCTTCTGCTTGCACGATCCTTGGTATGCAAATTTCACCTAGTAACGGCAACTCGCAAAAAGTCACGCAAATGTCGGCAAAAATAAGAAAATCACAGGCTACGATATATCTTCTAGGCACTAGCGCTCAAATTTACACGATTGCTAACTTGAAGGTTCCGGTATTGTACATAATTGCTCTGTGACTGTACTGAAACTAAATGAAAATTCAGAACACAACGTGGCTGTTATGTACCGAAATATGCTGCATGCTTGAATCCTTTCCCATGTCAGGTGGTATTCGGTGATATTCTCTACGCATTTGTCACCGATTTTCTCCGTAAAAAACCTTGGGAAATACCTTCAGTTTCATTCTTTACAATAAAGATATAAATAAAACCATTCATAAACAAACGAGCGTTTTGTAATTTAATTTAGTTCCAGAAGTGATAAATATTTGAGATTAGCAGCGAATTTTATCTCTAAACAACAGCGAATTTTAAAACGAAGAACATTTGTTATATAACTATTCAGATCCTTTGATATCAATGTCAGAGATCAATAAAACGAATTAGTATTAAATCTTTATTACCTAGGTCAAAACAAATACAGCATCTCGCTGATTGCGGCTCTAACTAAACATCAGTTTACCGTTAAGTTTACCGAATTATCGGTTGACTTGTTGATCATTCTTATCTCTTGGCGAAAAATACTAGTCCCTCTGCTGTTCGTTTTGTTTCGTAAAACGCGAAAAAACAACTACTACTCTGTTTATATCTTCAATACTAGCTGAAAGCCTTCAAATGAAAATTTCGACACACGATGCGATAAAACGGGATACATACTTCACTGTTGCTGTACTTCTCTGCTCCAAGTGAGAGACAGCTTAGTCAAACCGAACGCCATTCTCAGGAGAGAAAGAAATGATGACAGTTCTCCTTGAACGACGCAAATTTCTTAGAGCGACACATTTACCTCGGCAGACTTGTTCCTTGGCGATGGCGGTCGGATCGAACTTGTGAGCGAGTCTGGTAGACAATTTACTTCCGTTGACAACACTTTTGTTAAAGGGCCAATCAGATTCCCGCGGCCAAAATTTGGCCGCCGGCACAAGGTCCTGTGAGAGATATATCAGGCCCAATTTTAGCGAGCGACCAACGTAAGAGAATATGAGAGCGATGTTAAAATTCGGCCTGTTCGCAGGTTAATACAAACCCACCTTCAAATGGACTACGTTAACAGGTAGGGTTTATGCCAGCTGAAGAATAAATTTTTGTTGCGTACCCCTGTGAAAACAAAAACAAAGCCGGTGCATAACTTCATCAAATGTTCGCATACAACCTCATCAAATTTCATCTTAAGAACACATCAGTTTCAAGAAGATACTTCACTCTCAAAATCATCTTCAAATGGACTTTGTTAACAGAAATTTATGACAGCTAAAGTATAAATTTTGTTGCGTTTTCTCGATGACGGGAAAAAAACAAATCGATCATACGTTGTTGACGTGACGCTAAATCAGGGACGGATGGTGTTTCCATAGCAACATCTGACGACAAATGAAAACTCACTTCCGGTGAACGTCCAGAATATCCAACGTTCTCGATGCTTAAGGTCTCTAATTGGTCATCAAAAACTTCTGCTGTAACTCGAAGTGATGACGTCACAAATTGAACAAGGACCATGGTTTTTTTACGAGCGATTTTGGGCTGCACGGGAGTCAATGGGTTGATCAAAAATACTGAAATTGATTTTTTGCAGCTATTTCGAGTCCATTCAGTATTCTACTGATAATTGTTGCAAAACAACTTGAGAAAATGCCATCTTTAACGTGGCTCATCTTGATTTTTCCGAGGCACACCAACCCAACTTTGAACTTTACTGTCTAAGCTCGGTGAAGCAAGCTGCTTCACACATTTCCTAGAGACCAAACGAACTTGTCAAAAAAGTAGGTTCGATTGACATCGGTGTTACCATAGCAACGAAACGATGACGTCATGATTTTTGTATATCAGCAATTTTCTCGACATCTACACCTTAACTTTTAAAACGACCTATTGTGTCTTATAGTCTACTAGGTGTAGATCTTGAAGACTGGAAAGTTTGAAAAAATTCTATGAGAGTGTTTTTGAAAAAAGTCGGGTTGAATATTTTCCAGTAAAAAATTACAGGTTTACGTTTTTTCCTATTGTTTCATCGGTACCAGTGTTTTCCTGACAGATTAAAACAATGTTTTCACCATATGTCATAGTTGTAGCATACAGCTACTTTTCTTGAAGGTTTTCTCCGGTTTGCTTCACTAGATTTCAAATAATGTAATCAGAAGTAATGTCTTAAATATGTTCTTTTTACACAGAGAAGTAACGTCTTTGTTGCGGAAGCTTTTATTCAAACACTAGTCGATGAATTTTCTTTTAAGTCTTCTGGTGTCAAGTCTAACATGTATTGCACTATTCCTGTACATTTCACGTGCATTGAATCATTTTAAAGGCGCGAAATACAAATGAAAGTATAGGAGACTTCTGCACTGGTCTCCAAAATTTTCATTGCCGCATCATTTGTAGACAGTCGGCTTATTTCAGGGGTTTCTCTTTTGCCTATATTCCACATATTTGTGTGCTTTGAAATCAACAAGTTTGCCATGCCTGCTTGCCACGCTTCGCTGGAGCCGGAGGGATCCTGAAAATTCTGTTCTTAATACAATGACGATGAAAGCCTCATGTTAATTGCCATTAATCGAGGAAAAATCACACAAATGTTAGTCATCGATTACTCATCGACTTTCTTCTATTATTGGTTTCATCGATTAATTACGCTGAGATACCATCGATTGCTTGTATATATATATATATATATATATTTATTAAAAACTTGACTAGGTATATTAGATTTCTACCATTCTGATTGGCTGAATGGAGCCAGGCTATCAGCTCATATACCTGCTGTGACCAAATATGGACAATGAACACTCAACAACAAAATGAACAAAGTGAGCTGGAAGTTTTTTCCTCGCCAGCAACCCGGCGAGAAAAATAGACAAGAAAAATCACTTGGCAGCGAATTTGAATTAAGCAGAAATTCCAACAGCGTCACTAACAGCGTCTTCTTAACACAAGTCAAAATTGTTTGAAGAAACTGTGCAGAAAAAGAAATTAGAAATTTAAGCATTGAGCGTTGTGTTTACAATTCTTTCATCGATCGTCACGTCGATCATTAAAATTGAACAAACGGTAGGTTTTATCAGGAAGCCTTTCCACTTCAAAATATCAAGACGAGACAAAATAAAACACAGTGAAATGGGGCAGAAGCGTTTAATAACAACTGTCACACATTCATGACGATTCGGTGCGAAAATCATGAAGCAGTCTAAACAAGTACTAAACAAACTACAGCTGCAAACTACCAAGAAGGCCGAAGGAAGGGCGAAAATTTTTTTCGGCTTTAACACGCAAAATTGACACTGGTTTACCTGTACTCGTTGTAGCTCTGTCTTCCAACAGGTCCAAATGCTCAGATACATGTAGAAATCGGATGCCATGTAAACGGAGTTGAATCGCTTTTCCAGTTGTTTGAATGTTGTTTTTACCATTCCGTCCGCAACCTCTAAACCGAGAACAACTGCATTTTGTGCTTTGCATTGAACAAACTATGATGGTGAATTCTAATGTTCCTCGCTACAGTAATCATGCTTCTGAGCTGCATAGAAATCACTTCTTCAAGTTCAAATTGGTTCTGTCTTCATTTTGATCAAACACCCACATGATTGCTCCGTTGTACAAACAGATTACAAACTTGTTCTGTTTCAACTCCAGCAGCTAATATGGTGAAATTGTACAGCTTCAATCCGCTTTGAACGATGATTACAACAATGTTTCGGGAAAAATCAAACATGTACCATGTTTCAGAGCCAATAATTACAAGATTTTTTCCCAAACTTGTGCCACTTCGTTCACTTTCGAGCAGTTTTCATTGATTCATTCAGCTTTGCAATGAAACGCTGCAACACTTCGCAAGGTTTTGGCGCCTTTTTCGTTCAGTCATGTGATCGATTTTTGCTCCCTTTTTATCCCTTTTCTCATTTTTCTCTTTCTTTCTTGATTTTTTTTAACAAAAATAGTAGTTAAGTTTTTAATAAAACAATTATTCTACTCGGGCTTGCTGGATATCAAATGATTATAACCAACTCGGCGCTACGCGCCTCGTTGGTTATCTATCATTTCATATCCAGCGCGCCCTCGTAGAATAATTGTTAGATATATATATAGCAATGCTTATCATACTTTCATATTTCAAGTTATGTAATAGTTCATAAGTTTTCAAAGTAATAACAGATTTATTGAACATGTAATGGTTCAGCTTTTAGAGGCAAAAAAGTGCCTATAAATCATTAGATACTTGCCTAAAGAAGGGTATCAGCAGCACGATATAGATAAATTATTTATGTTAATAGTTTTACCTAAGATCGCCTATTGCTTACCCATTTATGCTACTTTACCTCCGGAACTTACAACCATACAGAATTTTCTTCAGCGTTGCTTTAAGTGCAAATACATTTCTTTTCCTATTCAGATTTCTGATCTGGTAGAGAAAGCGGACAGTGCTATTTTTGAACAAGTTTCTAACCAGCCCAGCCGTCCTCTTTTCATCTGTTACCCAAAGTTAAACCTTCCCCTAGCCGCCTCAGAAACCTTAGAAGCTTCTTGCTGAGAATTAATACAGAAAGTTTTAAATCAAGTTTCGTTAACAGATTGTACTTTAAAAAGAAGGCCTCGAGGATCCAAACACAAAGTGAGATATAAGCTTGTAGAAAAGGGCACGAACAAATAAAACACCCTGTAGTGAAATGCTATTCACATAATCAAGAATTCTCTGGAATGAAATTCAATAAAGTTTTCTTGGTGAATGAACCAATCCGGACAAACTCACTTGTACACGGGCCATTGTTTTCCTGCTATTAACAACTCGACCGCTTAATCTGCTTTCCTTACAATCGTACAACAATCTTGGCCTAATATTGATCGGTCGTGGTTCAGTCGTAGGCCTTAAAGGCCGTTGCTAAGAGGGATTTTACCGCAAACGTCGCAAAAGGACGCGAACACTTAAGACACATTACAAGAAGTCACAAAACAAACAATAGACACGTGAAAAAAATTGCAACACTAGGTTGAGCCTAACGAAGCTTAATAAAATAAAATAAAATAAAATAAAAAAAGATTTTTCAACACCAATAGACTGTACAAGAGAATGTAAATTTGGATTACAATACAATGTATGCATTGTCATACAATGTACATATTGTAGTTCAATTTTATCCTTGGTTCAATTTTTAGTATTTTTGTCTTATATTCATTATTATATAGGAAAATAAAAATTGAACCAAGGATACAATTTATCTACAACATACATATTCTCAGCTTAACGCAGCTCTAATAGGCCATTCAATACTTTGTTAGAGCACATCACCCAGTCAATTAAAAGGGCCTTTCGGCGACGTTCGTGTCAGATTTATTTGTAGCTATGATTGCTTTTTTTCGTGTGTGTAATTTGTAATTGTACTGGAATATAGGATGGTGTAAGTCTTGCCTTGTGACAAAACAGTTATCACAAGCTTTGCATCTATGACGCTTTTTATCGGAGTCAGTTCTTAAGATAGTGTGGCTGCTTGTGACACTGGAAAACATTTCTTAATTGGGAAGGTCAAAAAACAAGTTCAGCAGGATCGCTGGGTTGCTCCTTGTTTACACTCATTCTATTCGTCTCTCCCAATATAGCTTTTGCACCAGCTGTGGCATCTTCAAAAGTACAGCTGTAACTTATAATTTGCCACTTGTAATTTATAGAGTGTAACTCAGTTGTAACGTGTAAAATCAATAAACTATATAGTTGTTGCAGCATCCATTTCAATGGCTCGGCGTGTAATCATAATTCGTACTTCCTTCTCCCCCCCCCCCCTCCCGACCATACGCTACAGAAAATGTGTTTGATTACTGGGCGAAACGCCAAATGTAGATAAATAAAGGTTATTCCTACGTGGTTATTCTTCTATTAGCACACTTAAAAAGCGTCTTCATATAACATCCAACTGGAACATTAAAATGCATATTTCTCTTTCCCCCTTCCTCTCTCCCAACCCCGTTCTGTCATCTTTTATTTTTCGGAATTGAGTAAGGTTCTAAATTATAACGCAACATTTCAAAATAAGTCACGCGTTATAAAGATCAGGTTGCGTAGCATTGGTCGTTTAAGTGGTTTTCGGTCGTTTTGTTGATCGCCATGGGTGGTTTTGACTCCTTGCGGGTCGTTGTGTGTCGGTCCTGCGTTTTACTAAATCGATCTTGCAACATTGTTGACAAGTAGGTCGGAGATAAATCGACGGCAAAAGGTCAGAGCGAACGTAGCATCAGAGAAGGAAACTCACTCGGTAAACGGCCTACTTTGCTTTGCAGAAAGGCTCTGAATCTCCGACAGAATGAATCCGTAAACCCGACTCCGTAAAGAGACTTGCGTTCGCCAAATGATTCGTCTCCACTTTATTCATACCCTTCTTTAGCGATGCCACCTACTACCATTTGCGAGTTGAATATTGAAGTCAGGATATTTTCAAATCAGAGCATCTATCTTTTCCTCTTCCCGCTTCCTCCTTCAATCGATCCTTTAAAATAAGGAGCAAAACGGCTTCTCTCATGATCACGCTGTGGTTGCTGGACGGCTTACAGTAGTATAGGAGGTTAATAATCATGGTCATGACGTCACGTCATCGTACGACGGTGTAGATCGTACCATGCTTCATGTAAAATGCTGGAAGTGTCTCAATAGTCGCGCGCGGTTACATGCTGATGAAAAATGGTGGAATTCCCCCGACCTTAAACGCCAACCACCTTTTTCAGGCTACAAGTAAAAAGAATATACTCAAGCTCATGGACACAACCAAATTTAGGTCGGAGCAATAACCCTTCACTGAACACTGAAAAGACAAGTCGATTGATTGTAAGTTTGAGTTTTGACTAACGACACAGCTTGTCTAGCATGGAAATTGAGAAAAATAAGACATACTAATATTTGCCTGAAAGGTTTCAGAATTTACTCCTGTAGCTACCATGCCAAACCAAGTTAATCAAACACTTAGAAAGATGAAAAAGAAAGAATCAACTTCGTACTTCGTGACAAATAAAGCAAACAAAAGTGTCGTTTCCTCAGCGGTCCGCATGTTGTTTTCGCTTTTCAGCTTTTGCAATGATCTTTCCCTTGCAGATGGACATCCCAAGTTTTCACCCTCAAACAACAGATTTTATTGGCCAGGTTATTTACCTTTGGAAAAGGCGAAAGCTAGCACCGCTACGACAAAAATATCAGCTTATTCAACACAATTCATGCATCACATACGAACGCTTGACTTCGAGAAAAAAATGTACTAGGTTTCGGAAACAATTATTTTGTTAAAAAAGATAAGTGTGAAAGAAGAGTCTCTCTAGGAACTATCCTTAAGGTAAAAACCTTATCTGTTTCGTGACAGCCTTATCTCCACGAAATATAAACGTATGCCGGGAAATTTTATTGCCGCCATCTTTCCCCGAATGGTTTCTCCTGAATCCAGTCTTTCTGCTCAGGTCCGCCCTCGAAAATGGCACAAACGAGTTTGAGCAGGCCCTTTGTAGGGGCTACCTCACTTTAAACACGACACGTCATCAGAGCCAACACCCGCGAATATTGTACAAGTCAAATGATTCAGTAAACGCCTTGTCAAAGCTCAATCACATGACTGTATCTCTCCATTTCCACTTCTATTTGAGCTGTGAATGTGAAGATTGGCCTTGAATTGGCCATCTCATTGCCTGAGACTGAACTGAAATTTCACTGACACCACCTTTTTCATTTCAAGTTCATACGTTGTTCAATATTATTTTATTCCGATTCATACCGATACAAATTAAGATATGCCAGTGATAACTTGCTCATTATTTTATCCCAAATCATAACACTAGGTTAGATACCACTTCGGTATTATTGGATCTAGAACTTCCTTTAGGGACTGGGTATCATGTTATAAAACAGTGCAGGATTCCTTACAGCAGGGGTCTTGAGGAGCTCGTAGAAGAAATTTGCAGGTTCATTGCATTTTCTTTTTTGCAGAAACTCCATGTCCACCTGACAAGAAGACAGATGATGCACAAGGTCGCTGTTGTGTTTTTCCTTTCACATATCGCGAGAAGAATTACACCTCCTGTACCACTGTCGACTATGGAAACAAACGCTGGTGCTCACTTGATGCTGTTTACCGTGGACAATGGGCTAATTGTGGTAAGAAAAGAATTCGTTTGCAACCAGAAAAATGTATTATTTCTATGAGAATGTTGCTAACTTTGGAAGCATACAACTGACACATTTCATTATCAACTGTCCTGTTTTACTCGTCAAAATACCATACTGCAGGTTTATTACATTAAAATTGTGTGCTTCTCGGAATTGCGGTCAGTCACTCACAATTTTAATGCACTCTTTCTGCAATCATTCATGCCTTTGCAATTGTCTGAGAAAGTCACAGGACGAAATGGCAGATTTAATGTCACTTAAAGGTTTCTTAAAGATAGAGTAAAGAAAGGTTTTCTGTTTCTTTAAGTGTAACTTAAACACATTAAATGTTTATTTCCTTCATCTTTAAGACATTCACTTAAAACACTTAATGAACCATTTACATGCCATTTAAGCAGTGTTCTTAAAGGGTCAGTATAGAGTTTTTTAAGATCCTTTAAGTGACATCTTAAAGGACAGGATATAATCCTTTAAGAGGAAATGTTTCCTTAAATGTTAAGTAAATGGTAAGGAAAGTATCCTTTTCGCATATTTAATTGAAATTATAAAGGGCCAGTAAAGAGTGTTTTAAGACCCTTTAAGTGACAACTTTAAGGACAGGATAGAATTCTTTAAGAGGCTATGTCACCTTAAATGTTAACTAAATGTTAAGGAAAGCATTCTTTAAGTATCTTTAATTTCAAATTAAAGACAGGAAATGAAATTATATGAACAGGAAATTCCGTTTAATCGCCTTTAAGTGACAAATTAAAGGGACAGAATACATTATTCTAGCATCATTTTCTTGTTCTTGTTTTGCAATTACTGCCAATTTTATATTAACTACACATTCGATGTAAATGAATTATCACCCCCACGTATGAGAGAAAAACAAATACATAAACAACTTTCCACTTACAAACATAAACTTTTTATTGTTTCCTTTCAAGCTACTTAATGTTTTACAAAGGAACATAACACACTGTAAAGTGGTATAAATTCTCTACAAGTAACATTAAAATCAGAGTTCTGTAAAATATATATCATTTTAACAATCAACAGTTACTTTTTCTCTATAAGATAAAAATTGTAATTTGAAATGGACTTTAACAAATATTCAAGATTCATAATTTCCTTAGATAAAAATTGTAATTAGAAATGGACTTTAATAAATATTCAAGATTCAAATTTCCTTAGATAAAAAATGAAATTCAAAATGGACTTTCAAAATATTCCAGATTCAAAATTTCCTTTTAATTTATTTTTTATGTATATAAATCTGAAAAAATTTCTAATTCAGTGAAGAGGTAATGAAAAGATTTCTTAATACTTAGTGATAATCAAATACTGCAAATTTAACATTAAAATTTGAAAGTTATGCACTTGTTGACTGAGTGGGAGGACTAGATGGGACGACATTGGCTCAAGGTCATGGCATATAAGTGCCAAATGGCACATGGCAAACAAATGCCCCAGTGCATCTGCTGTGTACAGGTAAACAGGTCACCCAAGTAAACAACAGATAGATTAGAAACAAAACTACACACAACCTTCGAAGCTGCTTGCTTACACTCAAAACAAACAATCATTAAAAAGTTACTTCACACAGGCACAAAAAAGCCCCAGTGCATCTGCTGCGTACAGGTAAACAGGTCACCCAAGTACACAACAGATAGATTAAAACAAAACAATACTCACAACTTTCGCAGCTGCTCGCTTACACTCCAAACAAACAATCATTAAAAGTTACCTCACACAGGCACATAAATGCCCCAGTGCGTCTGCTGTGTACAGGTAAACAGGTCACCCAAGTACACAACAGATAGATTAGAAACAAAACAATACACACAACTTTCGAAGCAGCTCGCTTACACTCAAAACAAACAATCGTTAAAAAGTTACTTCACACACGCACATAAATACCCCAGTGCATCTGCTGTGTACAGGTAAACAGGTCACCCAAGTACACAACAGATAGATTAGAAACAAAACAATACTCAAAACTTTCGAAGCAGCTCGCTTAAAATCAAAACAAACAATCATTAGAAAGTTACTTCACACAGGCACATAAATGCCCCAGTACATCTGCTGTGTACAGGTAAACAGGTCACCCAGGTACACAACAGATAGATTAGAAACAAAACATTACACACAACTTTCAAAGCTGCTCGCTTACACACAAAACAAACAATCATTAAAAAGTTACTTCACACAGGCACATAAATACCCCAGTGCATCTGCTGTGTACAGGTAAACAGGTCACCCAAGTACACAACAGATAGATTAGAAACAAAACAATACTCACAACTTTTGAAGCAGCTCGCTTACACTCAGAACAAACAATCATTAAAAAGTTAGTTCACACAGGCACATAAATACCCCAGTGCATCTGCTGTGTACAGGTAAACAGGTCACCCAAGTACACAACAGATAAATTAGAAAAAAAACAATACACACAACCTTCGAAGCAGCTGGCTTACACTCAAAACAAACAATCATTAAAAAGTTACCTCACACAGGCACATAAATGCCCCAGTGCGTCTGCTGTGTACAGGTAAACAGGTCACCCAAGTACACAACACATAGATTAGAAACAAAACAATACTCACAACTTTCGAAGCAGCTCGCTTACACTCAAAACAAACAATCATTAAAAAGTTACTTCACACAGGCACATAAATGCCCCAGTGCATCTGCTGTGTACAGGTAAACAGGTCACCCAAGTACACAACAGATAGATTAGAAACAAAACAATACTCACAACTGTCGAAGCAGCTCGCCGCCTTACACTCAAAACAAACAATCATTAAAAAGTTACTTCACACAGGCACATAAATGCCCCAGTGCCTCTGCTGTGTACAGGTAAACAGGTCACCCAAGTACACAACAGATAGATTAGAAACAAAACAATACTCACAACTTTCAAAGCAGCTCGCTTACACTCAAAACAAACAATCATTAAAAAGTTACTTCACACAGGCACATAAATGCCCCAGTGCATCTGCTGTGTACAGGTAAACAGGTCACCCAAGTACACAACAGATAAATTAGAAACAAAACAATACTCACAACTTTCGAAGCAGCTCGCTTACACTCAAAACAAACAATCATTAAAAAGTTACTTCACACAGGCGCATAAATGCCCCAGTGCATCTGCTGTGTACAGGTAAACAGGTCACCCAAGTCCACAACAGATAGATTAGAAACAAAGCAATACTCACAACTTTCGAAGCAGCTCGCTTACACTCAAAACAAACAATCATTAAAAAGTTACTTCACACAGGCACATAAATGCCCCAGTGCATCTGCTGTGTACAGGTAAACAGGTCACCCAAGTACACAACAGATAGATTAGAAACAAAACAATACTCACAACTTTCGAAGCAGCTCGCTTACACTCAAAACAAACAATCATTAAAAAGTTACTTCACACAGGCACATAAATGCCCCAGTGCATCTGCTGTGTACAGGTAAACAGGTCACCCAAGTACACAACAGATAGATTAGAAACAAAACAATACTCACAACTTTCAAAGCAGCTCGCTTACACTCAAAACAAACAATCATTAAAAAGTTACTTCACACAGGCACATAAATGCCCCAGTGCATCTGCTGTGTACAGGTAAACAGGTCACCCAAGTACACAACAGATAGATTAGAAACAAAACAATACTCACAACGTTCGAAGCAGCTCGCTTACACTCAAAACAAACAATCATTAAAAAGTTACTTCACACAGGCACATAAATGCCCCAGTGCATCTGCTGTGTACAGGTAAACAGGTCACCCAAGTACACAACAGATAGATTAGAAACAAAACAACACTCACAACTTTCAAAGCAGCTCTCTTACACTCAAAACAAACAATCATTAAAAAGTTACTTCACACAGGCACATAAATGCCCCAGTGCATCTGCTGTGTACAGGTAAACAGGTCACCCAAGTACACAACAGATAAATTAGAAACAAAACAATACTCACAACTTTCGAAGCAGCTCGCTTACACTCAAAACAAACAATCATTAAAAAGTTACTTCACACAGGCACATAAATGCCCCAGTGCATCTGCTGTGTACAGGTAAACAGGTCACCCAAGTACACAACAGATAGATTAGAAACAAAACAATACTCACAACTTTCGAAGCAGCTCGCTTACACTCAAAACAAACGATCATTTAAAAGTTAGTTCACACAGGCACATAAATGCCCCAGTGCATCTGCTGTGTACAGGTAAACAGGTCACCCAAGTACACAACAGATAGATTAGAAACAAAACAATACTCACAACTTTCAAAGCAGCTCGCTTACACGCAAAACAAACAATCATTAAAAAGTTACTTCACACAGGCACCTAAATGCCCCAGTGCATCTGCTGTGTACAGGTAAACAGGTCACCCAAGTACACAACAGACAGATTAGAAACAAAACAATACTCACAACTTTGAAAGCTGCTCGCTTACACTCAAAACAAACAATCATTAAAAAGTTAGTTCACACAGGCACATAAATGCCCCAGTGCTGTGTACAGGTAAACAGGTCACCCAAGGATACAACTTGTATACTATTGGTAGCTTTCAAAGACATGAAAAAGGCCCCCCCCCCCCCCATTACTCTCTCCACTGTCCTTTTTTCGTTAGTGTCTTGACTGCATAGTTTTTAAATTTTGTTAAATTTATATTTCCTTAAGCTCCTCGCTCTCCCAAGGAATTTCTTTGATGACAAAGACCAACTTGTCGCCTTCTTCTTCTGTCTCGTCTGAGGACGTGTAAAGCTGCCATCTTTCCCTTTAAATTTGCACTCCACTTCTTTGCTTTATCCAAGGCAATAATCCTCCTGGCATTTTCTGCAGCACAAAAGTAAGAAAGGTTTTAAAAGCTGTAAAAAATCAACACTTACAATTCTGGAGGGTAAGGCTAGTGTTTCTTTGAAGTTCTTACATGATTGTGTGTTGGGACAATGTAAACAATGAAGCCCAATCCTGGAGACACAGAGTGGCTCAGTCACCAGTACACCTGTAAATAAGGAAACCTTGTCATTATGGAAGGATTACAGTCTAGTTTTTGCCTTTGTCTGCAAACAATAAGCAATAAGATCTTATATTGTAAACTGAGCCTTTGTAATAAGCTGAAGTGCATCTTCAATCAAAACTAATAATTTCAAAGCTGAATCCAATATTTAATTAGTGTAAATGTTCTCACAACATGCACACTTGTACCATTCCTGGTGAAAATCGTATACAGGACTGGACTGTTTTAGCTCTTTCCCTGGTTCTTAAATGACAATACACCTTATGAACACCTGCTATGGACACTAATTACACTTATTGTATCTTTTAATTCCAGTAGCTCATGACACATATATCACCATGCTCTATGGACACCTGCTGGTGAGGACAACAGACACTTTTCTCTGACCAAAGTGAAAATTTAAGTTTTCTCTTATATCAACCATCCATAGCAGTAGAACACAATTAAAGTGAATTATTTTCATATTTAAAATAAGAAAAAAAAAACTGTTGCTTTTGACTGACATTTTCTCTTGAGGTTCAGACAAACAGACTGAATATTGTTCAATCCCATCAAGTGACATTAAAATTTTTATGGCAACATTGTCACCTTGACCAGTCTGTTGTACATACTAACAGAGCGTGCTGATATATATGCGTGAGCTACTGGATTGGTGGGGACAGAAGAATTGCAATTACTGTCTGTTATGAGTGTCCATATAAAGAAAGTGTCTGTCCCACAATTTCTTTAGTAGCAGATGGTAACTGCCGGTTCATCAGTTTTCAATTCAATAAAAAATATGTACATGTATGCAGAATTACATGCAACACATAAATATTGGAGACTAAAGTGCAAGGGATAACAATGATCTTTACCTCTAGTGTTCCAAAGGTTGGAAATGGGTCAACCGATTTCGATGAAACTTGCTGCAGAAGTTGGCCTTGATGAGATATTCTAAAAGCCAATTTGGTTTTGTTTTCTAACTTTTGGTTGAAAAGTTTCAGGGGGGTCCCATCTGGGGCCTTCAATTCACAGAAATTCTCGTTTTTTAAGGGGTAGGTTTAGAATTTTATAAAAACAAAACTAAAAATCCTTTGAACTCGTTAATGGTATGGTAAATACTCTTTCAGTTTATATGTAGGGATTTGGCATAGAGGGATCTGGCAGTCTAGGGTATGGCACTAGTTTTGGCCAAATTTTGAAGTTAAACCCTCTACCAAAATTTGCCAAAGTTCACCCCTTTATATATTTTAACTGCCTTACTAGGTAAAACTAATTCTTCTATCAGGAGTTACCCCAATGTAAGTAGAATCAAAATCAATAGAGAAAAATTTGGTCTATTTATTTTTAGGGGCTTTTAAGACCCATTTGCAGTCACACCCCACAAAACTTACATATTGTCAAAGGTAATAATTTAACAGCCATCATAGCTTTAAATTTATTTGTGTTTAAACACTTCAACTTGATTTGGTCAGGTCTACTTCACTTACAACATGTGTGAGAAACAGTAACTTTGCTTTTAAACTCTACTTAAGACTGTTAAACTGCCTCAGAACTATAAAATCAGTACAAGAAACCAATCTTGCTCTATTTGAAAGGTAAATATACAATACAATAAAGCTAGTTTGCACTCAAATAACTGAGTAGATGGTCTGTTACACTTAGTTATACTGATAAATTCTTCCAAACTTATTTAGCTTTTTTAAAGGTCCTTGGCTTGGCCTAGAGGAAAGTAATTTCTCCAAGGTATTGCAAACGAAAAAAATATATATATATTTCTCAAAATCGTGCGAATAAAATCATCCTGCCGTCAAATCACATTGCCTGATGATAAAACCTCATTGCCTGATGATTCTGCATTGGTTTACAGACGATTCCAGTCTTCTATCCAGTGTTTCCGCAGGAATACTCATCGCTGGATGCAAATAATCGGACACATTCGGTCTAGAAAGTTTCTATGATACGCAAACACTTCTATTTGAGCTGTGAATGGGAAAATTGGCCTTGAATTGGCCATCTTATTGCCTGAGACTGAACTGAAATTTCACTGACACCACCTTTTTTATTTCAAGTTCAAACGTTGTTCAATATGATTTTATTCCAATTCATAGCGATACAAATTAAGATATGCCAGTGATAACGTGCTCATTACTTTATCCAAAATCATAACACTAGGTTAGCAAGGACTTCATTTAGAGTCTGCGTATCATGTTATAAAAAACAGTGCAGGATTCCTTACAGCAGGGGTCTTGAGGAGCTCCGCTGTTAGGCCAGAATATTTATATATATTATGTAAATAACTATCTTCCGCGTCTTTTTAACACAATTGGAACAATAAACACAATAGGCTTGCCCAAACTTGCCCAATCTCTACCAACCCTGCTGCGAACTGGATACGAATCTAATAGCCTTTAGTTATCCCTTTTGCTCTATCACCTTACAAAAACTTACACTTTACTTTGCGAGATATTTTTTGCGCTCGAATTCGAATAAAAAGCCAGGCGTGGCTTAACAACATTTGCAATTTAACTGAAGCGACATATTGTAATAAAGTTTTAAACGGACTTATTGTTCTCATACAAAAAAGTGCTCGCTTATACGCACTCCACAATTTTATTTCACTCCTCCTCCTCCTCTTCCTCAATTTGCCTATTGTGTTAAGAAGACGCAGAAGATAGTTATTTACATATGAATGATTTACCTCGACCTTTCCTCGGCATCACAAAGTTATTTACATATCAATAGTGTACTTAAAAAAACGACATAGGGAGGACAGAGGAAGACAGTAAAGGGGCTTAATTATTAACATCCTATACTACTGCTTAGCCTGATGTTACGGCGACGTTTCTCCCTTGGATATACAGGAGATCTCCCGAACATCAACGAATCTACACATAAGTAGGCGGAAATAACTACAGCAACGTGGTCAACTCCACTATAAAATCTTGAAGGCGCTAAAGCAAACAACGGGATAAAAGCAATGCGGAACACATCGGCCGATAGTTGCCTATTGGAAATATGACGTTGTTAAAATTGGCATATATGCCCTTCAAGCTTCGTTTCTCAGTCTGATATTTGTTCGAAGAATCTCAAATTTCTGTGGGGCAACTATCTTTCGATACTCCCTCGATAGAAACATGTCTTGTTTTAAACTAAAAAGTGTTGTTTTTTTCTTAAATTACTTACTTGTTTCCTGCTACCAAGTCCTTTTCGAAACATTCTTTGTTGTTTAACCATTACGTAATTGGTCATCTCACATGACCAGCGATGCCGTCTCTAAGGGTATGCGGTCCTCTTACAAAGTGCCGAAGTAAATTCATGCATTCGCAACGGATGTAGGGAAAACACAAATTTTTTGCAAGTCTTCAATAAAAATTGTGTTTGTGCCAATTTTCAGAATGTCAAGAAGCTCTCGGCATGGAAAGCGGTGCAATATCGGATGCACAAATTAGTGCTTCTTCACAGCGGGATGCCAATCATGCCGCCAAACAGGCAAGACTACACTTTCAAGCACACTCACGCATAACAGGATCATGGTCATCTCGCACCAATAATATCAAACAATGGTTGCAGATTGATCTGGGTTATCAGTACACTTACGTGACACGAGTAGCAACGCAAGGACGAAATGGTTTCATTCAGTGGGTGACCATGTACAAGCTGCAATACTGTGACGATGGTGTGAACTTTCAGTACTACATGGAGCATGGCGTAATTAAGGTCAGACTGCATTATCAATTCATTCCCATTGCCATTGCCATATTCAAAGTAAAATACGGTATAGCCTTACAAAAACCATCGTTGAAAGTACACGTTAAACTATTTCCAACAATTTTCAGTGCAAACAATGTTGTACCAGAATGCCAACTGCAAGAATGTAAGCAGAATCGATCTTCGCGTAACTTTTAAGTCACAATTTCGGTTGATCGAACGTGGATTGTTGTTAATGGCTTTTCTCAAACTTCTTACGCGGTAAATTTAGGAGTTTGCTGGCAACACAGACCAAAACACTGTGGTTTATCATGACCTAGCACAGACAATCAGGGCAAGTTACATCCGTTTTCGACCGACAGCTTGGCATGGTCACATATCAATGAGGGTGGAGCTCTACGGCTGTAAAGGTAATAAAGCTTAATCATATAGCATTACTCTACAATCCCTTAGCTTTCTTTTTCATCAAAAACATACAGAGGAACCGATCATGGTTGAAAAGCTAAACACTGATTGTCATCCGCTCTTCAGACACCTGCTGGGTATGTATTCCTGTTCCCAAGACGCACCTCAGCCACGTGGCAAACCTACCAAAGGGGTTAAAGCCTGGGCGGTTTTCAATGCGTCCCTTACCGTTTTTTGGCCGAAGAAAATAGCTTCATGTTCGATGACGCGTACGTGATAAGCCCCCAGTGCACTAAACTAGCGGCTCATCACACATGCATCACGTTTTCACGCGACAGCCCATTTTTGCGCTCTCTCGTGAGTTTTCTCCTCGACTATCCCTGAGCAGAAAGAGAGACTGCTCGTAGTCTACTCATGCGTGGATTTTACGTACATTTAAGGAGCTACCTCCTGCACTTTGCGTTTAGGGAACTGGATATCTTCTTGAGATTCGCTATGAGTTAACCTAAGTTTATGTCAACTTGTAAAATCTTTCTCGTCTCTAGAAATTCTTAATGTTTTTATATACTTTTGAGAACGATGCGTGTTCTCCGATTGATTGAGTTAGCATCCCGGACGGAGTGCCAAGCTTTAAGAAAAAGTCTTTCTCCATTTAGTCGATCTGTCGATAATGTGGATTACGGAATAATATCCTTTGACTACAGACCCCCCCACAAACTACAGTATTATTCTTCCTACGTAAATAGTAATGTGGCTGCTGTACGTACAACAGCCTTGCATATGGCAACTGCGCTCGCGGTACGAGCGGCGGTCAAAACCGTGGTGTCCTCTCAGTGTTCTCGTGTTCTGCGAAATAGACCTTCCACGTTTGTCACAAGGCGCCATGTCGAGTCCCCGGAGAATAAAATGCTTTGTGTTTCCAAGTCTAAACTCGTTCTCAAGTTTTTCACTGCGAGGCTAGACGGGAAAAATGTTTTATTTTTATGCTAAATAGTAGTCGCGTGAAAAAGGTCTATGCACTGGGTTTTCGTTTCCGGTTATGTTTCAGAATGCTACGACTGAAAACAGAGGAAACTCCAGTATTTTGCGATTTGTAAGCACAAGCAAGAGTTTATAGCGACTGAAGCGTAGATGGAGTTGACTTTGCTGAAAAAAAAGTTCTTTTCCTGTTGCATATACTTTTGCATTAAGGGGTTTTGTGCGCTTGCAACAGAGGTAAAATTAGTACGAAGACCGAAGCCGCTAACGTTTGTTTTGTGTGGCTTGTGTTGGATTAAAAGTTTCCATTGTTTAAAGGGTGTGAAGAGCGACAAGACGATGACTGAAACCGTCTAAAACCATCATATTACATCGGAATTTATTTCTTGTATCAGAAGAGTTGACTCGAGCTGCTCTACTTCCAGCGAGCCCCACTGGGATCAAAATTCAGGACAGCTACAAAACGGCTAATTCCAGTAAGACTTTCTGCGGTTTTACATGATCTGGAAAACAGAATTTGCAGTGACATTAGCATCGTTACAAGTTGAATGGCGTTGCGGGTGCTTGTTAAGAAAGAAAAAAATTATCACACGCTCCCATTTTCTGATTTAAGCCGCCCAAGTTTCGAAGGCCCCTTTCACATAGCTTAATGCAACTACCACCCAAGAAATAAGCTTATACTAAACAGCCGTATCATAACGGACTGATGCAGGACCCCTTTGATCAGCAGTTTGCTCTTTTAAAATTACTTTCACTTCTCCATTTTGAATAAACTCCCCCTGCCTGAATCCTAGAGTAGTTCTAAATTTGTTACTTTTAATTATACCAATTTAAATCTTCTTGAAGTTTCGTGAGAATTTACACATTTCCTCTCGAATGATTGAAACTTTTAAAGGATAACTTATCTGGCGTGGAAATTGAAGCGAGAATAAAAGACATATCAATATTTGACTAAATAAACTTTGTTCCTGCATTACCGTTCCAATCCAAGTTAGTCGAGTTAATTATCCACTTAGAAAGACGGGCTAGGTTATAAATATTTTTACTTTTCGTGGTAAATAAAGCAAGCGAGACAGTCTTTTCCTCGGCGGTCCGCATGTTGTTTTTGCTTGTCCTGAATTTCAGGTGAGTTTTGAATATTCAGAAGAAAAGTAATTTTCTGCAGCTTTTGACTACGAGCTTGCTGTTACGATGACATAAGGAAGCTCCAATTTCCAAAAAGGCCTTTTCGTTCGTCTCCGGGTATGTGGAAAATTGTACAAAATTGCCCACTTCCAATTTCAAGCATCAGCTGTGTAGCGCAACCATACAACGACCGTGGATCAAATTTGTCAAACATTCATGATGTATCTCTGATCTGATGAACAGAACACATTTCCCTAACCGATAAGACCAATCTTGTTGAGATGCAACGACAATTTTCACAGCAGGCAATCACAGCTGCAGGCACAACTGGAAGCTGGTGTGAATTAAAACCAGACATGAAGTGCACGATGAAATCAAGTATGAAGTGACCGAAGATCTTTACAAGGACAGAAGACGGATTGAACACGCAGACATCCATGTGTTAAACGAGGCCAAGGAGAGTGAAAGGGATGTGAAGTTGGTCTTGGGAAAAATGATATTCAGTAGGAAAAAAAGAGGAAACCTTTTACAACCTCTTTCGCATTCAAGTCCAGTTAGCGAAGTCTCCCGCCGCAGAAAAAAGTTTTGAATCGATTCTGGTTGTTGATCCAGTCCATATAATTGCAAACAGTTGTGACTTTTAATAAATTGAAGTAAGGCAAGCAGTTAATTTTAAGAAAACGCTGAAACAAAACCGCATTTTCACAGTATAAACTTTGCTGATCACACAGAAATCGAAGCGAAGAGCAGAAAATCTGCGTGGTGGGCGTCAGGTCACCACAGTTTTTCCCGCCTACTGAATGCTGATTGGTTAATTCAAATTTCACCGTATGCAAGGAGAAAGTTCAGTTCCTCCACCTTATGCCCATATCAGGCCCGTAGCAGGGGGAGGGGCAGGGGGGATCATGCCCCCCCCCGAATTTTTGGAAGTTAAGAAACATTACAATTAATGTCACCAAAAATATGTAATTAAAAAAATTAATGTGCAGCAATCAGTCTTGAATTCTGATGCTCAAATTGCCCTTCATAATTTCAGAACCTTTAATAGGGTTCGACATCTGTTGACTTGAGTCACTAGCCATCAGGTAAGTGGCTTTCAAAAATCTACTAGCCCACCGCACATTTCAGTCGTCCAGGTTCCTTACCAATGAGTTTCTTCACCCATATCACCCTTACCCTGGCAGTATACCTTAACACTGTGGAGGACCTTAATACTTTTAATAGCTAAGCAACTGCTGTGTATTTGCTGCAAGCTTTAACCCCGCTGTTGTGACACAAGTCTAAGGAACAAAATTATATTTATCTCACCAATCGAGTGACAAACACTACGTAAACGTTTACGAGCGTTAGGTAAAACAGGTCCGAAATTCTGATCTTAGCTGTCGAAATGTTTGAATTTTAACAAACCCTGTAACTTCAAGAATACTTTTTTAAAAGTGGTGCTTCAAACCTGGAAGCCGAATAGGAAGCAGCCTTTTGGTCGAATTTTCGACGAACGACGTCCCCATAAAGGTGTCCTCTTTGACGAAATCGAACTGTGGCATTGTGAACAGTGTTAATTTCTATCTGACGTGGAATTTTTATGCCTTATCACCTATTTGTTCACGCCTGTATTTTGACTGGCGGGGGGGGGAGGACTTTGACTAGGCCAATTTGCTAGCCCCCCCTGTTATTTCAGCCTTGCTACGGGCCTGCATATTGGTTATGGCGCAGCGTTTTAAGACGCAAAATCCCTCATTTCAGGCGCAAAATCCCTTCCAAAAAGAAGCCAAACCATTTTCGAAGCCCAAATTAAACCTTCCTCCAATAATAAGCTCTCCCCACCCCGCCCTTCCACGAAACGAAAATATGTCAACCAAAAAACCCCTTTTAGACAAATTTAAGCCCAGGGCTTATTATAGGAAGTTTACGTTAAGAGTGTTTTACTGTCTCCTGGAAAGCCAGGGTTGGCGCAAAGGTGTGAGCACTAGCCTTCCACCAACGTGGCCTGAGTGTGATTCCTGGTCCCGGCATCTTATGTGGGTTGAGTTTGTTGTAAGTTCTCGTCCCGGGTCCTCCGGTTTTTCCTCCCTGCTCAAAATTCAACATTTGCAAATTCCAATTCCATGTGCAATCCGAGGGCCAAAGGTTTATCAGTTGACGGGTGTCTAGTGTCGCCCTTGTTAAACTAAGTCAATTTATTTTATTTTATTTCATTTTATGTATGAAAGTAGAAGATTTTGAAAAATTTGAACACATGTTAAGATTGAATTCAAGTGAGATTAAGGTAACCTGCTCAAAAGTGGTTCGAACCTGTCCTTCTAGCTCTTCATTTGAGATGCCAGTACGAATGAATTTTTTTCAAAAGGTACCTCCTGACTTCTCGCTCGCTGAAGCCCCCTTCCTTAAACGAAATTCGAAAGTTATCTTTTTTTTTACTTTTGCCTGTTCCGACCTACTCGAAAAATAAATGTCTACGTCCATTTTTTATAACCATTTTTCGACCTTAAGGTTGCTAATTGTCCTTCCGGTTTTCCAGCACCGGACGCTTGAAATTATCAAGCAGCAAGGACTGCGGGCCAATAAGAGAGACGCGCCATTTTCACTAAGATGTCTAATCTTGACCTTGTGACAGATTTTTTTAAAGCACTATCATAAAAAGTTCCCTTTTAATCCTAAAGACGCTAGGGATACTACAAATCTTGAACAGAAAGGTTGCGGGAAAACGCAGGACTAAGTAAAAGCCAGTAAGGCCTCACTTTCGGTCGGCTTAGGCAGCCAAATCTAGTAAGCTTTTAATATAGGCATGAATGTTGCTCCGAGGAATGAGCGAAAACAAAGCGCGCTCATTCTACCCCTGTTTTTTCTAACATCCACACTTTAAACATTGATAGTATGTATTATACGCAGGTTAATAACAAATCAGCATGAACTGACAAATACCCAAACAATGTTGAATAGTTTGAGCTTGAAAAATCAAACAATCCTATTCTGCAATTGCCACTATTAAATAGCTTAAGAAAGACGGCCGTTCCATCAAAGAGATCGAACAGCACGAGCAGTGAAGCGTGCAAGCGAGCACTTCACTGCACAGTGTACTTAAAGTAATGCGCGGGAAGTTACTTGTATTATGATTAGTGCTTCTAGATTTCCACGAAAACACCTTTTTTAATAGGAAAGAGTCAGAAGAGTCACAGTTTCATTTGCGTTTTGGAAATACTTCCGGCGCTGGAAAACCGGAAATACAGTTTGGGACCCTTTAGTCGAGGAATAGCAAACATAAAAGTTTAAATTTGTACACTCAAGTAAAGGAAAATAAAATAGATTGTCGAGGTTCGACTTTCGTTTTTTGGATATTATCGGAAATTAACGGAAGTCAAAAAATCGATTTTCAACTCTTATTTTTCGACTTATTCGGAAACCGGTTGCCGTTTGAGTACAAGCATTCTTTGATCAGTAAATTTTCAATTTATCAAATAAGGTGACAGCAGGCCCAAAACCATAACAATTTTCCAATTTTGTTTAATACTTTTTGGTAAGTTCAAACATAGAAGTGTCAAGTTAACATAGTCTGCGCAGGTTACTCCGTTGCAATGGCAGCCGTATTGTTAATACGCAATTTTTAGCGAAAAACGTGGTTTGTTTCACTTTAATTCATATGAAAATTCTTTTCGAACTCAAGCAGGCTGCCGACTTACGCTAGCCTGGTAAATAGTTTTTTTTCCAAAACAAAGGACACAAAAAGGTAGTTTACACAGCAGTGTTTTCGTGGACAAATGCCCTCATTGAGTTATGAATTATGCCTCCTGTTCCGAAGCGGCAAGAACATTGCGTGACAAGAACACTGATGTGACTTCCGTTTGTAGTTCTGTAATCAATTGATGTAATCTAATATCTTGATTTTGTAAATAGAATAAATGTGTGTTGCAATGAGAAAACGTGTCGGTGGTTGATGCAAATATTCGTTCTATTTTCGTCGTTGATTTCGGACAGTTCGAAATCGGAAAGAACAATTTGGTCCCTCGAGTTAAACAGAACTTTTGGATTATCAGTGGATTTTGGATGCGAACATTGCTTTACGTCGAATAAGAAACGTCGTTTATTTTTGGAGGCGGGGCGCACAGAACGAAGACAACCATGACTTCGGTGAAGGAGCTAAAGAAAGCGAAAAGAAAGTTAAAAACAGCTATCACAAAATCGTTGACGGATCTTGCAGGACGTTTATCGGAATCTAAACCAGATCGTACCGGCATTAAAGCCGTATTGGAAGGAATCAAGGAAAGAAAACAAGAAGTATTATCGGTAATGGAGGAACTCGAATCTGCGCTAGAGAAAGAGGAACAAACGGATCAAGCGGAAAAGATTGGCGATGAAGCAGACTCTTTGATCGGTAAAATCGACCAAGAAAGAATTCAAGCGCGTTCATCCTTGGCTTCCATCGGAATTTCGTCCAAAGCACTCGCTTCTACAAGCGTGGATACCAAGGAATGTAATCCCCACGTGGCGAATAGCGAGCCTCATAAACAACTTGAAAGGATCCGAATTCCAATGCTCACAGGAAATAAATTGGAGTTTCAACAATGGGTTGCTGCCTTTTCTACCTGCGTGGACACCACATCGCTGGCGCCTCAATTCAAGATGCTGAGACTGGAAAGTTGTCTTCGTGGCGAGGCGGCGGAAACCATCAAAGGCCTCGGATATTCCGAGTTCGCGTACAACGCTGCAATAGCAAGATTGCAACGAAAATACGGTGGGGATCGGAGAAAGGTTCAAGCCCAGCTAGATGAATTGTGAAAAATCAAGCCACTTATCGAAGGAAATCCGAAATATCTTAACAAGTTTGCCGACGTTTGAGAGCGAACCGTGGTAGTTCTAAAAGAAAACAAGCTCGAAGCGCACTTGGAGGGGGGCACTCTTTATGGAATCGTAGTCGAAAAAATACCAGAGAATCTGCTCAAGCAGTATTATCGCTAGGTAAAAGAAAAGGGAAAAACGGAAACGATGTAAACTTTAAATGAATGGCTAGTGGAGGAGGCGGACTTTCAGATGCAAGCGTCTGAAGGGAAGCACGGATTTACACAGAAATCAGGAGAATTTTCGCAACGAAGACGTGACGACGGCAACGGGAACAGACGAGGAACCGATTCGAAGTCAGGAAAATCGTACGGCACGCAACTGGACGACGATTAGAAACAGAAGTCTTCGCCACCCGAAGACGATCGAAAACAGAAGCCTTCCCCCCCCCCCCCAATGGCGAAAGAAAACAGAAAGCTTGCCGAGCGTGTGGCGAAAGTTATCCCATTTTGAAATGTCAAGCTTTAAGCGGCTGGCCTACTCAGAAGAAATGGGAAGCAGCGAAGCAATTTGGTCTCTGTTATCGCTGTTTGCGTGACGATCATTTAGGAAACGAATGTCCCGAGAGTAAACTATGTAACATTGACGGACGTTTGAAGACTCATCACCCTCTGCTTGATGAAAAATCAAAAAAAAAGAAGGAATCGACACCACCGATCACGGAGGGGGATAGAACCACCCACGCCACGACCCTGAACACAGCCAAGAAACACGACGAGAGAATAATCGCACTCCGTACAATCCCAGTGATACTGAAACATGGCAAAACACGGCTTTTAGTGAACTGCTTTCTCGATGAGGGAAGCGACACAACTTGCGCCAATGAAGATGTTATCGAAGCATTGGGGATCCGTGCATCAAAAGAACAAGTTACCATCAACGTAGCTAACTATCAGAAGGTGCATCTGATGGCTGCAACGGTTGAGGTCGTCACTGAGAGCATCGATGGGAAAGTCGACATTCCATAGTCGTGGGAACAAGCGACAAGATTTGTGGCGGAATGAAACCCACCAACTGGGTCGAGATTCAACACCAGTAGGATCACTTGAAAGATGTGCCATTCCCTACGCTCGCGCAAAAAGGGGTCATCGACTGACTATTATAATTTGATGTTCCTGATACGAGAAATTCGAGGCAAGGAGGATGAACCATCCGCAAGACTTTGTCCCCTAGGATGGACAGCAATCGGAAGAATCGGCAAATCGGAACAACGTCCTCAATCAGCGAACACTGGCTATCTACACACCTTTCGTGCACAACTCGCATCACCAGACATGTTTCCCACAATACTAGAAGCAAACGAAGCAGATATGAACACAACTCTCAAACGGTTGTGGGACCTAGAGACAATCGGAATTACTGCACAGACATCAGAAAACAGTGGTATGACCCCGGACGAGAGGTTTGCGTGGAAGAAAGTCGAGCAGTCCTTAACGTACAATGGGGAACGGTATGAGGTCGCTGTACCGTGGAAAAACGAAAGACCGAGTCTCGAAAACAATCGACCAATCGCAAAGAGGCGACTCCGACTGGTTGAGAACAAGCTCATGAAAGATACACGCCTTGCCCATGCCTACCAAGGCGTAATAGATTACTATCTGCACAAAGGATACATTCTTTAAGTACCAAACTCCAAACCTGAGCCAGACAGCGAGTGGATTCTTCCTCATTTCCCAGTGGTACGCCCAGACAGAGAAACGACTAAAGTCAGAATCGTTTTCGATGCATCTACTAAGTTCAATGACAAAAGCTTGAACACTGAAGCTTTGCATGGACCAAAGCTTCAAAGTAACATCTTTGATATTCTTGTGAGATTTCTTCAAGAGCTGGAAGTTCTAGTGGGTGATGTCAGCCAAATGCACCACCGGCTAATTCTTAAACCGGAAGACGGACCATTTCATCGGTTCCTGTGGCGAAACCTCGATACAAAGAGTCTTCCTCAAGTTTACGAGTTCTCCCGATTCGTTTTTGGCGGATGCTACTGCCCGTCTTGCGCTCAGTTTACCTGGCAAACCCACGCTGAGAACCACAAGAGCAAGTACCCTTTGGCGGCCGAAGCTGTTCACCACAATTGTTACATAGATGATTTGATGCCATCCGTACCTATAGTCGAGATCGCGAAAGAAACACGAAGACAGCTGACAGAACTAGGTAGCCTGGCTGGTTTCCGCATTCGTAAGTGGATTTCTAATCGAGCAGAAGTACTCAAAGACATCGCAGAAGCCGACCGTGCATCAGAAATTGATTTGGAGAGAAACAAGTTTTCAACTACAAAGACGTTGGAAGTCCTGTGGGACTGCAGAACGTGACACCTTCTCATTCAGCTACGAACTGACACCGGACATAAAGCTTGCAAAACGAAACGTTCTAAAGAAGACTGCGACCATTTATGACCCTCTAGGATTCTTGACGCCCTATGTCGTGAGGGCAAAACTCCTGATTCAAAAGGCAAGGATGGAAGCAGCAGATTGGGATGTGCTATTACCAGTACGCCACCAGGAACAGTGGAGGGCGTGGTTTCAAGAATTGAGAGAGCTAGAGCAAATCGAAATCCCACGATGTCTGAAGGACAGGGGTTTCCAAGACAGTAATGTATCGTTACATACATTTTCGGACGATTCAGAGTCAGCTTATGCCGCATCGGTTTACGTTCGCCACGAATACGAAGATGGATCAATCACTGCCAGACTTGTTGGATCCAAGACGCAGCCGGCCCCCCTTAAAGCGATGAGCATTCCCTGACTTGAGCTAGTGGGAGCGCTGATTGGCTTAAGATTGACTAAACAAACCTGTTCAGCTCTCAGGATCCCGATGGAATACGTTACCTTCTGGGCTGACAGTCTAAACGTTGTCTTCTGGATTCAAGGACAAAGTCGAGATTACAAACCTTTCGTTTCCCATCGCATTGGGGCGATTCATGAGCATTCAAACCCAGATCAATGGCGCTACGTTCCCACCAAGCTTAACCCCGCAGACCATGGTACGAGAGGACTTACAGTTTCCGAACTAGCAGAATGTGATCTTTGGTGGAACGGTCCGAAGTTTCTGTTGTACCAAGAAAGTGAATGGCCCGAAAGAAAATCGTCCAAACCCTTGGAGGCCTTTAAAGAGGTCAAGTGTGAACGTCGAGCTGTGGAGCAACCGACTACGCGGCTACCAGATGAAGAGATCGACCAGGAGGATTCATCAAACTCAACTTTTGTGACAACCAACGAAAACAATTGGCGCTTACATCCGTCAAGATTTTCCAAGTGGCATCGAGTTAGACGCTTAGAGCTTGGGCTGTTACTGGTTCATGTAAGAAGCTGGGTCAGGCGTTTCAACAACTGCAGAGTTCTAAGCGACAGGCGTTTGAAAAGAGAACTGACTGCAAGCGAATTTCAAGACACCGAATTGGAAATAATTAGAAAGGCACAAAGAGAACAATTCAACGAAGAGATCACAGCTCTAGCCACGGGAAAAGAGTTGTTAAAGAGAAGCCCTCTACTCTCCCTCACTCCGATACAGCAAGCAGGGATTCTACGAGCAAACACAAGACTTCGGCAATCAGATGATCTTGCAGAAAAACTAAGTTCCCGATCATCCTACCCAAGAAGCACCCCCTAACACGGCTGAATGTGAAGTACCATCACGAAATCAAAGGACACGAGATAGGTGTAAACTATACCCTCAATCACCATCGCGAGAAGTACCATGTAATTCACAGCAGACAAGAAGTGAAGGCGTGCATTCGAAACTGCTACGAGTGTAAGAGGCGTTTCCAACTACACCCTGCGAAACAACGGATGGTTTCTTTGCCGCAATTTCGTTTACAGATGACGTACAAACCATTTACAAACTGCGTAACAGATTTCGGTGGCCCTTACGTGACCATGCAAGGACGTGGACGAACACGAACAAAGCGCTACCTGTGCCTTTTCCCTTTGTTTACAAGAACACTGTTGCCACCTGCAAGTGGCTACATCCCTAGACACAAGAGGCTTTATGAACGCATTCACCAGAATGCCCGCTAGAAGAGGTTGGCCCAAGATGATGCTAAGCGACAACGGAACAGATTTTGTCGCTGCAGACAGACAAATTCGAGAATTGGTGGCTCAATTGGATCAGGACCAAATTTGGCGTGCAACAGCGAATGAAGGCGTGGAGTGGCATTGGAACCCACCTGCAGCGCCACACTTCGGTGGTGTGTTCCAATCAATGATTAAGGCCGCGAAACGAGCTATTTCAGCCATTTTAAAGAACGCAGGCGTTACAGACGAGGAGCCTACACCTGCTTCATAGGAGTCGAGAGGCTGTTAAATTTCAGGCCACTCACGACCGCCAGTGACGATCCTAACGATGAATCAGTACTGACGCCAAACCACTTTATTATTGGTCAAATGGGTGGAGGCATACTACCGGAAAGTGTCGACATGACCGAGTTCAACCCTCGTCAACGATGGAGACGTGTTCAAGAGCTCATCCGCCGCGTATGGCAGCGGTGGTTGAGAGAATATCTCCCATACATTGGCTCCCGCAACAAGTGGTTCTCTAAGGAGGTGAATCTAAAAGAAGATGACGTAGTGGTTGTAATCGACCCCAAAGCAAGAAGAAGAGATTGGAAAGTAGGCGGAGTTGTTCGCACCTACCCGGGAGGAGATGGTCTCGTGCGAGTGGTAGATGTGAAAGTTGGCGATACGATTTTGCAGAGACCTGTATCTAAACTTTCCCCGTTAGAGATGTAGGATTAATACTTTAATTATAGAGAAAGTGACAATTCATTCAACATTTCGTTTTATTTCCAGTTATTACAGTTTGTTTCGTAACGTCGAATTTCAACACTTAGATAATGATTGTAATTCGGGAGGGGGAAATGTTCCGAAGCGGCAAGAACATTGCGTGACAAGAACACTAATGTCACTTCCGTTTGTAGTTATGTAATCAATTGATGTAATCTAATATCTTGATTTTGTAAATAGAATAAATGTGTGTTGCAATGAGAAAACGTGTCGGTCGTTGATGCAAATATTCGTTCTATTTTCGTCGTTGATTTCGGACAGTTCGAAATCGGAAAGAACACCACCAAGGAAGAAATTTCGAAGTGGAAAAAGAAAGAAAAGGAAATTTACTGAAAACCATTACACCAATTAGTGTAAAAAGCAGCCGTAGATGGAGTAAAAGTGAGCGAAACAGCTGGCGAGAGTAGAGGAGAATCTGAACGTGACGAAGACCACGTGGACGCCGAGGAGGCGAGTAATTTCAAGTCCTTGCCAGCTTCTGTGCGCAAACTGAAGACACAGTCTTGTGATTCTTTTGAGGATTGCCCCAGGGAAGAAGAATTTGAAGGGCTAGAATGTTTTCGTTTAATCGCCATCTCCGTTCTCGCTTCTATTTTTCAGTTGCTTCGGTGCCCATTGTGTAAACATGGTCATATTGTACTTGAAGAAGATGTAAACATGACGGGCTTTGATCGCTTCAGGATTTGTTATGCAAATTAGCTGAAGGGGGATTGAATCCCCCCTCAGTTAATATTAACAGTAACTTTACAGTAACGTTTTTCGTCAGCTTAAGGATTCATAAGAATGAAACGAGGTGTTAGCTTCTTGCTGCAAAATATGACGATGTTGACAGATAATTGCAACTTATTGAGACCTGTTGACAAACAGAGAAGAGAAAAAAAAGGAAAATAAAGCGCGCAATATAATCTCTATCGGGCCCAATTTTAGCAGTGTTCTTTATATTTCCTCTTATTTGGTCGTTCGCTAAAAACTTTTCTTGCTCTGAGGTTACCGCGGGCCCGTCCGAACGGAAATAGAGTCTGGCCGCAGGTCACGCGTAATTTTTCGCAGAGGATCGAGAAATTTGTTCGCTTTTAACATTTTTGCCGGGCACTTTTTTGCCCTACAACGTGAAAGCCGGCGTGGATCAAGTATTCGCTAGAAATTTCTTGGCTTGGTTTCGTTGAATTTCTTTTCGTCTGTCCCTTTGTATGACTAATGAAAACAAGATCGCCGTGAAATTTTAACCTGATTGCAGCTCATTTTTTATCAAGTAACTAAACTGATTTCTACTAAAAAAACAAGCAAACAAACAAGGAGAGTAATTACTTCGAGGGCACAGGCAGGACAAGTACCCCGGCTTTTGTCGCTTGCATAAGACATAAGCCAAAGAGGAAGCCTGCTTGCGAGATAAATTTCACCGCAATCTCTGCTACTGTTTATTCGACCTTGTTGACACGACTGGACATCGAAGGCCATCGGGGCATCGCTTTTCTGTTTCTCTGCTTCTCAAAGTAGCATTAACCTGGGCATTGAGTATTTCCGCTGCTTTACGTGGTTCTCAATTTGTTCTGTGTGAATTTCCCTGGACCACCAGCGTGAATGATTCCGAGATGTTAATACTGATTCAAGCCGGCGCGCGTTGGGTGAGATGTGTACATCAGCTGGGTGTATATTTCACGCCGGGTGACCCTTTATAAAACAAAGTTTCCGCAAGAGCGGAGTTATCAAGACGGCGCCTTAACCGTAACGTCAGAGGAAGAGTGAAAGTCTTCCATAACACCTTTGCGTAACGTAACCTCTGCCGTAACGTTAACTATTAGTTACATTCTAGCGTCTCCGATAAAAAAAAGGGGTTGCTTGTTGATTCTGATTAGGTTTGGAGTCGTGTACACATTACGAGCAATCTCTCTTTTCGCTTAGGGACAGTCTAGCAAATTAAGAAGAACGTGAGGCAGCGCGAAAAACGCCCGCTGCGTAGAATCGTGACGCGCGCGCAATTGATTCCCTTGGGTATTTATATGCTGCGAAAGCAAAATTAGCCGTACAGAGCAGATTAATTTTAGCCATACCCTTGGGTATATGCTATGTAAAAGAGTACAGAGCAGATTAACGCAAAGGCAAAATTAACCGTACCCTTGGGTATGTGCTACCTAAAAGGGCACAGAGTAGATCCACCTAAAGGCAAAATTAACCGTGCCCTTGGGTAATGTGCTACCTAAAAAGGCACAGAGCAGATTAATGCGAAGGCAAAATTACTTCTCTCCTTGGGTATGTGCTACCTAAAAAGCCACAGAGCAGGTTAATTCGAAGGCAAAATTAAATGAACCCTTGGGTATGTGCTACCTAAAAGGGCACAGAGCAGATTAATGCGAAGGCAAAATTAACTGGACCCTTGGGTATGTGCTACCTAAAAGGGCACAGAGCAGATTAATGCGAAGGCAAAATTAAATGAACCCTTGGGTATGTGCTACCTAAGAGAGCACAGAGCAGATTAAGGCGAAGGCAGCATTATTTGTGTCCGTGGGTATGTGCTACCTAAAAGGGCACAGGGCAGATTAATGCGAAGTAAAAATTAACTGAACCCTTGGGTGTGTGCCACCTAAAAGGGCACAGAGCAGATTAATGCGAAGGCAAACTTACCTCTATCTATGGGTATATGCTTACTAAAAGGGCACTTTGATTCAACTCGAAGTTTTCCCGCCAAAACTACACGGTGAGTCACAGTCCAAAGCAATTCCTTTTACCGCGTCTACAGCAGGGCCAAATTTTGAGGAGCCAACCCGTCTTTCGCACACCTTCGCTGGGCAGCCTCGGCACCGAGGCAATCTGGCATAAAGCTCAAACGACGACACAACAAAACTATGGCTTGGTTGTCTGTTGAAGTCACAACCTCGCTTGGCGGGCTTCCGACGTGTTGATGCAACAGTGTATTTCGTCAGGAAAGTGGTGAAAATTCCGCTCTTAGCAAATTCATCTTAAGCCTTAAGCCGTACGCAAGTTTAGTGACTACATACCAGTGCTTTCCTGGGTCCCGATTATAGCCAGTAACTCTGGAAACATGCGGAAAGTGACCAAAGATACTCGGATGACGCGCGATCGACGCCATAGCTCTATTTTATCGAGCGTACCAGTGACACAGTAAACTTATTGTCCTCTGTAGCTTGTTATTTCCGCTCAAGTAGAACATTAATGATTCTGTAGCCTTTTAACTTATTAGTCTTCAACACCAATCAGATCTACGAATTGAGTCTCTTGTGAAAGCTTTGCAATATTGTACATTGAAGTATGGTAAATTGTAGACAATTGATTGTCGCCGGGAGGGATAACTGATGAGGGAACGTCATCAAGCAGATAAAACTCAGGTCAAACTGATTGGCGAGCCCGGGTTGGTGAGTACATTATTAGTGTTCGGTGTACACCGGGTGTACAAACCGTCGAATTTCAATTTCACATGAAAGTTGAAATGCATCGCAAAATAATACCTTGTCACAAACAGAAATGTATGCGAGGTTTTATTTGACCTGTCCCCGTAATAAATACAGTACTGTTTCCCAATGTATAGTCATTTGAAAACTATAAATAATGCGTACATCAAGGCATAGATTTTGTCGTTCGTTATGTAGACCGTCAATCAGATCGGAAAGTTTTGGTTTCAAAATATACCCGCACGCATCTAAATCATGCGTTTTGTTACTGCCCGAAGAACATAGTTGGCGAAATGTATTGCCGACAGATATTGCACAGGCATATGCTTGATGTGTAAATTAAAATATTACAGTAGAATGTCAATTTATTATACCACCCGTGGAACCGAACTAACCGCAAGATCATTAATAGATTGACAGAACTTCGCGCCTTGAATTACTTCTTGCTGTGAAATCCTGAGCGTACCAAAGCTCCCCATGGCTAAAATAGGCCTAGCGTCCCTCCTTATGTTGAGGTGCAGTTCTATGAAGTGTACATTTAACAAGCCTTTTTTACACGTCGGGTAAAGTGGAGAATGGTTAAGAGTTCGAGGTAAACAGAAGAGTAGTTTTGGCAGCAAGAAACATTAGGTGTTGGCCATCAAGTACTTGTCAAATATTACGGTGTCATGAGCATGCTGCCTCCCACGAGTGAAAACTCCTACCAAGATTATGTAAAAGCAATTAGAAATGCAGTTCAAACTGTTGTTGAAGAATGTATGTCAAAGGCCTCCGAAGAAGTAACAGCATTTTATGAAACAGAGAGTCATGGCTTATACAATATTGCCATTTCAGGATACGGGACCTAGAGGAGAAGTTGTAACTGTATTGTCTACAGTCACTGGTAAGGCTTTGGACTGCGGGGTCATGTCTTGGAATGCGGGTTGTGTATGCCTTGGAGAGGAAAAGAAGGGCCTGAAGAATTTTAGTAATGGTGGAATGGGCATCAGTATGAATGTCATGCAAATGTCTCTGGGTATTCAGGGGCAATGGATACAGCTGGTTTGTTGACCATTTTTTAAAGATCCAGTGTTGGAAAGCACAATGCTTAATTTGCTATGTAGAATTTCTCGGTGATGGTGAGAGCAAGGCTCACAGTCGACTTCTTGAGGAGGCAGTTTGTGATGGTGTCCAAGTTGAAAAGCTTGAATGTGTGGGGCATGTACAGAGGCGCTTAGGGTCTTGCATTCGTTCTCTGTTTAACAGACTTGGATAAAAGCCCCTAGCGGATGAGACAAGTATTGGTGGAACAGGAAGGGTTTCTAAAAGAAGAATGACAAGCTTCAAGTGTCATATGGCAAAGAAATCAGAGGAAACACGTATAATAATGAATCTATAAGGCAAGCAGTCATAGCCATTTGGCACCAACCAAAGTCCACTGATGAGAATCCAGACCATGTTCTTTGTCCCCCAGGAGAAGATTCCTGGTGTGGATTTCAAAGAGACATTGCAAATGGTACATCAGACTACAAACATAATCATCACATTCCAAAGGCTATTTCTGATGTAGCCTGAGAAAACAGCCGACGTTTCGCGAGGTCGCCACTTGAGCCCTCCCAAAACGACGTCTGAGAAACGAGCGCAGAAATTCCATACTGGTGATGTGCACTACCCAGATCTTGGTAGCGCCTCTGATTAGTTATACCGCGAGGGAATTTTCTTTCGACCAATCAGAAGCACTACCAAGATCTGGGTAGTGCCCGTCATCAGTATGGAATTTCTGCGCTCGAGCTCGTTACTCAGACGTTGTTTTGCGAGGGCTCAAGTGGCGACCTCAAGAAACGTCGGCTGTTTTCTCAGGCTATTTCTGATGTTATTTATCCAACTTTTGAAGCACTGAATAATGAAGGTCTGTTATCGAGGTGTTTTTATGGGGGGCACCCAAAACCAAAACGAAGTGGTCAATGGTAGGATTTGGCAACGAGCAACCAAGAAGACCCATTAAAGTCTTCCTACTGTGGAAGTGGCCACTTTTTCGGCTGAAGCAGTTGTAAGTGTGCTATTAAAGAACTTGTGATTATCCCAGGAACTCATTGCAGGAATGCGTGCACTAAGTTTGATCACCCTAGAGTGAGACAGAAATTGAAAATTTAAATCAATTTTCAAGTTTTGTTTTCAAGAGTGATCGAAAGTACTGAAATGATGTCCCATTTTTCATTTTTCCCAACGTATAATAATGTAAATTTTAACAAGATAAAACTTTTTCTTTAGGATACGAATATTTAAACAACTAGACTTCGATTTCCTTTCTTTAAAGAAACCATGAAAGAATTATTTCACTCATCATGCTTTTCATTTTTCTTTATAAACAAAAAAAAACTGTCCAAACAATAATTTGAAAAGCAAAGTTGTATTGCTCTGGAACAAAAGTGGAATGGACGAATGACACACGAACCTTCGATATCGACACTGTTACGAAATTAGATACATGGTAGACATGGTAAAAGGGTGATTATGATGGCATACCTGGACGAATCAACTCATTTTCGTCTCAGTTTTAAACGTCTATTAGGACTTCCATTGGGTGGACATGTCCCATTGTAGCCACGAATCTGCATTTGCTGCGTTCTTTTCCAACTAACCTGGGCTTGGTTAATTCATACTTTAACCAATGGTTGTTTAGACGTTTACGATAGCGTTGAACCTGTTTTCTGTTTTTGCAGATAATCTTTTCCCCGCCATTATTAAACGTTGCTCACGCATCGCTCGCTACATTTCTGATGATTCTTCTTAATTATGGCTTTCATTCCTGGCTACACAAAGTTCAAAAATGCAAGTGGCTTGGTACTGCTCTAGGACCAGGAGTATCGATATGGTATACTCTACGAGAGTTAGACATCGATTACCAGTCTCATTTTTTTTAGCGCTTCTTCTTTTGCCTGGACGCACGTCTGACGCACCGACTGATTGACTGCTGTCTGGCTGATGGATTGATTCTTATGATAGGGAACTTCAGCCGAGTTGGTTCATCGGCTTCAAAGTAAAAGCCAATAAAATTATACCTTTATGGACCTAAGTAGATAAAAGAAAACGTCATTATTTCCTTTTTTTAATCTCCCAGCCCACAATTGACGATCGCTCACTACTAGAGTTCTCGTAGCTCAGTGGTAAGAGCATCCGACTAGAATACGGAAGGTCGTGGGTTCAAATCCCATCTGCGAACTCAGAGTTTCCTTTCTCCACACCTCGTTTTATTTTTATTTATTTTATCTCTGATCCATATAATTATTTTGCCGGTGATATCTCTACTATTGGTTTGACAGAATGTGGTTCAGTGGTAGACGATATATTGACAAGTCCTGGGTATCCAAACGCCTACCCAAGCCAAATGAACTGTATTTATAAAGTTTCTATTCAACATGGCAAGGCGCTGAAAATAAAGTTTCAAAACTTTGACCTGGATAGTGCATCATCATGCAGGTAAGCCAAAGCATAACCACCCCTCTTGTCTGTCAATGAGCCTTTCTTTACGGAGTCCATATGGGAACCAAATACCCAACTGAACTATTGTTTATCTAATTTCAGTCATTTTATTGATGTGATGTCCGACGTTTACTGGATCCCAGTGAAAAATTCTTTGTTGTGAGATTTTAGACAATTCGACCTTCGGATGCTTTATCTACTAAATTTCGACATGAGCTTCCACTTATATATAGCCTCCCGGGCAGTCGTTTCTTAGGAGAGTGTAATACGATTCGCGGTGATACTACTCTCCTAAAAACGACTGCGTGGGAGGCTACCACTTTTAGTTCACGGTCTCGATTTTCGCAAAGAACCGATGTGAACACGGAGAAGTGGATTATATTGGTAATATAAAGAGCTAGGATAGCTTAACAGAGGAACTCCCAAGGAACAAGCTGGTGTTGGTTTCCGCGTTCTCTTTCCGAAAAGCCAGAATTAAAGTGCTCCGAATTGTCCTCCAATATTTTATCGAATTTTGGGGATCTTTTCTGTAAATCTGAGCCCAAAAGGCCACTCTAAAGCACGGCTTTATTACTATTTTTCGGGCCTTCAAATTGTACACATATAATAGCGGAGCTGCTTCGTGGACGGAAGGCCCCGTGAGAGAAGAGCTCCATTCTTATAGAGGCAGAACATATAATATACACAGGGCACAGAGGAGTCATGTTTGACCGTAATGCTGGCTAAATTCATCGCGCAAATCAAAACAATGAACGTGACTGAACAGAGCGTCATCTAATGCGTCTGTTGAAATTCTATCCGCAAGACAAAAACCGCATACAGCATTTACTGTGGGCGTATCAAGTCGCAATCATCGCGTAGCCCGGATTGTCGGCCTTTTATCTTGCGGATAACGCGTAACGCGATAGCAGGACGCTTTGTTCAGTCAAGATTGTTTGTACTACATAGAGATAGCTCTGTGTAATATATAGCGATAAATTGTTCTAACAGAGCTGCCATGAATAAGCTGGTGTTCGTTTCTCAAAAAAAAGAAACTCTTCGGGCCCAAAACTTTTTCAGGGCTATTTCCGCTTGCGAACTTCTCTTGAAAAAAGTTTCCTAAAAGGAAAACCAGAAGTGTTCTGTTCAGCGCCGCAAATTGTTCCTGCGAATTGCCCCACAATAATCTGGATCCGAAAGTCACTCTAGAAGAGAGCGTTATTGTTATTATTAATTTTTTGGAGCTTCAAACTGTGCGCGTAAAATATTTTTCTCATTCTTGCGCCGTCTTCCTTGGTTTTTACAACGTTTCAATATCCTGTCATTTAACTTTCGAGGGTTGTCAAATCATCTCAGACCACTGGCTGTTCGCTTTAATGAACTGGAAACGTCACTTATCTACAACGGCTAAATATCTCACTCTAAACTAAACGGGTTATCGTTTTGGGTTTTCATGCATCGTTTTCGGATCTTATCAAACAACACAAAATGCCAGTGGCACTAGCGCAACATTAGCGCTAAAGCGGAATGACTTGTAATCGAATGTTGAAATGTTGTCTCTCATTCGGCTAGATTCCTCAGTGGAGTTATCAAAATCGGAAACTCGTCTGCTTCAGCGTTTGGCCGACCTAGTTTTCTTTCTATCGATTGCGGTAGTTACTGACAATTTTCCAGACCGAGAGGAGGTAGGTTTTCTTTTAAGATTTTATTGACTAACGACTCAGCTCGGTTATAAGGTGCTGTTTTTGTTTTGTTTTGATTTGTTTTGTTTTGTTTTGTTTTGTTTTCCATGAAGTTGCTTCACAATTTGTTTACTCTTTTGACTCTTTCCAATCTCTGAAGAGCAAACTACAAATGGAAAGGTTTTTCATCAGATGTAAACCTTAGATACGTTTACTTTCCCTCTAAAAGAAAATGCCACACGTGGAAAATAGAAGTCATTTATTTATTTCAGTTACTGCGAAAGATCGGAAATTCAATACTGCTCGTGTCTGACTGAATCTGTCGGTTTCGCGTTAGGTGAGACATTGTTTAAATCTAAAACAGGTAGTTTGCCTGAACTCTGTTCCCTATACAGTGCCGCCTTTTTATAGCTTTCATATTATAAGCGTCCTTAAAGAGAAGGTTATACTATAATAAAATTTTTCTACTCGTGAATTGTTCTGCGTTTTTATCCCGAACGCACTAAACACTCTGAAATTTGAAGAAATTGGAGTACATTTGTGGACTTTTAAGATGAAATTCTTCTCAGCTTATCGGCTCCTAAAATCATGTACAGTACATTTAAGCTGTGCAATTCGCCAAAAGATGAAAAATAAGAAGGGAAAACATAAAACATCAACTGTTATGTGTACAGAGCTTCAAACGGTAAGACTATACAATATTGGCGACCGAGCGATTTTTCTGATGGTCAATATGTAAGTCATCATCCAACAATCCCATCTGCAGTGGTATCGAGGAACAACAAAATGGCTTGAGAATCAATTGCAACACCATCTCAGTCTAGAGTAGTTAGTATTATTACTTTTTGAATAAATCACACCAGTTGCATAATAAACATTGCCAAACAAACTTGAAATGTAAAATCGTAAAAAAAAATTTACGAGTGCAATAGAAGTTTTGGGTTCTTTTAACTTTACAAATAGCTTATCGAGGAAATTCTTTCAATAAATATTTTTGAATACAGAAAAAGACGTGCCAGTAAAGGTCACGATCAATAAACTTAGCACCGAACCAACATGGAACAAATAACGTTTATTGCTAAGTTTATTGATCGTGACCCTTACTGGTACACACTTAGGGTCAAAGGGGCTATCCATATCAGACTTCATCCTAGCTAATAACATCAGTAGAGATAGTGGAACCGAAATTCCTGAAGCTTGGATACCTACGATCAAAAAGCACAACAGCCGATCAACCACAAAGTGGACTTATGAGCGAACAACATCTAATAGTCGGAATAATAATGAGGATCGAAATGCACCACATGTTTACGAACAAAAAGACGGAGCAGCTATGGGGAGCCCTGTCTCCGCGGTTATTGCTAACCTTTACATGAAAGAGTTTGAGGAACGGGCGATAGCAACAGCGACCTACAAACCTAAGATCTGGAAGCGATATGTAGATGGCACTTTTACAATCTAAGGTAATTAAGGACTATGTAGACGGCTTTTTAAACTACCACTGAAAACAGTCAACAGCCTAGTATTCGTTTTACCGTGGAAATCGAGAAAACTAGCCGAAGACAGAAGACTAATGCAGTTGAAATGTCGCGATCAACAACTCAAAGTGATTCCGTCGTGGGAAAAACGAACAAACGTTCATCTTTCCTCTCTTACACCACGATGAACCATAAACACAGGAATGAATGAATAACTTTATTTAAGTGTCAAGGTGAGTATTTAGCCTTTGACAGCTAATTGGGGACACTACTACTTGATATAAATTAAAATTTACAATATACATTTAAAAATCACAAGATTTCACTATATTAAACTTAGGGGGAATGAATGGGCAATTCTAACCATGTAAATCCACAATCGAATATGTAATTTACTTTACCGTTGAAGCGAAAGAAGTACTTCAAAATTTAAACGAAAGTTTAACGCTCGAGTGTCCTTTGCAGATCTCCTCTGAAGAAACAAGTATGATCTCGAACAAGGATTTCATCCCTTCAAGCTCTCCAATTTCTTCTATACGCGCCGTCGAATTGAAAAATCCATGAGGTCTTTTCCTTTTCATGTAGAGCTATTAAAAGGTGTGTCTTCATTCCAAACATGTAAAATTTCCGTATTGAAAATCGAGCGTACGGGAAGCCAGCGGCCATACTGTTGACTTCAGATAAAATTTGTTCCGTGATAACAGGCCATTCGAATTATGTACTTGTCAGTGCTTAGTGGAAGTTTATTGCTCTTTATCTTGTTAACATCCATCTTAAACTGATGTAGTAACAAATCCGTGAAAGTACAGTATATGTGCCTATTTTCGGACGCTTTTTGCACCTATCACAACAACTTACTCCAGAAGAGGAGGGAGCTTATACTTTCCTAGTACATATTTTCGTCCTTTTGTAAACACACTCAAACGATTTGCTGACTGAATGTCTGAGATTTCTTCGTTATTTTGAAAAATATTGTTGAAGTTAGGCGGCCTATTTTCGTACAAGTAGTCTATTTTCGGACGAGCGTTCGTAGATCATTATTCGCCTTTTCTGGAAACATTCCTCTGAGCCATGTGAATGTACGTCTCGCTAGACAAAAATAAAGGAACATTTAATGTTACTATTACCTTTTCTCGACTTAAAACGCATTTTTACGTCATCAAACGCGCGTCATGTTTTCACGCACACCACAGACGATTCTTACGCTCGATCTGGGCTTTTTTTTTTCTGCTCGACTACAAAAGCTGAGCGGAAAGAAGAAACCGCTCGTGGTCTAGTTTTGGAGAGGCCTTCCTTGAGCATTAAATAAGTGGCGGGTGGAAAAAATACCTCTCTACCCTTCCCTCATCGGCCTCAATGAAATTTACAACCTTTGGTTGCTTGGCTTGACCTATGGACCGAAGCCGCCATCTCCGCCTGCAGTTTACACTTCTACGAAGTTTCAAATTCATAAAAGCCGATAAAAATTTGCAGGAGAAGGTGTGAGAAAATAGCTAATTCTATGGTCTCTTGAGTACATATTGTTCACCGTTTCTATTCACTTAAAGGGATAAATATTCTTCGTATAGATTTCAAGCGCTTGTTTCAAAAACAAACAAGGGTCTTAAGCGGTACTAAAACATTTTGCTGCTCAAATTGTAGATGTGAGTCAATTCCGACGGCTTGCTTTCAAAACAGTTAGGTTTAGTTAGGAGCTGTTTGGAGAAGTATTTCTCTTCACCATTCTTCAATGAAATTGCCATTTAACTACAAAATGTGTTTGATCTTCGTGGTGTCCGTAAATAGGCAACTTCAAAATAACGTAACAAGTTCTTGTCGTGTTCTCGCTCGAAAACGTGAAACAGCCACGTTATTCCACGAGACCTTCGGGTCCAATCACCGGTTCCAACTAAAGGTGCTCGCAGAGTAGCCGAACTAGCCTCCATGAGGTTCCTGAGGGAGAGAATACGACTTACTCAGAGAGCAAAGGGAAATGCGAAAAGAGAAACTGAATCCACTGCCAGAGGCATAACAGCCGCCCTCACGGCAGACGAGGCCATTAAAATACTTGGAAAGATCAGAGTCAATACCCAAAGAGTATTTACTGCCACAAAAGATAGGTAACAACACAAGTTCTGAAACTTGTATAAGAGAAATAGGCTTCTGTTTCTAAAACATCTCATGTTGACCAAACACCTCAAGTCGACAAAAATAAATGGGTTATTAACGTATCGTCACGGCCCCTCAGCGATGCTGGGGTATCATTACTAGAGAAAGGGTTGAATTTCGTAGTAACACCAACTAACATTCCACCCACTGAAATAGTCGCCAAAGTTGAATCGGCCAAAACAAAGCTTGACTCAGAATAAGCAGACACCATAAGGAGAACTGTTAACAACGCCAGTTCAACAGGCTGAACCGCCCAAGCCTAACATCAAGAAGGAAATGTAAGAAGACCTCAAGAACTTGAAACAAGACGACTCTATTATGATTCTACCAGCGGACAAAGGTCGCCCCAGTGTAGTCTTGAACACCGACACAAACCATGATAAAATGAAAACATTCATTGCAAAAAGGACCATATCAACTCCTTAATAAAGACCCAACGGACCGACTTAGCCGAAAACTTACTGCAAAGCTTCTTAGCTTAAAACGAAGTGGACATCTTTCAGAAACTGTCTACAACAAAATCAAACCTAGGCAAAAACAGCCACCTAAGATATATAGTCTACCTAAGATACTCAAGCCCCAGATACCATTAAGACCCATTGTATATATAGTGTGTAAACACCTTCGCTTACGATTCGTCGACTCTCTTAGCTGACATCCTGTCCCCGTTGACAGGCAAATCACACTACACAGTTGCCAACTCTACTCATTTTGTGTCTACCATCAGCCATGAGTGAATATAAGAAAACAAAGTCATGGTATCTTTTGACGTAGAAACGTTATTTACGAACGTGCCGAACGAAGGTGCCGTAAAGGCCGCATAATGCAAACTAGACAACGATCCCGGTCTTGCCGATCGCACAAACCTTGCACCTCTACAGAATGCCGACCCTTTAAACTGTGTCTTAAGATCCTCTTATTTCCAATACAACGGATTGTTTTACGAACAAAAAGACGGAGCAGCTATGGGGAGCCCTGTCTCCGCGGTTATTGCTAACCTTTACATGGAAGGGTTTGAGGAACGGGCGATAGCAACAGCGACCTATAAACCTAAGATCTGGAAGCGATATGTAGATGACACTTTTACAATCTTATGTAAGGACTATGTAGACGGCTTTTTACAACATCGAGTGAGCGTAGCGAACGAATGAGATATCGAATTGAACAAGACAAGAGAAATTCCATATCTCCAAGTAACCATGTATTATTGTGTTTATTATGTAAACCCAAAAGCTCACAATATTACTGAAACAATTTTTATTCAGTTACTCGGGCAGCAGCAGTTAGCGCAATTGCCAAAGATAAAAGTAATTCCAGTTCAACTGATTCAAACAAACAATTTTCAATTACATTCATTAACACAATAGAAAACTTTTCACTATTATTTTATTTTCATTTTATTATTGCTACTTTTTATTGCTTTATTTGTCCGCATTCATTAGTAGGCAGTCTAAAGTCACCGTACCTTCTTGCTCCAGATTTAACTTGAGACGTAAATGACTGGAATAACACTTACCGATTAACCCGAATATGATCATCCTCAAATTTGGCAAAGTCGCAACTCGCCGCTCGTTGTCGAAGCCTATACACAGCCTGATCCAAGGTCTCGTCTCTAAATCGAGAAATTCGCTTAAACAAGTGCCTCTCAAACAATTCAACTGTAGAACGTTGAACTAGACTAGCTGTAGCTGAGATGTAGCGTACGTTTTTCAGATAACGCTTCACAGAAGCTATAATTCCTCTGAGTGTTGCTGGCTCACATTCATCACCAGACTTTTTTTTCATACAGACAATAGAAATCTGCTGAGGGAAGCGTCGTATTCTGGTGGCGGTATGTCTTGGAGTTGTCTTGTTTTGTTTTCATTTGGCAAAAACGACTTTATCGATACTACGTCGCTGTGCGTCTTTCTTTGAGTGTTTTGTTGGCTTCAGCTTCGACAAATCTTTCCACACCTTCGTCGGTGAGGGACACGAATCTTTCACTTGCCAAATTTTTGGCTGTCTTTTCTGGTGTATTGCTCGAGGCCATCGTAAACTGTTAGTAGTTATTTCTTTTTTCTGAACGAGCCAAGCGAACTCAGAGATCGAGAACTACGAAATCGATGGGCAAACCGTTGTGAAAAGTGGCGCAAAAGAAGGCCCGTGACGTCGCGAAAGCTGATTGGCCGTATTTTCACATGTAAAATTATCGTAATTTAATTAGTTACGATTTTTCTCAGTGGTCGGAATCTTTACAAAACACTCCAGTTTATAAAATATTATAAGTTACTTTAGATAAATGATACCTGCCGCGTATACGGCAGCTCTATTCTTTAGTGGAACAATGCTTGTTAAAAGCCTACTGATTCATAAATGTAAATTCAGGGTTTGGTGAAACTTTTTAATAGATAAAATGATTCTCAATTCCTTACGTAAATTTTATTTTTCTTGCAGAAACGATCATTTAAAGATTACAAGCGGTAACAACATTGATATCGGTAAATACTGTGGTGAGCTCACTGGGAAGGAAGTTGTTGTAAGTGGAGACTACGCAGTGTTAACATTCCACTCCGATCTCAGTGTGCAAAAGAGAGGATTTCGGATATTATTTACTGCTGTTCAACTTAGTAAGTACATGGGAAAGAAGCTCGGACAGAGCAGACTTCGATTAAACAGGAAGTTCCGGTATAAAAGGACAAACTCCTCCCCATTTAATGCCTCAGTTGCACTCTGGAATTTGCGGACGAGGCGGCTATATCCGTTAAGGAGATTATAAGCTACAAACAAGTTTTATAAAGATAATTTCACCTTGTTTATATCTATTATCTGTTACTGACGAAACCGTTTCAACGTATTTGGCAAGAAATGTGCGAGTGAAACACTTTATTTCCCGAAAAAAAAACGATAGCAGCTTGATAACTAATTTGTTTTTTTCACAGTAGTAGTCTGTTTTAAATCGGGATAAAAAAGTTTAAACCTGTGGAATTATTTAATGCATCAGGAAAGAAGAATTTACATTAGAGTATAATAGTCTACGCACAGGTAGGCCAAGCTCACTATGAGAGGAGTGCATATATTAACCTGTTCCTTTTTGCATATATTATGACCTCGGCAAAATGCAAGAGTTTGTATGAAAAATGCAACAAATACGCTTTAATTGCCATAAATGCGAAATAATTCACAATAATTAATAGTTCACCTTGTTTCTGTGTTGTATTAATTGCTATTTAATTGCGTTTTGGGGGCGATTTGAAGCGTTTTGAGCGAAAATAAGCGTCCTTAATTCGTCGTACTATTGGCGCCGTGGTGAGAACACTCGGCCCAAACCAATGTGGCCCGGGTTCGATTCCCGCTCCCGGTGTCATATGGGGGCTATGTTTGATCTTGGTTGTTGTCCTTGCTCTGAGGGTTTTTCTTCGGGTTCTCCGGTTTTTCTCCCTTCACCAAAACAAACGTATGGCCACTTTCTGGAGCTGCCACTGCAAATTCCAATTTATGTATTTTATTTATTTATTTATTTATCTATTTATTTATTTATTTATTTATTTATTCCGTTATGCATCGATTGCATCTTGCCAAATACAAAGCTAGATTCCACCGACTTCGCCTGATCTATCACCCGAACTGCATAAAAATAATATAATTGCTTACGAATGTTATATTCTAAATCAGACATTAAATTCTTCTTCTTATACTTCTTCTTCTTTCTTTTTTCAGCGTCATGCGCAAAGAGGTGGGTTCAAGGTCTCTACGGTTCCTGCTACAAGTTCTCATCCACCACCCTGGGATGGAACGGAGCCAAATCCGCCTGTGAAGCACAGGGATCAAAGCTTGCAGTCTTGAATTCACAAGATGAACAGCAATTTCTTGTGCCAAAAGTAGCTAAAAGGGCATGGATTGGTTTGCACAGGGACCCCAAGGACAAATCAAGGTGGCTGTGGGTTGACGGGTCATACGCTACTTACACTAACTGGTATGATGGAGAACCTAACGACTTTAAAGGGAGGGAAGATTGTGTGGCACTCTTAAAGTCTCCTCACGCAGGGAAGTGGAATGACCGAAACTGTGACAATTCTCTCCAGTACATCTGCGAAATCAGTCGTAAGTAAATAAATCAATGGTATTCGATTTTTTTTCTGAGAAGACCACTTTACTGAACACGTTTTTATTTTTGTAAGAATTTCAAAGTAAATGCTTCCTTTTTTTTAACTTCATACCTAACTGCATTGGTGTTACGCGAAACCATATCATGTGTCATGAAGCGGCATCACCTGCCAAGTCGCGCTTAAGCCACTACGGGCCATTATTTATCACAACCCGTCACTCGGACATTAAAAACACCCAAAAGACACATTTACACGCAAAGGGACAATCCCCTGTTTAGTTATTTCCTTTGAAACTAGTCTGTCTATCTGTCTATCATTTAGTTACAATTGATATTTCAGTGTACAAGAAGCATTACTTTAAATACATTAAAGGACCTTCCGACAGCATCAGTATTTTTACACTGATACCCTTTGTAAACTCACTTATATTTCAGCAACATGCCCCCAGTCCTGGATCCACCTCCGAGATTCTTGCTACAGATTCTCGAACAAAACCCTGGTTTGGAGTGAGGCCCAATATGATTGCCAGGCACTGGGATCAAACCTTGCAGTGGTGACTTCACAAGCTGAACAACAGGCACTTGCTTCAAGTGTGGCAAAACCAACATGGATTGGTTTACACAGGGATCCCAAGAACATGTCACGCTGGTTGTGGGTCGACGAGTCTCTTGTTACTTATACTAACTGGTATACTGGAGGACCTAACGACTTTGGAGGCGGTGAGAATTGTGTTGAACTCTTAACGTCTTATCGTGGAGCGAAATGGAACGACAAGAACTGTAACCGATCTCTTCGTTACGTGTGCGAAATCAGTGGTAAGACAGAACATGATTTTGTTCTAATATAAGATATTTTTACCCGCTCTTTTAATTGTGATTACCTGTTGTCTGTGTTATCATGTTTTACAAAATTATTTTACTGCTATTTTCATCGCTATCCTTCTCATTTTAAAGTCAGAGCTTACTGCCGTTCTTAATGTAAGATGTATATTCCAATAATCTTCCTTGTCATGTTTGTTGGTGGCTCTACTTTCTCTTCTGTTCGATACAATACCAAAGCCGTTTGCGTGTATAACTTACTAAGCACTTAGCTCTCTCCGCGCCATGAGGCGCATAAGGCTGAAACTCTCGTTCTCCAACTAGCCCTGTCTTGTGCCGTGCTCCTAACTTCGACCCAGCTGGACCATCCCTCCTGTCTGCGCTCATGTTCCACTTTCCTTCTCCAAGTGATCTTTGGCCGTCCCGATTTCCTTCTTCCTACAGGCTGCTACTCCTTCGTCACCATGCAGTCATTGTTCTCTCTTTTCTGAGCACATGTCCAATCCATTTTCATCTTCTCCTTCGAATCTCATTCCTGATATTATTCACACCTGTTATTTTAGATATTGTCTCGTTTTGGACACGTCTTGGCCACCATATTCTTAGGATCTTTCTCAAGCACGTGAACTGGAATCTGTCCAGTCTCTCCTCTTCTGTTTTGGTTATCTTCCCGGCTTTACATCCACACAGTAGTACTGGTCGCACCAGTGTCTAGAATAGGTTGATTTTAGTGTTTTGACCAATACTTTGTGTTTTCCAGATCCTCATCAGGTAGAAAAAGGCCCTTCGTGCTTTGTTTAGACGTTTCTTGTTTTCTTCACTGCCTCCACCATCCTCTGTCACAGTTGCGCCCAGGTAAACAAACTCTTCTACGTCTTCCGCCTCTTCATTTCCAAAACCTCAAGATCTTCAAGAGAAGTCGTGAAGTTCCATATGATGCCGTTTCTCTGTCCTTCTGTTGTATCTCCTAGCCGATAGCAAGCAATAACAAGAATCCTGACATGACACAGCCTTGTATGACGTCAGTGGTGATCTTGAACCATCTTGTCTGTTTTCCCTCATCCAGTACTGAACATTCGAAATCGTCGTACATGATCTTCACCATTCTTATCAGCTTGTCAGGGATTCCATAGAACTTCATTATTCTCCACAGTCCTTCACGGTGTATTGAATCGAAGGCTTTTTTGAAGTCGATAAAATGTGTGTATGATGTAGTCTGCCGCTCATTGATCTGTTCCATGATGTTGGGGAGGATGAATAGTTGTTCGACTGTGCTCCTATTCTGATGAAACCCAGCTTGTTCCTTTCGAAGGGCACTGTCTACTCCGTTTTGGATCCTCTGTACAATGTCTCTCCTCATTACTTTGCTGTCTACAGGTAACACTGTCACACTGCACCAGTTTTTTCACTCCTTCAGGTCTCCTTTTTTTCGGTAATTTGACTATGAGGCCTTTCTTTTATTTGTCAGGTACCCTCTGTTGAACAGTCTTGTCAGTCTTGTCAGTTCTTTTACTGCCACATCACTGGCTGCTTTGCACAATTCTGCTGGGACATCATCGATTCCTGGTGTTCCACTCTTTGACTTCTTCAGTGCTCGCCTCGCCTCCGCATCTCTTATCTTGGTTCTGCCCATCTCCCTAATTCATCTGTCTGGAGTTCGTTCTCTTCAATTTGGCTCATTGGAGCTTCCCTGACTTGTACCTCCTCAAAGTTTTCACCCATCTTTTAAGTCGAGCATCCTTGTCTTTATTACCTCATCCTTCTTCTTCTTGACTGCTACAACTTGTTTATGTTTCTTGCTTGTGATTTTCCTGGCTGCTGGGTATAGTTCTCTGGTTTCTCCCTTCTCAGCGGACTTCTCTGCTTCGCATCCTATCTTTTCTAACCAGATCCTCCTGTCATCCCTTGATCCGCGCTTAACCTCTCCGTCTTTCAGCGTGTACTCTAATTGTAGCTTGCCTTTTATCCTCTCTGATTTTGTTCTGTGCATTTTGTCATGGATTTTCTTTCGCTGGCCTATAGGCGCTTTTCAGGTGTCCTCTCTCTACCACTGCTTGTTTTTCTTTTTCACTCGGCTTAATATTTTTTTCCGCGGATTCTGTGTACATTTCCTCCACCTGTATGCAGTCTCCTTTATTTTCTTCCACCTCTAGTACTTCAAATCTGCTGCGCGGATCAACGCAAAACTTTGATCTGAATATTTCATTTTGCAGCTTCTGTGTGTCGAATCTTGCTTTGATCTTGGTTCTATCCATATTTGATTTTGGTTTGAGTGTAATCTTAGAAAAGGTATAAACTCAATGAGATGACGCGCCAGAAAGTGACGAATCACATGCCAAGTTGGTCTCGTCGATGAGCCTTCACCTTCACAAGCCTTTTTTAACTGGTTGTCCACGTAATTGTCGATCACTCAATTTTGATCAAGTTTTTGATTTCCTTCAAACTTTCTGTACGAAACAAGGTTGATATAGGACTAATGAACATACATTTCGTTTATTGGTAATCTTCAGCATACCCGAGATTTTGAGGCAAATGTTGTTGACACCCGGAGCCCTTTTGTCAAGTCCAAATTAGCCAATTTTAGGAAGTCTGCTGCCGATCGTATTTTTATCCAGAAAATCTAACCTTTATACTAGTAATACTTTCGCCATGTTACTTTACAGATATGGTGGAAAAAGTTAAAATTATCGAGACTTGTTTAAATGAGAGAGTATCAAACTGGCCAATGTTAATGGTATCAGCAAGAAGCGGGTCATGATCAAGTGGTCAGACAAAAACAAACGTTTCACAAAATTCTGACTTACTCTGACGATCTTTTGTATTTTTCTAAAGGATACTAGGATAGTATCCTTAAACTACTTAATAATATTTCGTGGATCTCTAACATGTGAACAGTTGCAACAATTTTGGAGAAATCCGTTATTCGGCAACAACTGTAATGCAACCGAGTGTGACAACGAGCGTCTAAATTTAGACTTCTTTGTCTTGTTCACGGATGAAAATGGGCAACACTATACTTAAAAGGGTAAAAATTAAAATCATACCTTGAAAGTTGCCCAGCTTTATTCCTAGGGCTGTTTTTCAACAGCTAACCGGCTGCAAATTTAATGGTTTTGCAACGGATTCCATCATTTTCGTAGTCTTCTTTCATCCGCTTGCAGGCGTTGATCTCGTGAGCTAAAGGCCTCAAGAACTCCATTATGTTGCGTAAAGAGACTGACTAAATTCATTGTAACAAACTGCTGACTAAGGAAACGTCACTGACCAGTAAAAGAACAAAGACATATCCAGGAAATGACACCTGAAAAATGCTACGCCGTCCACCTTGTTTTAAGTGTATTACCGCTGACCTCAACAACACATTTCCTTCCTGGTCGTAGCGGAAATGACACCGGAAATTTAAATCGGAAATCACTAACTTGAAGTGACTAGTAATTCGATTGCCTTACAAACCACTTCATTAAAATAATTCACAATCAAAGTACAGTTTTGATTGTTTTGCGTCTCACGAGAATTACGATACTAGGTACGATAGGTACTAAAGGTCAACTCATACATACATACACCTTTATTTCTTTATGCCAGGGTGATCCAGTCAGTTTTGACTCTGTTATCAAAAGGAGGCCTGGGAAACTTAACTATTACAATTACTACTCAAAGTTGGAAATTCCTAGAAATAGAGCAGAATATTCTCGTGGGCGACCTTGATATCAATGGCATTTTTTAATCTGTCTTAGGCAAACGTGAGATAAGCCTGCGATTGCAGGCACTTCTCATCGCTCCCGGCCGCTAAGGCGTTCGCACTGATTGAATGACTCACTTTTTCACTGAATGACGGCCTCGTTCCCAGGGAAGGATCCAGTAAAGGATCTAATCAGTCAAAAATAAAGAACCAAATACGATAAAACAGCAAGGCTGATTGTCTGGTAGGGAAACTATGTATATTTTGACGCAGTATGAACCTATGCGTCCCCATTTTTGTGTTGTTAGCGTGTGTGTTTGAGTTTGATACCGGTTTAATTTAATTATCATTCCTGAGTCGAACGTTTGTTGGGGTGGCGGTTTTCTAGGATTTGAGGAGATTTGTTGGGGAGGGGGGGGGGGGCGGGTAAGAAAGGGTGTGGTCTAAAACTTCGGGACACTAAGTCAGCGGTTTATTGTCTTGCCAATCAAATCGTTGACCGAGCATCCTTGATTGACCGAAGCATCCTTGAAAAGCTGCGTGTCTCTGTTTTCCTTCGTTCCTCGAAATGCTGGTGTAACTTATAGAGACTGTGGGGTGTGATCATAATATTGCATTTGTTTGGTAGTCTTTAAGGGTACAAAAAAGTCTAATAATCGTCGATTACAGCACTTTTCGGTCAGTTTGTTTTTTTTTTTTTCTTTTTTTCACTTAACGCAAATTGTACACGCCAAGCTTCGACAAGCTGTACATTTGATTTTGTTACTCAGTATTCTGGTTTGGTTTCTGAAATAATTACTGAGAAATGGGTAGTTCACACAAAGGGACATGTTTCCAAAACTTGAGATAGGGGCAAGTTCGCCGCACTTGTCCCTATATAAGTGCCTTAAGGTGTTTCGATAGAGTTTTTTTGGGACCATACCTAACTTTTTGAATCGGCTCTTAGACAGTCTTCTGCTTGTCAGATCAACGTGAAATTTGCAATACTTGTTGGTTTTAGATTGAACTATAGCGTGGCTTACATTTTGTGAAAATCGATATTTCCATGACAACGATAACAAAAATCCTCAAAAACAGTAAAATTGAAATTTTGCGCGATCCAGATTTCACTTTGAAAAGCAAATACCAACATCTTAAACTGTTGTGTATGGCAAACAAACTATACAACAACAAAAGAATTTTATATGTTTGTTTTGAAGTAAATCGCAAAAACATTTTCAACCTCAGTTTTTGCATAGTAATAGTGAATGCACCGATAAATAATCAATGCATGAAATGGCTAGGAAATACTATTAAAATGTGTCTTTTACTTGCTATTTTACGCCCAGAAAGTTTCGTTGAAACTGGTGTTTGCGATTTCGAGAACGAAATGTTTTTAAGATCATCGGCGTAATAATTTTGTGGTAATTTTTGAATTTGAGCACTTTTGCGAGAATCATAATAACGGCTCGGTAGATTTATTTTCAAACACTAAACACGCGTGCTTGACGATGTGACCAATTTTAGTATTGAGTCTTATTAACATTGATTCACTAGAACACTTTTAGATTTAACGTTAAAGAGGACAAAAAAAAGCCACCGTTTAGTTTCAGAGTTCCTTCGTTACTAGAGGATCAAATTCAAGGAAAGTCGTTGTTCGAGCTTAAAGAGCTCTTAGAACGTCACACAGGATTGGCTGACAAAACAATAAACCAGGGATAAACAACCTGACAGAAGCATTGACACCCAGCACTGACAACGGAGCTACGAGATAACAAGATCCAATAAAATAAGAAAGTCTAAGCACCTGTGTGCTACCCGAAGAAAGGAACCCAGGGGCTATAAAGCCTAACACCACCCCTTAAAAAGCACACCATCTAGCCGAAAACGCAATAAGACAATATTTTAAAAATCCAACTTTTCAAAATCCAAACGGTTGACTTGTCTCCCACTAAATGGTAAACGCTAGTGACTTTAAACTTCTGCAATCGCAGGCTAATCTCACGTTTGCCTAAGAGAGATTAAAATATGCCACTGAGTAGTATAGTAAAATAGGAGTTCTGTAACAGCTTTCATATTGGGAGCTCTCTTTTAAGATTTTAAACCGCTCACATATGAAATTGTGAAAGAGAAAACTTTTATAAATGAGAGTTCTATTTCCGTTTTTTACACCGATAGCACAAAAACCGGTTTTATAAAGGTGGAAAAGGTGGAAAGAATATTATTGAATCACTTTTAAAAAAACCGAAATAATATATTTTGCAAGTGTTTTGTTGTTAACTGTCACAGAATTCCAAAAAATTTTTTTCCATTTAGAGATTTGTGTTTTGTTATTATATCAAAAGTGTTACAGAATCCAAAATGTCTGTTGCAAGAAATCAGAAAGATATTTTTCAAATGTTTTATGGTGAAATACCGGAAAAAATAAAAAAGAGTTTACCTAGTCCATTAAAACCGCTTATTGAAATTGAGGATGAGTTTTACATATCAACAAACAATAATAATAAATGGCTTCATGTTTGGAAAATGGTTGTATCGGAAACAAACCCTCACAATAAAGATCTTTTTGAGTTTGCAAGAGAAACAAAAGAAAGTTTTATAGATTTAATAAAAAGAGAACTAAAAGAGTTAAAAAAAAATAAAAGTAAGTCTTGAGATGAAAATCAGGTTTAAAAAGGAAGAAGAAGAAGAACAAACTCAATACATGGAGCAATATTTTCGAGAAAATGAGCCACAGCTTTTTTACGAACACGACGATGAAAAAAAGATAGAAGAATATTTCGATAGCATTTTTGAAATTATAAATGGAAAAATCGAGGCATGGGTAGCGGAAGGGTCAGGATGGGAAGTAGATAAAATAGAGCTTGTGTATGTGAATGTCGCACGTTTACAGCCACTGCGTGGAGGAACATATTTGCCAATTCCAACAAAGTTGAAAAACAAAAAAGCAGTACTAAACGTGGAAAATAAGGACAACGAGTGTTTGAAGTGGGCAATAAGATCAGCATTGTTCCCCCCACCGAAAGGAAAAAATCCAAACAGACCAAGTTCTTACCCAGTTAACGATGGTATTAATTGGAGTGGCATTACTTTCCCAACACCAGTAAAACAAATTGACAAGCTTGAGGCGCAAAACGAAAACCTCGCAATAAACGTATTTGGCTGGGAAAATGAAAATGATTGTGTGATTGTGCATAGGATAAGTGAAAAAGAAAAAAGCGTGCCGCGGATAGAACTGATGTTGATTGAGTCGGGTGAAAAGCAGCATTATTGTTATGTAAAACGGGTGAGCGCTTTGCTTTATGATCAGAGCAAATCTCACAACACAAAACACTACTGCATGTTGTGCATGAATGGTTTTTCAAGAGAGGACTTGTTGGTTGATCATGAAAAATATTGCAATGGCTTAAAAGGAAAACTGACAAGGATTGATATGCCAAAAGAGGAGAAAAAAATTATTTCATTTCAAGATTATTACAAACAAATGAAAGTGCCTTATGTTATATACGCTGACTTTGAGGCTTTAGTAAAAAAGATTTCACTTTGTGAGCTTGGGCCAGAGAGCAAGAAAAAAAGTTACACCATGAAAACAGAATATCACGAGGCAAGTGGTTATTCTTACACGGTTGTGAGAAGTGACGGTGAAGTTTCAGGACCAAAAGTTTACAGGGGTGAAAACGCGGTGGGAACGTTTTTTAGTAACATTCTGAAGGAAGAGGTGAAAATAAGAGAGAGTTTGGCAGCACCAAAACCAATTGTGATGACGGCTGAAGACTGGAAAAAATACAAAAACGCAACAGATTGTCACATTTGTAATAAAAGTTTGATAAAAGATGAATTCTTAGACTCTTTGCCGGTTTGGAGCATAGAAGATGTTGAAGGTGGAGAAAAATGCAGCTACAAGGGTCAAGGGCATAAAAAATGTTTTTACAGAGCACAGAAAGAGCAACAATGGGGGGATTCTTAAGCTACAAAAATTAACAGAAAAAAAAGACCAGTTGGAAGCAAAACAACAGAAAAATTGTATTTTCTGTGATAATCCATTACTTCAGAAAAACTTCAGAGACGCAGTGAAAGACCATTGTCACATAACTGGAAGGTATCGCGGTGCGGCGCACAACAATTGCAATGTAAAACTGTACATTAACCCAAAAACAGCCCCCATACCTATTGTATTTCACAAGCTAAAGGGTTACGACGCGCACCATTTAATGCAAGAGATGTCGAAACTTGATGAAGAGGTTAAATGCATTCCAATAAACATGGAGAAATATATCACATTTTCAGTCGGAGGTCTGCGTTTCATTGACAGCTTTAACTTTTTGCAAGGAAGTCTTGGTTCACTTGTAAGCGCAACACCACAGGAGTCATTGAAAATAACATCAACCATTTCAAAAGGCAGCGACCTGCTTTACAAAAAAGGGATCTATCCTTATGAGTACATGGATTCATGGGAGAGATTTAGCGAGACAAGGCTTCCGGACAAAGAGAAGTTTTACAGCAAGCTGAATGACGAGCACATAACAGACGAAGAGTATGCGCACGCGAAGACTGTTTGGGATGCTTTTGAATGCAAAACGCTGGGCGGTTATCACGATCTTTACTTGAAAACAGATGTTGCCCTGTTGGCAGATGTTTTTAAGAACTTCCGAAATCTATGCCAAGAGCAGTATGGGTTAGATCCAGCTCATTATTACACATCACCAGGATTATCCTGGGACGCTTTATTGAAAAAGACGGGGGTCGAGCTTGAGTTGTTCACAGACATTGATATGTATCTATTTGTGGAAAGGGGAATGCGGGGTGGAATCTCCATGGTAAGCAAGAGATACGCAAAGGCAAACAACCCGTATGTACCTGACTATGACCCAAGCAGACCAAACAAATACATTATGTATCTAGACGCAAATAATCTTTATGGATGGGCAATGAGCAAGCCACTCCCGAAAAGAGATTTTAAATGGAAACGTGTTATGCCCACTGAGGAAGAAATCATTAAGAAAAAAGAAAACGCAAAGAATGGATGGATTCTTGATGTGGATCTTGAATACCCAAAAGAACTGCATGAAGAACACAACAGCTTTCCCCTCGCCCCTGAGAAAAAACAGGTTAAAAATGAATGGATGTCGGAATACCAACACAGTTTGATAAAAGACTTGGATCTGAAAACACCAAAATGCAACAAGTTGTTGTTGACTCTTCAGGACAAAAACAACTATGTGGTGCATTACCGAAACTTGCAGTTTTATCTGAAGCAAGGAATGAAACTGAAGCGTGTGAACAAGGTGTTGGAGTTCGAACAAGAATGCTGGATGAAGCCGTACATCCGGATGAATACAGAATTCAGAAAAAATGCAAAGAGTGACTTTGAAAAGAATTTTTACAAGTTAATGAATAACTCAGTTTTTGGAAAAACCATGGAAAACCTGCGTAACCGTGTTGAAATAAAATTAGCGAGAGGTAATGAGACAGACAAAATAAGGAAATTTGTTGCAAGTCCTTTTTACTCAGGGCATGTTATGTTTTCAAACGACTTATTTGGAATCGGCATGCGCAAAAGCAAGCTGCTTCTGAACAAACCGGTCTACACCGGTATGACGATCCTTGACAACAGCAAGATCCTCATGTACGATTTTTTCTACAACGAGCTGAAAAAAAAAATATGGCCCAAAGTGCGAACTTTTGTACACAGACACCGACAGCCTTCTGCTTGAGATTGAAACGGATGATGTCTACAAAAATCTATATGATACGAGTGATTACCCGAAGGAGCATCCACTTTACTCAAATGTCAACAAAAAGGTCTTGGGAAAAATGAAAGACGAATGCAATGGAACCTCCATATCAGAGTGTGTCTGTCTGAGATCGAAAATGTACTCGATACTGAAAGGCGATAAAAAAAATATAAAAAAAGCGAAGGGTGTGAAAAAATGTGTCGTCAAGAAACAAATAATGCATGAACAGTACAAGGAAACGCTTTTTGATAAGAAGCAGTTATGGCATGGAATGAACATTCTTCGAAGCGAGGGACATGAGATCTATGGCATGTATGTTAACAAAAAATCGCTTTCCTCACTTGATTCAAAGTTTCACGGATCACACCCGACCCTTTGTGTTTATATCGATAACTCCCGGTTTTTTCATCAAATTATCTTGCCCACTCGCTTGGATGATACATGATTGTATATTAAACCGACAAAAAAACTTTAATCTTTTTCAATCATTAAGCTTATTGCAATGCCTGTCCCGTTGAGATCCAGAATATTGTTTCTTCCGTCTGTTATCCAAACTCTTATTGCATCTTTATTTCTTTTATTAACAGGTTGCCACTCAAGTCGACGCGGCTCTTTTCGAAATGGATAGCTAACATGAAGATCTGCTGTTGAAAAACTGTATAACAAATCGCTTGGAACATTGTTTGTTTGACGTGAAATAAGATCGCAGTGCAAATATACCCAATCAACACCTCTTGTGATATTTGGAACTTTATCTCCTAAACTTGGACCAGTCAAGATTCTTTTGTTATAACCAAGCAATTCGCCAAACTTTCCTTGAGACAAGTCAAGCTCATAATCTCTGTGCACTATAATTAAAATTCTATAAGTTGCAAACTCGAAATGTATTGTGAAAATGTAATCGCTATCTTTTTTTGTTGGGTCTACTTTACTGGTGTTTTGCTGAAGAAATGTGTTGATTCTTTTGTAATCATACATTCCATTCGGAAAAGTTAAGGTCTTCCACGCTTGTTCTGTTTTTTTCTTCCAGCGAATTTTGTTGTTATCATAACGAGAATCGATATTATTCCATGAGTAACTCATTGTGATAAGTCTGTTCAGCGCAGCTTTATAGTTTCCTTCACTCAATTCGATCGGAGGATAAAAATTCACTGTGAAATCATGTGAAACATTTCGTTCTCCACCTCTTTCTTTTTTTGCAAGGCTCGAGTCAAGCAGTATGTCAAAGCTCATTGTTTTATATAATTAGAAAAAAATTTTTCTTTTCCTTTTTATTTATTGTGCTGAGTTCAACAAGTAAATCAAGCAGATATAATACCTGATTTTTTAGTTTTATTGAGCTGTTTCCTGCTTTTATCGAACCTAAGCTCACATGAAGTTGGTTGATCAATTTCTCAGCTTCACCAGCGATGCCACTTCCTTCGATTTCCCAATCCTGTTCAGAAAAGTCATCTTCATTGTCAGAAAGTTCAAAAGCAGGTCTTCGGCTCATGACAGTTTTTTCCAAAGGCGTTAGAGGTCTTTCTCTTTTTTCTTGTAAGGAAGTGGACTGCAGTCTTTTTTCCCCCCCTGTAACCGTTTCGAAAAAAGATATTCTTTTGTCACCCTTCTTATTTCATCGATCCCATCTCTTATCTTTTTTAGTTCCGCAATGGTTTTACCTTTCAAACCTAATTTCGATTTTCCTACTTTGTAGTTGGGATCATTTCCGTATTTCGTGATCAGTTGATTGACCGTTTGCAACAGGGTTGATTCGTGTTGATATTTAGGCTCAACCGGTCCCGGCTTCGCACACTCTTTTCTTTTGGATGTTTCTTCCATCAGCGGTGGGGGTGGTGGTGGTGGGAAATCATCACCATCATCCTCATCATCATCAGCGATGGTGGTGGTGGTGGTGATGATGATGGTGTTGGTGCATCCGGTCTGAATTCATCACCAAATGGGTAAGTTTCGTCAAATTCATCCATTGTGTAATCAGGAAATTCCTGCTCCTCCTCTTCTTCTTCTTCCACAGTGGTGCTCTTTTCATCAAGCCTTTTTGTGATTGGTTTAAAAAACTCTTCTCCTGAAAGCTGACCAAAATCTTTGTTTATTTTATCCATTTTGAATTTTTGGTGAATTTCTTCTGTTTGTTCATCAAGCTTCAACTTTTCTTCAGCCCGCTGACGCCATTTTTCATTGACATATTTCCAGCGTTAATATATAGAAGCGAAAAAATAAATGAAGATTCCAAATTATGACCCAGGTTTTTCTGAGAGTGACTACAGGCAAGGTCACCCTTGTATGCCAGCAGATGTTTTTCGGATGTTAATTTGTGGACCTAGTAATTCTGGTAAAACAAACACATTATTGCATATGCTTTATGAGTTGTTAGAGTATGATAAAATTTACCTCTTTTCAAAAAACCTGCACCAGAACAAATATCATTCTCTTTTGCAGGAATTTGCTGAAGATTTCAACCCCAAGGTTGATTATGATATTATCGAGGCTTACGGTGATGAAATCATTCCACTCGAAAAACTTCCGGCGGACAACCAAAAAATAGTTATTTTTGATGATCTTGTTTACGAAAAAAACCAAAACGATATCATTAATTATTTTATCAACGGGCGGCACAAAAACTGCTGCGTCATTTACCTCACTCAAACTTTTTACAAGGTGCCGAAAAACATTCGTGATAACTGCAGCCATTTTTGTATTTTCAGATTTCTTCCAAGAGAAAACAAACGAATTGCAGACGAGATAGGTGTGGATCATGACATTTTAGATCGCGCCACCGATAAAAAATATTCTTTCTTTTATTATGACAAACCCCAAAAATTAATGAAAAAAAATTTTGATGAAGATATATAATGGGGTATATTAACAGTCAAATAGGTGGAACTAGCCAAACAACGACGAGTGAAAAAGTGGGTCCTCCTGGCCCAGGGGGTCCTCCTGGCCCTGAAGGCCCTCCTGGGCCGAAGGGTGATAAAGGCCCAGCGGGACCACAAGGTCCTTTTAGACCTAGGGGTGAAAAAGGTGCCACAGGACCACAAGGTCAGGAGGGAGCACAAGGACCACGGGGTTTAAAAGGCGATAAGGGCGACAAGGGCGACAAGGGCGATAAGGGCGATAAGGGCGATAAAGGTGATCGTGGCCCTCAGGGTAGTGCCAGCGGTTCTGCTGATATTGACATGCAAAACAAATACGATATTTTGCGATTAAAAAGCAACCCTAATCCTGTCCACGGTGATCTGACAAAGGTGATAAACTATCAAGACACGAGAAATATCTTTCTTTCAAAAAAGGAAGGCGGAAAAATGGAAGCAAGCATTGACATGAACAATAATACAATCTACAACGTAAAAGACCCAGTACAGGCAGATCATGCCACAAACAAAAAGTATGTCGATAATCAGCTTGCGAAAAAATTGGATAAAGGAGCTAAAATTGATATGAAAAATAAATCAATTATCAATCTTGACCTTACATCAAACAAAAGAGACGCTGCATGTGTCGAGTTTGTTAACTACAAACTTAGTGAAACACAAAAAGAATATCTTAAACTTGATGGCTCAAAAAGTATGTCTGGAGACTTAAATTTAAATAACAATAAAATTGTTAACCTTCAAACCGATTCAAAAAATTCGAAATCCGCAGTTAATGTTGAGTTAATGGAAAATAAAATAACAACTATGAAAGATCTTGTTACTCAAAAAATTCATGAATCTCAGATTATTAACTCGGGGCAAAAAAGAGACGCTTTCAGATACTTGATGGAAGACAGTGATGAATCTTCGAGTGAAAACAATATCAAGGTTTTGGGTATCAGTGGTTTTTCCGAGTCTCCACATCAAATAAATAAAAAAGCTTACTCTCTCCAACTCTTGTTTGAAAAAGGCTCACCCAACCAGTACCGGTCACGCCTCGGTTTTAACTTATATAAACTTCCAGTTGGTTACTATACAATGGTCGTTGAATGGTTTCCGCCCGAAATGAGTGAGTTGAGTGTGGCAGTGCAAGGCACAACGATTTCAATTTCTAATTATGCAACAAAAACATTCCAGAAGTACACCAAAACAGTCATCAATTTTCACAGATGGGGTAGCTCACCTCCACAATTTCTTTATCTTGATCTGCACGGTACAGTTAGTTTTCCATCACTTTTAACAATTGGACATCTAATTGTTTATGGTGTTAAAGAAACAATTTCAAACGTTGACCCACGCGTTTATGACACCGCTTTTGTTATTGAGAATGGAAAAATAGTGATGCAAACAGACCTTTCTTTAAACGGACATAATTTGAATGGTTCCGTTCATTATTTACATGGGAGTTTATCTACAAAAAATGATAAAAAACGTTTTGAATTAAATGGTAATTTACAGTTACTCATTCCAGAAAATAGCAAAATAATGAATATGACAGTATTATATGGAAAAATTATTGGTCCATTTCCAGCTATTACTTTAGGAGTAGTTGTTGATGATTTTCCTACATTGACTTTCTCTTCAACAAAAGCAATTCAAAAACAAAAAATAAATATTAATGTAAAAACACCAAAGGGTATTTTTTCGGTGTTTTTGTCATCTCCAAAATTTAAAAATGAAGATTTCTTAATTTTAATTGAATATCAAGTGCCATAAAAATTTTTTCATTTATTATATAACACAATGCGAGACATTTTCGAATTCAACCATATCAACCAAACACTTTCTACAGAGAAAGTTAAAATTCTGAAAGATTTGTATGGTTATTATCATAAGAAGCATTACGGCTATGAAAAGTTGCACCGCGGTTTTCGAAGAAAAAATTTTGTTTGTAATCTTTCAGCTGGCAAGTTAATTATAAGTGCCGCAGTAGCCGGAGGAATAACACTGAACCCTGCTGTCATGGCAACTTTAACTGGTGTTGGTCTTATTTTGAAAGCAGTGGCAAGCCTTAAGAAATATGATAAGAAGACCGAACAAGCAAATTTTGCCCGTATCGAATACCAGAAAATCCTTGACGAGATTCGCTTTTACCTCCGAGGCGAAGATTTCGACGAGAATGCCTTTCTTGATAGCTTGAAAATGAAAGATAATTTCGTCACTGATCATTGTATGGAGATTCGCTTTCTGTTCAAAGAAAGTATGAAAAAAATTCACTCAATTGTAGATTTTCAAAGTAATTATATACGCTTACAAAATGATTGCACTTTTTGCAACTATTTGTCATTGGTTTTTTGAGCTTCTCACTCCTCCTGATATAAGACAAATACGATACATTACTCGTGAGTGTGTTTCAAAAATATTGTCACCAACTCGTGAATGTGTTTCAAAAATATCGTTACCAACTCGTGATGAAAATGGCTACCCCATTTCAGGCCAAGATGTGGTTCCGTAATACGATTTCCATCTCTAAGTTGTCAACTTCACCAACAGAGTCACAATAAAATTTTAATTGAAACGTTACAAACATTACATGTTACAGCAACAAGCACCTGAGCTCCACGTGATATTACATAATCCAGTGTCAAGGTTAAACTAAAACATGTGAGACAAAGCGTGACAGCACACGTGAGTGGGAGAGAAAAAAGTCAGACAGAAATCAACACCTTTCGAATTTAACGGCACCTTTCAGAATTTCCGGCGCCCTTCGGAATTACGGCGCCTTTCGGTATGCGTTCCGCTTCACAAAAAAGAACACCCCTATTAAACAAATATATCTTCCAATGTATCTTCTTACTATGGATGTCTGTACAGATCAACAAGCGATCTCACAAGATTGCCCAACAGAAGATGTATTAATAAATCAACAAGAAATCCCACAAGACTGGCTAAAAAAAGATGTATATTCAGATCAACAAGAGATATCAGAAGAATGGCCAACTAAAGAAAGTTTTATAAGAAGAGAAATCTTAAAATGGAGAAATATTTCAGATGATGTATACAAAATTAAAAAAGTTTCACATCGGGATAGTAAATATGGGATTTCAGCTATTTTAACTTTAAAAACAAAATGTGGAGATGAGTTTCTTGTATGGGCTCCTAAACGTCTTGCTGAAGACCTGATGGAAGATAATTCTTATCAATTTGTTTATAAAATTGGTCTCAAAACGTCTGCTGACGGTAATGAATATTTTGATTATGAATTAATGTAAGCAACAGAGACCACCAATATAGTTAAACAATAGCGTCTGCATTCCTGAGTGCTTGAAAATTTTAAAGACCAAGAGTTATTTTTCAGGAGAGTGATTTAAGAAGTTTCACTGTATTTTTTCAAGCTTGAGTTGCTAAGGGGGTTTCCCTTCAGGGTTGTACGAGAATATAAATTACGTCATTGTCTGCGGGTTTCACCGAACCGCGAAGTCACGCGCCGTAAACACAACTTAATGGTTGTGGGCCTCTTCCCATATATCAGTACAAAACTTAATTAAGATTAAATCAATTATATCGGGGACAGAGATGGTTATTTCATGTAAGATTTCTTCTTGTTTATAACAAGGGTAACAACACCCTCCACAACAACAATGCATATAGGCAACACACACTATAATATGTACAAGCCGCTCCATTTCAGGACAGAAAGGTTGTATTAAAAGCTCATTGTGAACAAGGCCTCTCGCTCTTTCAGTCTTATGGTAAGGTAATGTTTGTAAATTATCTCACGTAACTCTGGTGGTAGGCTCTGTATTGCTTCGGCAATCTGACAGTTGTTGAACCCGGCAGCCATCGAATTTGACTCACAAATATTTTAATCGATTATAAATAGTTTTTTTGTGTGTGTGTGTGTGTTCGGGCATATTTTCGTTCTAATAATTTTATTTCGTTATATGCACTATGCCAATCGTAAGTATCAGAGCATCTCTTTAATAAAGGTAAATTCTCGATCGGAGGAGTGTATAACAGTTTATGTTTGATTCCTTGCTTAAAACAGGGATAACAAAGCCCTTCCCAGCGGCAGTCTATATAATCTAAACATATAATTATACGCGCAAGTTGCTGCCTGTTATGACAGAAAGGTTGTCTTAATAACTCATTGTGTACCTCTTTCAAGGACGAATATCTTGCAACAGACATTTTGGATTCTGTAACACTTTTGATATAATAACAAAACACAAATCTCTAAATGGAAAAAAAATTTTTGGAATTCTGTGACAGTTAACAACAAAACACTTGCAAAATATATTATTTCGGTTTTTTTAAAAGTGATGCAATAATATTCTTTCCACCTTTTCCACCTTTATAAAACCAGTTTTTGTGCTATCGGTGTAAAAAACGGAAATAGAACTCTCGTTTATAAAAGTTTTCTCTTTCACCAATTTGGAAAAATTATTTCATATGTGAGCGGTTAAAATCTTAAAAGAGAGCTCCCAATATGAAAGCTGTTACAGAACTCCTATTTTACTATACTACTCACTGTTACCAACATATTCTGCTTCATCTCTAGGAAAATCCAACTTTAAGTTGACCTTTAGTACCTGTCTGTACCTGTAGAGATTAGTTCTTATAGTAACACAATCAAAACCATACTCTGATTGTGAACAATTTTTTTTTCTGGTTTGCAAGGCAATCGAGTTACTGGTCACTTCCAAGTAAGTAATTTCCGGTTTTAATTTCCGGTGTCGTTTCCGCTACGATCAGGAAGAAAATGTAGTGTTGCGGTCAGCGGTAATACACTTGAAACAAGGTGGACGGCGTAGTATTCTTCAGGTGTCATTTCCTAGATTTCTCTTAGTTCTTTCACTGGTCACTAGCGTTTCCTTAATCAGCAGATTAATACAATGAATTTAGTCAGTCTCTTCACGCAACATAACGGAGTTCTTCAGGCTTTAAGCTCACGAGATCGCCGCCTGAAAGCGGATGAAAGAGGACTACGAAATCGATGGAATACGTTGCAAAACCATTAAATTTGCAGCCGGTTAGCTGTTGAAAAACAGCCCTAGGAATAAAGCTGGACAACTTTCTAGGTATGATTTTAATTTTTACCCTTTAGTTATAGTGTTGCCCATTTTAATCCGTGAACAAGACAAAGACATCTAAATTTGGACGCTCGTTGTCACACTCGGACGCATTACAGTTGTTGCCGAATAACGAATTTCTCCAAAATCGTTGGAACTGTTCACATGTTAGAGATCCACAAAATATTATTAAGTAGTTCAAGGACACTATCCTAGTACTCTTTCAAAAAAATACAAAAGATTGTCAGAGTAAGTCAGAATTTTGTGAAACGTTTCTTTTTGTCTTACCACTTGACCCGCTTCTTGTTGATACCGTTAACATTGGCCAGTTTGAGACTCTCTCATTTAAACAAGTCTCGATAGTTTTAACTTTTTCCACTATATTTCTAAAGTAGCATGACGCATGTATTACTGGTATAAAAGTTAGATTTGTTATCAGCAATATCTTTAATTTCATCAATGGTGAACTTTATTGCTGGCTCAATTGCTGCGAAAGACACATTTCCACCTTGAAATGATCTGCTCAAGTGTGAAAGAGCTGGGAGAACTTGCTGAAGGAGATAAACATTTCCAAGGAACTTTACATTGGACACCTGCTACAAAAGCCGAGTTGCTGAAGCGTCGCCCTCTTCTTTAAATACTCTTAGGGTCTGTGTTAGAGCCATAAAATCTTCATAAACTCCTTGAATTGCCCTCTCTGTGGATAACCATCGGCTTCTACAAGCTTTCTTGAACTTCTTTGCAGCTCTTTTCTTCCCTTCTTCTGACAGAGTGATCGCCTTTGATTCTTTGACTGCCTTAGCATAGGATGCAGTTTTTTTGGGCAGAGTTGTTAAAGAATGACCAAAGTTGCACCAAAATCTTCTCCACAGTTTTTATGTAAGCGACATCATCGTTGGCATCACCACAGGCTAGTGCCAATCGGGGGCATATGCAGTGGACATTGCGCATAATTTTACATTCTTTTCGAAGTAAGGATGCAGCACAATTTCGGTTACCGGTCATGATACTTGCACCATCTGATGCAAGACCAGTAATTTTCCTTACATCCAGTTTGGATTCTTCGAGTTGCTTGATGACAACAGATTTAATAGGTTCAGCGTTAGCAGAGTTGAAATTTTCCAGCACGTCATCCACGGCAAGAAATTCTGTAGTAACTTTGCCTGTCGGGTCAACAAATTTGATGAAAGTAACGAGCTGCTCCTTGCACGAAATGTCGCAGACTTCATCACAAAGTAAACCGAAGCAGTTGGATTTAAGGACTCTCTTCACCACGTACTCTTTGATTATTTTTCCCAGCAAAAGGAACATTTCTCTGTCTGAACCACTTGAACGATGTTGAAACAACTTTATGTCGGATACTCCTAATTCTTCTACCACCTCCAGCAGACGAACAAACTTGCAATTTGCCAGTTCTTTCTTGCAACCCAGTATAGCGTGTGAAAGGCTTCATGATAAACGCCCTCTTTGACTTCCGCCCAGTAGTTAACTTGATGGTGAAAAACTGAAACTCTACTCAGAAGCTCGGCCTCTATTGCTGCCACGTGCTGTTGGTGGCTTGAGTGTTCTTTAACTGTTTTCCGTTTATACCGAATGGAAGGCTCACTGTTAAATTTCTTGCTTTTGTTCTGAGGATTGACTGCGTCATGCTTTCGACATATCATACAGAACATCCCTTCTCCTTCTTGAAAGAGGAGCCAGTGGTAGCCAGTTTTGTTACAGTAAGAGAGGGTTGTGTCAAAGATCCACTGGTGCTAGAAACGATCTTCCGTTTTCATTCGCTGTTGCTCATCTTTACTCAAGGTAGCACACTTCTCCGCTTGACAGCTGTAAAAACTGTGGACTTTGGCATCACCAGGGAAAGAATGGTTTAAGAACTTTCTAACTTCATCTGCCGAGATTGGGCTTGCCTTGGTTGACGCATCTTTTTCACGTGAATTTGTAGACTTTGAGGTTTCCTTTACAGTCTCCATAGTGAGGTCACTCATTGTTTCTTCATTTGGAGTGGGAGTTGTAGACCTTGACCCTTCGTTCACAGTGCTGTTTCCCGTAGTGCGGTTAGTTGTTGTTCCTTCATCTGTTAAATGACATGTTATATTGCATCGTTAACTTGAATTGAGGAGATGGGTACTTTCTTTCAAATGTAAACTGTATTTTTTACTTGAGTGCAAATAAAGATTGTTGTTGACTATAAAGCGCTTGAAACTTACGTAGTTGTTGTTTGTAAGTATCTAAGTAAGTTAGTTAGTTATTAACAATATGTTTCATAAACGAGGTTTGTAGCCCTGTACATGTCAATTGAACTTTGGAAATAAAATTTTAAACAAGCGCTATGTTTTCTGTGTGCCTCTTCGTAGCTCTCTGCACCAGTCAACGTAACTAGGCTACTCGCAGGTTCTGTATCTGATGCAACACGACAAAAACATTATTAAAAAACTGTTTTTACTGAAGGTTTCCTTTATATTAAAGTTGTAACTTTTAATAACACTAGTTTTGAAGAGTCTTCTGAAGAAGCAATCGAAAACCAATTTTTTGAGATTTAGTATTTTGGAGAATATTGTTGAAGCTTAGGACTTAGCTTGATGACTTCTCACACTATATTTCAGACTTACCTGATTGCCACCGTAAGCTTTTTGCAGGGGCAGACAGAAACGACAGCATGGATTGCTGCCGCTTCATCGTGGCTTGACGATTCCTCAATTAATTACTTTCCTTTTGACACGCCTCCGATCATTTTCCGCCATGTTTTAGGACGTAACATAGAAACAAGGCTCTGTCATCACGAGTTACATTGTGTAATGTGTACTGGAGTGTGACCTTTAGTGACGATGATGTTAACGACAACGTGATGTTAAATACGCAAACGGTATACGACTGTTTGTAGCATGTACGGTCATGTACAGCAAAAAAATCGCAGGGGAGTGTATAAATCAAACGGACAATGAGTTTTTAAACGTTTTTATTAGTTTTCCAATAGCAACTGACCGGTGAATCGCTAGTTCCTTTTTATTTCTTCGCGGGACGTTAACCCAAGAAATATAGCGGCGATTCGCAAGAGAGTACCCGCCGGAGCTCCGGCGGGAACCGGGTCTCATTGAAAGCACTGACTGGAATTGATCACCAAACATGAATAGTGTTAATGTCAGTAGAAAGAAGGTCTCTGCAAAAGTACTACAAGAACTGTATGAAGACCAGTAAGGAGAATTTGCAGGTTTACATTTGGGCTTAAAGGCTCGATTGGTATGGAAAGCAAGAGTAGTTAATTAAGGGAAAGGGCGAATGTAGATTATAGCACGTGAAACCTTCAGAAGTAAGTAAACTTTCACATAGACAACTCATGTTGAAGGTGATCAGGATCTCAATTCCAATGATCTTGGTGCTTGTTTGAGCATTGCGAGGAGAGCTGCGATGCTGGTCATTATATGTAGCATGAAATTATTATCAATAATTAATGTTAAGCAGTAATTTTTGCTTCACACCATACACATACATAAATGTACCTATCCCCGCTACACATTAAGTGGTAATTGCTAGGAGCAGAGCAATACTTGTAAATGCATTTTCATTCAAATTGTGAACAGAAAGTGTTCTTTCTAATCCGAAACGGAAAACATAAACTCTTATAAATTCTTACTGATCCAACATGAATCATTTCTTTCAAAAATTTTTTTTTCGGGAACGTCCTAAACTTAAAATTTAAATTCTTTTTACTGATAAGCAGAAGCCACTGAAGCAACTTAAAGAAGACATTGTGGATAAGAGACTATCTGAATGCGAGATGGCACTCGGGGAGAATGATGAAAAAATCCTCGTTAACTTGACTGAAAGGTATGCACATTTACTGGTAGAGAGCATTAAAAACCGTTTCAGTAACAGCCTCCCAGTGTTAACTGCTTTCAAGATATTTGAACCACTGGCACTGCCTGATAGGTCAGATGAGGCATTTAAAGAGTATGGCAATTGTGACATTAACATTTTAGCTGACCACTTCTACCAATGTGAAGAAAACAAAGAAGAGCTGAAAGAAGAGTTTATGTGCGAATGGAGGAAGTTCAAGTATAATCTACTTAAGCTCAAGAGCGACATTCCCTTGCATGTTTCGAAGCCACAGAAAAACATGACTTCTTCTACCCCAGCTGAGTGGTTGCTTAACCACTTGTTGTTGATGCGGCACTCATACCACCATTTTTTCCCCTATCTTCTTCAAAGCGCAGAAATTTGCCTTTCGTTGCCTGTTTCTAACGCCTGGCCTGAAAGGAGAGCTTCCGTTGTGAAGCAATTAAAGACTCGTTTGAGAAGCAGCCTTAACAATGACATGCTCTCCGCCCTAATACACGTGAACATCAATGGGCCTGAAGTGCATACAAGCGAGTGCGGCACTCTTATTGCAGAAACTGTGAAAGAATGGCTAGCTCAACCACGCAGAAGACTTGCCAGGGGGGAAGAAATGAATGCTTATGAGCGTGAAGATGTAGGTGTACAAGTCGAGAATGCTACCTACGCACAGGAAGACATGGACCAGGAATCTGAGCCTGAGGAGAATGAAGCCCCATTTCAGACTGAAAACGATGATGATGAACGGCTGCACAACATGGATGCAGAATTAGCAACGGCAGTGAGACTGTTAAAGCTTCCTGAAGACGGTGATTCAGAGAGTAGTGGAGACTCTGACTTCGAATATGATTATGAGTAATCGTGTGTCTTTCAAAGAACTCAGGAAGTACGAGTATTTGCTCAGCATACTCCTTTTCTCAACTCTGAGTATCAAAACATGTAGTTTACGTCCTTTAGACTCAGCAGGACTTGTATTACAGTAGTTGTTAAGAACCTGTCAATGGACATTACAGAAATAGAGACCACTCAGAGTCAGGTATGCGAACAGTAGTTTAGCAAATGGGACTACCAGCGCAGCGGTCAATCTTTGGAGAATTTTTGGAGAATTTTTTGGTAAACTTTTCTGCTAAATTCGAACAGAAAAGTTTTCAGTGAGAATACGAGCGCACTAGTCAAATCTTTTGTTAAATTCGAGGGCTACCAGCGCAGCGGTCAATCTTTGGTGAATCTTTTAGCGAATTGGGCTACCAATGCAGTGAAAAACCTTGGCAAATAGGACTACCAGCGCAGCGACGAATTTTTGCGACGAATTGGGCTACCAGCGCAGCGGCGAATCTTTTGTGAAACTTTGACGAATCTTTTTAGCTGAGAATACGAGCGCACTAGTCAAATTTAACAGAAAACTTTTTTGTTAAATTTCAAAGTCTATTATGACCGTAAGCGTAACTTGTCACGCCATTTTTATGAATATATCTCTTATCGTCGAAGCAGCTGAGTGATATTTTATTCACCACATAGCTACCAATTTGATGTTTTTCACTTTTAATTAGTCTCATTATATGACGCATCTGCTTTTTGTTGAAAAGAACGTCCTTATAATTATCGTGTCGCAACTGTTGTTTTATCACATTCTTTTTTATTCCCTTTGCTGTGCGACTACCCTGTTTATTGTCTTTCATGTAAGAATACATTTTTGACCTCAAACCAACAAACTCCACAATTGGGATTCCTGCTGCTTCGTCCTTGAATTTCCCAATAACTTTCTTGTTTGAGTTATCAAAAAACGGACTATTCTTTGGATAATCACTGTTATCGAATAGATGTTTGTCTTTCCAAAAATCTTGATAAACATCATCTGCTTCAATTTCATAGGTCAGACTGTCAGTATCTGTGAACAGCAACCGAGCTTTGCCACCATACTGACTTTTGATGTAATTGTAATGAAAATCATACATCAATGTTTTTGATAAGTCTAGGATGCACATTCCAACATATGCCGGTCTGTTCAATTTCAAAGTTAGTTTAATTTTATGAACGGCAACTAAATCCTCATTAAATATTTTGTTGTTTATGAAACTCGGTTTACTGGTCCACCTTAATAGTGTTTCTTCATCAGTAACAAGTTTGATGTCTTGTCGTTTTCTCAGATTTTCCATAGTCTTTCCGAACACTGAATTGTTCATCAACTTGAAAAAATCCTTTTCAAAAGAGTTCTTTGCCTTTGCTCTCTTTTTTGTGTTAAAATCGATGTAAGGTTTCAACCATGGACTCTGATTGAATTCGAGAGCTCTATGAATCTTTGTTAGTTTCAACCCCAAAGACATATAGAGTTGCAAGTTGCGATAATGCAAAACATATTTCTCTTTATTTGACAACGTCGGCACCAACTTTTCAACCAGTCCAACCTTTACTTTAAATTTTCCAGCAATTTCTCGAGAATAAGGTGACAACATATCTTCAGTTACTTTGATTTTTTCTGCTGCCAGAGGATAGTCGTTGTGGAGATCATGTAACTCCTCTGGATATTCCAAATCGACCTCCAATACCAATCCTTTTTCAGACTCATCATTATACTTGGATAAATCCACCTCTTCTTCAGTCAACCATTCAAACCCACCTGTTGGAAGATATTGAATCATCGCCCAACCATAAAGATTATTTGCATCCAAATACATGATGTATTTTGATGCATCCTTTGGATTGTGATGAACCATATACTTGTTATTTGCCTTTCCATATCGATTGGCGATGTAACTGATTCCACCACGCATACCTTTTTCAATGAATTGAAACATATCAACATCACTAATCAACTCCAATTCAGTTTCTGTCCTTTTCAACATTGCATCCCAACTCAGACCGGGTGATGTGAAATAATGAGCAGGATCCAATCCATAGTATTGTTGACATGCTTTGCGGAAATTTTCAAAAACATCAGTCAACAATAAAATATCCGATTTGAGATATAAATCGTGATACTCTCCCATTGATGATAGACCAAATTCATTCCAAACATTCTGTGCATGTTGATACTCTTCGTCTGTGATATGTTCATTATTCATAATACTGAAAAAATCTTCTTTCTTCGGCAACCTGCTGTCCTCAAACTTTTCAAAACTATTCATATAGTCATAAGGATAGACACCTTTCTTTGTCATCAAACTCAATTGTTCACCTTGAAATACTTGTCCCGTGTGTTTGAACGCTTCAGCAGGAAGATTATTCACCAAATTACTCAATGATGAGCTCATGAATTGAAAGCTGTCGATGAACACAAGGTTTTGACCCAACATGAAGGCTAAGTATTTCTCCATGTTACATGGAATGACATTTATTTTCATCTCATGTTCCTTTCCTTCTTTATCATAATACACATTATTTTTCACAATATTACCAATCTCTTGCATTATAAAGTGACTGTCATACCCCTTGAGATTGTGAAACACCACAGGTATCTTATTAGTCAATTGAAAATTTAGATTACAAATTGCATGTGCTGAGCCTCTATATTTGCCGGTGATATGACAGTGATCTCTTACTCTAACATTTCCTATTCTAACATTTTTAACATTTCTTACTCCAACATTTCTTACTCCAACATCACTTGTGTCATAAGGTTTCTTGCAGATGTGACATTCTTCAGCTCTTTGGAAACTTTCCTCATCCTCGTCTGTCATTTCGAGAGGTTTTGTGAAGTGGGTTTTCACAACCTCTTGACAGTATTCAACTTCAGACAACATATCCTTCATGAACTTGTGAATGGCCATTTCTCCTCTGTAAATTTTAATTGGTTTTGAAAATTTATCGTCATAACAGCAAACAACTTTATAACCATATCCACAAGCCGTATGTTTTTGATATTGTTCGGTGTAGGATTTTTGCGGAGCTTTCTCATCAACTTTTTCGGTGATGGCTTCAAAATCAGCATAAATCACGAAAGGTGCTGGTAACTGTTTACGATAATTTCTGAATGCAATTTTTGATCCAGGTTCTGGCATTTTAATGGCTTGTTTCCCATTAATTTCAATACAATCAACTTTGTGTTTTTCAAGATGCTCTTTCGAGCTTAAACATTGAAGACAGTACATACAGAAATGCTTTCTTCCATTGTGATTCGTTTGACTGTGCATAAATTTATTGAAATCCTTTATTAAACAATAATGTTTCACCCCTCCCCTGGTTATTAAGAGTAGATTCAAACAAGAGTTAAACTTTTCTTTTGAAACGTAAATCACATACGGTTGCTTTTCTTCATAACCGAAGACATTAACACGAATATTATTCTGTTTCTCTATTTTGTTGTATTGTTTTACAGAAACGGGAAACTCGATTCCCGAGTAATCCAATTTTTCTACATATTTTTTATCACACTCTTTTATTCTCTGTGGATCTTTATTCTGTGGCAAGAGCTGACGAATATGACACCAACGAAAACATTCATCGTCATTATTTTTCATGTTTATAATCCCTTTAGCTGAGTTCTGAAGCTCTTTGGGTAATGGAATATATGAAGAACCTCTGAGTGGTCTGTACTTTACAACATTGATGAAATGACCATCAACCGATTTAATTGTCCATGCTGATCCTTCTGAAATCCATTGCTGAATCATATTTACAATCTGTTGTTGTGTTATCTGCAACAAGTTATCAATATCTACATCATTTGTTACTGTTTGTGGCTTTGCATTGAAATAAGCTTCCTTTTCAATCAACTTGTCTCCATTCTGTTTTTCAAACATAATCTTCAACGTTTCATTGAATTTGAGACCTTTCATCTCATTCAGAATCTTCAATAGATTGTTCTTAATCACTGAACGGGTGTTCTGAAGTTGAATTAATGGGTCTTGTCTGTTTATGAGACCAATTTCATATGATCTTGTAAACCCTCGCAGGGCTTGTTCTTTCTGTGTGAAAGTTGGTTCAGTTTGCTTTTCAGTTTGTGTGAACATATTCATTATCTCATTTTTTGTCTCATTTTTTGTTGCATTAATTGCTTCAATTGCTTCATCTGCATTTTTCAACCACTCTCCCCAATTAATAACGTTTTTAGTCGTTTTTTGAATTAGATTTGGTAGCTTTTTGAGTGTTGTTGTCACAACTGTTGGTTTGAGGATGGGAACGTTAATCTCAGGTACTTCACCAAATAAGCTAGGGGGTTGTCTTTGTCTTGGTGTTGGAACAGGTGGTCTTGGTTTATAAGTTCTTTGTGTTGGAACTGGTTTGTAATTATCCCTGAATTCTGGAGGTGGAAGAATGATGTTTTCTTCATATTTTTTAACCACCTGTTTGGCACTCGTACGAGGTGTTGGAACAGGTGGTCTTGGTTTATAAGTCCTTTGTGTTTGAACTGGTTTGGTATCATCTGCTATGATGATTTCAGGCTTACTTTTCTTTTGATTCAAAAGCAATTTGATAAGTTTTGATTTGCTAAGTTTCTTCAAACTAGCTTTGTTCATTTCTGTTTGTAAATCCATTTTTATATATACAAGAATTTTTTTTAAATTTATTTTTATATATACAAGATTTTTCATTTCACGTTTCATGAAATGAAAAAGTTTAAGCAAAAGACAATCTGACTTTATTTCCATCCTTATCCACAAACGCATTTCCACAATTTACGAAATAATGAACCGAACCATACCTTTTACCCAACACTTTTGAACACTGATAGATGCTTTTACATTTTGTGACAACCTGTGTGTCAACATTGGTAATCAACACCTCCATTGCGTTACTTGGTTTTTTATACACTTCTTCATCAAGATTTAACGCTTTTACCAGCTCTGCTTTTGAGAGTTTGTTTGAATGTTTGATATTTTTTTCTACAGCCATTTTTCGAATTTCTTTAAGAGTTAAAATTTTCGTCATTTTTTCTTTTTTATATATACAAGAATTTTTTAAATTTATTTTTACATCAGATTGTTAATATCTACCCAGGAATTGAATTTTTCTGGGTAACCGCTCCACTTCACCAAAGCTTTACCTTTTCGAGCGTCTCGTCGAATCACTTTCTCAATACGGTAAACGTCTTGAATAGCCTTCTGCATCTCCTGTTCATAAAAAGAACCTGATATCTCCTCACCACTGAGATCTTTGAGTCTGTAAGTGATCGGATTGGTGTATTGTATCTTGTCGACTGTGAAAACTTCTTCTGTCCAATTGGCTGTGTATCCTTTGTCAAAGACAGGACGTTTGTACTTAGATATTCTGACCTTATCACCGACTCTGTATTTTGACTTTGTTGAGATTGGCTTCATATCACCATATAGATTAAAGTAAACAACTCCTTCATTCTTCTTTTTACTGGCTTCTATGGGCATCATTTTGATAGAGCTATGTCTGGTGTTGTTATACTGTTTCACTAATTTTGGTAGCATGTCAAGATACTGTGTATTCCCCTGAACAGTAAACTTTTTCCACATTTTGGTTTTGATTGTACGGTTCCATCTTTCGCAAACTGACGACTTTTCCTCATTCTCAGTTGAGTACAAGGTTATTTTATTCTTATCAAGTAGTTCCTTAACATGTTTGTTGTAATACTCTTTCCCTTTATCAGTCCAAAGATATTGTGGTTTACGCCCCTCTTTGAATATTGTTTTGAATGCATTCATAACGGTTTCACCCTTTTTATCTTTTAATGGAACGATCCAACCATATTTACTAAACACATCGAGTACCATGAGAAGATATCTGTAGCCAGCGTTCCATCGACTGAATTTTTGCATCTCAACGATATCTGAACACCATGTCTCGTCAATATGGTTTACAATTACCCGCCGCCGGGTGAAGTTACGCTTTATCGGTTTATGAAGCTCATCAGCTAATTTTTCTTGCCAGTTTTCTTCACCCGGCGGCCTTTTCAGTTTAAACCAAGACCAAGTTTTTGCTTTTTATCAATAATATTTCGTGCCATCCAATGACCCCATTGTCTCTCATTATAAGGAACAGAATCCAACGCTTTGACCATTTTCCTGTCGGCTTTGTTCTTACATTTTTTATCATCTTTACAAACTGAATAATCAACATCATGCTGCATCGCTATGGCATCGGTCTTACCCGTTGGTTTGTCATATATCTCGAGTATCTCTCCTGTTTTTGGATCCCATCTCACCTGATTTTCAAGGTCATTGTAGGGGCCTGTGTATCGATGCCCTGGAAGAGTCCAACCCCCTTTTGGTTTAGGGAGTTTTCCAATCATTTTATGAATGTCAAGCCCACCTCCATCCAAATCCTTTCTGTCGGTTTTATACTTTCTATTTGGTCTGATTTTAGTGGATAATTGATCAAGCATCTCTGATCCTGTTTTTTGAATGAAAGGAGTTGCTCTTTCCAAAGCATAATCGAGAGCCTTTTTCTGCAGTTTTGGGTTTCTCAAGGCTTCTGATCCATAATATCTTCCCATTTCAACTGCTTTTTTTCCAAGCCAAGGAATACCATGTTGAATTAACATATCAGTACCAGTGGATGCTATTGTATCCAAAATGCCCGCCCCTTCAGACGGGCCAATTAGTTTCCCGTTTGTTTCACGAATCTAGTTTTAGTTATTCCACATTCAGCACATGTGCAAAAGAACATAAGTCGACCGTTTTTTGCATATTTATAGCCCGAAGGCTCAACACACTCAGTTTCTTTTCTTTGTTTCACGCAATACGTTTTCATTTACAATAAGGTCATAAAATTTTTTCAAAATATCTTTCAATGAATCTCTCATTTTTCGTGGTATCATGAACATCAAAAACTTGCAAAAGGTCAAAATATGACGAACCTTTATTCATCTCATTCAAAAAGTATAAACAAAAGTATCCACAAGTCGTTGTATTCAAATCTTGTATCTGATCATTTTGATGAACCAAAGTGAGATTTTTTTTCTTTGCATGGTCCACAATTTCTTGAAATGGCAGTAACCCAAAGCTGTCGAAATAATCGATTTTTCCATTCTCAACAAATGTTGCAACCCAATGACTTCCACTCATGTATGACGGCTCAAGATTGTAAATGAAAAACGCCATTTTGTGGTTGTGTGGAACAGTTTGGTCTCTTGACAAGACGCCACCTTTGTCAATTGGTATTTTAAGATGGCGACACCATTTAATCAAATCGTAATTGCTCAATGGCACATTTTTGTGGAATTTCAAAGAATTGTTCCCAACAGTGGTATCCCATTGAATGGACTGTTTTTCCCTAGAAGCAACCCATCCCCCAACTTTTTTTTTTTTCCTCCACCTGAGTTTTCTTCCCATGTTCCATAAAATGGAGGTGGTGGTTGATATACTCCCATTCTAGGAGCCGATCCACCCACCATCTTTTTGAAAGCTTCAAGAGCGAGTGGAACACCGATCGACGCAAGAAGGGTACCGAGAAAACCACCAGTTTGTTTTTTTGTGGGTTTTATATGTACACCGGAACCGGTTTGAATGGCATTGATAATATCTCTTTTCTGTTTTTCACTCAAAAGATGTTTATTTGCAACGAGTTGATTTATTTTAGAATTTGGAATGAGAAAACCGCCAGTTTGTGAACCGCCGGATATCTTTTTGACCACTTGAGATGCCCCTTCGGAAGCAACACCGGCGAGAGCCGACAATCCCAGTGTTTTTGCCAATGTCGGTCCAAAAGTTCGACCGAGTGACAAGATTGAACTCAAAAGTGAACCACCGACCTGCTTTCTAATGTTCGTTTTGACCAGTTTTATTTCCATTCCTTTATTCATCGCGCGATTCTTTTCCAACCTTTTAACGATCGTTGAAGGAACAAGAAGAGTATCACTTCCGCTGAGGGCATCATTTTTCAACCTCAGTGTGATTGTTTCACGGTCGTGAAAAGCTTTACTCAGTTTCTTTTTCTGATTCTCAGAAAGTGTTACATTTATTTCATAAAGTTGAGACATCTTATTTTATTTCAACGAAATAAAATAAATTCATGAAATTTTCCAACCTTGTTTAAAATCCCAGTGCTTCTGCCACTGAAACTCCATAAGTTTCACTGATTGATATTAATGAATCAAAATCTGAACCACTCATCGGCATTAAAAAGTTAATTTCACGAAATTTTATTTCTATTCCTTTATTCATCGCGCGATTCTTTTCCAACCTTTCAAAGATCGTTGAAGGAACAAGAAGAGTATCACTTCCGCTGAGGGCATCATTTTTCAACCTCAGTGTGATTGGTCCACGTTTGAAAAAAGCTTGATTCATTTGTATTTTCTGAGACTCAGAAAGTGTTACATTTATTTTATGGATTTGAGGCATCTTTTTTTTATTTCAACGAAATAAAAAAAAATCACGAAATTTTCGAATCAGACAATCATAAGTTCATTTCCAACCTTGTTGACAATAATCTCATTTTTGTAAAATACAATGGCATGAGCTCTCACATCGGCAGTCGGTGCCACATTCAATCTGTAGTTCAAAATCAGTTGTTTTGGATCCCGAGTGACAGACTCTTTTTGATAAGTCAGATCGAAATAAACAAGACCGTAAATGGATGTGAAATTGTGGATGTTCAACTGCGTTCCTGTGTTCAGATTATTCTTTCTGAAAGCATAAGACATTAAATCGTTGAAGATTCTCGATTTCGAATCTGCATCATACTCCAATTCAGGATAAAAAGTACTGTTTCCATACTCCAAACGACACGATGCAAGAGAGCTATTGGTATCGGCCGCATTCAGCTTGAAAGTATCAAAAATGAAGGGGGTCCTTTCAGATTCCTCATTGTTCGGACCATTGGTTCTCTGAAGATAAATGAATACATGTTCAACATTGTCGATGGCCGGACTAATTTGAAACATGTTTTGGACAGCTCTTGTATTCGCACTCTGAATATACATGTCTTTCATATACATCCATTTGGTTGGTTTGAGAAAATCTTCCACGAATTCACTGTACACACTATCTTTAGGAACTATTTTTGGAAGCCAAAGATAAAATCGATTGACGACAACTCGTCCATCATCTGCACCGGCCGCTTTGTGAATCAATTCATCGTCATCATTCAAGTCCAGTTCGAAAGTGAGCTGCATTGGAGGGAGCATTTTGTCTTCCAATTCCTCAAAGAAACTATACCTATTCAATGGAATGATCTCATTCACGCTTCTCGGTCCGCCGCCGCCATTGTTCTGTTTCGCCTGAGTTAAAAGTCGTCTTTGTTCAAAACCTGAATTAGTATTCGCTGTTGAATTTTCAGTGTCAAGATACCAAAAACTATTTTTAGCGACCGATCTGCTAAAATCATCGCCGTATTCCAGCAAATTTTTGACATTTACAACTCTGTGAATGTTATCACTATCATAAACTATTTTACCGGCAGATTTGATGACCATATGTCTGATGAGAGAATGTGACCCATTGATCATTGAAATTCGATCGGCCGCTGCATAACCCGATCCATCGGCTTTCTTTTGAAGCTCTTTTGTCACCTCAAAATACCCGTTGAAATAATCGAAAAGAGTGGATCTGTCCGTTATTGTGAATTTATATCCTGTTTTCTTTTGATAATTATTGTTTCCGGGTTGTTCAATAATATTATCAAGAGAGAATCTAACCATTTCATATCTCTGCACTTTATCACTTGTTCTGAAAGTCATTTATTTCAATGAAACTTTTTTTTTGTTTTTTTTTATTTTATACCCCTCTCCAGAAATCATTCTATTCAACAATACGTTGTAATCTTCTTCTTCTTTTGGAATTTGTTTTCCGGAAACCAATTCGTCCAATATTACATCAACATCTTTCCCTTTTTGTTTCTTTGTCGCTTTGGGATTTTTTTTCTGAAGGTCTTTTATGAAAAGATGGCCAGATTTTTCAACAACTTTTTCAACAACTTTCTTACCAATTTTGTCGCCAGCACTTTCTATCCCCGATTTCAAAGCTTTTTTGGCGACTGGCTTCAAAACTTTATTCACAATCATTTTAACCGGTTTGAAAATATTGTCCACAATCAAACCGGATCCTTTGTGTTTGTAAACAAATCTACCAAGACTTGGGTGATAAATTCTTTCGTAATGATATGACAGCATTTTTTATAATTAACCGTTATTTTTTTTTTCTCTCAAAATCAGAGAAAATGATGTATCCGCGTCGTTCAAATCAATAATTCGTCGTTTTCCATCAGTGATGTATATCCGCAGGGCGTGTATCATATATTTATTAACTGGGTAATATTGAACTCTCAATGGCTCTTTGGTGAAAGCATAAGATGGTTGTAAATCATTTGTTCCAAAGGTGTAAATAATATCCGTTTCATGTTCATCAACAAGACTCTCCGAAATAAGATCACAATGTATATTCAAAATCTCTGTATCTTGACTGAGATTCGGTGTGTAGTCGCCATCACTTGAACTGGTTAAAATTCGTTTGTTGAAACCAATCAGATCGCCGAAATTCGATGTTGTCAGGTCCAGCCGGTAGTTTGTTGCGAGATTTACTGTTGTTTTGAAAGTCGTGTTGTTGAATTGCAATGTTATTGGATACGTAGTCGCGCTTGAAGTTGTTATTTTTGTCTGTTGCTTGATGAAATCATTGAAACTGACGTAATTCCATGTGCCCGGTGGGAAGATTATATCTTTCCAAGTTTTTCCACCATCGGAAGAGTATTTTATTTTTTGGTTGTTCAACTCTGATGTGATATTGAACCATGTGAAAGACATGGATATTATTCGACCTAAACCGAGTTCATATTGTCTGTTTGGATCAAGTATTATTGGTTGATTAAATCTGATTGTGAAATCGCTGGGCTTATTTTTTGTTTGTTTCTTGACGTTGTGAGAGGATAATACCAATGTCGTCTTCATTTATTCATTCAAATGAAAAAAGTTTTTGTAAATTTTGTTGTATTTATCCTTGCTGATAATGAAATTTCTCAACAAAATATCGAGAATAGCAACACCAGTGTTTCTGAGTTCTATGCTATTATTACCAGCATCAATCGATCCGACAATCAATCCCAATTTTTTAATGGCTTCTTCAGGATTGATGAAAACTGCGACCGATTTTCCACCTCCTTTTGTTGTTTTTCTTTTGATTCCAGAACCTTTGAAACTCTTTAACTTATTTTTGTTGAAATTGATATAATCGTTGATAACTTTTCGAGCGTCGTCGATAACCTTTCTTCTCAACTGTGCTTCAGATTGGCTTATCAAACCTTTGTTCAACTGCTTTGTAATTTGTGTTTTATAACCTGGAAGTTGCTGCCTTTTCATGACTGCATTTTCTATTTTCTTCGATAGGAAAGAATGCCTTGTTTTTTCTGTCATATCTTCTCTTTCAAGTTGTGCTTCAATATCATCATAATTGGCCAATCCAAGTTCATCTAAAGTCTCATTTATTCTATCTTCTTCAAAAATCTCATAATCTGGGACTTCATCTTCATGTTGTTGCATATACTCAGGATCAATGTATATTTTCTTTTCCCCCATTTCCAACTCTTTCAGAACATCATCATAAGATGGTGGTTTTGGGACAAGCTGTTTGGTATTTTCCGGTTCATGAAACAAATCTTCGAGATTGTAATCCGGAACTTCATCTTCTAAATTGATGCCATAATCTGGAACTTGTGCTTTTTTCCTCAATCGTCTTTTCAAAGGTTGAGGTTGCGTCAATTCCTTCAAACCCGATGTAATCGGTTTAAAAAGCTTCTCCGCTTCGACATCACTCATTGTATCGGTTATTTTCTTTTGTTTCAACGTTTCTCTGACAGTATTAACATCTCGGCCAATTTTTGATCTTTTTTCGGCCATTTCTTTCCACTTTAGCAAACTCATTTTATTAAATCGAAACATTATTTTTCTTCCAATTAAATATGAAACAACTCGCATTGCGTGTTGCTATGCGAGTTGTTTGAAAAAAAATTCTGTTGTGAATCAATAAATGGAAATACCAAACTATGATGTAAAAGGTGATGAAGACAGTAATTTCACCCAATTATATCCTTATATGCCGGATAGATGCTTCAGAATGTTAATCTGCGCTCCCAGTGGAAGTGGTAAAACCAATCTTTTACTTCACATGATAAAAAAACCACTGTTATTTTATGATAAGATTCATCTGTACGCAAAAAACTTGCAACAAAACAAGTATCAGCATTTGTTGAAAGAATTTGAGCCTCTTTCGAAAAAATATGGTTATAATATCATTGAAGGGAGCAACGGTGAGATAATTCCTCTTGATGAAATGGTCGATGGAAACCAAAAATTGATCATTTTCGATGATTACCTCAACACCGGACCCAAAAATGATCGAGAAATACGAAACTATTTCACAAACTCGAGGAATAAAAATTGCAGCTGTATATATCTTTCTCAGTCTTTTTACAATACAGATAAAACCATCAGATTGAACTGTTCTCATCACTGCATTTATGATTTTCCGAGCAAGAACGAACAAAGAATGATATGTCAAGAATTGAACGTTGACAAAGATGACTATCTCTTGGCAACAAATGAACCGTATACTTTTTTATATGTTGACAAGCCGAGAAAATTTAATGCAAAAAATTTTACTGAAATAATCTGAATATTTAATAAATGAGTTTTTATAATGGAGTATTGAATTTCAATCATTTCATGAATTCGAGAGGCCTCAGAGGTTTACCTGGTATTGGATTTAAATTAGATGCTAATAATGATTATGATATGCAGAATAAAAAATTAGTGAATGTAAAACAAGGAACCAATAATAATGATGTGGTTACAAAAAGTCAGTTAGACAGTGAAATAGCTAAGATTCCAAGTGCGGATACAACTCAGTTTGTAAAAAAGACAGGAGCAACTATGAACGGAGACCTAATTTTACAACCACAGCCGTACCCAATTCATGGAAACACGAATAAAGCCATCTCTTATAATGCAGCCCGGAATATATTCTTGAGTAAAAAAGAAGGTGGGTCCATGCTACAATCTTTAGACATGAACAACCATTTCATAACAAATATCAAAGACCCAATCAATTTAGATCATGGAGTGAATAAAAAGTATGTTGATAATCAGCTTTCCGGAAAAATAGATAAAGACACTACTATTGATATGAAAAATAATGCGATCACCAATGTCAAATTTCCAGTAAGCCAAAAAGACGTTGCTACTGTAGAATATATCACTCAGAGAATCACTAACTCGCAAAAAAATTATCTCAAACTTGATGGCACAACAAGTATGTCGGGAGACTTAAATTTAAATAACAATAAAATTGTTAACTTACAAACCGATTCAAAAAATTCGAAATCCGCAGTTAATGTTGAGTTAATGGAAAATGAAATAACAGATTTGAGAAATCTTGTCACTCAAAAAATTCATGAATCTCATATCACTAGCTCGGGGAAAAAAGATGTATTCAGATACTTGATGGAAAACGACGACGAATCTTCAAGTGAATCAAATATTCAGGTTTTGGGTATTGTTAATTTTTCCAATTCTCCACATCAAATTAATAAAAAAGCTTACCAACTTAAACTCCTGTTTCAAAAAAGCTCACCAAACCAGTACCAATCACGCCTCGGTTTAAACCTTTATAAACTTTCAGTCGGTTACTATACTTTGGTCGTTGAATGGTTTCCGCCGGAAATGAGTGAGTTGAGTGTGGCAGTGCAAGGCACTACGATTTCAATTTCTAATTATGCAACAAAAACATTCGAAAACTATACCAAAACAGTTATCAATTTTCACCGATGGGGTAGCTCACCTCCACAATTTATTTATCTCGATCTATACGGTACAGTTACTTTTCCGTCACTTTTAACAATTGGGCATCTAATTGTTTATGGTGTAAAAGAAACAATTTCAAACGTTGACCCAAGTGTCTATGACACCGCTTTTGTAATTGAGAATGGGAAATTGGTGATGGAAACAGATTTATCTTTAAACGGACACCATTTGAGTGGTTCCGTTCATTACATAAATGGGATTTTGAATACAAAAAATGGGAACACATTTTTATTGAATGGTTGTGATAAAATAATTATTCCAAATCATAGCCACATATTAACTATAACAGTGCTCTATTTCAAAGTCAAAAGACGATATACACCTATTTCTTTAAAAGTAAAACACAGTGACCATTTAACTCAATCAATCACTTACACTTCAACCCAATCAACTAAATCACAGACAATAAATATCAATGTAGTACTAGCGTTTGGTCATATGGGTGTGGAATTGGCTTCGGTTATAAAAAATGTGGAACTGTTACTGTTGATTGAATATAGAGTGCCATAAACATTTTTTCATTTATTATATAGCACAAGTCTACTTTTCTAAGAAATAACAAACTTCACCGATAAACTTTACCGACAAACTTCACCAATAAACTTTACCGATAAACTTTACTTCAAATACAAGTTCATCTAATATTACATAACAATCTGATGACTCATTTCCTCGGGAAAGTCCCTGTGGTTTTCAAGACAAAAAGAACTGTCTAACGCGTTAGAAAAACAATTAAAAAACTTAATGACTCATTTCCTCGGGAAAGTCCCTGTAGACTAATCAAATTGGTAGCTATGTGGTGAATAAAATATCACTCAGCTGCTTCGACGATAAGAGATATATTCATAAAAATGGCGTGACAAGTTATGCTTACGGTCATAATAGACTTTGAAATTTAACAAAAAAGTTTTCTGTTAAATTTGACTAGTGCGCTCGTATTCTCAGCTAAAAAGATTCGTCAAAGTTTCACAAAAGATTCGCCGCTGCGCTGGTAGCCCAATTCGTCGCAAAAATTCGTCGCTGCGCTGGTAGTCCTATTTGCCAAGGTTTTTCACTGCATTGGTAGCCCAATTCGCTAAAAGATTCACCAAAGATTGACCGCTGCGCTGGTAGCCCTCGAATTTAACAAAAGATTTGACTAGTGCGCTCGTATTCTCACTGAAAACTTTTCTGTTCGAATTTAGCAGAAAAGTTTACCAAAAAATTCTCCAAAAATTCTCCAAAGATTGACCGCTGCGCTGGTAGTCCCATTTGCTAAACTACTGCGAACTGTTCACTTTATTATATTATTTTACAAAGGCAAACTCTAATATATTGAAAAAGGTGAAGACGTTTAGTTCTTTTCCATGTATGTGCATGTGGCACAAGAGGCCACCACATAAAGGTTTTGACATTAAGTATTCTCTTCTACCAAAGAAGAAAGTATGATTTGTTAATACTCTAGTAAGTGTCACTAAGGCATGTCAAGTGATGTTTCTTTGCCTGTAGTATACACAGGTGATAATATAGTGTACTAGAGATACGTGATTGGCATAACCTCGCGAAGCTCGGGCAAGGGTGCACCACAGAATTGAGCGATGGGGGTGGGGAGGGGATACAATTTCGGTTTAACTGGAGGTGTGGATGGGTGGCCACAATGGTCCCGAATTGGGAGTTCAGATAGACATTCTGGTTCCCAGTCGCTTCCATGTAACTTGCATCCAATCCCCTGTCATCTTAAAATCTAATGCATAGGACCTGGGTACGAGTTTGAGGGTTTAATTGGAGCTAACTGCTGTATGCGACTGGATACGAAAATACATTCAGCCCCCCCCCCCCACCCCCTCCCACCCTTTCTTCATTCTGACATTGCTCTCTAGAGAGGATGCATAGTGTTGTTGTGGACCTGTTGTCCAAGACTGGGGTCTTTCTGTTTATTTTGGTTGGGTGAGAGTAGGCTTATCAGAAATGCAGTTCAAATTCCAACTTGGAATTGCTCGCACGTTATCTCCAACATTAACCCGGCCATTTCCTTTAGACGCTGTTGTACAGTGTTTGCTCTCTTTACTGGGTATTGACAAGTGTCGATAGTTAAAGCAATTTTTTATTTCCGTTGAATGGTTGAGATAGCAGGAGTCTATTACTGCTAAAAAGTGATGCAATGCAGAAAATACAATGTTGGTACAGCCGGATTAAAAAAATTATTCGTTTTTACCCCAAAATTGAAATGAGACTAATGCAGAATAATGGTAAGCAAAGCACAGAGTTTCATATTGAGGTGGTAACATGTTTGTTCATTCCCCCAACATACTATAAAATTGGATTAGATAGTTGTCACAATAAAATAATACATGTACACTAACCTTGAAGCCCCAGTGTCCCACATCTCCCTACAATAGCAATGCTTAAATCAGGTCATAAGAATTAAGGAATTGATCACCAAACATGAATAGTGTTAATGTCAGTAGAAAGAAGGTCTCTGCACAAGTACTACAAGAACTGTATGAAGACCAGTAAGGAGAATTTGCAGGTTTACATTTGGGCTTAAAGGCTCGATTGGTATGGAAAGCAAGAGTAGTTAATTAAGGGAAAGGGTGAATGTAGATTATAGTATGTGAAACCTTCAGAAGTAAGTAAACGTTCACATAGACAACTCACGTTGAAGGTGATCAGGTTCTCAATTCCCATGATCTTGGTTCTTGCTTGGGCATTGCGAGGAGAACTGTGATGCTGGTTACTATATGCAGAATGAAATTAATATCAATAATTAATGTTAAGCAGTAATTTTTGTTTCACACCATACACATACATAAATACATAAATACATAAATACATACATACATGTACCTATCCCCGCTACACATTAAGTGGTAATTGCTAGGAGCAGAGCAATACTTGTGAGTGCATTTCTATCCAAATTGTGAACAGAAAGTGTCCTTTCTAATCCATCTATTAACAGGATCAATATCCGAAAAGGGAAGCATAAACTCTTATAAATTAATACTGATCCAATATGATTCTTTCAAATATTTTTTTCGGGAACGTCCTAAACTTAAAATTTAAATTCTTTTTATTGCTGATACACAAATATGCACTGTTTGGGGAACTGAAACCTATTTTGCGAAATAATCTGTGGTTTTGATCATACTTGGAAAAATTATTATATGATGATAATTACTGGTACATCAAGAGTAAAGATAATGGTAGAGAGAGGAAATAATTTTGAGCCAATCTGTTCAGTCACCATCCGTTGGAAAGGTATTTTAGCAAAAGTATTTTGCTAAAATGATCGATGCCTACTCAAAGGCATCTCAGGAATGCAGTTTTTGATGCAAATTTGACCTCGCGAGTCCCAAGCGGTTTGTTTGGCACACGTGCGTGCTGCCACGCATCACAGCCCAAGAATACGGTGATAAAAATAAATTAAAATGGTGAAATTAAATTTTACTATTTCCTACAATTTGCACGTGTTTCTCGTGTGCCAAACAGGCCGCTTGGGACTCTCGAGTTCAAATTTGCATCGAAAACTGCATTCCTGAGATGCCTTTGAGTAGGCAACTTATGCAGATCATAGGCAGAACAAATTTTCCATCAGATTCGAAAGTTTGTGCTGGATTTTAAGGGTCAGTTGGCGGACTCGAATGAGTCAAAATCAAGCCACATCAAACTGCAAAGACTGTTCTTTCGGAAACCGGGATTTTTTTTTGTCAAAGGCACAAGGTTAAGTTCATTAATTTTGGCGAAATCCCAAGCCATTCGGGAAATTTGAGGTTCTTGAAGATGCATGCCTTGTGAGAATATATACATTTATAGAGTACGTAAAACTTCAAGTTCCTAAAACGGCCTCTCGGAGCTTTAAGTCGACAAATCAACCACATAATAACATGTTTGACTTTCTTCCGTTCAAAAAGCCTTAATTATCGTATTCACAAAATCCTTTGTACACAACGGAAGCGGCCATTAATATTCAGCTAGCATAGGTCCGCAACACAAACAGAGGATGGTAAGCCTGTGGTTTTCTATGTTCTAAGATTTCTCGCCTGTGGTATTCCAGTCTACTGTTTGTGTCCTGCTGAGGGCTTTAGTCTTCGCTAGGCTATTTAATACCGGTAAACGATGTTCTCTACCCGTGCTTTCTTGTCGTCGACTCTTTGGCCTTCGTCGTTCGCGCTGAATTTCAAGTCGGCGTTCACGCTGAGTTTCAGTGGTAAATCTCCCCCGGAATGGATTTCCAGCCACTTGCTAAATCAGGCGTTGCTGTCTTTGCTCGTGTCCCTCATTTGCATCAGAAATTGGTCCAGTAACTTGTTCATAGACGATGAACAGGTCATATTAAGCACGCAAATGTTCGCAGCGAAGAAACATGAGAGTGCGCAACTGTCAGCGGTCGCGATTTGGTTTTGTTGCTACGCAACTGTGCGGACACCTTCGAAAAATATATAGGCAGATCGAGATTTGACTGCCCTAAGAGATCCTCGCGTGATCCCCACGCGAAAAATTTATAAACCTCGCTACGCTCGGAGGGCCTTCGGCCCCCTTTTGCTTCGCGAGGAATTAGGTCTTATTGTCTTAAGAATATTTTTCAACAGCATAACTCAAGCCTCACACTATTATTTAACTTCCAGGATCCACCCAATGTTTGAAATCGTTGGAAATGGGAGAAATTCAGCTCCAAATCAGCCCACAATCTGGACATGAGATAGGCATACTAGACTGTACTTGTGTACCTTCAAACACGATTCGAGTTTATCTTGCGATAGCATAATCTGCATTATGAATAAAGAAATAGTGTTTTTGTGAAAGTGAAAGGCTTTCGAAAACATATGAAAAGTTCTGAAGCACGACTTATAACTGGTAAAAGAAGGATGTTGATCTACGAATCTATAGATTTTCGATTAGTCAAGAAGTAATTTTTTTCGATTATTTTTTTCTATTCCTTCTCTATCTAACAGCATCACCTGTACCCAAGTGCCAAAACCTTACTCTTGGCGGCAGTGTGCGTGTTTCGCCTTCCCATTGTCTCACATCCAATCAAGATTATGGGTCAACTTGTTCTTTCTCCTGCGCCCATGGTTATCAAGTCAGCGGCCCCTCGTCTACTCGGTGCGGAATTGTGGGAGCCTGGAGCGAGGATGAGAACACAGTCGACTGTAGTGGTTTGTATTTAGTTTATTTATTACCCTCAACAGCAGTCCCACTTTCTTCGAAAAATAGAAATTCAAGATGCAAAGTATTATGGAATGGGCTTTTTCCGCCCTCGCCTTGCAGCACACACACACACACACACACTCACTAGGAGGTTTTGTCTGACCACAACGCTAAGGGGGCCTTTTACACAAAAAAAATGCTAGATGACCATGAACAGAAACTAACATGCCTTTGTATCTATATGTCGATATCAGAGTGTACAGGAGCGCTCGGCATGGAGAATGGTGGGATTTCTGACGGGCAAATTAGTGCCTCTTCACAGTGGGATGCCAAAAACGCCTCCATCCTAGGCAGAGTGGGAGAGAAAGGAGCGTGGTCAGCTGATAGAAATGATGTCAATCAATGGCTTCAGGTTGATTTGGGTAATCAGCAAACTGCTGTAACACGTGTAGCAACTCAAGGAAAAACTGGCTACAGCCACTGGGTGACCAAGTACAAACTGCAGTACAGTTATGATGGCTTTAGCTTTCAGTACTACAGAGAGCAAGGAAAAAGTCAAGACACGGTATAGTTTCTTCACCGAAATGCGGACAGTCTAAATTTGTTGAATATGATTGAAATTTTACACCAGTTTCACTATACGAATCAGCCTGTATTTATTAATGTCTTCGTGTCTGTTTAATTTAGGAGTTTGTTGGAAACACAGACCCGGATACTGTTGTTTCTCATGACATAAAACCACCCTTCAAGGCACGTTACATCCGTTTTCGACCAACAGCTTGGCATGGTCACATATCAATGAGGGTGGAGCTCTATGGCTGTAAAGGTAATGAATTAAAGGAGAACTGAAGTCAAAAATCAAGTATTTTTTTTTCTTAAAGCTTAGACCATAAATATTAATGTTTGAAACTTTTTTCTGTCTACTGGCTTACTTTCGGTCTCAAAAAAATAATTTTACTGCGAGTTTGGGCCAACAGCATTGCGGCGCAGAATGGGTGTGTCAGCGGTCATTTTGGTAGCCTATGACGTAAGTGGTGGGGAACGAATGCAAGATTTTACAAAGAGAAGTACCGATTTGACCCATGTAGAACTTGTACTTTGAGAGTATATTAGTACAAATGCGACGGAAACGCCGGAGAAATACCCGTTTGGAATGTTCTTCTCTTCTGCTATCTCTACTGGAATACTCCCACTTGTCCTTGAAAGCGTAAGTTACATTTTCACCTCGGATCGATGGCGCGTCTTCAATAACAACACCCGCGCAAATTTTCCGAAAATATCAACTCTGTTTATTTGGAGTTTGCTTCTCTTTCCGAAAAAAATATACTAGGTTAAAGTAAGTTATGTCTAATTAACTGATTTGCCTGAATTTACCGATAGCCTTGCCTTTTGAACGGCACTGGAGTCCACTAGAAACTTGATGACTGTGGTCAGTTCGTGTAAGTCTTAATATATAGATTTAGCCAAGCCTAAAAGCGGAGCCGCGAAGGAATAAACTGGTGTTCGTTTCTCAAAAATAGTCCTGAAACTTTTCGGTCTGAAATATATTTCGGGGCTTTTTTTGGCTCGTTCGCTTTCGAAAAGTGTTTCTCAAAAAGCCTAAAAGTCTTCCGAGGCTGAGCACAGCTTGATTATTTTTTTTTCGGGCATCAAACTGAACACATTTTGCTCACGAACCGTGTTGCTTGGTGTTTGTAATGTTTCCATATCCTGTCATTAACTGTCAAGGCTTGTCAAGTCTCCTTGGATTATTGGCTGTTCGCTTGAATGAACTTGAAACGGCGCTCATTTACAAAAATAAAAATTATTCGACTGTTTAAATGGGTTGTCTTCATCGCGTTCGGATGTTAACAAATAACATGAACTGCCACTAAATAAAAATATTACTCTGGTCAAAAATTTATACTGATATTTCACCGGCATTTTACTGGGACTACCCGAAAGAAAGGATCTGGGGAGCTTCGAAGCACTTGTAATAAACTTATCGAAGAAATGTTGCGTACGTTTTAGCAGCCGCGAAAAAATTCAAGCACTTTGAGGAACACACATTACTTACCGGATAAAATAGCTTTAAACTCAAAACTGCTTCGCTTATAGTTACTTAAGTAACCCTTATATTTCGTTCTCTAACTTGAGACCATCGAGATTGAAAACAAACAAACAAACACCGTGCAAACATTCTTAACTCTGTGGCATAAGTTTTGCGGCTGCAAATTGTCTGAAATTAGAGCGCTTTTAAAAATGCACAGAACTGTTTTTGGAAGCTTTTCGGATGTAATAGGTTTAAACCGACAACTGCTTCGCTTATAGTTTTTCAAATAACTGTTATATTTCGTTCTCTAACTAGAGACCATGAAGATTCAAAACAAAGAAACACCAAACACACTTTAATTAAACTATGCCGGCATAAGTTTTGCGGATGCGAAGTAAGCCTATATAAAGTTAGGCGCTTTGAGGAACGCACAAAACTGTTTTCGCAAGCTTTTTGAATAAAATAGCTTTAAACCGACGACTGCTTCGCTTAAAAGATTATTACTATTGAAAACTTCTAGGACAAGAAAATCGACAGTTGCACAAACAGATGGACCGGACAGTCAAAATTGAAAGCAAAGCTTGTGCAGTTGTCTTGCGACTGTGCTTAGACCTATTGTTATGAATAAACAAACACAAAATAATGGACTGAGAAATCATTTTTGAAAAATGTTTATTCGAAAACCCGTAAGTTTATACTTAAATGCAATTCGCGTTACACTTCCAAAATCGTAGGTCAGTCCACACTAGTGAAATCGGCTGAGCATGGAAAGATATTCAAGAATCTGTCACAAATCTGAGCGCGTTTTCTAATAATTTTTTAAATTCAAAAGTAAATGACACATTTCTAATGGCATAAATCAAATTTCTATTTCAAAACGTAATTTCTTTCACCGTAATACTCGAAATCATGTACCTTAGACCCTTTAAAAACTTCACTTACTCGGTTGTGTTTAAGAACAGGGCAAACTCTCCGCCGTGAAGAAAACAAAGCCATGAAGACCTTTGAAGGCACCTTTCGTAACTTGAACTTTTCGCCTTCTACCAGAATTCTTTTGAACTTTTTCTTTCCATTTATAGATATTAGATGTCTTTTTTGTCAAGTATAAAACTTCAGTACTCTCGAACAATCGTTAAATGCTTAAGAAGCTGAAGCTTTTAAAGAAACCTCTTTTTCAAAAGCGACGATGGTCATGCGATTTCCCGCCAAGATAAACGCGGGTTGCCCAGGAAAAGATGGCATTCTCTGCCCCCGTCGGGTTGCCTTGGCGCTCCCCTCCCCCTCCCAGAGACTGTGCGGACGGACGGACGGTCACGTGACTATTACGTCACAACCAAAATTTCTCGGCTTGATAGGTTACCAATTTTCCTTAGCAATGGAGCTCCGCTGGCGGGCTTTGCCCGCAGGCTCCGCTACAAACAATCACAGATACTGGAACGCATCAGTATATCTTTGTGTTACAAATCTCTGCAGCCTACTCTACTACATAAACATGCATAATCTTGTACTCATTTATCGTAAACCTTGCCATTTTTTTTTGTACTTCAATACTGGATTTCGGTTCGAACATTAACATTTAGCGCTCCGCTCATCGGGCATCAAATACCTGCCGTAATCCATAAAGTCCGCGCACCTTCAAATAATATTATATCCCTTTGTGTTGACATGTCATGTTTTCATTACACTGTGAATTACCTTCGCAAATTTTCAACTGAAAGCATAATTTTTCGTTCTTGCATCAGGTATTTGATCTGATAGGCTATATAACAGATTCATGAAAATAAAGCTACAACATGTACCTTGCTTTCGGCACACTCACAGACTATAATAATTATTTATCGGTTTTTATTCTGTTTTGTCACACCACTTTTCTCCGTAACTGAGTTCGTTTCAAAATATCTTCACAGTCAACGCTGGAGTTATTGACCAGTTTATTCTACCCGGCACGAAGTTCTAAATGCTATATTGTAGAAAAGCTGGAAGCCAGGGGAAAATATCGCAATAACAGGGAAAAATTACGGAACGTGAAATGCAATACGCGATAAGCGGCTGTTGTATGACCTTGGTGTCAAAACAATGCCGGATCTGTTGGGATAGATTATTTATTTGCCGCACAAGAACGGTTCAGAAGAATTCTTAACTTAGCATACTCAGTGGTAGTTATACTGCTGCATGAAGGAGAAGAAATTCGCGTGCAAACGTGAACATGTGCCCCGGCTTTACTCACAACCGATAGCCGGGCGTATGGCTTGGAGCACGGGATCGATCGATTTTAAATCCAACTCACTCACTAACAAGTAATAGAAATACCACACGAATGGAAACAAACCTGATTGATCCACACTTTTAATTGAGCTCCTCAACTTCTTGATAAATTAATTCTCAGCCCTCAACATAGCTTGAATTATCCTCGCCTACATGGTCTTCGCAATTGAGCGCAAATCGTTGCTAATTCAGCGTTCCCGATTCTCTCAAGATCTGGGTCACAGACTTCTTCTTCCGAGCCAATTAGCTATTCACAAAGGAAATATTCTATTTCAAACTGGAAAGGGTGTACACAGTTCATGATGGAAAGTAATATTTGTGAAATAGCAAAGCCTTGGATTTGAAGCAGCTAGTAGAACTCTTTGGACAAACGGAATATCTTTCCCCATCACTTACGTCACAACATACCGCTGACATTTGTAGCGAGCCCACAATGACAAAGCTCAAAAAGCGGGAAAATCCCAATTTCAAACCCAATTTTTTCGAAAATAACAAGTCGCAAGTGAAAATAATTGCCAAAACTTGATTTTATATGTCTAAAGCTTCCAAATAAAATAATGAAAACAAACATGATTTTTGGACTTCAGTTCTCCTTTAAGGTTTCCCGTAACGAACACTACTCCAATATGATCTAAATATAAATTAGCCTGCGTAACAAGCGTTTCCGTAGGGCTTCCGAAGGTTTGAAGCATTTTTCGCTTTTCGAAAGCGCGAAAATTGGGGCGAGCGCAAAAAAAGTGCGACAAGGGGAAGGGGAAGGGAGGAAAGGAAACGCTTGCCCGCAAACCCCACGATTTAAAAAAACCCTTTCGTGTGCGAACGAATTTTCCTGATTGGCGCGGCATGGTAGTGTTGATTGCCAAGTGATAAATCCTTCCATCAAATCAGGTCGTTCATTTGAGCGTGACCCGCATGAACACAACGAACTGGTTACTTTCCTTGTCTCGATCGGGGAATTCTTGTAGTGACTTTCTCACACTATCACTGCTTTTACCTGAAGTTCCTCTCCAGCTGGTAAATCGTCCATGTACAGTTTGACTCAAGAAGATTATTTTTGTCCTGATACGACGGCAGATCTCAAAGCCTTGTGGGAAGCTTTTACCCCCGGCGTTTACCGACACGGAGGAATCTACACGAACATTCGTACGACAAGGACTGTTGCCTGATGGAGTTTGGAGCAGCCGTTTTCAAGCTATCGCATTCTGAATAACTTCGAAGATACCCCTAAATTCCGAATTTTTCGAGCGCAAGAATTGCACAGGCACACGGTCTAAAAGTAGCTCTAAGTTTTGGACAACTTTCACTACAACTGCCCTGCAAAGATCAGCGAAAATTTTTTCATAAGAATCCTTTCTTTGCGACGCTTTGAAAAGGTTTTTCGAAGAAACTAAACCCGATTTTCCAGGTTGAGATAAAGTTCCAAATTTAACTGTGAAATTACGACAAATCCTGAAGCCATCACTTGAAGTTTGTTGTGATTTTGATGGAGGTAGATTTATATCATGTTATTCGTAAAATACTTTATTCACAAGCTGTCACGCTATGAATTTATCCAACTGCGAAAGAGTCAAAGGGGCGGTTTTCAAAATCATGGGGTTTGCAGGCAAGCGTTTCCTTTTCTCGCCTCCCCTCCCCCTCCCTGCTCTTTCCATCAGTGTTGCGCTCGCCCCAATTTTCGCGCCGCCAAAAAGCGAAAATGCTCGAACGGGCGGAAAAACCTACAGAAACGTTTGCTACGCCGGCTAAATATAAATCATGTAACATTACTCTACATTTTCCATACTTCGAATGATAATTTTGCCATTTTTTTCCAGCGTTTTTTTAATATTCTAAGATCATTTTCATGTCTTTCTCTTGTCTTTGATTATTTTAAATGAGTTTATGTAGGTGATACAAGAGTGTCATCGAAATCCTTTACACTAAATCAAGGCTCAAATCTTTTTCCATTCAAGACAGTATAATTTTAGCAGCGGGCTGTTTCATTTCTGTGACTTGCATACTCCTAAAGTTATTTCGGGGTGAACCTTTACTTTCAATTTCAGTGTATGTTTATTTGAATATGTGGTATTGCAGCTAAATAAAACAATAGAAAATACCTTCCTTTTTCAGGTAACGGAATGTATGGCCACTGGTTCTTAGATGGTTCTGATCCTGATGTACGGTCAGTACAGCTCTTATTTACCTTAAAATGGTATCTTAAGTTTTGAAATTACAAGAAAAAATCTGCCAAATCTCACGACAGAATGTTACCAGTGAGTAACAGTCATTTCCATCTTCATTCCCGAACCTGCAAGGCATGACCCATTACACTCTGCTTGATGTAATCACATTGGTATTTCTTCTTTTGGTAGATATTTTGGTTCTGTAAACTTCACTGATGGTTGGTGCCCTGGCAGCAAGGCCGTACATTTCACTCACCTCGACTCCTATGCTGCTGTGCCAAGCTTAAATATCACTAGCTGTGACTTCACAATTGCATTTTGGGTAAAATCCACTGGTTTTGAGGGGCCTATAATAGCACTCAGGTCAATTAGTGGAAAACTACTTTACCTGGCAATTAAAAGTTCCATTGTCTTTTTGTCAATTTACAACACGTTGAAAGAAGCACACTTCAGCAAAAATGATTGGAATCATATAGCTGTGACATGTCAGCATTTTAAGATGAAAGTGTTCGTTAATGGTACAGAAAAAGTGTTAAAAGAACAATGGAACGAATACTTCCTTCTATCAGATCGCTTCCAGCACTACTATATTATTGGAAACAATATGGATTTATTTAAAATACCATTAATAACCCAGCCTTTCGTTGGATCAGTAATGGATCTTTATGTGGTGGGAGTGGCTTTGTCTGTGGATCAGATTTCCGACTTGTTCAGAGGTAACATGAGTAATGTCAAGGCTTTCAAAGACCTGTTTCAGAATTTTACTTTATACCTCGCCCTTCAAAGGTTTTGAGAATCGGAGGGATTTAGAACCTCATTTAAACCAATAGCAGTGCCGTCTCTGAGCGCGTTTTTCCAAGAACTGCTCGCCGGGTACTCCAAGGGATTAGGCAGAATAAGAGCTCTATCCAAAATCCTAATTTTTGGCTGACTTAAACCAATTCAGCTTGGGGGAGGGGGTGAGGGTCTCCGCTGACTTTGAACGTTTATAATTTTTTTAATATGCAAGCAATAGATACCAAACTTCGTGGCTTGTCTTGAAATTTATCTGGGAAACGTTTGGTATGCTAGGTCATCGATCATGGCAGCCATATTTTCGTAGAAACTTCTATAAGATGTGACCACAATCAAGATCCTGCTGTTTTTAAAGTTACTAAAATAAACTATAATGAAAAAACAGCAAACAAAAGACGACGAGCGAGTTGGTTTTCCCGATATTTCGGACAGTCAAGCCGTCCTTCTTCGGGGGTTTAATGAAAATACGGATAGTCGTTACAATATGTAGTAAAACGGTTGCAGTAGATATATGATACGATTGTTTGGAATTTAAAATTCAAACAAGCCAATGAGGACGACATAAAATTACCATGAAGTGTAAAAATAAAATCCAATGCCGAAAATGCAAAACAGTCCAAATGCTCCAGCAGAATACATCCGACAAACAAAACGCGCAATACGTGACAGATTTGGAGAGCATCGTAGAGCCATACAAAACAAGACCACCGATGCAGTACCGCAGCACTTTAGTCAAAAAGGACACAAACTCACGGACATCGAACTTATTCCACTCCAACTCATTAATTCTAAAAGAGAATCCATACCTAGAGCTCGCGAATCATTTTATATAGATAAGGCCAAAACTATGCAACCACATGGTATAAACAGAGACGATGACTATTAATCCTCTCTTTTTAATTTCTTTATTATCATTTTTATTTATTTATTTATTTATTTATTTACTCTTCTCTTTGTTTATTCATGGTAACTTTATGTCGTCCTCATTGGCTTGTTCAAATTTTAAATTCCAAACAATTGTATCATATATCTACTGTAACCGTTTTACTACATATTGTTACGACTATTCGTATTTTCATTAAATCCCCCGAGGAAGGACGGCTTGACTGTCCGAAATATCGGGAAACCAGCTCGCTCGTCGTTTTTTCTTTGCTGGTTTTTCATTATAGTATATTTTCGTAGCTAGCTTTCGCAAACATTTAAATTTTATTGTTTTAAATGAAAAAGTTTTAAAAGGTGGTTTTTCTAACCTTTACATTTTTAGATCATTTGAGTGTTCTTTTACTGCTTTTTATTGCAATTTTAATGAGTTTTGATGGTTTTGGACAAACCAAGAAATCCAGGATGGCGGATCCAGGATGGCCGCTTCTTTTGAAAATCACGTCAAATGACGTCATCAGATCATGTTGTGGACCTCAAAGGAACCTTTTTCCTTCCGCGTTTTGTTGTTAAGCAAGAGAGCTACTCCTCCATATAGGCCCTATGCCCATCCTAATCCCTCTTAAGTTATTTTTAGTAACAAATGCTGGGAAATTCAAATTTCAAATACCTTATTAAGTTTTAAAGCAATCACCCTGAATTTTCGTAACAATATAGAACTCAGAATTATATGAAGATCATCGCAGTGAAAGTGTTTCAACTTAAGCAGTTGAAAAGAAGAAACCTGAAAAAAATTCAGGTTCGAATGGGAATCGATCCCATGACCTCTGCGATACTGGTGCAGCGTTCTAACCAACTGAGCTATCAAGCCAACTGGGAGCTGGTCAATTGTGAGTTCTTATTTATCCGGTAGATGGATGGAATCGTTTCATTTCTCCATCTACGGGATAAATACGAACTCACAATTGACCAGCTCCCAGTTGGCTTGATAGCTCAGTTGGTTGGAGCACTGCACCGGTATCGCAGAGGTCATGGGTTCGATTCCCATTCGAGCATGAATTTTTTCAGGTTTCTTCTTTTCAACTGCTTAAGTTGAAACACTTTAACTGCGATGATCTTCATATAATTCTACTTTTATCTGCAGTTCAAATATATGATTATTTCATATATTTATTTTCATTTATATAGAACTCGTCGTTCTGTAAAATTTCATGATTTTAATTTTTCTAATTTGGACATTTTTGCCGGTAAAATGACGTCACAAAGTTGGCGCTAAATTTTACTTTTAGTATTATGGAATAGCTTATAATGATTTCTGAATGATCTTGTTACACAGATCTCAAAACTGAAAAAATTAATGGAATATGTGTATCCACTCAAAAGATACAAAGTTTTGAAATTTGAATTTTGTCACTAAAAATAACTTTAGAGGGATTAGGATATGGGAATAGGGCCTACATGGGAGATAAACCCTCTTACCCCTTTATCCTCTCTTGAGTTAAGGCTTTAATACTATCGGAATTTAGCAGGGGGGGTACTTTGTGCCCTCCCATTTCCCTAAAGTGAAAATTTTTAACTTCATTGTGTTAAATTTCACATTCCTGGTTCATTTTTTGTTTCTTTATTGGTTTTAATTAGTCTTCGACCAATTATGGTCATTTTAAAAAAAGCGGAAGCCAGATGGCCGCCATTTTGGAAGTCATGACCTAATTTCCACATCATGTGACACAATCAGGTCATGTTGCGGACCTCAAACAAAATATTTTTCTATCCTCGAAGTCTCGTTGTTATATGTTGTCGTAGCTTTAATACTCTCGGATTCAGGGAGGTGGGATGCCCCCGCCTCCCCCAAGCTGAGGAACAGTGGCTTCTGTCCAGGTTTGTAAAATTTGCCTTGCCGTTGCTAGTATTTTGTGAAAATTACCGTTAAATTAAAACCAAATGCGTAACTAACAATTTGACAAAATATATATAATTAATATAGTCTATAATAGTTAAAATTGAAAAATCTAATTATATTACGTAAAAGATTTACATAAAACACTTACAGAGTCAAACAAGTCACAATTTTGTAGCAAATCACGACACGGCTGCACACAGGCACGTGACAATTTACACGTGGGTTGTCGTATTCTGTCTCGTAAGCAACTCAGTGGAAAGCAATTTTAAACTAGTTCACGCTAAGAGAAAATGGGAAAACTTTACAAAAGTATAATGGAAGATCTAAACAAAACTATCGACAGCAATAAGACACTGATAAGAAACAAATGGTTTATTTTGTGTCGATGAAAATCTTTTTCGGACAAAGAAATTCAATTACATGATAGATTTGAAGAGATGAAAAGTGTATGACTTTAAGCAAGGTAAATCGTGACCTGAAGGAAGATGTAAGGCCTTTCGTTGCAATTTCCCTTTTCTCCCTCCTGCTTTGCTAGGAGGCCATAAGCCAAGCAACCCATTTTAGATGTTGTGCGTTTCATATGAAGGTAAACAATTTCTAACGTGTATATATCTTTTCATTTTAATTTCAAAAGGCAAACCGACACCTCCTGTTATTAACAACAAAGAAACTGAGATAAATGGTTGCAATGTTAACCTCACATGGAGTCCACCAAGACAAGATGCATGCCCTATCCTGAAGTTCACAGTATATTACAGAGAGAAAAATTCACAAGACAGTGAAACCGACTGGATACAAATTCCCATTTCCCAAGTTACAAACACCTTCCTTTATATTCCGCTCCTTTGTGACACGAAATATGAATTTGCAGTGTCCGCCCATAATGCCAAAATGGAAAGTGACTTGTCGACCTCCTGGCAAGTAAAAACCAACACAGGTGTGATATTAGCTTTAACTTTTATCTCATGAAACAAGGCATATCGAGATATTTGGTTGACTGGGAAAATGTACGGCAACAGTACAATGCCTGTACTTGGTCATTGCCCCCTTATGCTAAATAAAGGCCTAATTTCGACCTTTTATTCTTATATCAACCTCCTTATTACCTGTACAAGGTAACCTATTTAGTTGTAGTTGTCCTGGTTTTTTTGGTATACCGAGTCTTACAAGCTAAACTAAAGGTGTTCAGTTTCGTTGCATGTGTATATATCGTAAGTTGCAAAACGTTTGAAAAATATTCATATTACAAGGTTGAGAGCCAGAATTAACCAGAATTAACTGTAGTTAACGCTCCTGATGTGACTGCTACTAGTGTTGAGTCGAATAATTTTTAAGTAACCTGATTTTACGTAACCTAATTTGGTCAGGGAAAGTCTTCGTCATCGTCGCAAGTCATCTTCCATTAAAAAAAAAACAAACGTATAACATTTAGAAAATTGGTAGAACTTGGCCTATTTGTTCCTTCTTTCACTCACAACTATGATTTACTGAAATACTATAGAATTAATCTTAAGAACATTGCTAAAAACGTTTCAGGCTCAAATCGCCAAAAAAAAAGAACATTCAGTTCCGGTTCAGGCTCAGCTAAAATTTGACCTTCTTATAAAAACAATGAGTGCACTGGAAAAACCAGATGAATATAGAACCCCAACCTTTCTTGGTCACACCATATGTAGACATAGACATAAACATATTTATTTCAAGTTTCTAGTAGATTAGCACGCCACGATCACATTGGTGAATTTTAAGTCTTGTTGGTTAATGATTCGATTTTTTTACAACATAAAGCGTAAACTGAAAAAAAATATATACATTTTAAGTTGCAGTTAAAACTGAGGAAACATTGTCCATCAAAAACGGTACAGACATCGTTAACAACGATTCTTCAAAGATAGCTGGCATAGTTGCTGGAATTGTGGTTGCTGCAGTAATTTTGGTTATTATTCGCTACAGGAGGAGTAAAAGGATCGTACGCGGAAATCCCGTCTCAAAGAGGTACGAAAATTCATGTTATTGAACTTTTGAAGTGTTAGGTACCGGAACATCTCTTTTACATATTTACGTTTTTTTTTTTCTGTTGGCCGCAATTTGTAAGGGGCTATTTACATGAAGGGAGAGTGAACCATCTAGAAGAGTTACCCTTCTCTAATGTATTTCCCAGCGGTTTCGTTTGCATGATACGCGGGGTCTCCCTAGAGAGAGGGCTAGCCTCTCTGTTTAGTAGGATAACCCTCCTAGCAGGACAAAGTTTTTGTTTGTTTAAGGCAGGCAAAAGCCCAAGGTAGTGCGGGTCACATACCCGTTAAACTCTGAAATGGCTTCGTGCAGTAAGACCAGGGAAAAAATTTTAGCGTTGTCCGTTTGCAAAATCAAATAAGCAGAAAGAAGAAAACAAAAGTCGAAGATTCTTCAGATTGCATACCTGTTAAAGGGTGAAAGCACTAACGCCGGTAAGGAAGTCGATAGTCTTATGAAGTGTTGTCGAGGGACAGCTATAAGGAGAAACAACAAGTAAGTCAAAAAAGCAAAAGAAAAGTGGCGGTGCAGTCACAATCAGCACCAAAGAACCCAAACAAATGAACATGGACATCTTAAAAATAAAAAATCTTGGTGCGAATTTAACGATGGCGACGTGGATGCGATAGAGTCAGGTTTACCTCAGCTTTAACTGAAATGATAACCCTGTGGATAACCCTTTGCACGTAAAGGGGTGTATCTTCTGACCCCTCTAAAAGGATCACGTCTCTCCATGTAAACGGGCCCTAAGAATCATCTAGGAAGGTAGAGTAAAGTACTAGAAATCATAGATTTCCTTCCTACTACAAATAATCTTCCTTTTTAATAGACTAAACTGACCAATGTATAATGTGCCATTTTAAAGCGTTGACCAAGGGTTAATTTCATATATCACTGTTACAAAACTGTACAAATTAAAGCATTATGTGTCAAAAAGAACCGTTTAGAAGGAAAAAGATGAAAAATTTCAAGTTACTTATAGGTTATGATTTCAGTCCTGAAAACAGTTTCTAGAAGCATCCCAATCCTCAAACATATACGTACACTGACTGAATGCCTGAAGTGAAGGCAATAATTGAAAGAATGTTGCCCTTACTTCCTCGTGATCACAGCAGTATAACGTCGTATATGCAATGCTTTCTACATGGACTGTATTTGTAAGAACTAATTTTACCTTTTTTGGCAACGGACCGTATGCCCTCAAAACGCGATCAGAACCCTTCTGTTACAGGAGTCAGAGGATTCGATGTTACCTGCAATACAGATAACCTGATTGGTGAGCAGCGCATTCTTACATGTGATTACTTGTTTATTAAAATCAGTATATTATTTTATTAAGGTTGAAGTCTGACATCGTTCCCTTACTGCTTCGGGAGGTCCCGCCCGAGCGAGTGACCTTGATGGAAGAGCTGGGTAGAGGTGCTTTTGGAAAAGTTCTTAAAGGAGTCCTGAGGGAATTTCCAAAGGCTGAAATATTTTTCAAGCCCAGGGAGGAAAGAGTGCAGATCTATGAAGAACGAGTAGTCGCCATAAAAGTTCTACTTGGTGAGTAAGTCGTTGGTGTATTAATTGTATGGGGAGTAAAGTTACTGCCTCTCGCGCATCATTTTAGCAAAGATAGATTAGCTGTACAAGCGGCTTACTGTAATTTGCGAAACGAAACGAAACAGAACGAAACAAAATGAAACGTACTGTATTTTGCGAAATCTGTAATTTGCGAAATGAAAATCTGTATTTTGCGAAATGAAAATCTGTAATTTGCAAAAGGAAATAGGAGTAGAGGGGCCATGATGACACGTTTTGCCGGCCGCAATTTTTGCACGTGGAGTAAAGCAGCAAGAAGGAAATATAATCTAGTTGCGCAATATGACCTTTGTTCTTTGCTATTTATATCCGGTGCAGGGAAATCCGAGAAACGCGCTGAAATTGCTTCAAAACGGGCTAAGAAGCAAGCGCACAACAAAGAAAACAAACCAAACCTTGTTCGCACTTGAGACATGTGAAATTTTTCCTGTAACCAAAAGCGTCAGTTATACCAAGATTTCGTGACGCGTGTTTTTCTTTCCGTTATAATTTCCTGGTTAATGGGTCAAGTCTGAGTGTCTACAAAAATGTTGCCGCGAAATGTTTTAATTACCCTTTTCTGCTTTTTTCTTATATATATATATATATATATATATTTTATTTTGAAAACAGGTGTTTCTTAAAAATGGATCGCTGTTTTCCTTTTCTCCCGATCCATCTCGTACTAAATGGTGGGAAGTCACATTGGTTGCTCTTAGTTGTCCGGGTGTTAGCTTTCCGTGTCTTAGTTTTTCGGGTCTTAAGACTTAGTTTTCCGGAAACCCCAAGAAAAAAACTTCGGTTCCTAACACTGGTCAGGTAATCGAAATAGAACAAAGCACATGCCACTGCGGTGTTTAAAGATATTTTATAAAGCAAGCTTTGATGATGGATGAGATCGAAAGTGCTCACTGAAGGTGATAATAATTTTGCAAGGTTTTACATAAAAATGTAACGCACATTGGAGTTTAAATTATCCGAAAACCAACTCACCGAACCGCTGGTGGCTCATTTTTATTTCGCAAAATACAGATTTTCATTTCGCAAATACAGATTTTCATTTCGTTTCGTTCCGTTTCGTTTCGTTTCGCAAATTACAGTAAGCCGTACAAGCTTGTTGTCTAGCTCAGAGAGCTTGCAGTGGTACCAGTCGTTCGACTTCATTCTCGGGCTTACTAGTAGGGTGTGGTGGGCGGTTTCTGTCGTTGCATAACTGCGTCGAAATGCTTTAAAAGGAAAACACCCAGGCCCCGTCCACACTAATGCGTTTTTGTTTGAAAACGCATGCCTTTTTGTGCCACTACAAGGTGGCGATCCCTTCTATGACTTTTCTCCTCTGTCGCACGCACACCAACCGACAACATCTAGGAGAAAACCAACAGGTTCCACTTCTTTAGGCAGCTAGTTGGGCTATCCATCAGCCTTAGTAAATCCAAAGTTATGTCAGTTAACTTTGAGCGGGTTGAATCAGTGAAAAGTGAAAGGTACATAGGTTTATAGTCCCTTTCACCTGCCTTGGAAATATCGTCAGTCATGACGGAGGCACAAACAAGGATATCATCAACAGCCTCAGCAAAGCAATAGCCACCTTTGCGCGGCTAATATAAGTCGTAAGTCGACCCAACACAGTACAGAAACAAAATTCTATAGATGTATTGGAGCTGTGGACTATCAACACTACTCCGTCGTTTCGAGTGCTGGAGGATGGTCAAGCAGGACCTTGACAAGTTATCCAGCTTCTACACATCTTCCTTGCTCAAAATTCTCCGTATATCTGGCCCAGAACTATCTCGAATAACGACTTTCTTTAGCTGTCAAATGAAGTTGACATGAATGTGATTTTTATGGAGTGGCGTTTGAGATGGACGGGACACGCGCAACATGTACTCCAATGTTCCAGCAGTTGAGAAAGGCCCGCCAAAGACGGGGGAAAGTGGAGAGCCTTTCTTGCTACCTTTTACACCAGCCGGTGCTGTGGGCCTGACCGACTGATTTGTGTGGACGAAGATCTTTTTGTCCGTTTTCGAGACACCAAAAACGCAGGTTTTTAAAAACGCGATAGTGTGTGGGGGGTGGGGGAGGGGGGGCGTAAGCTTTCGGTTTCCGTCCGTGGCTCACAAAACGTCTTTGATTAAGGTCCCCAATCCCATCTGGCCATTCACTCTTCGTGAACGATTCGGGCGTAAAAAGCCAAAAACGTAAGCATAGCTACGTGTGGAGTGAGGCAGCAACAGTCCTAATTCTTGAAAACAAAGCCTACTATCGCAGATTGCAAATAGAGCCAAAATGGGTATGAACCCCGTTGATGCCTGAATTCAGTTTTTACAAGCTCTGTTTGGTTTTCATTTTTTCCAGAAAGAGCTGGAGAGGAAGGCAGACAACAGTTTCTTCAGGAAATTGAGCTCATGAAGGAAATTGGTTTTCACAGGAATGTTTTGAGCATGCTCGGCTACTGGGTCAGGTCAGAGCCCATCATGTTAATCTTGGAGTATGTCCCACATGGGGATCTTCTTCAGTGGCTTAGAAACAAAAGGCAGCAGGTGAGAATGTACTTTTATTTTGTGCTTGTGAAATGTAAGCTTATTCTGCCTATTGACTCACAATGGTTTTTTAGGACAGAGAAATTAAAGGAAGTGGGCTGGAAGGAAGGGGAGGTTCATTGCCATACGTGATCACACCCGTTCAAGTGGTAACGCTTTGCCGGTGTAAATCTGATAGTATTAAGAAATGACCTTAAACAACCTTGATTTAACGTGAATATAGGGTCAACAAAATTTACTAAGTTACAATTTATTTTATCACCCAAATTTCTCTGGTTTTAACCACGTGGCCTCGGGCTGTTCGAAAACCCTCCGTCCTCGATTTCGTCCATTCCATTGAACTCGGATATTTAGATTTTCTACCAGGTTTGTCTTTGATAGTTTCGTTTACTTAACGCAACATAAACGCTTTAATGTAGAATGCTCCTACTTCTTCTCTAAATTTTTCAGCTCAAGCTAAAACATACGATTGATGCTGACGTTGTTTTAGAGCTGGCACCGAATTCGATGCAACATAAAGATATTGATCACAGAAGTTCAAGTAGCTCAGACGAAGATGCCAAAGAAGGAGACACAGGAAAAGAAAATAAGGAACGTAAAAAAGGTGGGAAAACTGAAGCCAAGAATTATGATGATAAAGCCTCGGACGTTCGTTGTGTCAATGCTCAATCTCAGTCCTTCATGTTGAAAGAAGACGGCCCGTTGAAAATCAAGGAGACCCACCAAATCGGCTTTGAAGACGAAGCGAGCTGCTTACAAACGAACAAGGACGATAACTCTGACGAATGTGTGAAAGAAAGGAAAATTAAAACAGGAAACAAAGAATATGAAACGGATGAAAAAGCAGAAGGCGAAAAGGACGATGGTAGATTGGGCTTAACATCACAAAGCAAAGACGACGAAAACAAGATTGGATACAAGCGAAAAGAATGGAATAAAGAAGTTCAAGACGACAAGGAAATAAAAACGAAAACCAACGCTACCCGGCAAATTAACACAGGAGCTCGGGACATGACACTAAGTAGCGGGGGGCCAAAAGTTCAAGAGCACGAACATATTCGAGATGCGCGCTTGAACCGTAGTGAAAATGCCTTGAGACTGTCTAGGAGCTTCATAGGTTCAGGGGTAAACAGTGAAAAAAGCTTTGTTATTGGGGGCGCCGAGAAAAGAAATCAAACAAAAGAAAGCGAAATACGAGAAATGGAAGACGACAATGAAGACATAAAGAAGAATAACATTATTAACAGCTTAAATATGAACAGTTTACCTCAACAAAACATCTCGTGCCATGCAAATCCACTGAATGCTAACAGAGACGACGAAAGAGTAGACCAACTCGTTGTGCCGACCCTGGAGATGTCTCTGACCGAATTTAGCAATATAACAGGAAGAAATGAGGTCCACGATCCAATGAAGCCTGAAGAAAAGAAAAATGATCGTCCGGAAGAAGGTTTGATTGCACACAACGAGGAAAGCACAGAACTGAAAATCACCATTCTTCCTGATGATGATAATGACGATGGTGTTATCTCGGCCGAGGATCTTCTTTGTTTTGCGTGGCAAACAGCTTGCGGAATGGTAAGTGGACAAGATAGACAGCTAAAGAAACAAAATAGACGGAACATTAGCACCTCCTATAAGATTTACCGACTGAAAAGTACGTGTACATATGTACAAAAGCTCCTTCCCTTTCTTTTTCCCTGCTCCCCCCCCCCGCCCCTCCCCCCTTTAAAACATTTTAAAATTGTTTCACGAAATCGCGGATCAGACATGAGTTTATGGCCAACAAAGTGCACAGGGTCGAGTTTGCTATGGGTTCAAGGATAAGGGGGTTAGGTGGAATAATTGTTTTTTGTATGGTCAGACAATCATTGGATTTTGAGAAATTTTACTGACTTACCAAAAGAAAAGTTCTGATAAAAGAAAATATCTTTTTGCCAGCTAGTCTTCCGTGAATTTTTGCGTAAATTCTCCGCCTTTTGGCTAATCTTGCCGGATTTCTTGCATATAAAATGAAAAACAAACTATAAATGGCAAATTGATCCTAACGGCAGAAAAAAAACGTCTGTAACAACACGAAGTTAAATATGTTATATAAATAAACTTGTGTATATGAAATTGCAAATATTAAGGTATAAAAAACAAACCTACTGGGGAAACAAGAATTACAAAATATCTAAAAGTTGTACACCAATCAGAGCACGTGCCTCGTCCTTATATTTTGTCCTAGCCTATATGACAATTACAGGTGTCATCAGGTGCTTAACATCCCAATGTTACTTTTTGCGGTCTGTCTTTTTATATAATTAATGCATGGTACTTGTTTGTTTAGAATTCCTTTCTCCCCAGTGAGAGCTTATGCCTTATTTACTTAGGGGTTTTTCCCTATTTTATATACAGGATTATTTGGCCAGTAAAGGATTTGTTCATCGTGATTTAGCTGCCCGTAATGTTCTTCTTGGTGAAGGCAGGACCGTGAAGATTGCTGATTTCGGTCTGCTGCGTCACACAAGTGATGGTGAGATATACGAGGTAAAGACCACAAAAAAACTGCCCATCAAATGGACGGCACCCGAGGCGCTAAGGAGCGGCATATATACTTCTAAGAGTGATGTGTAAGTATTCAGCAGAATCTCTTACAACGTACAGCCAAAGTTATGATCTTTCAGAAACGTGCTAAGAAATATACTGAGTCTAGCTTTCACATAGACAATGAAATCATTAAAATAGTTCAAAACTATACCTATCTAGGTACGTTAATCTCTTCAACGGGTAACATTTCAATGGCACTTGACAAGTTGAAAGAGAAGGCCCTCCGCGCTCTTTTTAGTCTTAGAAAACATACGAATATAAGCAAATTGTCTCCACTCCTTGTAAATAAAATCTTTGACATGATGATCTCTCCAATTTTAACATATAACAGCGAAATCTGGGGTGTATAGGTAAAACCTGATTTCAAGTCTTGGGACAGTTCGCAGATTGAAAAACTCATCTTCAGTTCTGCAAACGTTATCTAAAAGTAAGCAATAAAGCATCAAATATGGCATGTAGAGCTGAACTTGGAAGATTTCCTCTTATGATAGCTATTAATCAGAAAATAATTAATTACTTTTTATGTCTTCATAATAAGGGGAATGACTTTATTGTTAAACAGATCTTTTTAATGTCGGCAGATCTTCATTCCTCTGGTAAAAGTAGTTTCTACTCTAGTGTTATGATGATGTCTGAATACTATAATTTGCCTGATTTGGACCCCAATGTCTTAAATAAATCTAACATCAAACACTATATAAGCCTAATGCAACACAAATATATCCTACACTGGCAACATACTATTCAACACTCAAAGAAACTAGAATTTTATAACACTTTTAAAAACGAATACACACCTTCTTGTTATCTAGAACTTACAAGCAAGTTAAATGAAAGGAAAGAATGAGTGAAATTCAGAATAGGTAATCACAAACTAATGATTGAAACTGGTAGATATAGTCAAATCCCGAGAGTTAATAGACTTTGCCCTGCTTGCGGATCCAATCAAATTGAGGATGAAATTCACTTACTTTTTCACTGTCCTAAATACTCAATTTTTAGAGACAGGTTTTACGGGAAACTAGAGTATCACCTACCATATATAAAACGATTGTCTGCATTGGAAGCTACAAAAGAATTAATGAATTCTGATAACTATTTTGTAAACATTCAATTGCTGAGATTCATTCTATCGTGCTTAAATTTACGCAATAATTTATTATCAATTCAGACTGATTTAACTTAATTCTTACCTCCTTATTACATTATAAGTTCTTTTTGTTGAGTTGCATGCTTTTGCAATACTGTAATAACTTATAGTCATGCAATTAAAGCTATTGTTTTTATCATGTATATATATATAGGTAGGACAATTTAAATTATAAATCTATCTAGTTTACCACTGGCATGTAGGCTCTTCACCGCAAGTACACTGGTCTCGTGTTGACCATAGCCTTCTTTAACAGTCATATTTAACAACTAAACTAGGATGACAACAAAGTAAACGTGGCGTTGGCTGTTGTTCATAGACAATGAGGGCTGGTATATTTTTATACCAAAACAAAACTAAATCAAATTTGTTATTTGTAGACATTCAGTGTGGTCCATTTGACTCCTTCGTCTCTGCTTTTTGCTGAAATCGTGCGCTGTGTCACTGCTTGAAAATGAAATTTATTGGGATTTTTTGTAACGTAGTTGATAAACATCGTTGTTGATTGATTCAATCATTTAGTTGTCTAAAACGGCGGGTTTTCAATAAGAGAATAGCTAAGTTGACTATCCCTTACAGAAAATCTACTACAATCTCACCCGCAAACCTAGAAACAGTTTGCTAATGTTAGCTCTCCAGCCTGTTCCCCCCTCTCAATGTTCTCACAAACACCAAACTGTTAAAATGCAGTCAACATTGCAAAGCAAATGGAAAAGCTAACTTTTCTTCATTCAGTTAACTCTAGGAATTTAGCTTTGTGAGATTTTATTTCAATTTAGAATTTTATTCGTTGTGTTTTAGGTGGTCTTTCGGAGTACTGCTGTGGGAATTGGCTACCATGGGTAAGAGGTCATTTCTTCTTTATTTTTCTTCACATTTTCAGCCCTATGAAAGTTGTGTAAATCGACATTGAAATGTAACACTAAAACTGGTCTCCACAAAACTGATGCCGTGGGAGTATGATCGTTCAAGCCTGAAACAGTATTATTTTGAATCCTCTAGCGTCTGTTTTCATTTTATATTCGCTGAAGAGAGAAGAAAGAGGAAAACAAGACCGTGTCCGATGTTTTATTAAACCGCTGTTTACGAGCGTCGACGAAACCAGCATGTCGTAAAGAACTCGGGAAGCATGCTTGTTCAAAGATTTTGCAACTTTACCTCAAGCCCATTCAGTTACAGCGCGCATACTGCTGGGGTTGCTGTACTGTACTGTGCTGTACTGTACTATACTGTACTGTACTGTATTGCATTGCATTACATTGCATTGTACTGTATGGCGTGACATGGCGTGGCATGGTGTAGTATAGAATGGTATGACAAGGCATGACAGGTACGTTGCGGTACGGTACGGTATGGTATAACATTGTATAGGATGGGATAGGATAGCACAGAGTTCATTACTAATTAAAACTGATGGGTGAGGTTGGAAGACTGCAAGAAAAGGCGCATATGACAGCTGTTAATCAGTGCACTCCTAACTACCCACCTAACCCATGAGCATAAGGAATAAGCCAAACAACAACACTGGGGACTTTATTCTCTACTTTTTCAGTTCGGGAACACTGCAGCAGCACCCTGCTTTTTTTCCAGCTCTTGCTTAAAGACAAAGTAACGGACTCCCATCACCGCTTTTATCTGAATTGAGTCTAGGTTATGACACGTTCATTTGAAATAAAATAAAGTTTTGAGCATGATCTAACCATCCATTTTTGAGCCATTTTTTGTAACACCCTGGTTGGTAATCTGGCGAAAGTTCAAAACCCTGTCTTTGATTTCCCGCGCTGCCTCCTGTCGCCCTACTAACTGATCTAGCCAGTTGGCGAATGTCTATCGTTTTTATTCTCTTCTCGTTCTCTTATTAATGACCCTACGCCCCTACCCAAATTAATGTAGTGATTTCTGTAATCATGGTTTTAAAATTGATAAACTATCAAAATAGAATTGTAAATGAGAAAAAACACTTCTGACTTTTTTAAGCGTCTCTTGATCCTCTTTGTTGAATTATTAGGGGGCATCCCATATACTGGAATAAGCAACGGACGGATGTACAATGTTCTTAAAACAGGATATCGCATGGAGAAGCCCAGAACGTGCAGCGATGAGATGTAAGTGTCGGAACACTGACTTTTGATTTGACTGTAGAAGATTTTCCGCTCCACTATTGCTATTGACCGCAATAAAATGTCTCAATTTAAAGGTGATTGGGTAGGACGTTTGAAGGACGAATGAAGAAAAAGTTCCTAGATACGTCATTGCTTCCAAGAATTGACAATTTTCCTATCCGATTATTTGTTTCCAGGTGTTCTTGATTCTTTCTTTGGTTCTCCACCCCTCTCCCCCCAATTCAAAATGCCATTTATCCAGACTCTAACACTACAAAATACACACCTATTGTTTAATAACGTAAACGAAAATGGCTATTTACTGCCAACAGGTACGAGTTAATGCTGGGCTGTTGGAAGCATGATCCAGATGAACGTCCGACATTTGCACATTTGATATCAAGATTGGAAAGAATGATGACAGCGGATACGCCTTATTATGATTTTAGTAACTTGGATGAGACCGAGCAATGTTACAGTAACGTAGTTGCTAGCACCGGTGAAACAGAAGAACTAGATAAAAAGTTTTAACTGCCTTCATGCTACTAAGTGATAAAGAGTGTTTTTTTTAAATAGTTTGTAAAGCAAAACTAATGTAGCTCATCAAGATTTGATTTTAAGATAAGAGCGCTTAACAGGTCCAGGTCCCTGCTGGATCAGACAGTTGGATAAAATTAGTTCGCTTCAGTTGTTGTTGTTGTTGTTGTTGTTTTAACTGAGTTCACTTACCATCTGTCAGGAAAAGCTGGCTAGATCGTTTATAGTTAGAAAAGGTTCACTTCAGGTGCTTTTTAACTAAGGCCACTGAAGTCTTTTTTCATCTGTCAGGACTAGCTGGCCTGCTTGCTGGATCGCTCATTTAGTAATAGTATACATCTTTTACTTTTTCCAAGATCACTTGCCATGTGGCCAGGAATAGCTGTCTGGATCGTTTAGTTAGTACATAGAACGCACAAGTTCTTAACTGGCTTTCTCCAAACGGGCCTGCCCTTGGAATACTAACCCTTGTGAACTTATCTTCCCAAGTAGCAAAGCGCGGGAACATTGGGTATAGCTAAGTTCGCCGCTGATGCAAGTCGCCCAAATTCCACTGAAATCCCACGTGCGCTTGCTCAAGAGGACTGGCGTTTTGCCTCACTATCAAGGCTCAGTAAGAACCAGTTCATTTTGGAATCGTTGTCTTGTTTAATAGCGTGACTCAATTTAACCTTTCAGTGACCAATGTGTAAGCTGCATGTCCAACTTATCTCAACATTAGAAAGAATGATGACAGTGGACACGCCTTATTATGATTTTAGTAACTTGGATGAGACCGAAGAATGTTACAGTAACGTAGTTGTTAGCATCAGAAGAATTGGAAACAGAAACAGAAGAATTGGACGCAAAGATATAATTGCCCTTACACTAGCTCAGTGGTAAGATGGAATTTTTAATTGATACTTATTTTCGCGCAACTAATGTAGCTCATCGTAATCTGCTTTTTAGCTGAGGTCCCTTTAACTCTGTCCTATTAACAGGCCCAGGCTGGTTGAGAAAGTTGAAAAAGGATTGCTTCAGTTGCTTTTTAACTGGCTCGATTGCTCAGTTTGTAAATGCTACTCAGCTTTAGCTTTTTAACTGTCGAGCAAATTCCGCGAGGGGCCCACGTGAGTTTGCTCACAAGGACTCGTCTTTTGCGTTTTGGCCAGTAAAAACCGGTTTATTTTGAGCAGAGAGGACCTGATTTTTATCCCATGAAACTTTGTACAAGTTGAATTATTTATAATTCTAGAGAGAAGTGAGATTTATTGCTTTTTGTTTGCTGCATTAAAAGTTTAGGTCTCAGCCAGCTTTGGTTTGTTGACTTCCTTTGTTCAGCTTTTTAAATTAATATATACATAGGTCGAATAGGTCGCCTTTTGCGTTTTGGCCAGTAAAAATCAGTTTAGTTGGGCAGAGATGACCTGATTTCTATCCCATCAAACTTTGTACAAGTTGAATTATTTGTAATTCTAGAGAGAAGTGAGAGTTATTGCTTTTTATTTGCTGTATTAAAAGTTTATGTCTCAGCCAGTTTTGGTTTGTTCCTTTATTTCTTCTTTTAGTTGTTGATTGTCCTGAAGTATCGCTGTCACTGTAGTTTTAATATCCACGAGCATCTCTTTAATGTCGCTGAGGCTCGGTTCAGAAGAAGAGGCGTCCAACTCTTCCACCTCTTCGCGATCCGCCATATTGGAACGCTTCGCAACGTTGGTTTCTTCTTCTATTGAACCTCTTGCGCCCCTTTTATTCTTGCGATTATTCGATTCCATTGAAGTAATCGATATACTGCATCGCTCTTAGATTACTTGACGGTCAAAAATACCAGGGGAAGTTAGGAAAATGAAGGGAGATAAGGCTCCGCTCAATAAACACGTCCGATCATGCCGGACTCGCGCATGCTCTCCCAGTTTTGGTTTGTTGACTTCCTTTGTTCAGCTTTTTAAATTAATAATAATAATAATAATAATAATAATAATAATAATAATATTTATTACTTGATATTGCGCAAATTAATATACTCATAACATGATCAAATGCGCATTGTAATATACTATAACTACCCAAAACTAAAAATATATGAATATTTAACAATTATTCTACGAGGGCGCGCTGGATATAATAGATATGATACATTTGATATCCAGCAAGCCCGAGTAGAATAATTGTTTTATTAAAAGCGAAATCACTAATTACTATAAAAACAAGAAAGAGAAAAAACGAGAGAGAGAAAAGAGATAAAAGGGAACAAGCATTGATCACATGACTGAACGAAAAAGGCGCTAAAACCTTGCGAAGTGTTGCAGCGTTTCTTTGCAAAGCTGAATGAATCAATGAAACTGCATTGAAGTGAACGTACGAGCACACGTTTTGGGAAAAAATCTTCCAATTATGGGCTCTGAAATGACTGGTTCGTGTTTGATTTTTCTTCAAAAATTGATGTAATCATCGTTCAAAGCGAATTGAACTTTACCATCTCACCGTTGTAGATGCTGGACTTGAAATGAAGCTGAACAAGTTTGTAATCCGTTTGCACAAGGGAGCCATCATGTGCTTGTTTGATCGAACTGGACAAAACTAATATTTTAGCTTGAACGATAATTTCTATGCAGCTCACTGAAGCAAGGCTACGAAAGTGAGAAACATTAGAATTCGCCAGCTTACTTTTTTAACGTAAACCACAAAACGCAGTTGTTGTCAGTTTAGAGGCTGCGGACGGAATGGTAAAAACAACACTCCAACACCCGAGAAAGCGATTCAACTTATTTTAGGTGGCATCAGATTTGTATATGAACATTTGGAGCCGTTGGAAAACAGAGCTACAACGAGTGCAGGTAAACCAGTGTCAATTTTGCGTGATATAACCAAAAAATGTCGCTCTTTTTGGTAGCTAGCTTGTTCAGTGCTTGCTTTATTAAGCTTAAAGATTGCTTCATGACTTTTGTACTGACTCGCCATAAAAGTGTGACAACTTTTATTAAATGCTTCTCTTGCATTTTGCTGTTTTTTAGCTTTAGGTCTTCTCTTGATATTTCATCGAAAGCCTTTCGTATAAACCCTACTGTTTGCCAAATTTTAATGATCGACATGCACGACGAAAGAAATTGTAAACACAACGCTAAATGCTTAAATTTCTATTTCTACAATTTCTTGTCGTCCTAAGAAATCAAGCACTCCCGAACAATTTTTGATTTGTGTATCAGGGACGTTCAGTTGTAATTTCTGTTTAATTTAACTTCGTTGCAAAGTGATTTTTGTCGTCCATTTTTCTCGTCAGGTTGCTCGCAGGAAAACGTCTTTCATCTTACTTTGTTGTTGAGTGTTCATTGACCATATTTGGAGAGCATAGTATAATAGCTCAGATACCATGGCTGCTGAGCCAATCCAAACTCTAAAATTGCATTACACCATGATCCAGTTTTTTGAAAATGGAATAATTACATAAATTTATCTTAAAATCAATACTAACGAATCTTTAGGTTACTTATTTACACTAGTCTCTCAAAGATAATTATAACGAAAAGTTAATGTATATGTTTCACTAAAATTAATTAAAAAAGAGTGTGTCGAATAAAAGCAGAACTGATATGATTTGGTTACAGTTTTCGAATGCTTTAACATGAACGTTTTTCAAAGGATAAAAATAATTTGCCTGCAAACCACCCAGTTATAGTAAAGGCCGGATTCCTACTATGCGATATGCGCTAGTAAAATGCATTCAGTGAAAAAAATCAGACGGCAAAATTTTATTAGTTAAAATACCTTCAATAGATTTTAGAAGTTTAAGTGTTTCTTAAATCCCTCCACAAAGCACTGCTAATCTTTCAGGTTAATCCACTTCACTACACATTCGCATAATTACTTTGGTAGCAGCGCATAAAACAGCAACAACAAGATTTAAATTCTTCGTTCACAGAGAGTCTAAGTCTCACTGAAAAGTATTATCTTTCTCGCAACTGTTTCCCACAACTCCAAGTTGTTTTTGGAGCACTGGTCGATTGACCTCGCCAGGGCTCTCAGCATTTTCTTTTTTAAGTTATGCTTATACAGCCTTTTTCGCTTCGCTCAACTGTCGAGGTTAGGTCAAGTTTTCTATGTTCTTCTTCAAAACGTTGGCGCCAGTGGTCAGACGTGGTTTCTGCTACCCGGCAAGCATGGTTTGCTTCAATCAACAAATTGATTGAGGCTGCGTGTTGACACTGATGAGGGTTTTAAATATCCAGCGTAAATGCTTGTTGGCGACTAAAGTCATCGTCTGTAACAGATACCATTCTGATCTTTTCCTCTCTTGATATCATCCAATTCTGTCTGCAGCTCTGTAATTGTTGTTCGGGTATCTTCACCAGGTTGCTGGTTTTGTATCATCTTGATCTTTTTTTTTTTAATTGAGCTGGCGGAGAGAAAAGAGGATATTTAGAAAAAAACAGACGTAACTTTCAAGTGAAATAAATATTCTTACCACAAGTTGAGTGATACAGAATAACTCAATTTTCGAGCTTTTATTTTGATAGCATAATAGATTCTTGAGAACCAATCTGCGTGAGAAGACAGCAGGTAAACGACGCTCATTTGATATGGAGGCAATTCAAATGACGTCAGCCTTTCCACGACATATATAGTGCTCAACTTGTCCATATTCACTTACAGAGCCATGTCTTCAACTTTCTTTGTGTGACCACGTTGTTTTCGGTTGCTAGGTTGATTGTTTATTTTTTGCTTGCTATGGGAATTTGGTTGCTAGGAAATGTCACATACGAGCCCACAATACTACTAAAGTGTGTCACATATGTTATATATTAAAATATATCACACCACTCACCGACTGTAAACGCATCTCTGATTGGCTGTAATGGTAAAATCCATCTATCAGGGTTTCAATACAAGACTTTCAATACAAGACTGGCAATGGCGTACGCCTAGCTCTCCAGAACCTATCAAATCTCTGAGCGGGTAGACATTAGCCAGTACAGAGTCTTCGACAAAGTCATGATAAAATTTGTAATTCTATTACCAGCAAAAAAAATCTATCATTTTCAAGGACTTTCTATCCGACTCTAAATGACCAAAACCTTTTACAGGTAATCCCTCATTTAATCCCTCGTTAGCGACCTCTGCAAGTTTTTCACTCACGAAAGTAAGCGAGTTGGAAAGGGACAAACCTACCAAATTTCGTTTTGCATAAAAGTATCACAGGAAAGCACAAAGCATGTCCTTGAAAGCCAGAACAGGAGACGGCTATATTCATGATTTGCATTTTGTTTTATGCTGTTCTTTGTAGAAAAGCTGTGCAACGTAGTACCTGACCCGTTGACAGGTCACGAAATAGTTTGCCGCGTTGCGGTGGGTGGATGAAAATTTCAACAACTACTCCATGATACACTGTGACAGGAATACCGAAAGATCCTAGTTGCAGAACTGCGATGAGGCAGTCGTTTTAAAATGGCCCCTGATGCCCTTCTGGCCTCAGTGGTGACTTTCCTTTTCTCTGACAAAGGCTTGTTTTCGCACTGAGCCAAAACGGTGGTTCTCATGCGACTCAATTCACCGCACTAAGACTTATAGCGGAGCTCGCGGAGCTCGCAGAGCACCATGGGTAAGCATGGTAAGCAAAATTTTGGTTCTGACGTCAGCGTACGTCCGTCCGTCCGTCCGTACAGACTCTGGGGGAGGATGAGGGGAGTCCCAAGACAACCCGACAGGGGGAGGGAGAATGCCATCTTTTCTTGTATCTGAAGTAATCAATATGGCGGCTGGTTCCTCGTACGCTCGATTTTTAATACGATAATTGTAACACATTCTTGGAAATGAAGACTTGTAATAGTTCATCATGTAAAGGAAAAGGATTGCTTCAATCTCGATGTCGCATATAGAAGATATTGGAGAGCTTGAAGGCTTTTTAAAGCTAAGGACATCTAGAAAGAACCCGGCGACTTTCGTTTAGATTTTCAAATACTTCTTTCAGTTCAGCGGTAAAGTAAATTACAGATTTGATTGTGGCGACTTTACATGTTTAGTAAGTTACGGTAATTTTCTTGTTTAAAATAGCTGTAAAATTACCTTGTAGTTCCCGTTTGCCGGCTTGCGAGTAACTTCACTCGAGGGGAAAATTGAATGCATTTTGCTTTCCTAGGCAAACAAGTGCTTCTTATGTGAATGACGTTTCATGTTTTTGAAGGTTTCTTGTCCCTTTTTCTGTGTTTATTCATTAAAGGAATTTCGTTGTCCCATAGGAGTTTGGAAATATTCAGCATTGAATTTAGCAATTCATTTTCATATAGCTTTTGTAGTAGAAACATGGCTAGTCGGTTTCGCTCTCCAAAGAGCAAAGAAGAAGAGACCAGTCTAGAGTCGGAAGCCACTCCGAATGCAACACAATACAACACTAAATGGGATAGAAAAGTCTCCGAGGAATGGCAGCAGCGACGGCAAAATACATTGCAATGTTAGAAGTTGCTGGAGTGGCCGATCTGAAATGCGAAGATGTTCAAGATCTGACCGTTTCACTAGAGCACATGTCGGCAAATACGCTAAACTTTTGGTTGAGCAAGTTCGTTTGTGAAGTGGCCAAGCAAAATGGAGAGCGTTATCCGCCCAATTCGTTTTATTTGTTAATTTGTGCGATTAACTGTCATTTGACACCGTGATTGATATGTCAAACTAGAGATTGATTAATAAACTTTGTACGAATTTACAGGACTCGTCTTCATTAAAGTTAAGCATACTAATTAGGGGAGTAAGAGATCCTTTTAAAAATGAATCCTATTGATAATTCTTCTAATTCATTATTCATCAACCCCTGCCTTTCCTTGCTACCTTTTCAAACCCTCCCCGTGCTTTCAGACGGTTGATTTATATTGGGGTTTACAGAGGTAAACATGTGACTCAAATACTGCCTATTGATTAGTCATAATTCTTATGAATTATTAATGAATTTTATAACCACTATCAAATAGACCTTTATCTAAGTGGAAGTCTTGGGAAACAAAGATGTAAGTTGATTCGTAGGCTGTAATTTATGGAATATCATTTTGAACTTGAGAGTTTGCAAGTTGTTGCCGAAAAGTGCCCCATTCAAGAAACTTCACCCAAAATAACTGCATGCTAAGGTGGTTTTAAATGAATAAGCGAAAGAGTGAAGGCCACGTATCGGCAATGTTGTAGCTCCTCTTCGTCGCGCTTCATGCACATTATCTTGAAAGTTACTTAAACTTGCGACAAACAAAGGATTTCCGGTGAATACTTTTTTGATTGGTATTTTCATGTACGGACAAGGACACCAACCACATTTAAGAAGTACTTTTTGCAAAACAATCATTTACATCACCTTAACACAAGATCAGCAATGAAGCTTCACGTGAAATTTCATAGAACAATTTGACTTGCGTCCTATAATGTATTTCTAGTTCAAATTATCACCGGGATATTTGCAATCGTGTCGACAGATTTCAGGTTATTGCGGTCTAATAGGGAAAGCGCCCACTAAGTCCGCAAGGTGACTGAGTTTTACAATGATATGCTGTTAAAGATATTTTTTTCGGATGATGTCAAGAATTTTAATTCTTCATCATATCCTCGGGATCATATCCGCGTACTGGTTAAGTTCTGTAGAAATTTTGCGGTAGCAAGCAATCGTTTATGTATTAGGTTTGTATTTGTGTCACATTTACTAATTTAAATAACCAGGCGAAAATTATTCCATTTAACTGTGGGCTCGTTCATGTTGGATAAGATAATTCAGCATTCATTCACAATTTCTAATTTCTAATTTACAATTTCCCGTTTTCTATTTTCTATTTTCATTTTTCCCATTTCCCATTCCCCATTCCCCGTTCCCCGATTTAGTAAAATCAAATGCCAAGGTGGTTTTAATTACCAGTAAGCGAAACAGCGAAAGCCGCCGAGGACGGTATGACTCCTCTTGGTTGTGCGTCATGCACGTAACCTTAAATTGAAAGTTAGTTGACCTCAGTGACAAACTGAAAAAGACGTGGAAAAGCACTGTTACTCAAAGAAATCATTGATTCCATATGAACGAGCGCGTCAATTCTGAAATTCAAGAAGCTCTATTTATCGCAAGGTATTACAGTCGTATTTTCTTATTTTCTTTATTTTTAATAGGAGCGATGGTTTCTGTTTTAAGCGGAATTTTAAATTCAGAAAAGCCACGACTTGATCAACTCAAATTTGTTGGAGTATGCACCTGTCAACAGTTTATAATTACTGAAACCTAAGATATTCCCAAGTTAAACATTAACATATTTTTGCTTAGGGAAGGTACGTTTTTTCTTGGGGGGGGAGGGCTGGGGAATTTTGGTATTTTTTCCCAAAAAAAGTGTTGGCCCTCCGTTGCGTTTTAATAAAAATTTCTGACACCCCCCCCCCCCCACCTTAAGGTGACTAACAAAAGTGTGACCCTCCCCTCACTACTACATGGTATGTTCCATGCTGTAGAAACATCAGAACGTTTTGCTTGTGAACGCAAAGTGTTTGAATATGAATATATCTCGATATTGAATGTGTGCGCGCTGAAACAAGGAAAATGCGAACAATCAGTGTGGAATATTTATGTTTTATAGCTGAAGTTTGAATATGGAAGTATTTGATTATTATAAAAGTTTTGAACATAAAATATCTAAAGGCAAATACACGCGCTTCTGTCTCCGACTAGCTGGCATTGCGGTTGGTTATTTTAACAGAAAGGTTTATTTGTTTAGCATGCGAAATCTGCCTCTCAAAAACAAATATTTCCTGCATTTCCGACAGCGTAGAGCGCATTGTTGGATCTACTAGTAACTCTTCAGAACTAAACGACTCAGGAGATCAGGCAGCGGACAGCCAACAGCAAGAAGCTGAAAAAAACGATACCAGAGTCAAGTACTTCTCGATACGGAAGGAAAAGGACACGAGTCCTCCGAGATAAATTATGTGCCATGGCATAATATACATGTAGAAATGTAACCTAGTAGGTGAAAAGAGAAGCTTAATCTGTAAGAAAAATGGAAAGCATCATCACAAAAATTCTCATAAAAAAAATTCTGGAAAAGATGTGTGACCCTCCCTTGAATAATTCACATGAGGTATGGCCCTCCCCTTTTGGTGCTCACTTTCACTGATGACCCTCCCGTCTGAGGCCCCAGCCCTCCCGCCCCCCAAGAAAAACGTACCTTCCCTTACGCAACTTATAAAATGCTTAAGAAACTTGCAACACAATACTTATACAAAGCATAACATAGCTTTACGATTAACACTAGTTACAGCAAAAAGCTGGCAAAACTTTTACAAGGCGAGACAGAAAGTAAATATCTCGTAGCTTAAAACATTTAAAAAGTGAATGCTACGCAATACTATCACCAAACTAACTAAAGTGACAAAGTGACATTTCATTCAAAAAGTTACAAATTACATACAAATTGCACAGGAAAAGAATGATTGGGGAAAAGTGCTAAGTATATTTACAGCTTGACTTGCAATCTTGCTTAGTTTGTTTATTAATATTTTATTTCTAAGGGTAGCCAAAAAGGCGTCCAAGAAATAATCTTCCTCATATTTTGAAGCGATGTAAATATAACATTCAGTTCGCAATAATTATGCAGAAGTTTAAACCAATACCCTGAGGCAAGGTGTCTGTAATACCATAAAGTATTTGTTCTTCAGAAAGCGTGATTACGTACCACCAATCAGTAAAACGTGTCCGAATCATCGGAGTATTGGGGCATTAGGTCCAGAAGATTGCGAGTTCCATAAAAGGTGAATCGCGTGTTTACAATAAAATAATTTTGTAGCAATATTGACTGTAAATTTACTTCAGTTATATACTGAAATTTTGCATATTTCTTTGTAATAAAAGTCTTTAATATTCTGGGTATATCCCTCTTTCTTCGTGAACCGCAAGTTTCTCTTTGCTCAAACTGTTCTTCTGCATTTGGGTACATTTGCATTGGTAGGTAAACTCGCCCTTGTTTCCTTCAAGAGAACATAAATGTTAGATAGTAAATTCTCCATACAGGACCTGTTTCTCTGACAAATGGCGTTATTTTGGCTCAACTACAGGCAGTAGGTATCAATTATGTGATTCTTCAAAATGCATGTTTTATTAAATGACCTCCTGGTGAATGGAAAGTTGTATTACAATATCAGCGTATATATAAGGCGTATTTTAGAGAATTCTAGCTGTTTCCTTGTTATCTACCTGAAATTCTCAGCAGCGACAGTGCAACCCAAAACGACTTACGTCGCTCTTAAATTACTGCTGTTTGTAAATGACCTAAAAGCTGAAAATTATCATCAAAGGGGCACATTTGTCGGATAAACTCTCTCTTGTTGTTTCGGCACGATACTCAAGTCGCTTGTTCGGATTTATTCAGTCTCGTTCCCATAGTCTTCTCGGTATTCGGAATGGCAGCGAGAGTATAGACTCTGTACAGTTTGAAGAAATAGAGGGCCCTGGGAGAGAAAGTAAGGTTTTTGTTCAGCTTGGCAAATATGTCTGTGTGTATATCTGTCTTGATGAAGTTTACTTGAAAGAAACGAACTACATTTTCTTAAAATAAAGGTTAATGTATATTATTTTCCTGTCTAGAAGACTCGGTAACACATGATTTTCATTTGACAGGGCAACGAAGTTGCTATTATTGCTATCATCGTTGACGTTTTGCAGCACCAGTTATGGCGAAGGTGAGAATTCTTATCATATATATTTACTAAGGTAGGAAAAAAAACCAAAGTGCTCTAGGATCCCAAACGGTCTTATTCAGGAAAAGAAATAAAAAAACGTGGCGAAGAGGAAGAGAGAATGGACAGGAAGATGTAGAGAGGGAAGGGGAGAGGAGGGGAGGGGAAGGAATACTCATGTATTAACCCGCGGGGGGATAATTATTTAAATTTCGTACCAAGGTTCAAACCCTCACCCTTTAATATATTAATCTTTATCGAAAGTTTGCCACTTTTATATTCCTAGAAAAAAAAATTGTACCTAAAAATAAAATAAGCCAAAAACAGTTCATCATCGTTGGATTTAAGTCACTTGAAGGCTCCAAAACTTTGATTTATTTTATTCCTTCTGTTAACTCTGTGTTGCTTTATGCTATCTCGAGTTTAGTGTTAAAATCGGGGCTCCGGATGAAGGATTTCCTTGTTCAGGGTTGCATCGGAACTATCGGCCTAAAACAGAAATTAAAGAAAATCAAATGAAGCCAAACAAATGCGATTTTTGTACTTTACTTATAATGTTGTACTTCTGCACAGTAAATAGAATGAAATAAATCTATTTTTCAGCGAAAATCGATCGGTCGGTTTTCACACGGACTGCCTCTTAAGTTGTAATTCAACATGCCCCAAAACGTTTGTTTCAGCTCTGTTTAATTACAACTAAACATGTCTGAAACAAACGCATTTTTCAGAGATAATTAAGCAACCATAATTCTAAAAAAGCGTTAAAATACAAATAATGTATGGCAATTTCTTTCCAGATTTACGCTCGGTTATCTCGGAAAAATGCGTGGTTACCCCCAATTTTATTTTTGGATTCTGATAGCCCTTGCTGAGATCTGCTTTTGCCACATAATCATAAACGGTGCAAAAACATTGTTGCATTATGGGGCAAATTCCTTAAGAAACCCGAATATCCCTAGATGAGCAGAACGTATGCGCAGTAACAATAGGAGGCACCGTCCTTAAATCTACGTTTAACGTATCCGAAACATTTATTTCACTAAACAATCCCCGCGGTTTAACCCACGGGAAGGCCAGTGCCTTACGCATGCGCACAGACAAATCAGCCAGGCAGTGGCAGCTGTTTTGTCATTGTTAGGACTCATCAGCTTGGCATAGCCCCAGGCAGAGAGCTGGACAAAGTTAACGCCACATATGCACATTTCATATTACTGCCAAGACGAGTGCAGCGGGTTCTCAAATAATAGTTCCCAGACTTCCCACGCCAAAACAACATGAGTCGCCATCTTGGATTTTGTAATTTGCAGCTTTTTAAGCCACTTTTAGTGGATTTTTTGTTTTGGAAAATTTCTGTTTTCTAGAAAAAGGCCGCTCGGCGCTTCACAGAGGATGAAATGTTGAATTATCTTAACGACACGTCGGTATACCCGCCGATAGAGTCAATGTATTGAATGAAGATCGTTTGCATCAAGGGCACCCACAGGAAAATTTTAGCAAAATACTTGAAATATCATTTTCTGCTTTCTTAAGGGGGCTCCCTAGAGTTTCTACAACAGTGACTATGCGAACTGGCAAGGCTTACAAAAGAAACCCTAGTTCTGTTGTCTTGCAATCTTTGTTCCTGAAATTTGTTACCAACATAATTAGCCTTAGTTTTCAGTTTTTGCTCCTCAGGGATAGGCCGTTGTCATGGCAACAAAACACCTAAGGAATGACAGATATTTTCCACTAATTTGTCTTTTTTCTTAAGTATTTTGATTTTCCCTCGGTGAGATTTTTTGAACTTTCCTATTTTGTGAAAATGATTTTGACTAACCTTTTGCAGGGGGAAAAATAGGGGTCGTCCAGACGGATTCACCGATATCACGTGATATCTTATTTTTAACCATTTAACAGAATTGCTCTGACAGAATTTTTCCAAAAAATAATATGTGAAAGGTAGCGGTAGTATCTTAAAATGTGCAAAAGTTTAAAAAAATTCACTGAAGGAAACGCGAAAAAATTCACTGTTAACTTTGCTTGCTTTGACTATGCTGACGTCATAAAATATCAGGAAAAACCTACGATTTTATGTGAGCACGCGCAGATTACTACAGCTCGCATCATCAGCGCACGCGCGGTCATTAAACTATAGGTAGCCACCGGCTGTAAAGGTAATAAAGCTTAATCATAAAGCATTACTTTACAATCTTTTTACTTTCTTTTTCATCGAAAAACGTACAGAGGCAACCGATCATAGTTGAAAAGCTAACTGCTGTGATTGTGATCCGCTTTTTAGACACCTGCAGGGTTTGTAGTCATTTTGCCAAGACGCACCTCAGCCACGTGGCAACTCTACCAAAGGGTCTCCACCCTGGGTGGTGCTTGATGCGTCCCGTAGTTTTTTTCTTCTTCCCCCAAAAACAAGCTTTATGTTCGATAACGCGTGCGCAATAAGCCCCCAGTGCACTACACTAGCGGCTTATCACAAGTACGTCAGTTTCCACACGGCAGGCGATTTTTGCACTCCCTCGTGACTTCTTTTTCCTCGACTATCCCTGAGCGGAAAGACAGACTGCTCGTAGTGTAGTCATCCGTTGTTTTCACGTACATTTAAGGAGCTACCTCCTGCACTTTGCGTTTAGGGAACTGGATATGACTTCTTGAGATTCGCATCGAGTTAACTTAAGTCTATGTCAACTTGTAAAATCTTGATAAGCTTGTCAAGCCTCTCCCCCCCCCCCCCCCAGCCTGGTGCCACGCCATCGCTCAACATGGAGGCGCCTGGGCACGCGTCGACGCCAACTTGGATTGGCAACAGCAGGAAAGTAAAGTAGGCTTATGGCAAGTTAGGGAGGGGAGAGTCCCCAGATTTGTTCGTAGAGAAATTACGCTACTCTAACATCGATAAGATGAAATTCAAAATCTTTGGTTCGCAAGCAGGCATAATTAAAAATCGAAATAGTTACACTGTTAGCTGACACTGGCTTTGAGAAGGTCTGTTATCGAGCTGTTTTTATGGGGGCACTTAATTAGACAAAAGGGTTGTTGATAACCAAGCATCATCATTTTCATAATCTCAAAACCAATTTTTTTATCTGTGATCCATATAATTATTTTGCCAGTAATATCTCTACTATTGGTTTGACAGAATGTGGTTCAGTGGTAAACGATACACTGACAAGTCCCGGATATCCAAACGCCTACCCAAGCCAAATGCACTGTGTTTATAACGTTTCTATTCAACATGGCAGGGCGCTGAAAATAAAGTTTCAAAAATTTGACCTGGATAGTGCATCATCATGCAGGTAAGCAAAAGTATAACCACCACTCTTGTTTGTCTGTGAGCCTTTCTTTGTGGGTTCCATACAGGAACCAAACACCCAGCTGAACTATTGTTTATCCAAGTTCAGTCGTTTGATTGATGTGATGTCCGACGTCAACTGGATCCCAGTGAAAAACTTTTGGTTGTGAGATTTTAGAACATTCGACGTTCCGATGCTTCGTCTACAAAATTTCGACAGGAGCCTCCAATTTTATAGCATCCCACGCAGTCGTTTTTAGGGCAGTGTAATACGACTCGTGGTAATACGACTCCCCTAAAAACGACTGCGTTGGAGGCTACCACTTTTAGTTCACAGTCTCGATTTTCGCAAACAACCGATGTAAACATGGATTATATTGGTAATATGTAGAGCCAGGATAGCTTAACAGGGGAACTCCTAAGGAACAAGCTGGTGTTGGTTTTCGCGTTCTCGTTCCGAAAACTCCGAATTAAAGTGCTCCGAATTGTCCTCCAATATTTTGTCGAATTTTGGTGGATCTTTTCTGTGAATCCGAGCTCAAAAGGTCATTCTGAAGCACAGATTTATTATTATATTTTTTTCGGACTTTCAAACTGTACACCTGTATTAGTCGTTGTTATTTACGAGCCTCTTGATTGGTTTTTGCATTGTTTCCATAGCCCATCATAAAATGTCGAGGCTTGTAGTCCCGGTGGACTACTGGCTCTTTGCTTGAACTTTGTCCGTAAACTGGGACAGAAATGCCATTCACTTCAAACGAAGAAACATCAAATCTAACAATATGTGGAAGATGACAATACTCCACAACTGAAGTATAAAGAGCTTCACTCTCAAAGACGTAACTTAATATCCAGAGGGAAAAGCGACGCCTCAGTTCTTTGATAAATTAGGAAACCGTCAAAACGGCTCAGTGTGCAATGCCGAAGAACAATAAAGTGAATTGAGAAAACAGGATTGACTCAGTCTAGAATAGTCACAAATTCTAATATTCGAGAAAGTACACCAGTTACGAAATACGAATTGTTCAACGAAAAAATCTTGAAACTTACGCACTAAACTGCAACAGGAGATTAAGTATAAACTATTAAAAGCTTATATGTTAGGTGGCTCGCTTATGGAATTCCTGGAATAAATAAACACAGAAGAAGAGACAACAAACCCTCATACACATAAAATGCACTTGTTTGCCTGGGGAGGCAAAATGCCTTCAATTTTTGTCGCGAGTGAAGTTACATATTTGCAAGGAATTCCTTTCTACGCGGGAATTAATCTCAAGGTTATTTTTTTGCAAACTTTTACGACGTTTTTAAACATTTCAAGAAAATCATCGAAAACATGTAAACTCGCTCAATTTAAGCAATTCTTACGATGTAAATCCAAAATCAAATATGTAATTTACTCTACCGTTGAAGTTTAACGCTCGAGTGGTCCTTTGCAGATCTCCTCGATCTGAAAAAGTAAGTATGACCTCGAACAAGGATTTCATCCCCTCAAGCTCTCCACTTTCTTCTATACACGCCGTCGAACTGAAAAATCCTTGAGGGCTTTTCCTTTTCATGTAGAGCTATTAAAAGGGGTGCCTTCATTCCAAGCATGTAAAATTTCCGTATTGAAAATCGAGCGTACGAGAAGCCAGCTGCCATGCATACTGCTAACTCCAGACAAATTTTTGCCTGTGATAACAGGCCATTCGTATTATTTACTTGTGCTCAGTGAACGTTTATTGCTCTTTATCCCGTTAACACCCATCTTAAACTGATATAGTCATTTTCCACGCACACCACAGTCGATTCTGACGCTCTCTCGGGTGTTCTTTTCGCTCGACTACAAAAACTGAGCGGAATTAAAGAAGAAACTCAGTGCTCGTGGTCTAGTTTTGGAGAGGCCTTTCTCGAGCGTTAAGCAAGTGGTGGGTGGGAAAAAACACCTCTCTACCATCGAGCTCAATGAAATTTACAACCTTTAGTTGCTTGGCACGACATACGCGCCAAAGCCACCATCTCCGCCCGCAGTTTACATTTCTACGAAGTTTCAAATTCATAAAAGCCAATAAAAGTTTACAGGAGAGGGAGTGAGATAATATCCAATTCTATGAACTCTCGAGTACATATGGTTCACCGCTTCTATTCACTTATTAAAAGGGATAAATATTTGCAAATTTTACGCGCTTGTTTCAAAAACAAACAAGAGTTTCAAAGTTTCAAAGTTTTATATTATTCAATTTTATGAGTAAAATAAAAGGACTACACTATCCCGCAAATAGCAGTAGCTAGTCTGGGCGGGTAGTGTTTACATTATTACCGTACCTAAATTTTGAATTAGCCAATCAGAAGCCTTGTTTACCGTCATGATTTTCTACGATATCAAGTCACTGACCTGATATCCTACGATATCATGGACAGTTTCTAAAACTCGGACTTTTTTGCAGACTTTAGAGATGAAAATTACAACAGATACCAGGGAAACGTAAAACTATTACATTTGTTAAAGGAGAAACTAATTTGTTTAACGCTAACAGAGAAAAAAAATACAATTTCGCGCCAAAATTGGACGAGGCCACACTGGCGGGCGCTCGCGTGTACGTCTACGGACAGCGCAGAAACTTTTTTTTTTTAATTGGAGCCGCATTTTCCAAATTTCTCTCTAAATTTGGACTTCCAAGATTCCGAAAATGAAACTCCAAACAAAAGAATTATAAAAATGACAGATGAGGAGTTAGAGAAGAGTATTAAAGCATTATTCTTCTCACAGTTCACGCGCTATATGACTAAAACTCCTAACTGATCACGGTAACTGAAAAAATAACGCCGGGTTTTAGGACGAATTTGGGTACGGTAAATACCTAATCGCACCTTCTTGGTATGCTTCGGCAGCATATCAGGCTCGTTTAGTCTCACCATGGGTATTTTGGCTCGACTACGTCTCGCCAAACTACGAACCATGGCTCGACCAAACTCGCCTGATATGCCGCCGAAGCGTACCAAAAAGGTACGATTAGGTATAAATATAGAACGAAAGGAGTCAATTGACAAATATGCATATATAAATAAAGAAATTACAGAAAGCAAGTCAAGTAATTAACATAAAAATTATATACATATGTGAAAAAAGAAAGAAATTACAAATAAATAAATAAATAAATAAGGATGCGTGGAAAAGTCTTAATCGATACTAATCGATACCAAAACATTTTGCCGCATTTGGAAATTGTAGATGTGAGTCAATTCCAACGGCTTGCTTTCAAAACAGTTATTAAGTTAGGAGCAGATTGGAGAAGTATTTCTCTTCACCATTCTTCACTGAAATTGCTATTAAACAAGTAAAAACTAACGAGATTAAGTTCCAACGTTTCGGCGACTTCATGACGCCATTATCAAGGAACGATTTGAAGTCGCCCCAAAACGTTGGAGCTTAATCTCGTTAGTTTTTACTTGTTTATGTATCTCCAAATCATTATTAATTAGAAATTGCCATTAAACTAAAAAATGTGTTTGGTCTTCGTGGTGTCCGTCAATAGGCACTTCACAATAATGTAACACGTTTTCATCGTGTTCTCGCTCGAAAATGTGAAACTGTCAACTAGTAATTCATACATAGGGGGAAACCTTCTTCTTTTTGCTCTACTTCGTCCAAAAAGTAATGTTTTATGTTGAGAATTCTGCAAAAAAAACAGAGTGCAAACTAAAACGATGTAATTTAATGTCCAGCGAAATGCAAACTTAAGACAGAGACAAATTTTCCTACCTTCACAAGATCTTCAAATCTTCCCGCCTAAACCGTTTGAAACCTGCCAAAAAAGGGGGTTAGCGAAAGTAGACTAATCAATAACTCATCGGAACGTAAATTTTGGATTTGATTACAGTCTACGCAGAATAACGAAACCTTAAAGCGTTCTTAAAGCGTCCTTAAAGCGTTCCGAAAATACATGTCTCTAAGAGATAGGAACACATGCTGTACATACTTTTCACTTGAAGCCTCACAAAAGAGGGTTTAAACTAAAACCGTTGGTTCGAAGGTAGATTGCCACTTTTCACCAGAACGTAAACGCGCGAGTATTCAGAGACTCTTCAAACATTTTAATGAAGTATGATGCGGCGGACGTCAGTCGCCGTCGAACGGTCATGTGAGGTCATGACTATCAAAATTGACTCGCATGTAATTAAATATTCTATTAGTATGGGGTTCCGCCCTGCGGGCGTTTGGCCAGGAAGCGGCTCCGCCCGTATTATCATCACAAGTAACAGACAAAAAAAGTTCAATTATAAACTCATTAATAAAACTGATACTGCGAGCTGAAGATTTCAAAGAAATTACTCCTCTTCTTCTAGAATCGTCTTAACACGCAATTCAAGCAAGAGCGATAAAGGTTTCTAAAATGAAGCTATATGGGTGATTACCATAATTCTCTTTGTTTTCGAGCTACATGTATTAATCGACTGTCCATAAAATCTAACGTTGACCATTGTAAACTACTGAAGGCAATCGTGGATATCAAAATTCCGAGATCAAAATTAACAGATAATAGAAAATAGTTTAGCAACTGATTCTTTGAAAACCCTCCGTAACCTTTCAATTCACTGGAGTTATTATACAATGTAATATTACAGTCTCTCTCTCCCGAAGAGGTTCGATCTAGCCATGTTTTTGGACACCATTAACTCGCCAGGATCAAAATACATCCTTTTTCTGTGTGTTGTTTGTTTCTGTCCTATAATACCTGCATGACGGGCAGTATATAAGTTATTTTAGGTTAAAAAAAAATGATACACGCTCATATTCAATGCCGCGTATACAGCAGCTCTATTCAAATGTAAATTTGTGGTTTAATGGAACTTTGTAATAGACAAAATGATTCTCAATTCCTAACGTAAATTTTATTTTTCTTGCAGTTACGATTATTTGAAGATTACAAGCGATAACAACATTGATATCGGTAAATGCTGTGGTAAGCTCGATGGGAAGGAGGTTGTTGTAAGTGGAGACTACGCAGTGTTAACATTCCACTCCGATCTGAGTGTGCAAAAGGGAGGATTTCGCATATCATTTGCTGCTTTTCAACCTAGTAAGTACAGTCAGTTAAACAGGAAGTTCCGGTATAAAAAAACAAACCCATCCCCATTGATGGCCCCAGTTGCACTCTGGAATTTGCGGACGAAGTCGCGGGTTCAGTATCGAAGGAGATGTAAAAGCTACAAACAGGTTAATTAAAGATAATTCCACCTTGTATATATCTATTATCTATTGTATTTATATAAAAACCTCGGTTATGCACGCATTTTGATTGGATCTCACCTATGATCTATTAAAGGACAGACGAATAGATGACGTCATCATTAAAAACTTTTGTTTCTTTATCATACAAAACAAATAGATTCCATGTTGCCGTGCGACTGTTCAGTAATAGATCACACATGACGTCAAAATTTGGTTCAGTGACACACTCGGTTATCGCCTCGTTTGCCACATTTTGACGTCATATGTGATCTATTACTGAACAGACGCATGGCAACATGGAATCTATTTGTTTTTTATGAAAAGAAACAAAAGTTTTTAATGATGACGTCATCTATTTGAAACATGTATTTCAACGTATTCGGCAAGAAATGTGCAAGTAATATACTAAATCTCCTGAGTGAACCGATAGCAACTTGAAGTCTGTTTTAGAGGGGAATTAAAAAGTTTAAACCTGTAGAATTACTGAATGCTGAATGTATCTGGAAAGATGAATTTACATCACAGTATAGTAGTCTACGTGTTAGCTTTGTAATTTTTTTCTCTCGCACGTGATTTGAAATTACCATTCACGCTTCGAATGCGAATTTGTACCTGTTTTAAGTCTAGTTCAGTTTTAAGCCTACTAGCTCCAGGTTCAAGTTTCTAGCGTGCCGAATTCTCGGGCCGAATATAAATTTTGTATTCTTCATGCGAGTGGGACTCTCGTCTTAAACGTCAATTTCGTCACCACTCCAGGTTGACAGATATTAGGATGTGCACTCTACAGGATTGACGGGGTGGGCAGGACTAGGGTAACGTTTCCTATAGAAAGACAGATAAAACAAAACAGTCTTTATAGTGATGTGTTACACAGAATAGAAACCAAGGTGGTAATTCAAGTAGTAATTTGTAATTATATAACAGACTGGAGAAAATTCTTGTTCGGATAAAAAAAATTAATGAAATTTACATAAGTTAACACCTCGTCGTACCGTTCCGGTACACATCGATTGCATCTTGCCAAATACAAAGCCAGATTCGACCAAATCCGCCTGATTTGTCGCCCAAAGTTCACAAAAATAATATCATTTTTATATTACAGTATGGGCTCCTTGGTCTGTGACTTTTCCGAAAATGATGTCATACTTCCTCGTTAAACAGAATACAACAAAAAACAAATGTGTCGTTTGATTTACTGATTAGTCATCTTCCATACGACGACGTTTCGGCTTCTCTGTTGTTGATGAAGGCGCGGAATCCAAGTTTGTAGACAGGTAGGCCAATTTATCTTTCTTGAAGTGTTTACTTTTGCGGCTCCGTAAATTACATGGTCATGTTTACTTGGCTTGTGCATAGATAAATCGCAACGGGAAGACGAGTTTAAAAAAAAAAACAAAACAAAACAAAGCAAGTTTACAGGTAAACTTATTTCTGCGCTTGTGAACGAATTTGCTGCTGAGTTTGAAATTTTTGTTTTATCGACTCTTGAAAAATATCAACAATGTTTGCATATAGGTCCTTAGTTCGCGATCTATGACCCTACAGAATTTACATTTCGCAAAGCAGATAAAGAAAACCTTACATAAATGGAAACGACCTTTGTTTTCGCTGAATATTTTCAAAATCTTCTTTATACATGTTTACAAGCGGGGTTAACTTCCCTTGTATACCTAGAATGCATATAAGCGTATAGTCTTGTAATTATTTTCGACTGTGCTTGGGGCTAAGGTGGGAGACTATTGTCTGAAAAGAAAAACATATTTATACTTACAACGACTTCCAACAAGACTGTAGCTTAGACATATCAAGGATAAGAAAGAATAAATAAAATACTGTTAAAATTTTCATTCTCCTACGGAAATTATTGGGATCCACAGGTACTTTTCAAGCTCTTTACATGGTCACATTTTTTTCGAATTACAAGAAAAATACTTCAGTTTCGACCTTGCGACTTTAAACCTATCTTGACAAATATAAAAGCTATCTTCAGGGGAAATTTCAGCTCGCGACGTTTTGACTCAGGTAAGATATTCAATATTATAATTTTTACTCGCGGACCAAGGACCCCATACTGTACTTATGAATTATATATTCTAAATTCAGACCTGATTTCATTCTTGCTTTTCTTTCTTTCTTCTACGTTTCCCAAAATTTTTACCTCCAAATTTGAACATGTTCTAGCATGATTTTATCAATCAAATTTTGGCTGTTGTATCTGTTCAGTATAGAGAGTCATAAGATGCTTTGGCATGTTTTATTCATCCTTTAAGTGGCTTTTTAACTTACTTTTATTTTTTAGCACTGTTCCCATTTTTGCTTTGGGAACGTTCCGATTAAGAGATGATTGTTCCTCTTTGGAGTGGTCCTTTTAAGATCAAAAGGAACAAATTGCTGTTAAAAATAGGAACAAAGTGTTCCTTTTAGAGCTAAAGAGAACCTTTTGTTCCGAATTTTTAACATTGAAAGGAACTTTTTGTTCTTAAATGAGTGACCTAGGTGTTCCCAATGGTATTGTTCCTCTTTTATCATTTTGGTCCTTTTTAATCGCTTGGGGAACAATTGTTCCTATTAATGCGTTCCCTTTTAGAGTGGCTGTTCCTTTATGCTGACACGAGGAACTTTGGTTCCCAATTAATTATGTTCCTTTTTTTGTAAAGGAACGTTTGTTCCTTTCTAACATTGTTCCTGCTTTGAAAAATTGGTTCCTTTTTATTCACTTGAGGAACAATTGTTCCCATTAACGGTTCCGTTTTGAACGAAATGTTCCTTTTTATTGGCACGTGGAACAGTTTTTTCCTAACCATTAGTTCCGATTTATGTAAAATGGTTCCTATTTAAAAATGACAGTTCCTTTGTACATCTTGTTCAACAGAAACATTCTTCTTTTCTTGCCATCTATGATTTTATCGCTTTTTAATAGGCAAAAACATTTGGTGTAGTGTTTTAAGTTTCAACCAACACGAAGCAGAGTCAATAGCTGATTCTTAAAGACTTTTCGAGGCCCTTATAGACTTGCCCGGGCAAGGTTGAATATAATCGCGCCAACACCACATATCACCTTAAATTTGTAAACTTACTTAAGAATAATGAACAGTGGCAAGCAGACACATGCCTGAGCAAGCAGGGGCAAGTTGGGGCAGGTTGGGGCAAGTTTAAATTTGCACAATGCAGCCATTGTTTTTTTGTCGCCTTTGTGTTTTGTTCACTATTTATGTAAGTGGAACAAATTGTGTGAATCACTCAGATGTCCGACATGAACAAACATAGGCGCGCAATACGCGCAGAGCCAATGACGTTTTTTTTTTCACAATATGGTGAAATTTGTCCTGACAACCTATGGGACTTTACACCTCCGGTAAGTCCCACCCTAACCCCTTAAAACGATCTTGTGGTTATCCACTATAAAACCTGGTAATGATTAAGCAGCGTGACTACGCGGAGTTAAAAAAAAACCGAAGAAAGCTCTTTGTTTCACGGTTCTTCAAAGAACACAGACAAAAACAAGTAAACTTAAACTTAAACTCACCGTCGAAAAATATTGCATACATAATTTAGGCAAAGATCAGTGGAAAGTTAACAATTTTACTTCAGAAATAAATGCAAGTTGCAGTTGAACCTTTTAATTTCTTACTTCTACCGGCGAATATCCAATACTTTTCAGTGCTCATAAACGGTCAACTTTCTAAAGGGTGCCGTTTTGACGCTCTGCGTGATTTGCGTGACACGCGACTCGCTTTACTTTGTTTAATTTTTAAGGTTTCAGACGTTTCAGGCAACCACTTACGTTCTTAGTACATTGTATTGTCAAAACAGGAGTCTGCCATCAAACGGCGTTTCTTGTATCCACAATATTTTCGTTCGAAATCGGTTTGAACTAGCGTTTATAAACACGACTGAAATAGTTTTGCAACTATATTTATTTCCCCTGTTATTTGAAGTTGTTTGCTTTGTAATCAAGTCGGCTATAATAATTTTCGTCTTTTTGCTTCACAAATCGACCAAAGTATGTTTACATTTGTAACTTTCTCACGGTACAAAGTTATTTTTAGCTCACGTGTTTATTTGGAGTCTCAACCTACAGCCGAATAAATTTCGTTTGCTTTACCTTCGAACAGTACGAAAATGTTCAAATTCAGCTCGCTTTCCAGTAGATCCAACAGGTCTCTGTTAGAATGCTTTGTCACATATCTGTTGTTGTTAATCTTTCGGTACTGTTTCGGTCGGTTCGAGATGTTTCAAGTGTTGCGTTACATTCCTTATAAAGGCTGAAATTACAGCTGTCAACTATGCAAATTTCTCAACATACGCTTTACACTTTGAGCTATGAATAACCCCGAAATAACGTTTAGTATCTTGTTAAGATTTTACTACATCCATCCTCTAATTCCTTGATCACCACTGTGACTTGGATTTTAATACTAGTTTCATTCAAGTTTTTCAGTTTTAAGAATAGCTAGCAACAAGCCGCGCAATTTCCGATTTAGCTTTAATTGGGTTCATGTTTTATAACACGCCCACAAAAATGACACTGCAAATTTTAGATTCGCTGTTACCGAGAGATAATCCCGAAAAATTTTATGCTGTTTTACTCTACTCTTTTCACTATCGTTATAAACTTGGGCTTTAAATATTGTTTCTTTCACTGTTAATTAGGGATCGATGTAACGTTAATTTCCACGTTCTGTTCATACAACATCTCAAATTGGCAAGTCCGTCTTGTATTTGCTGCTGTGGAAAAATGTACTTCAGCTAAGTAAACACAGGACTACAACGCGAATAAAATCCTGCCAGACCTCACGTACACAAAACAGACATTCGAAGTAGATCCACACTTGCGAATGCAAAACACTTCAAAGCCCGGGGGTATTACTCCCATAACATTAGCTGTAGGGTTTGTGCCGCTGATAAGGTAAGACTTTCAGTGTCCCGGTGCACACCCCCACCCATCGTCTCACAGAATATCCCCCCAGCCTCACAAATCGTAAGACAGACATCGCACGTACGTACAACGTCCAACGTCTAACGTCTATCGTTGATTTTTAGGCTCTGACAGTAGCCATATGACGTCACTAACGTGACGTCATTGGCTAAAAAGGGTAAGGTTGACTGGTCGAAAATTGATGGCTCATCACCAAAACCAAAACGGCTTCACTTGGAAAAAGAAGAAACAGATAGCTTGTATCACTGTAAAATACAAGCGTGTGATCACGATGGATTTAAAAGTCAACGTGGCTGCAGGAAACATGTGAACACCAAGCACAGTTGGTTCTTTTTTCTTTGACAAAAAACCCGACGTTTCAAGTACCAAAGAATTTGCCGATGATGATACATCGGGTGAAATCACAAAACAAACTGCCAAGGTAATGCCTTCGTTTTCGGTTTCCAGCCAAATTGGCGAGTTATTCACGAAATGGTTGACTGGAAGTGGTGGGGTTTGCAAGAAAGATCGTGCAGCTCAGCAGATAGCCAAGAGATGCTTCAAATTTCTCAAATTTTGCTGCGAAGATGAAGAGGAATTGAGTTTTGAAGTGCTAGACTTTAGCCTGTGTTCTCATAGTCTGTTGTTCAAGTTTATCGACTACTTGCAAGATGAATGCAAACTCGGACACGATAGCCGATTGGGCTACATTGATGCGATCTCCGAATTAATCGACTTCAGAAAAATAAACGGCGCATCAGACACAGTTCTTCGAAATTTGTCCTCAACAGAGTTGTACCTTAAACGAGCGCGCAAGACGGTGGCAAAGATGATGAGACTGCAGTGGACACAAGATCTAGACATTGAAACTTTGGATGCTAGGGGGCACTGGGCAACCATGGAAGAACTGTTAGAAGTGGTGACATTTCACTTGCCTCGTTATGAGAACACTGTAAAGACGTGCAAAACTATTCCAGGTCAAGTTAATCCTTCGGAATTAACATTTGCCACGAAATGTGTCACAGTGTATTTGTTCATCAAGGTGAAGGGATCTCGGCCTATGACTTACCAGTATTTGACAGTGGACATGGTCAGAGCAGCTAAGAAGAGCGGGGAATTCATCGACCAGAAAAAGTTCAAGACTGCTAGCAAATATGGATTTGACTCCTTAATTCTGACCGATGCAAGCATGCAGGTGCTCGATAGCTATCTAAATTTCGTAAGGCCATTGCTAAAACTCCAGTGCGAGTTCGTTCTGGTCACGAGAAATGGAGGCCAGCACAGCAAATTGGGCGACGTCATGAGTAAACTAGTGTTTGATGCAATCGGAAAATTCATTCATCCGACGCGCTATCGTCAAATTGTCGAGACGCAAAGCCTCAATCTGCTCACAAGCAAGGAGCAACAAATTTTGTCCGAAGACCAAAAACACAGTTCTGCCGTTGCAAAAGTTCACTATCAAAAGCAAAGATCGCGCGAAGTTGCTGTCAAAGCTCACGAGTGTCTACAAAAGCTACAAGGCACGAAAGGCTCGGAGGTGGATAGGGAAGTGCAAACGAGGTTTAGCGGCTCAACTTCAAGTATTGCAGCTCCAGTGGAAACAGCAGAAACAAAGAGCGCGCCCCCTAAAGAAAAGGATTCCCCGCCCACAAACCAATTGCGAGTTCAAAGAAATTTTCGTCGGGTGTTGAAATTCACGGCAGACGGGGACGATTTTCTCAAGAAGGGAATCAATCGGCACGGGTTTGGGCAGTGGACGGCAATTCTCAGGGATCCCGATCTCAAATTTCAAGACGAAAGAACGGCGGACTCTCTCAAGAAAAGGGCTGGAATGAAAATGGAATCATTAAATACTCACACACAAATTTATTATTATTATTCCATCAGGGAATTCACCAAGAGGATTGGAGACAACCTCCCATTTTATTATTGGACGGCAAATGAAAGGTACAGAGAATGGGATGAAGAGCTGCCTTCATTCAACGAAGCTCCAGATGTGCCCGAAGACATTGATGCTGCTGAACATCCCCTCAGGCTCCACCGACTGACCTTGAGCAGAAGGGAAGACTCCTCTATCTTCACTGCTTCACTGCAGGCCGTAGCTTTCTTCCTGCCCGAAATCAGACGACAATTCGTCAGAGGCTTCATCGGCCTGAAGGGCAGCTACCCCCCAACTTGTGACAGTGTTCTTAGTGAATGTCTAACTGAGGTGTAACAATAGCCCTTATTCAGTGAGATTACAACAAACAATACGACTAAATTACTGTTTCTCCAAAAGCCATAATCTCCAGAATTCCCTTTGGAATCTCATTATGTTGCCTTAAATAACCCTTTAAGATTAGAAATTTGAGGTATTTGTCTTTCTTCTCTTTGTCAAATCTTGCTTTTCATCACCAGTGTCAAGGACTTTTTGGGATGCACAGTAAACGCCTCTTTTTTGTTATCATGTCACGGGTATGATTGAGGGTCATCCCAAGTTAATTGATTGTCAAGGGCTAGATTTTTAATAGTCTTTAGGGCCTTATTTATTGAAGTCTAAATATCAAAACAATATTTTATTGTGCATTAACATTAAAATGAAGTATGTTCACATTTGTGTAGATTCAAGGCTGTCATTAAGGTGTAAAGCAGGTGCAGGGAGTAAACTTTTGTCACACCTCTTAAATTTCTCCTTTGATCAAGCAGCAATACCACCCGTGACAAAGAGAGAGCTCAGCGGAAACAGGTGCTATGGGTTGTGGCCCTTGATGACAGCCCTAATAATATTATCATTAAATTTGTGTTTGACAATAAGTAAGTAGCATGCGGTGTCACCTTTCACCAACCATAACTTGTAACATATTTTAAGACCTTCTGAAAAAAAATAATAACTGGCTTTATAAATATTGAAGGGACAGCTGGAAAAAATGTAAGTGACTACTGATAGACTGTCAGATTCTCCCTGCAAACTACCCTATGCTTGCTTGTAAGATGAAGGGAGAATTTGACACGGAGATCAAGAGTCACTTAGGGCCTTATTCCACGAACCCTTCAATTATTGAATGACACTGATAATTACATGTCACAATTAAAAATGTTATTTACTTGTTCATCAAGACTAGAGAAAATGAAACGAGCGAGTGTTCGACAAGTATCGAACCATTGCAGATCGACTAGGAAACACTCTTAATTACTAATATTTTATACCAATATTTAATAAATGTAGTAATTCTCAAGAAAAGGAAATTGACAGTTATCTTATTAATAAGTTATAGACAAAAGACTTTGGGTGCCATTTCTTATGAAAAATGCTTCACTGCAAAAGGCCATGGCAAGTTCAGAATAATATGCAAGTGCCCCTTTTGCTGTATGCAATTTGTAAAAAGTGCAACAAATAAACTAAGCTTCTATTTTTCTTTGAGAAATGAGAAATGAGAAATGATAATTCATCATGTTCCAGTACAAGGGTATGTTCTGCCCACACATCAAGGGGTCAAAAGCATTTTGGCCACCTGCCAATTAAATACTTAATAAAAGATTGTTTTTTATAATGTTCAGATCAACCACGCTGATAAAAAAATGACTATAATATTCCATAAGCCTCTTAACTAACAAAAAAATGTTCAAATGAAAGACCAAAGAATTAGAATATTCTTTCTCAATTTTCCAGGTGTCAGTTCTGATAAGTTAAATATCAAAGCACAAGTCACTGTTATATTTGTTGTTGCTATCATTTTTGTCCCACCGACCTTTCTTTGTAATAGTCAGTGCAGCGTAAAGTCTAAAATCCCTAACTTTAGGAATCCACTGCCTCTTTATGAAGCACACCTTGTAGGAAATAATTTCTTCTCTCTTGATGGCCTTTGTCAGCTTTGGAATTTTCTCCACTCCACAGTAGCCAATAACGAGCCAAACTGCAGCGTCAAAAACTTCAAACGTCATGGCATTTTTGCCGGTCAAATTGCTTGTTTCAAAAGAGGCTCTCACTGGCACATTTGTCTCTTTAGATTTTAGTTCCACGGCCTTTTTTAGGGCATCCTGATCTTTGGTTGCCCAGAATGATCCTTTCACAGAAAACGATTCTGAGAAATACTCCACTTCATCGGAGTCAGAGTGGTGACCATCAGAGTTGTCTTGGTCATCTGCCTGGAGAGAACACTCATCTTCGCTGAAAACAGGACTGTCCTCCTCACTAAGGTCGGAAAGGAAATCGGTAGAGGTCTCCGAAATCATTGGCACTAAGCAGTAAGATGTCGAACTCGAACAGTTACAGCGGTATTCGTCGAGTTCCACTGGTGGAAAATATTCGTCGAGTGGAGAGCCTTTTATCACGGTCGATCTCACGTACTGAGCGGCAGGAGCAGGTATTAATTCGAAAGACCAAATCAGTGTTCTGGCTAGACCATCTGCTGAAAGATTACTTGGGTCGAGACACTGTAAGAAAGAAAGAAACAAGAGGGTTGTTGAATTTTCCCATTATTTTAGAATATCACAAGTTCCCGCATAACAACAGCTCGATCACAAAAGAAAGCCAAAGCAAGAGATACTACCATTTTCGTTCAACCCTGAAGCGTGACGATTTTTTCGCGTATGTTTACTTTTCAAACGTGACAGTTTCCCAGACATCAGTCTCGTCTGGCCCAATGAAAATGCGCTGTTTTGGGTGGGAAACGAACAACGTTTGTCAAACGACAGTTGCATGTTTTGTTCACGTGGCTGGCAGGTTTTCAAGTTTTCGATTGTACTTTTCCTCATATAAGCTCTTGATCGGCTGGCAAGGTTTAGGTTTTCAGATTTTGTCGAGAATAACAGAGATGACTCCCGTACAGATGAAAGTAGTTTATGACTATTATTCTGCTAAAAGAACCACGCCGTTCTTCATAACAGAGGAGGAGTTGTTAAATTTGGACTTCCACAGCTTTAAGAGTCGACTTCCGCACATAGCAAAATCAACATCAGCAAAGGCGCTTCGATTGACCATGAGCGACGAGAACCTGGAGGTTGATTACGATTTCGCTCTCCTTTTCCTTCAGCCGATCGATGTACTGCTGCTTTAAAAGGATTTCTTCCTCTGTTTTACTCACGTGTCTCTGAAGAGGTGTTTGATGTTTATTGTGGTCTTGTGCTTTATTGGGGGAGGGGGCGCTATTCGAACACTTCGTCTAGCCCTTCGAGAGACTGATCGAGCTCAGTTTCTTGCTTCAAATCATGAGATCTTCGGGCTTTCGATGCATATTCTAGTGAACCTTGTTTTTATCGCTTAGCTTCGGGTTCATGTCCGCCCGTGTTTGTTTTCTGAGCAGTGAACTCTCTCGATGCAGAACGGGCTGTCGAGTCAACTGACACCGAGGGGCTCTCGAACGAAAATGCTTGTACGGTAATGTTTTTCTGTTTAGCTATGATTTCCTTGATTTGGAAGCTGAAGTATATAGGAGAGAGATCAACCTCCAGGTTCTCGTCGCTCATGGTCAATCGAAGCGCCTTTGCTGATGTTGATTTTGCTATGTGCGGAACCTCCAGCAGAAGTCGACTCTTAAAGCTGTGGAAGTCCATATTTAACAACTCCTCCTCTGTTATGAAGAATGGCGTGGTTCTTTTAGCAGAATAATAGTCATAAACTACTTTTATCTGTACGGGAGTCATCTCTGTTATTCTCGACAAAATCTGAAAACCTAAACCTTGCCAGCCGATCAAGAGCTTATATGAGGAAAAGTACAATCGAAAACTTGCCAGCCACGTGAACAAAACATGCAACTGTCGTTTGACAAACGTTGTTCGTTTCCCGCCCAAAACAGCGCATTTTCATTGGGCCAGACGAGACTGATGTCTGGGAAACTGTTACGTTTGAAAAGTAAACATACGCGAAAAAATCGTCACGCTTCAGGGTTGAACGAAAATGGTAGTAGTTTGCCTTGGTAAATAAACCAAAACATTTCACAGATTGCTAAGAACTTACTGTGACATCACAAGACGAATTGATTCGGATCAGCACAGGACTTCTTACTCCGGCAAATAATACGGCTATAGCCGAATTTTCCACAGTCACAGGGACGAGAGCTCTTCTTCGTTCGTCCATTGTTTCCACGTAACTGACATGTACTTCTCGACAAACTAACGAAACACACGTAAAACCCTTCAATGTAACGCTGAAATTCTCTTTTGATACACAGTAAATGTAAGCCAAGTCGTTACTTGCAAAAGCAGAAGCTGCAAAACCCAGACAAGTTTCGAAACACGCCATGGCAGACACTCTGATGTTTACTTCGCGCGAGCTGTGAAATACTGATGACGTCACGTAGGTAGTGATAATATAAGATCGAACAAGATGCATCATGGGATACTATTCGACCGTCGTCTGTATTCGAATTAAATTTTCTGAGAAGACAACTTTACTGAACACGTTTTCATTGTTTTTTATACGAATTTAAAATTAAGAGCTTCCTGCCTATTCTTTTTTCTCATTAACACCGTGCTAAACTGCATTGATATTAAGCGAAACGAAAACGGAATGAATTGACGTGTCATCACCTGCCAAGTTACGCTTAAGCCACTACGGGCCAGTATTCATCACAATCCTTTACCCGGTCTTCAAACACACCCAAGAGACACATTTACATGCAAAGGAATAATCCCCTGTTTAGTTATTTCCTTTAAAATTAGTCTGTCTATCCGTATATTATTTATTTACAACTGATAATTCAATGTAGAAGATGCATTATTTTAATTACATTAAATGACCTTCCGCGGACTTCTTCAGTATTCTTACACTGAGTACCTTTGTAAACTCATGTATTTTTCAGCAACATGCCCCCAATCCTGGATTCACCTCCGAGATTCTTTCTACAGATTCTCGGACAAAAAAACCCTGGCTTGGAGAGAGGCCCAATTCCATTGCAAGGCACTGGGATCAAACCTGGCAGTGGTGACTTCACAAGCTGAACAGCAAGCACTTGCTTCAAATGTAAAAAGCTTGTCTTGGATTGGTTTATACAGGGATGCCAAGAACATGTCACGCTGGTTGTGGTTCGTCGAGTCTATTGTTACTTATACTAACTGGCGTTCTGGAGAACCCAACGACCTTGGAGGTGCTGAGGATTATGTAGAACTCTGAACGCCTTATCGTGGAGTGAAATGGAACGACAGGAACTGTAACCGATCTCATCGTTACGTGTGCGAAATCAGTGGTAAGACAGAACATAATTTTTTTTCTTATATAAGATATTTTTACCCGCTCGTTTAATTGTGATAACCTTTCGTCTGCGTTACCAAGTTTGACGAAGCTATTTTACTGCTATTTTCGTCGCTTTTCCTCTCATTTTAAAAATCAGAGCCTACTGGTCTTTTGCATTTGCCTTTCTTAATTTAAGATGTATATTCCAATAATCTACCTTGTCATGTTTGCTGGTGGGTCTTCTTTCTCTCTTGTTCGATAAAATAACCAAAGCCGTTTGCGTGTAAGCGAACACTCAACGCTATAGACTCGTAAGAGATTACGCGAGATTACTCATGCCAAGTTGCTTTTGTCGGCCAGTATGAGCCTTCACTCTCTGCAAGCCTTTCTTCAGTCTGCCAACCCTCTCCAAGCGTGTAATTTTGCCCACCGTGGCCTGTCATGAAAGGTTATTGTTGCGCGTAAGTCTAATTGTTTCTAGGATAGTTTTCAACAGCATAACTCGTCTCGCACAATTATTTAACTTCCAGGATCCACCCAACGTTGGAAATCGTTGAAAATGAGAGAGATTCAGCCTACAATCTCAGAGAGAAATTCATGACAGCCCACAATCTGGACATGATATGGGCATACTAGACTAGCACTGTACTTGTGTAGCTTTAAACACGATCCGAGTTTATCCTGCAATAACACAATCTGCATTATGAATAAACAAGAAAAGCCCCAGGGGGCATTAACCCCGCCGTTGTTCTCTCTGCCCTTGGGGTCCAAAATATATTACGGCCAGGTAAAAGTTGGTGACTTATCGTATCTTTTATGTGCTTGCCATGATAATATAAATCAAGACACGGCTTGCCTAATCACCCTGTTTTAGCGTGCGTGACGAAGAGGGTGATGAAATTATTATTTTGATCATAGCGTGACTCAGCCTGGCCTCGTAGCTCAGTTGGTTGAGCGACGGTGTTCTAATCCGGAGGTCGTGGGTTCGAATCCCGCCGGGGTCAAAGATTTTTCTTTTATCTTGGTTCTCATTTCTAATTTCTTACTTTTAAGGACTGTGGTCGGGGGGAAATTATGGAGGGCAGTATTACTCACTTCTTGGCACTCATACATACATACTTTACATCATAATTACTAAGTTCATAGCGATCGCGAGTTCATGCCATCTTTCAAACTTAAGCTCCCTAGTACATTCGTCCTTGCTCTCGTCGAAGAAATGTTAACTCCATTGAATTCCTTGTACTTTTCTACACAACTTTCCCTAAAGATTTTGGCGAAGCAAAGCAAAACTGCCCAAAAAAATGCTTGCATTTGACTGTTGAATTATTCAACTTGGCGAAAGCAAGGGACTTCCCCGAATCGGCTTCTGTGTCTCAGTAATGTAATGTTTACGTGCCACGGCAAGTTAGGCGAATTCATTCCAGCTTCAAAGCTCGCTAACACCTTCGTTCCTACTTTCATTGGACCCCGCCGTTTTTCTCCTCCTCCCAGGGAGCAAAATATATTACGGTCACTCAAGATACGAGCTCAAGTGGTGTAAATTTTAAAGTTGATGATTTATCGTACCTGTGTTTGCTGCCATTTCCCCTTATGCGTCTGCTCCGCACCCTTCTCCCTGTGGTAACATGAATCCCTGATAGTATGAACCCCATCCCTCATTCCTTGGTCATCCACTTGTCCTAGCTTTCGCGAAGGAGAACGTGACGAAATATTTTGACCATAGCGTGACTCAGTTAAGTCACATTTTTTTTTTAAATAAACGAACTGACATGTCAGCGTAGTTCTAAATAGCAAGGGCACGGAAATTTAAATAGATTTCTTGATTAAAAAACTCATTCTAAAATCTAAAGGAAACTGGTAGCTATGAAAAACCGTAAAAGTCTATTTTAGGCCGTGATTCGATGAGGGATTTGGTGCAAGCAAGTTTACTTCTCCGAATCGGCTTCTGTGTTTCAATGACATAATGTTTATGTGCTACGGCACGTAGCATGAATCATTGGCTTTCAAAGCTCGCTAGCACCTTCGTCCTTGCTCTCATTGAAGAGAAGTCAACTCCATTGAATTTCTTGTACTTTTCTACACAACTTTCCCTAAAGATTTTGGCGAAGCAAAGCAAAACTGCCAAAAATATGCTTGCATTTCACTGTTGAATTTTTCAACTTGGCGAAAGCAAGGGACTTCCCCGGATCACGTTTTGTGTTTCAGTGATGTAATGTTTACGTGCCAGGGCAGGTTTGGCAAATTCATGCCAGCTTCAAAGCTCGCTAGCACCTTCGTTCTTGCTTTCATCGAAGGAATTTTCATGCCATTAAATCGCCGGTAATTTCCTACACCAACTTTCATGAAAATGCTGGCGAATAAACGCTAAACGGACAAAGTTTACCGGCAAGTATTGTTTTGACCGAGCGAAGGTCTGGGGCAACTGACCACGACAAAAAAAAAAAAAAAAACAAGAAAAGCCCCAGGGGCATTAGACCCCGCCGTTGTTCTCCCCCCCGGGGGGTGTAAAATATGTTACGGTCACTCAAGATAAAAGCCCTTGGCTGTGTAGCGAAAGACACGACAAGTATTTCTTTGGCCGAGCGAAAACCGGAGATCTGGGGCAAGTGACCACCAAAAAAAAAAAACAAGAAAAGCCCCAGGGGCATTAGACCCCGCCGTTGTTCCCCCCTCGGGTGTAAAATATGTTACGGTCGCTCAAGATAAAAGCCCTTGCCTGTGTAGCGAAAGACACGACGAGTATTTGTTTGGCCGAGCGAAAACCGGAGGTCTGGGGCAAGTGACCACCAAAAAAAAAAAAAAGAAAACCACGGAAAAAAAATGGGTATTACTAGACCCCGTCCTGACGGCGGGGTAACAAGAAAAGCCCCAGGGGGCATTAACCCCGCCGTTGTTCTCTCTGCCCTTGGGGTCCAAAATATATTACGGCCAGGTAAAAGTTGGTGATTTATCGTATCTTTTACGTGCTTGCGATGATAATATAAATCAAGACACGACTTGCCTAATCACTCTGTTTTAGCTTGCGTGACGAAGAGCGTGATGAAATTATTATTTTGATCATAGCGTGACTCAGCCTGACCTCGTAGCTCAGTTGGTTGAGCGACGGTGTTCTAATCCGGAGGTCGTGGGTTCGAATCCCGCCGGGGTCAAAGATTTTTCTTTTATCTTGGTTCTCATTTCTAATTTCTTACTTTTAAGGCCTGTGGTCGGGGGGAAATTATGGAGGGCAGTATTACTCACTTCTTGGCACTCATACATACATACTTTACATCATAATTACTAAGTTCATAGCGATCGCGAGTTCATGCCATCTTTCAAACTTAAGCTCCCTAGTACATTCGTCCTTGCTCTCGTCGAAGAAATGTTAACTCCATTGAATTCCTTGTACTTTTCTACACAACTTTCCCTAAAGATTTTGGCGAAGCAAAGCAAAACTGCCAAAAAAATGCTTGCATTTGACTGTTGAATTATTCAACTTGGCGAAAGCAAGGGACTTCCCCGAATCGGCTTCTGTGTTTCAGTGATGTAATGTTTACGTGCCACGGCAAGTTAGGCGAATTTATTCCAGCTTCAAAGCTCGCTAGCACCTTCGTTCCTACTTTCATCGGACCCCGCCTTTTTTCTCCTCCTCCCAGGGAGCAAAATATATTACGGTCACTCAAGATACGAGCTCAAGTATTGTAAATTTTAAAGTTGATGATTTATCGTACCTGTGTTTGCTGCCATTTCCCCTTATGCGTCTGCTCTGCACCCTTCTCCCTGTGGTAACATGAATCCCTGATAGTATAAACCCCATCCCTCATTCCTTGGTCATCCACTTGTCCTAGCTTTCGCGAAGAAGAACGTGACGAAATATTTTGACCATAGCGTGACTCAATTAAGTCACGTTTTTTTAAAATAATCGAACTGACATGTCAGCGTAATTCTAAATAGCAAGGGCACGGAAATTTAAATAGATTTCTTGATAAAAAACTCATTCTAAAATCTAAAGGAAACTGGTAGCTATGAAAAACCGTAAAAGTCTATTTTAGGCCGTGATTCGATGAGGGATTTGGCGCAAGCAAGTTTACTTCTCCGAATCGGCTTCTGTGTTTCAGACGTAATGTTTATGTGCTACGGCACGTAGCATGAATCATTGGCTTTCAAAGCTCGCTAGCACCTTCGTCCTTGCTCTCATTGAAGAGAAGTCAACTCCATTGAATTTCTTGTACTTTTCTACACAACTTTCCCTAAAGATTTTGGCGAAGCAAAGCAAAACTGCCAAAAATATGCTTGCATTTCACTGTTGAATTTTTCAACTTGGCGAAAGCAAGGGACTTCCCCGGATCACGTTTTGTGTTTCAGTGATGTAATGTTTACGTGCCAGGGCAGGTTTGGCAAATTCATGCCAGCTTCAAAGCTCGCTAGCACCTTCGTTCTTGCTTTCATCGAAGGAATTTTCATGCCATTAAATCGCCGGTAATTTTCTACACCAACTTTCATGAAAATTCTGGCGAATAAACGCTGAACGAACAAAGTTTACCGGCAAGTATTGTTTTGACCGAGCGCAGGTCTGGGGCAACTGGCCACGACAAAAAAAAAAAAAAAGGGTATTACTAGACCCCGTCCTGACGGCGGGGTAATAATATAATGTTTTTTGAAAAGTGAAAGGCTTTAGAAAACAAGATGAAAAGCTCTAAAGTACGAATTATAATAGGGGGAAAAGATGTTGATCTACGTATCTATTCGATTACTTAAGTAGTTAACTTTTTTTCTATTTCTTCGCTCTCTTATAGTATCAGCACCTGTACCCAGGTGCCAAAACCTTACTCTTAAGAGCAATGTGCGTGTCTCGCCTTCCTATTGTCTCACAGCCGATCAAGATTATGGTTCAACCTGTTCTTTCTCCTGCGTCCGTGGTTATCAAGTCAGTGGCCCCTCGTCTATTCGGTGCGGAATCGTAGGAGTCTGGAGCGAGGATGAGAACACTGTCGATTTTAATGGTTTGTACTAGCTATTACTCATAACAGCATTCCCATTTTCTTCGAAAAATAGAAATTCCGGATGCAAAATATTATAAAATGGACTATTTTTGTCCTCGCCTTGTACCAGATCTAGTGACGCGCGAAAACTAGAAAGGCTGCAAGAAAGAGGATTGAGGGCGGTTTATAGAGACAAGATTTCAAGCTATTCACAATTACTCAAAAGAGCTGAGTTACCAACACTTATGAACAGGCGTTTGCAGGATATTTGCATCTTAATGTACAGAGTGAGGAACAGACTATGTCCTACTTATATTTGTAATATTTTTAATTATCATAATTCCTCTTACTCTTTAAGACAGTCAGACTTTTCCACACCAAGTTTCAATACGGTTACATATGGTAAACATTCTTTGCGATATCTTGGACCAAAACTGTGGGGAAAATTATCCCCAGACATAAGATCAGCTAAAACTTTAAATATTTTTAGGAAACAGATACGCAAATACGATATTAGTCTGCTCATAGATGATGGCTGCAAGGGCTGTTCCCTCTGCTCCTCATAATTATTTTATACAGTTTTAAGTATTTTTAATTCTCTTTTTACATATTTTTAATATCTGCTCATCATCATTATTTTATATAGCTTTAAGTATTTTAAATTCTCTTTATAAATATTTTTAATATCTGATTATCATAAACATTTTATATAGCTCTAAGTATTATAAATTTTCTTTCTACATATTTTTAATATCTATTAATTGTGTCCCCAAATTAGTATGGGATTTTCCCAGGCTATGTGGCCTTGACACATTAATAAAGTTTATCTATCTATCTATCTATTCACACACGCACACACACACAGACACACACTAAGAGGTTCGTCTAACCACAAAGCTAAGGGGACCTTAGATCCTTTTACACAAAGAATTGCAAATAACCATTCCTTTGTTACAAGCTAGATTGCAATGAACAGAAACTAACATAACTTTGTATCTGTATGTCGATATCCGAGTGTACAGGAGCGCTCGGCATGGAGAATGGTGGGATTTCTGACATACAAATTAGTGCCTCTTCACAGTGGGATGCCAATAATTCCGCCATCCTATGCAGAGTTCGAGAGAAAGGATCGTGCTCAGCTGGTCGAAGTGATGTCAATCCGTGGCTTCAGGTTGATTTGGGTAATCAGCAAACTTCTCTAACACGTGTAGCAACTCAAGGAAAAAATGGCTACAGCCAGTGGGTGACCAAGTACAAACTGCAGTACAGTTTTGACGGATTTAGCTTTCAGTACTACAGATAACAAGAACAAAGTCAAGACACGGTATAGTTTCTTCCCCGAAAAGCAGACAGTCTAAATTTGTTGAATATGATTAAAATTTTACACCAGTTTCACTGTGCGAATCCAAAAACGTACTATGAATACTAGTTTAATTTTGAAATTTCCAATTGTGCAGCTAGCAATCAGATGCGAGATGAAACCGCAAGAAAAACCAACAGTTTTTTACAAATTCACTATTGGCTTTTCCGTGAAAACAGTTCGTTGTTTCCCTGGAATCTTTTCATTATTAGTTTACCTTTTTTCTTTCGTCGTAAGCGAACTGGAAATTAATGAGCAATAGAGAGAGAGGTTCAAAGCTGCAAACCAGAAGTTGCCTCTAACCGCAACGGCTTTGAAACCAGACACAGGCGAACGTCTGTCTGTATTTATTAATGTCTTTTTGTCTGTTTAATTTAGGAGTTCGTTGGAAATACAGACCCAGATACTGTTGTTTCTCATGACATGAAACCACCCATCAAGGCGCGCTACATCCGTTTTCGACCAGCAGCTTGGCATGGTCACGTATCAATGAGGCTGGAGCTCTACGGCTGTAAAGGTAATGAATGTTTCCTGAAATCGAGATCATCATGTGACATTGCTCTGCTCTTTCTTTGTAATCTACATAATACAAAATTATCTTTTGTTGTCATAAGCTCAGCATGTTAATAATGTTACCTATAAATATAGTGCTATTTTGATTATTTTAATTGAAATTTAAACTGAAGATGGCATAAGTTATGCCGAAACATGTCTCTAGAAAATGCAATCTTAATAATCAGCCTGGTGTAGTGATCAATCAACGTTACAACATATTTTCGGATTGGTGGAGCGCATTTGTACTAAAAATCAGGAAGTTTTGTGACATAAATTAATGTCGAAGTTTTTCACAGTAACGTAAATATTTCTTAAGTGTTTGGCTCTAATTTTCCAATAATTTTGGTTCTAATGAAAGTTTTGCGAACTTCTTGCTTTGTTTTTTACATTTTAAGTCTTTTTAGTCAAGTTATTTAGGCGATACAAAAAGAAATCATCGAAATCCTTTATACCAAACCAGGATTCAAACCAGTCAAGTCAATTTCATTTTAGCAGAGGGAGGTTTCATCGCCACGACTTGCCTACTTATAAAGATGAAGGAGGCGTAAACCCAGTTACGTTCAATTTCGGAGAATTTTTACTTGAAAATGTATGCTGGACGCTTTCAGTCCCTCTTTATAAATACCATAAAGTGAGCATGACAGGAAATAACTATCTTTCTTCTTTTAAGGCAACGGAATATATGGCCACTGGATCTTAGGTCGTTCTGATCCTGATGTACGGTTAGTAAAACTCCTAGTAACCGTAAAATACTATCTAAGTACTTTGAAATTACAAGAACAAAACTGCAAAATCTCACGGGAAAATTTCTCCAATGAGTAGCAGTCATTCCCATCTGCATCCTCGAACCTGCAATGCATGGTACAAAACGATGAGCTAATTCTTTTTAGAATTGGTGGACTGTGCTCTCAAGTAGTGATCATGATAGATGCTGGCGAGACACTCCTACTTGAAAATTTCCAACATTACACTCTACGTGATGTAACTACGTTGGACCTTTTTCTGTTGTAGGTATTTTGGTTCTGTAAACTTTACTGAAGGCTGGTGTCCTGGCAGCAGGGCCGCGCATTTCAGTCAAGTTGGCTCCTACGCTACTGTGCCAAGCTTAAATATCACGAGCTGTGACTTCACATTTGCATTTTGGGTAAAATCCTCAGGCTCTGGTGGGCCTATCATAGCAGTCAGGTCAATTAGTGGAAAACTATTTTATGTGGCAATTAAAAGTTCTATGGTATATTTGTCGGTTTACAACACGTTGGAAGCTGTGACTTGTCAGCATTTTGAGATGAAAGTGTTCGTGAATGGTACAGAGAGAGAAGTAGAAGAACGATGGAACGAATACTTCTTTCTATCAGATAGTTTCCAGCACTACTATACTATTGGAAACCATCCGGATTTATTTAAAATACCATTGATAACCCAGCCTTTCGTTGGATCAGTTCTGGATCTTTATATGGTGGGGATGGCTTTGTCTGTGGATCAGATTTCCGACTTGTTCACATATGTCAATTAATATTATCTTCGGATCTCACATAATGGCCTGAGTAATGTCAAGACCTTCACAGACTTGTGTCAGAATTCTACCTTGTACCTCGTCTTATGTAAAAATTGTTGGAGTATCGGTCGGATTTAGAACGTCCTTTAAAAAATACCGGTGCCGGCTCCGGACGAGTTTTTGCAAGAATTGCCAGCTGGATACCCCAAGAAAATAAGCAGAATAAGAGCTCTGTCTGATATCCTGATTAGTTTTGACTGACTTATATTTAACCCTATTCAGCCTGGGGGAGGGGATGAGTGTCTGCGCTGACATTGAACGTTTATATCTCCCTTAATATACAAGCAACAGATACTAAACTTCGTGCCTTGTCCTACATTTATCTAGGAACAATTTGGTATGCCAGGTCAACGTTCATCAAAACTGATGTTGCCATGACAACCGTATTTTTGTAGGTAGCTTTAACAAGCGTTTAAATTCTACTGTTTTAAATGAAAAAACTTTAAAAGTTTGATTCTCTAACTTTTACATTTTTAGATCATTTGAGTGTTCTTTTATTGCTTTTATTACTTTCTGGGCAGTTTTTATCTATCTATCTATCTATCTATCTATCTGTCTGGTTTTTGAAGGTCTTACAAAACTGAGCAAGAAATGCAAGATGGCGGATCCAAGATAGCCTCCATTTTGGAAATTATGACCCAATTTCCACATGAGACGCAATCAGGTCATGTTGCGGACCTCAAACGAAACATTTTGCTACCCTCGAAGTTTCGTTGTCATAGTTTGTCATAGCTAATATATAGATTTAGCCAAGCCTAAAAGCGGAGCCCCCCCTTTTTGTTTTGTTTGTTTGTTTAATTGTTTGTTTTTTTGTTGTTGTTTTGTTTTTTTGTTTTTTTGTTTTGTTTTTTTTTTTTGCTGGCAGTTATTAATTTGTGAAAATACTCTCATTCAAGTCGTTAAATTACAAATAAACAACAAAAAAACAAAAAAAAGAAAAGAAAAAAATTCCTTCCCTCGCTGAGAGCCGAACCCAGGGCGTTGACGTATGAAGCCGGATATCAGTCCCCTAGGCCATGAGCGTTGATTTTCATTTTTAAGTTAATTTTAATAATTATTTCTTTCTTCGTGACAAACTGCCTATCAGCATGAAAATGCTGGTGTTTTTCCTGTCAGAATGTGTTCGGAACGCCGTAAAAACCATGGTTGTAGACAGAAAAAAACAAAATGCACTAACTCTGCTATATTTGGCGTCGAAACCGCTGCGAAAAGCTGCGAACTCAAGCGGTGTGCCCATAGGAAGCCCAAGCATAATATTTGAATATCATTAAAAAATGGCGTTTCAAAATATAAGTCTTTGTATGGGATTTCGAAGCGAACATTTTGAGCAATACATAACAACGAACTAACTGAATTAAGTTCATGAAACATTACATGGTGTTGTTTGCTATCCTTACAAAGCATTTTGGGCAATTTTAGGTCCATTTACTTAACTGTGTTAGTTCATGTATAATACATTGACAAGGAAGGAGTCATTTGGCCCGATTTAGCCACTATCACCGCTCGACACGTTTCGGAATTCGCTCGAATTTACCCACAAATATAGTTCAGGCTCCCATTCTGACTTAGCGACTTGACAAAAGGAAGACATACAAGTGATTTTCTCAAAACCAATTGCACATACCTCGTGTCCCAAAAGAATTATCCACTGCACAAAATCATAATAGCATCTCAAAATAGGCCGCCATGGATCCGTGAGGATCCCGCTAGCCCCGTTTGATCGCGGTCAGCACTGGACACCAGTCAAATCATGTCCTTATGGGGAGGGCCACGCTCGTTTTGGTCGTGTTACAATTGTAGTAACTATGACCCGGTACGGACACAAAATTGTCGCTCCAACGTAGTCTGGTTCGCGCGAGAATGGTGGAATCGCTGCGCGGGACTCCGTGACCTTATGGAGAGAATTAAGTTATCGAAAGAAATAAAAACGGTCTTGGCCGTTAGAAACTGAAAACGAGTCAAGAAAAAGAGAAAGTGAACCGTGTTTCTCCTTCCTCCTATATTTCTATTCATGCGTGGTAAATTGAACATATTTGCGTTGATGTACAAAGCGTTTGTAATACAGGTCAGACTACTGCGTTAATTTTAAATACGTACTCTGCGTGAATTGAATGTGTTCAGTTTTTTGGAATCGTCGATAGGTTTTATATACCACTGAGGTATATTTTTTCGAACCGAAGTCGGCAAATTCATTTAAATTCATATCCTCACGCGCGTGAAAATGTTTTATTTTAAAATTGTTATAATTGTATATACAATATCTATTTCTATATTTGCATGAAGCCGGTCAGGTAACCTACTTATTAAAAAACAAGAAAATATACACCCTGAAAATGGATATAAATTCAGAAATGGGAATGATTTATTTTTGCTATCCGCTTGTAATTAACACGCAGCGATTTTCTCACGCGAACCAGACTACGTTGGAGCGACAATTTTGTGTCCGTACCGGGTCATAGTTACTACAATTGTAACACGACCAAAACGAGCGTGGCCCTCCCGATAAGGGTATGATTTGACTGGTGTCCAGTGCCGACCGCGGTCAAACGGGGCTATCGGGATCCTCACGGATCCATGGCAGCCTATTTTGAGATGCTATTACGATTTTGTGCAGTGGATAATTCTTTTGGGACACGAGGTATGTGCAATTCGTTTTGAGAAAATCACTTCTATGTCTTCCTTTTGTCAAGTCGCTAAGTCAGAATGGGAGCCTGATCTAGATTTGTGGGTAAATTCGAGCGAATTCCGAAACGTGTCGAGCGGTGATAGTGGCTAAATCGGGCCAAATGACTCCTTCCTTGTCAATGTATTATACATGTACTAATACACAGTAAGGTAAATAGACCTAAAATTGCTCAAAATGCGTTGTAAGGATAGCAAACAACACCATGTAATGTTTCATGAACTTTATTCAGTTAGTTTGCTGTTATGTATTGCTCAAAATGTTCGCTTCGAAATCCCATACAAAGTCTTATATTTTGAAACGCCATTTTTAATAATATTCAAATGTTATGCTTGGGTGTCCTGTGGTGTGCCGACCGAGTTCGAACAGAACCGACGAGGCAAATTTGAACTTTTCGCCTAAACTTTATCGCCTAATTTCTTTCGCCTAAATTGAACTTTTCCCCTTCCACCAAAAAGACAGCTGAGTATTCTTTTGAACTTTTTTTTTTCATTGACAAATTTGTTTTTGAATTTTGTTGTCTTTGCTTGTTTTGCTACAACGCGGGTCAACATGCGAAGCCCAAGCATACTATTTGAATATCATTAAAAATGGCGTTTCAAAATATAAGACTTTGTCTGGGATTTCGATGGGATTTCGAAGCGAACATTTTGAGCAATAGATAACAACGTACTAACTGAATAAAGTTCATGAAACATTACATGGTGTTGTTTGCTATCCTAACAACGCATTTTGAGCAATTTTAGGTCCATTTACTTTACTATGTATTATACATGTACTAATACACAGTAAAGTAAATGGACCTAAAATTGCTCAAAATGCGTTGTAAGGATAGCAAACAACACCATGTAATGTTTCATGAACTTTATTCAGTTAGTTTGCTGTTATGTATTGCTCAAAATGTTCGCTTCGAAATCCCATACAAAGTCTTATATTTTGAAACGCAATTTTTAATAATATTCAAATATGATGCTTGGGTGTCCTGTGATACCACACGGGATTCAGCACAGGATTATATCCAGTGTGTGAAGTGTATTGGTAACCATATGGTGCGGACGTACGGACGTACGGACGGACGGACGGACGGTCACGTGACTAATACGTCACTACCAAAATTTCTTGGCTTGATAGGTTACGAAATTTCCTTAGCAATGGAGCTCCGCTGACGCGCTAGCGCGCTGGCTCCGCTATAATACTCTCAGAGTCAAGGAGGCGGAATGCCCCCTTCCCCCCCCCCCCCCCCCTCTGCCAAGCTCACGAACAAAAAAAAAGTTCAGGCTGGATAGGGTTAAGTATTACTGTATGGTTATTATAGACAGTTTATAAAATGTGCCTTGTCGTTGCTGGAATTTTGTGAAAATTACCGTTAAACTGAAACCAAATGAGTAACCAATAATTTGCAAAACAAGAGAAGGGTATATTAACACTAACAGAATAAAGCAAGTCAAAATTTTGTAGTAAAATCACGATACGGCTGCACACAGGCACGTGAAACTTCGGGTCTTCGTATTTTCTCTCGTAAGCAACTCAATGGGAAGCAATTTTTAACTAATTCACGCTGAGAGAAAATTGAAAAACTTTACAAAACTATAATACAAGTTCTAGCAAAACTATCGACAGCAATGAGGAGAATCGTGTAAGCAAACGGAAGAATCGGACAAAGAAATTCAATTGTTTGATAGATTCGAATAGATGAAAAGTGTATGTTTAATCAAGGTAAATCGTGGCCTGAAGGGAGATGAATCTCAATTAATTCATTCTTTCACTCAGCCTTAGTTCACCTCGTCATTACGTATACCTACAAGTTCGCATACCGGAAAATCTTACCTTAAAGGCATTTCCCAGACTCGTATCCAGTCGCTATTTATGAGTCTGGGGGAAAGGGAGAGAAGATTGGATTCTATTGAGGCGCGCGCGGTGACAAGGGAAGGAGCGAAGGTAAAATAGCGAATGACAGATTTCGTATCAATATGGCGGGCGCTCACAATGAAGTTCTTTTTCACGCGACGTAAATAAGCCATAAATGAAGGTAAATTAGCTTGCTCACATCGCAGTTGTATTGAAAATATTTTTGTTACTAAAGCGAACGGTATTTTGCATCACTACACAGTAAGCTTATGACCTACTGAGCTGACCTTTTCTGATACACGTTACAATATACCTTTCGTCAACTATTATAAATTTCACAAATCATTCGCTGAAATCTTTCTTCAAGCTTAAAATTTCTAAATCGATACCTTGATTTCTTGGTTCCATTTATTTGAAAATTGCCAACGACAAGCCACAATATTTGCACCTTTATTGTAAACAGACGATAGATCTTCTTGAAGGCATCAGATCCTGAATTACGACCACTTACTCCTGTTTGCGATTGAAATAGGGCAGGTAACATCTCCCTGCTCTTCGTGGAGAGATTAACGTTCATCTCCCGAAACGAGAAATCCAAGTATCTTCAGAGTTCAGTGCCGTTTCCGTGAAAAAACGAGCTGCACGCCTCTATGGCAGAATGCACGTCTCTACCGTGCGAAATCTGCCAGTCGCTATTTTCTTTCACCCCTTCCCATGACACCCTGCGCGCCTCAATAGAATCCAATCTTCTCTCCTTTTCACCCATAATCATAAATAGCGACTGGGTACGAGTCTCGGTCTTTCCTTGTAATTTCTCTTTTCTCCCTCCTGCTAGGTTAGAAGTTCATCAGTCTAGAAACCTATCTTTGGATATTGTGCCTTTCATGTAAAGGTAAACAATTTCTAAAGTATGATTTTTTTTTTATCTTACAAGGCAAACCGACACCTCCTGTTCTTAACAACAAAGAAACTGAGATAAATGGTTGCAATGTCAACCTCATATGGAGTCCTCCAAGAGAAGATGCATGCCCTATCACGATGTACATAATACACTACAGAGAAGCAAATTCACAACACATTGAGAAAAACTGGCGACAAATTCCCGTTTCAAAAGTTACAAATACCTTCTTTTATATTCCACTCTTTTGTGACACGAAATATGAATTTGCAGTGTCCGCGTATAATGGCAAAATGGAAAGTGACTGGTCAGACTACTGGCACATAAAAACCAACACAGGTGTAATATTAGCTTCAACTTTTATCTCTTAAGAGCTCCTGACCAGAAATATCGAGAATCCCACGACAGAAACGAAATTTCATATTCCATTTTATTTTACCAAAAATACCTCTTTGGTAAACTATTTTCAAAAATCATATTTAAAAGTTCCTCCGCTTTTTGTTTTTTCCAAAATTTAAATAAGTTCGAAATACGGCTAGAAGCTCGCTTGCGACCCCCGGAAATAAGGGAAAATCGTGCATTTTTAGCAAGCTCGTACGCAACAATGGAAATCGTTCCCGTTTTGCCATTTGGCTCATAAGTACATCATTCTTTCTTCTATCTAAAAATACAAAAATCGGATATAAATTTGTATTTTTAGTCTGCTTGTTGACCTGTTGAAGATACTAACCTTGAAGGGTTCAAAGTCAAAGTGAAATTTGGGTCAACTTCAAAGGCTTATAACTGACCTAGCATATGTTTTTCAGACCAAAAATATACATCAGCTGTAAGCTCAAGCATTCCTATTTACTCTCTGAAAGTGTCGTTCTTGGCCCGCTAAAGACGACTCGTGGAGAAAAAAAATTGTGCCGGGCATTTTGAGCATTTCGGTAGAAAGGCCGCTGTCACGCGAGCCACATCGATTCCACTAAAGCAGTCATAAAACAAGGTTTCACTGGCTCATCATTTTGAATAGGTAAAAGTAAAAATATATACTTTTCACTTAGAGGTAACTATGTTATCATGGCTGAGGGGCAGCCCGGTTTACTTGTCTACAATGCAAATTTATTTATAATGTAACAATATTATTTGATTGATGCAAACTGATAAACCAAAGATACTCTCACCTTAAGACACCATCTTGTGAATCTCTTGGTCCAGGTTATCACTCCTTTTACCAGACTTACTGGCTGCAGTAGTCATGACAATTTGTAGATTGAAAAAACAAAAGTTACAACCACGTCAAACTATGCACTTCGTATTCAAATTAGCATAAATGTGAGACATGAAATCTGAGCTTTACGTGATAGGCACGATAAAGGATAGCGTGACGCAGTGACTCATAAAGCTGGAAAACCCAAATGGGCTTAAACCAGGAGCCCTTACTTAGACATAAATGTTAGTTTTGCGGTAAATAGCCATTTTGAATGTATATATACGAAGTGACACTCTAATGAGGGAAAGGATCGTAACGGTCATTTGTAATTTCAAATACTTCAGTAGGGTCCGATCATTTACTGATAGAGGGCAGTGGGGGGTGGTTGGAAAAAACCGAAATATTCCCGCAAAGCTTTTGTGGAAGAAAGACCGCAAAAACACCAGGGAAAGAAAATTCAAGCAAAGCTTTTCGTTCCAATAAAAAAAATTAATAAAATAAATCATAATCGTAATAACAAAGCAGAAAAAAGCAAAAATTTAATGATACATCTCTTATCGTCTTTGATCAGTTTTAAATGGACGTGTGAGTGCTATTTTAAGTCTCGTGGGACACATTCAGTTAACAAAAACGCCACCACAAGAACAACTTGAAACCATTTCTTCTAGTACGCTGGTGTGGGGTAGTTTTCTTCTAAGTTTCAAAGGAGGTGTTTACAAGTCAAAACGCTCGCAGTGAAACTGAGAAAGTCCAAGTTTCCGGTTGCCGTTCTTTGCGAATGCCATCAGCGCAGATGTCTTACTGGTCGTACACAGTGAGATGTTCCAGTTGAAACCTTGAGAGGATATCTTGTCTTGCTGTAGTCAAATTGCTTCATTTCATTTTATTTTTTTTTATGAGGGGAGGTATGCTAGGGGTCATTTGCAGATTCAGATATTTTATGGTCGGACCATTTATTTTAGAGGGGGTGGTTGGAAAAATAAGAAAAGTTTGATTTGGAAAGCTTTTGTACAAGAAACGCTGCAAAAGCTTTGTCGCAAGAAGAAAGTAAAGAACGGTAGCTAATTCGGGAGAATTGCGTATATCTTTTCCAATCGCTGCTAGGCCTTGCACCGTCGTAGGAAGGTGTGGACCTGTGCTGAAATCTCAACAGCCGTCTGAATCCTTAGGCTTTGCCACACGGATCAAGTTCCAAACGGTTCCGGTTCTGATAGGTCTTCTGAAACTGCTATCCGTACCGTCAATCCGGTCCAGTAAAGGTCCGGTTTTTGCATCTGCAAAAATGCAGGAACCGGTTCCGGTCCCATATTGGACAGGTACTATGTGAACACCTTGACCGGTTCGTTTCGGTTCCAACAGCGTAATTTAGGCTTGGGCATTAGTTAAATTTATCGCGTGTATCAGTGTTGTGTTTTTGATTAAACTCATCTAGAAATTTAAAGAGAGACCAAACTACTGTCTGCGATAGCATAAATGCCACATAACTTATTGTAATTCTTGGTTTAAAGCTTGAAAAGGTTAAAAGCTTGTGCATTTTGGTTGCGTATTTTGTAATCGGCAGGGATAGGGTAATTTATTATCTGGACAGAGACCTTTGGCTTCTTTCAATCCATAGATTCAGCCTTCTTCGATCGTCTTTCACGCGGTTTGGTCTGCCGGTCAATAACTTATTGGTACAAACAGCTAATTTTCTCACGTTGGTCCAGAAGTGGACTGGTACCGGACGATTTCTGTACCGGTTCCGTGTGAATAGATGCTCATAAATGAAACGGTCATACGTGAACAGATCTGGTCTGGTCCAGAACCATCAGTTTGGAAACTGTTCTGTGAGAACATAGCCTAAGACGTTGTTCGTAAGTTTGGGAGGGGGTTGGGCCTTAAGAGAAGAAACAAAGAAAGCTTCCCGCTTCGATGATAAAAAAAACAGTCTGCCTCGAAAACAAAGTTCAATATTGGCCATTCATCAAGAAGGAAAGTGGACGCAGAGGCAGTACCGTGGGATGAAATAAGCCGGATCGCTAGGTTCCGGGGAAGTGCCTGACGGCCCAGCATTAGCCATGCTTTCTTTTAGGGTCTAGCGGCAAACGATTTCCGTGCCTTTGAAAAATAAACCTCCTTGAGTACAGCGAGACAAGATATCCTCTCAAGGTTTCAACTGGAACATCACATCGTGTACGACCAGTACAACATCTGCGCCATGAGCAGCAACCGGAAACTTGGACTTTTTTAGTTTCACTGCCAGCGCTTTGAATTGTAACTCCTTTAAAACTTAGAAGGAAAGTACCCTACATCAGCCTACTAGAAGAAATGGTTTCAAGTCGTGCTTGTGGTGGCGCTTTTGTTGCCTGAATGTGTCCCACGAGACTTAAAATAGCACTCACACGTCCATTTAAAACAGATCAAAGACAATAAGAGAAGAATCATTAAATTTTTGCATTTTTCTGCAGAGTTATTATGATTATGAGTTATCTATTCATTTTTTTCTGTAACTACAAGCTTTGCTTGAGTTTCCTTTCCCTGGTGTTTTTGTGGTCTTTCTTCTGCAAAAGCTTTGCGGGAATATTTCGTTTTTCCAACCTCCCCCTCTAAAATAAATGGTCCGACCGTAGAATATTTGAAACTGCAAATGACCCCTAGGATCCCCTCCCTCATTAGAGAAGGGCTCCTGGTGGTAGTCACTACGTCACGCTATCCCATATCGTGCTCAGATTTCATGTGGCACTTTTATGCTAATTTAAATACGGAGTGCTTAGTTTGGTATGGTTTGCAAAAGGTTCGGTAACTTTTGGTTTTTTAATCTACAAATTATCATAACTTATCCAACCAACAAGTCTGGCAAAAGAAGTGATAACCTGAGCCAGGAGATTTACAAGATGATGTCTTAGGTGAGAGTATCTTTATATTTATCAGTTTAGATCAACGAAATAATATTGTTACATTATAATTAAATTTGCCTTGTACAAACGTAAACCGGGTTGCCGCTAAGCCATAGTAACATAGTTACCTCTAAGTGAAAAGTATATATTTTTAATTTATTAACCTATTCAAAACAAGGTGCCAGAGAAACCTCTTTTTTTGACTGCTTTAGTGCAACCGATATGGCCCGCCGTTGCGTGATAGCGGCAGTTCTACCGAAATGCTCAAAATGCCCTGCACACTTTTTATTCTCGACGCGTCGCTTTTAGCGGGCCAAAAACGACACTTTCAGAGAGTACAAACGAATGATTGAGCTTACAGTTGATGCATATTTTTGGTCTGAAAAACATATGCTTGGTCAGTTATAAGCCTCTGAAGTTGACCCAAATTTTACTTTGACTTTGAACCCTTCAATGTTCGTATCTTCAACAGGTCAACAAGCAGACTGAAAATGCAAATTTGTATCCGTTTTTTATATTTTTAGATAGAAGAAAGAATGATGTACTTATGAGCCAAATGGTAAAACGTGAACGATTTCCATTGTTGCGTACCAGCTTGCTAAAAATGCACGATTTTCCCTTGTTTCCGGGGGGCGCAAGCAAGCTTCTAGCCGTATTTTGAACTTTTGTAATTTTTGGAAAAACCAAAAAGCGGATGAACTTTAAACTATGATTTTTGAAAATAGTTTACCAAAGAGGTATTTTTGGTGAGATAAAATGAAATATGAAATTTCGCTTCTGTCGTGGGATTCTCGATATTTCTGGTCAGGCGCTCTTAAAACGAGGCAGAACGAGACATTTGGTTGACTGGGGAAACTTGCAGCAACAGTACCAGGGACAAATCCGGGATTTTTTCAAAAGGGGGGTGGGGTTGCAAGTAAAAAAAAAACAACAATATGCTATTATTTTTGTGATAAAAAGGCGGTAGAAACGAGGAGTGAGGGGGGCAGGAAGGAAGAGGGAAAGATAGAAAGAAAGAAGGGAGGGAGGAAGGAAGGAAGGAAGGAAGGAAGGAAAGAAAGAAAGAAAGAAAGAAAGAAAGAAAGAAAGAAAGAAAGAAAGAAAGAAAGAAAGAAAGAAAGAAAGAAAGAAAGAAAGAAAGAAAGAAAGAAAGAAAGAAAGAAAGAAAGAAAGAAAGAAAGAAAGAAAGAAGGGAGGGAGTGAGTGAGGTACGGAGGTAGGGAGAGAGGGAGGTAGGGAGGGAGGGAGAGAGGGAGGTAGGGAGGGAGGGAGGAACGAAGGAGGGAAGGAAGGAAAGCAAACAAGAAGGAAGGAAGGCAGGAAGGAAGGAAGGGAGGGAGTGAGGTAGGGAGGTAGGGAGAGAGGGAGGTAGGTAGGGAGGGAGGGAGGGAGGGAGGGAGGGAGGAGGGAAGGAAGGAAGGAAGGAAGGAAGGAAGGAAGGAAGGAAGGAAGGAAGGAAGGAAGGAAGGAAGGAAGGAAGGAAGGAAAGAAGAAAGAGAAGGAAGGAAGGGAGTGAGGTAGGGAGGGAGGGAGGGAGAGAGGGAGGGAGAGAGGGAGGGAGGGAGGAAGGCGAAAAAACTACCCCGAAGTAGCTGCTACTTTTTACAGTCTTTCGTGGAAGGTTCGTACCGTTCTGTCGAGTAGAGAATGATGAAAATAGTGTACATTTCTTTTCTACCACAGGTTAACGTTTTACTATCCTGTGCGCTTACGTCTCCTGTTTCCAATCTGTGTCCCTTTTTAGTAGCTGTACGATACATTTCGTGTTAAAACTTAGTAACACTGTTCAGTTTTTAAATTCTGATTACTGCAAAATCCAGGTGAGTACACATCTTGGTCACACGATATCTGGACGTGAAGACATTTATGTCAGGTTTCAAGTAGATCAGTTCACATAATAGCACGCGACGATGACGCTGGTAAAGTTGAAGTTTTGTCTCACGTGGCTCATGAAAGAAGGAAGGAACGAACGAACGAACGAAAGAAGGAGAAGATCATTGTAGATGTGATCTACAATGGAATAAAGTTTGAAGAGCAATCCCAGAGTATTGGTGCCCCTTTGCTTAGCGCTTAGCAAGCGAGAGCAGTACAACAGTATACTGAAAAGAAATACACATACCTCCTATTTTACAGATAAAACTGACGAAACATCCATCAAAAAGGGTGCAGACATCGTTAACAATGATTCTACAAAGATAGGTGGCATAGTTGCTGGAATTGTTGTTGCCGCAATAATTTTGGTGGTCATTTGCTACAGGAGGAAGAAAAGGAAGGTACGCGGAAAGAGGTACGATAATTTATGGTATTGAACTTCTGACGTAGTAGGTACCGGAAGATCTTTTTATATATTTTTTATTTCTGTTGACTGCCCACTTGTTAGGAGATATTTACATTAAGGGAGAGTGAGCCATTTAGATGAGTTTCCCTTCTCTATTGTATTTCCCAGTTTCGTTTGCATGACAAGCAACGTCTCCCTAGGGCGAGGGATAGCCTATCTGTTTAATGGGGTAACCCTCCTGGGGTGGTTTCGTGCGGTAAAACCAGAGGAATATTTTCGGCCTTGTCCGTTGGCAAAATCAAATAAGCAGAAAGAAGAAAACAACAGCCGAAGATTCTTCAGATTGTGTACCGGTTAGAGCGTGAAAGTACTAACACCGGTAAGGGAGTCGACAGTCGTATGAATTGGTTTCAAGGGACAGCTACAAAGAGAAACAACAAATAAATAAAAAGGCAAAAGAAAAGTGGCGGTGCAGTCAGAATCAGCACTGAAGAACCCAAAGAAATGAACATGGACGACCGAAGTGGTCGAGGAATGAATAAGGTACATCTTAAAATAAAAAGTCTTAATGCGAATTCAACGATGGTGACGTGAAAGCGATAGAGTCAGGTTATATACCTTGGCTTTAACTGAAATGATAACCCTAGGGATAACCCTTTGCAAGTAAAGGGACTATCTTCTAACCCCTCTAGAAGAATCACGTCTCTCAATTTAAACAGTCCCTAAGAATCTTATAGAAAGGTAGAGAAAAGTAATAGAAAATCACAGATTTCATTCCTGCTACAAATAATCTTCCTATTTTATCAACTAAACTGACCAATGTATGATGTGCCATTTTAAAGCGTTGATCAAGGGTTAATATTATACATCACTGTTATAAAATTCTAAAAAAGCAACATTACGTGTGTCAAGAAGAACGGCCTAGAAGGAAAAAGATAGAAGTACCCAGTCACTTATAGATTATGATTTCAGTCCTGAAAGCGGTTTCTAGAAGCATCCCAATCCTCAAACACTGAGTGACTGCCTAAAGTGAAGGCAATAATTGAGAGCATGTTGTCTTCACTTCCTTGTGATCGCGGCAGCATGACACTTATTAGGGCGGTACTTTCAACATGAAATATGTGTAAGAACAAACTGGCAAAGGACCATACGCCCTCAAAACGCAATCACAAGAGTTAGAGACTTCGAAAAGAACTGCAATACAGATAACCTGATTGGTGAGCAGCGCATTATTCGTACATGTGATTACCTTGCTTATGTAAATTCTTTTATTGAGATTGAAGTCTGACATCGTTCCCTTACTGCTTTGGGAAATCCTGCCCGAGCGAGTGACCTTGATGGAAGAGCTGGGTCGAGGTGCTTTTGGAAAAGTCCATAAAGGAGTCCTGAGGGAATCACCAAAAGCTGAAGTATTTTTCAAGGCCCGGGAGGAAAGAGTGCAGATCTATGAAGAACGACAGGTTGCCATTAAAGTTCTACTTGGTGAGTAAATCCTTGGTGTGTGAGACTGCGAGTAGTCTCCAATTTTGGCAATGACGATATGTCGGGCGGGCAAAATACACACGTGCGCGCGCGAAAATTTCGAGGAGACGCGACGCGAGGGGAGCGCTTTCCTCACGTCGTGTCTCCTCGAAATCTCGCGCCATCGCCAATTTTAGAGACTACGTTAACTTTCTCTTTTTCGTCTTTTAAAGAAGATAATTGTCATGGGGAGTAAAGTTACTGCCTCTCGTGCATTATTTTAACAAAGATAGAGTAGCTATACAGGCTTGTTGGACCACAGAGAGCTTGCAGTAGTACCCGTCGTTTGACATTAATCACGGGCCTACAAGCTGGGTGCGGTGGGTGGCTCGAGTAGCTGCATGATTGCGCCAAAATGTTTCAAAAGGAAAACACCCAGATCCCATCCATACTAATGCGTTTTTGTTTGAAAACGCATTCTTTTTTTGTGCGTTTTTGTCGACCGTCTACACTAAAAAATTGAAAACGGAGATTGGTATCGCTAAAAACGGATGTTTTTTAAAAACCCTTTCGATTGTGGAGACTTTTGAAAACAAAGCTTTTTCGTTCTACTGTGGATGGCCAAAACAGAGTTTTACAAAACGTCACTCCTAATCATAATTTTGCAGTCGCCGGTAGTATTGCGGGTGCCATTGAACCATGAGTACAAGACAGCAAAAATTGCCTGGGAACGAAAAATGTGTGGGAACGCAGACGCATCTTTCGTTATCTGTTATTCATTACAAGTGAGGACGAAGGAGACACACAAGCTGACTCACAACCACAAGGCGGTGATCTCTTCTATGATATTGCTCCTCTGTCTCCCACACATCGACCGACAGCATCGACCGACAGCATCTTCTTTTGGCAGCTAGTTTTGCGGTCTATTAGCTGCAGTAAATCCAATGATATGCCAGTTAACTTTGCGCGGGCTGAAGCAGTGAAAAGTGGAGGGCACAACCTAGAGTTCATAGTCTCTTTCACTGCCTTAAAAGTATCATCAGTCATGACGGAGGCCCAAACAAGGATATCAGCAACAGGCTCATCAAAGCAAAAGACACCTTTGCGAGGCTAATGCAGGTTTGTAAGTGGGCCCAACACCGTACAGAAATAAAGTTCTATAGATCTATTGGAGCTGTGGACTATCAACACTACTCTGTCGTTCCGAGTGCTGGAGGATGGTCAAGCAGGATCTTGACAAGTTATCTAGCTTCCACACATCTTCCTTGCTCAACATTCTCCGTATATCCTAGTCGAATAACGACCTTCTTCAGCTGATAAATGAAGTTGACATGAGTGTGATTTTCATGGAGCGGCGTCAGAGATAGATTGGACACGCGCAACATCTACTCCCAAAATTTCACCACAGTGGACGCCGGGAGGGAAGCGTACGAGAAGCGTCTTCCTTAGTACAATCTAAACTGGAGTTCAATTGAGAAAAATCGCCAAAGACCGGGTGAAGTGGAAAGCCTTTGTCACTGCCCTTTGCGCCAGGCGGCGCTTTGGACCCTACTGACTGATTTGTGTGGACGTAGATCTTTTTGTCCGTTTTCGAGATACCAAAAACGGAGTTTTTTTAAACGCAATAGTGTGGTCAGGGGGTAGCTTCCGGCTGCCCTCCGTGGCTCACATACGTCTTTACTTAAGCTCCCTAATCCCATGGGCCATTCACTTTTCATGAACAATTCGCACGCAAAAAGCCGGAAACTTAAGCATAGCTATGTGTGGAGTGAGGCAGCAACATTCCAGATTCTTTAAGGGAGACCGACTATCGCAGACTGCGAATAGAGCCAAAAACTGTATGAACCGTTGAAGCCAAAATTCAGTTTTTGCAGCCTCTGTTTGCAACTTTTCAAGTGTCTTGTAACTTTGATGATCTCTTTCTCTTTAATACTTCCTCCCGTAACTAAACGAAGGAAGGAAGGAAGGAAGGAAGGAAGGAAGGAAGGAAGGAAGGAAGGAGGGAGGGAGGGAGGGAAGGAAGGAAGGAAGGAAGGAGGGAGGGAGGAGGAAGGGAGGGAAGGAAGGAAGGAAGGAAGGAAGGAAGGAAGGAAGGAAGGAAGGAAGGAAGGAAGGAGGGAAGGAAGGAAGGAGGGAGGGAAAGAAGGAACTTTATTTCAGTGGCAAAAGGGTTTAGCATTTCTGCTACAGGAACACTTATAAACAAAAAGCTATTAATGAATATATTTCATATAAGTATTATCATATACACTAAATTGCAAAAGCGTTGTGATACGAAAAACGAAAATGAAGAAGGCTAAATTGAAATTAACAAGGCATGCAAACTGTATTCTCTGTGGTTTAGAGTGACTTTACTACTTAACCCGTGAAATAGATACTCAAACAATTAGCGACTAGTATACACTAATTACAATGTTGTTTGTTTGTTTGTTTACTTTTGACCACCAGACACTTATTGTAAGATGCCGTTTCACGAGTTTCGTAAAACCGCCCTAATAGTGAGTTAATACAACATGGGCGGATTTAGGGGGATTGCCGAGGGGGCCGCAGCCCCCCTTTCGTCAGGGAATCTATTTTCTCTTATAAACAACGTCTGTCGGATGGAACTTTGTGCTTTGTTTCTTGAGATATCTTTACCTTAATAAATATTATCAATAAGAACATTCATCCAACGTTGTTCAAATGAACCGCCCTTATGAAAAAGCTTCAAACCGAACACACCCATGTTTTATTATATTAAATATTTCAGCTTTACGTGTCCAATATGGAATTTCCAATTTCAATCCAATATGGAATTTCCTCGGGGGCATGCCCCCGGATCCCCCTGGAAAGTCGCGCCGTTGGCGCTCCGGATGGGCGCTATCGTGCCCATATTGTCACTCTTCTATATCCCTCAGCCCCCTCTATCACAAAATCCTCCGTCCGCCCCTGTACAAGGCAATTTGGCCATCATAAAGAGAGATTCAAAGGTTGATGTTTGAGCGTTAGATCCTCGTGAGAACGAATGTAGTATGCCTTCCAATATTCTCATTTTCAGTTTTCATTTTTACATGACAGTGTAATTGGAATTAGGTATGTATTCTGTGATGAATGTTTTATTAACCCCCACTCTGTCTGTCTGTTTATTTGGCCTGGTTCTTTATTGTTTTCGTTCTTTTTCCCAGAAGAAGCTGGAGAGGAAGGCAGACAACAGTTTCTTCAGGAAATTGAGCTCATGAAAGAAATTGGATTTCACAGGAATGTTGTGAGTATGCTTGGCTACTGGTCAGGACAGAGCCCATCATGTTAATCTTGGAGTATGTTCCACGTAGCGTGGGGATCTTCTTCAGTGGCTTAGAAACAAAAGGCAGCAGGTGAGAATGTACATGTATAATTTTGTGCTTGTGAAATGTAAGCTTATTCTGCCAATTGACTCACAATGGTGCTTTAGAACGGAGAAATTTTAAAAAGGAGGTGGGCTTGGAGGAAAGGGGAAATTTATTGCCGTACGTGGTCATACCCGTTCAAGCGGTAACGCCTTGACGGTGTATATTTGATAGTATTAAGAAATGAAATGTTAATTTAGATTAACGTGAAAATCTAAGTCAATAGGACAACAAAATTTTATAAGTTACGATTTATTTTATCACTCAAATTTCTCATATGGTTTGAACCATGTGGCCACAGGTTGTTCGAAAACCCTCCGTCTTTGATTTCATCCATTCCATTGAATTCAAATCTTTAGATTGTCTACCGGGTTTTTCTTTGATAGTTTCGTTTACTTAACGCAACATAAACGCCTTAATGTACAATGATCCTATTTCTTTCTTAATTCTTCAGCTTAAGCCAACAAATAGATTGATGCTGACGTCGTTTTAGAGCTGGCACCTCATTCAATGCAACATGAAGATATTGACTACATAAGCTCAAAAGACAGTTCAAAAGAACGCTCCGAAATCATGGATACTGAAAATAGCTCAGAAGAACATGCCAAAGAAGGAGAAATGAGAAAAGAATATAAAGAAGGTAGAAAAGATAAGGAACCTGAAGCCCAAAATTATGATGATAAAGCCTCGGACGTTCGATATCTCAATGCTCAATCTTAGGCCTTCATGTTGAAAGAAATCGGCCCGCTGAAAGGCAACGATTTCCCCCAAATCGGCTTTGAAGACGAAGCGAGCTGCTTACAAACAAACACCGAAGATAACTCTGACGAATGTGTGAAGGAAAGGAAAATTAAAACAGGAAACAAAGAATTAGCAGAAGGCAAAAAGGACGATGGTAGATTGGGCTTAACTGGACAAAGTAAAGACGACGAAAACAAGGTGGGATGCAAGGGAAAAGAATGGAGAAAAGAAGTCCAAGACGCAAGGAAATAAAAACGAAACCCAACGCTACCCGGCAATTCAACACTGAAGCTCGGTGCATGACACTAAGTAGCGAGGCACCAAAAGCTCAGGAGCAGGAACATATTCTAGATGCTCGCTTGAACAATGGTAGTCAAAGTGCCTTTAGACTGTCTAGCAGCTTCGAGGGTTCAGGTGTAAGTGAAATGAGCGTTGTGATTGGGGGCGACGAGAAAATGAAACAAACAAAAGAAAGCGAAAAACGAAAAATTGAAGACGACAACGAAGAAATAAAGAAGTGTAACATTATTAGCAGCTTAGATATGAACATTTTAACTCAACAAAACATCCCATGCCAAACAAAGCCGTTGAATGGTAACGAAGAAGTAGACCAAATGATTGTGCCCACCCTGGAAGAGGTCCACGTTCCAATGAAGCCTGAAGACAATAAAAATGAAACTCATGAAGAAGGTTCCATTGCAGTCATCAAGGAAAATACAGAAGTGAAGATCACTGTTCCTCCTGATGATGATAACAACGATGATGTTATCTCGGCAGAGGATCTTCTTTGCTTTGCGTGGCAAACAGCTCGCGGGATGGTAAGATTTACCAACTAAAACTTACGTGTAACCTTAAATATATAAGTTCCTCCTTAGCTTCTTCTTCTCCTCTCCTTTAACACATTTAACAATTGTTCAATGCCATGAAGCCGTACAAGAGTGAACACTCAACGAAGTGCACACTATAGAGTTTGCTTTGAGTGCATGTACCACGAGACTGCGTGGGACAACTGTTCTATTTTATATAAAATGTTTGGATTATGAGAAATTTTACTAACTTATCAAAAGAAAAGTTCTGATAACAGAAAATGTTCGATTATCTTGGGTAACTTCTCCACCTGAAGTCGTAAACAAAACAAGGTTTAACATATGTCACAAAATACACGTTTGCATACAGGATTGCAGATATTTAGGTCTGAAATAACGAACATTCTGCCGGGTAAACAAGAATTAAAAGGACATTAAGTTGTACGCCGATCAGAGTACGTGCTTGGTCGTGATATTCTATGCTAGCCAATATAATAATCACTTTTATTATTCAACTGCATTCAGTAGAGTACAAATAACACCCAAAACGAGTACAAATATCCCACGGTATTTGTACTCCAGAAGACCGGTTTGACAGGTTTTCTACAAATGCCGCGTTAGGCAGGTTAGGCTTACAAGGTGAACGATGAAAAAATGACCGAAACAGTCGTTTTCCGGAAGAAAACAATGAATGCTTACCAAATTTTGAGGTTGTTAACGAAAACGAGATCCTAGAGACAAGCAATGACCTAGACGACAGTGAAATTTCTTTATTTATTGAAGAAAATCGAAACGTATTAAAATACAACAGAAAAGGCAAAAACTGACCTCAAGTCCGTTACAGAAACAAGGGCCATTGAAGAAATTCCCGCCGAGGAACTTAACAATCTTTTATGTCATTTGTTTGTCAAAGTCAGGAAACAGAACCCATCTTGCCTCAGGAGCTGTCTTCAACAAATGCATAATTCTTGTCGGTCAGAAATCTCCACCGCTATCTCTTCCAAAACGACCCGTGTGTTACGATCACGTAAATGCGGATAAAGAACGCTCAATGTGTTAAACTCAACAACAACATTTTAATGGCCACTGGAACAACCACGCACACAGCCACATGGTCTAGGTTACATAACATGAGAGAATCACTTTAAGAGCGAACCGGAAATAAACATGACAATATCATAACATCCTCCTTTGTTTAAAAAAGAGAAAACAAAATATATATAAATTGTCTCAAACAAAGTTGCTAGCAAAGTTTCTCAAACGGACTGCTGACGTGTAAGTTCCTAAGTGGTGTAGTCCTGAAAACGGACGGGTGGGTTAATTGTACGACCACTCCTTGTAACACCCTTTGGCAATGCATCCTGAGTTGGCAGTTGTCCACTGTCTGTATCTCCACTCCTTGTAACATCCTTTGGCGATGCATCTTGAGTTGGCAATTGTCCACTGCCTGTATCTCGTTGTTGTTCCAGATTCACTGAAGGGGGTTCAGAGGGTGGAGCTGATCTCAGCTGTCTACGATTTCGTCGATAGGTGCGATTACCAGATAAAACAACATAGGAGCGAGGACCAATCATTTTCTTGCAAACAGCTTCAGTCCAAGTAGACTCATTGGGTTTCTTCATCCTGACTGTTTGTCCAGGTTGTAACTCAGGTAATGCTTTACCTTTGAGGTTGTAGTAGAAAGCCTGCTTTTGTCTAGAATTAATCAGCTTCTGTTGGACATCTTGTGTGGAGAGAGTTTCAGGCTCTAGCAGTTTCCTTGTCAGTGGTAGCAGATTGCGTGTTCTTCTACTGAACAGCCTTTGTGCTGGAGAAGAGCCAAGTTCAGTAGGTGTATTTCGATAATCTAAAAGACCAAGATACGGATCACACTTTCCACGCACTGCCTTCTTCATGATGTTTTCGCAAATTTTCACTGCACTTTCAATCTCTCCGTTGCTTTGAGAATAGCGCGGAGAGGAGGTAATATGCTGAAAGTGCCAGTCTTTTGCAAACTTTGCAAAGTCAGCAGAAGTGTAGTGTGGGCCATTATCAGAAATGACTACCTCCGGTATTCCATGGCGACTAAACTGCATTTTCAACTTGTCAATAACAGTTCTGGAATCTGCTATCTCCAGCTTGTCGACCTCAAAAAAGGAAGAGTAATAATCAACAGTAATCAGGTACTGGCGTTGATCAAATAGGAACAGATCTGTGGCAACCCTTTGCCAAGGCCTCGACGGAATTTCGTGGAGCATTAGTGGCTCTCGAAGCTGTTCAGGCTTGAATGAGTTGCAGATATCACACTTGAGAATGTAATCCTTTATTTCAGCATTCATGCGAGGCCAGTAGAACACTTCTCTAGCTCGGCGAAGACATCCCTCAATGCCAAGGTGGGACGAATGAACCTTTTCCATCATTTCTCTTCTAAGCTTTGCAGGTACAATGAAACGCTCGCTCTTGAACAGCAAACCATTTTGGGCAGTGATTTCTTCTCGAAAGGGAAAATACGGCTTGACTACCGCTGGAACCTCAGCTTGAGTACTAGGCCAACCTTCCAGGACCGTGGTCATAAGGATCTGAATGTCATTATCACAGGCAGTAGCTTCTTTGAAATCCTTCAGTCGTGTTTCAGAGATGGGTAGATCATCCATTAGTACTATTTCCTCTAGCTCATTGCAAAACTCGGTCTGGTTGGGAGGCTCATCCACGTAGGCTCGGGACAGTGGATCAGACATAACCATCTTGGCACCCTTTTGGTACTTTACATCAAGGTTATCTCGCTGAAGGCGCAACAGCATCCGTTGAAGACGCTTGGGAGTAGAGCCAAGGTCCTTCTTGAAAATGCTTTCTAGGGGCTGATGATCCGTTTTAACATGGACTACGTCCCGACCAAACAGATAGGTATCAAACCTCTCGCATGCAAATACCACAGAGAGAAGTTCCTTCTCTATTTGTGCGTAACGAACCTCAGTGGCGGTTAGAGCTCTTGAAGCAAACGCAACTGGCTGACCTTCCTGAAGTAGGGAGGCGCCAAGTCCAGTGAGCGAAGCATCACATTCGATCGTGACTTCCTTAGTTACATCATAGAACTTCAACACCCGTGCTTCACAAACAAGACTCTTGATTTTCTGGACAGCTTCATCATGAACAGGGAGCCAACACCACTCAGCATCTTTCTACTCCAAACGCCGTAACGGTTCAGACACACTGGATAAGTTTGGTAAGAACTTTGCCAGGTAGATAACCATGCCAAGAAATCTCTTCAGCGATGTGACATCAGTCGGGGTAGGCATGTCCCGTATGGCGCGGACTTTGTTGGGGTCGGTGACAAAAACCACCAGCAGTGAGCAAGCGGCCCATGAATGGTACTTCAGACAGGCGAAGCTTAATCTTCTGAAGATTAAGAGTCAGACTTAACTCACGGCATCTTTGGAGGAATGCTGTTAAATTCTGGTCATGATCCTTAACTGCTTCATCCACTGTGTCTCCAAATCCACAAACTAGGAAATCATCAGCGATAACCTCAACTCCGTGGAGACCCTCAACTGCTTCATTCATCTTTCGCTGCCAAACTTCAGGCGCTGAGCTTATACCAAATGGCATTCGCAACCATCGAAAACGACCAAACGGGGTATTAAATGTGGTGTAATAACTGGAGCTCTCTGCCAACTTCACTTGCCAAAAACCACTTTTGGCATCCAGAACGCTGAAAATCTTTGCTTTAGTGAGGCGAGAAGCAACATCTTCCACTGTAGGCAGAGGGTAATGAGAGCGCTTGATAGCAGTGTTCAAATCTTTCGGGTCCAGACAAATTCGGACTGACCCATCCTTTTTGGGAACTGCTAGGACACTAGACACCCAATCCGTTGGCTCGGTAACAGGAGTAATTATCTTGTCTGCAACCATCTTGTCTAGTTCAATCTACACTACCTCTTTCTTCGGCACAGGTACTCTACGTGGGGGGTGTACTACAGGCTGCACATCCTTGTCTAACTGAATACTATATTCACCAGGTAAACATCCAATACCATGAAACACATCAGCAAAAGGACTAAGCACTGGATCGCCTAAGGTGTTCTCTGTTACTCCTTGCTCGGGGGTAGCAGCTACATGATTGACTAGGGTATCAGCATCAGACATCATAATCTTTACAAGACCCATACCTTGTGACGACTTTAAACCTAACAGTGGTGTGACTTGTTGATCAACAATAATAAAGTTAAGTTCATGCTTACTACCATTAAGCTCTACTTTCAACCTTGCAAAACCCAGAGCCTTTCGCTTTGATCGATCGTGCATTTCCAGTGTAATGTCCTTGGGAACAATGTTTGCTCTACTGACGTCATTTGTAGCCTGGATGTAATCCTGTAATGGCAAGATGTTTGCTGTTGAACCAGTGTCAATCTGAAATGTTACTGAAGCTGAATCATTCATTAAGAGCGAGACAAGGACTTGATCTTTACCCACGATACTGTTAATGTAGAAGACTTCTTCAATCATGTTAACTTTCGCCTGTTCAGGTTTGCTCCGACACTTGACTGCGAAGTGACCTTCCTTTCCACACTTCTTGCATTTCTGACCTGAGGCCGGACACAATCTTCTTTCCAGCGGATGGTTACCACCACAAAACAAACACTCTGTAGGTTTAGGATGTCCCTTGTTAGGAGGCAGATTGCGAGTAGGGGTTTTCCCGCGATTGCCTTTTCCTTGAGACTTCGAGCTGTGCTTTAATGCATTGATATCCTCGTGAATTTCTCCTGAAATCTCCGTAGCTCGCGAGTGAGTAACTTGACTTGCTTTAATGGTTTCGATAGCTTTGTCCAGGTCGAGATCTCGTTTTCCGAGAAGCTTTTCGCGAACTTTGTCGTCTTTGACACCGAGGATCAGTCGGTCGCGAACCAAAGATTCACGTAGCGTGCCAAAACCACACGACTCGGATAGTTTCATTAACGCGGTGATATAACTATCGAGAGACTCATTCGGCAGCTGCTCGCGCTTGAAGAAAACATATCGTTCATAAGTCTCGTTACGAGCTGGTACACAACGTTCTGCGAACTTTTCTAGCACCTTGTCAATCTTCAGAGCATCCGACTCCACATTCCATTGAAAGGTTTCGTACATATCCATGCCTTCTTTTCCAATGACATTTAACAAAGATGCCACTCGAACCTCCTGCGATTTCTTATGAATGCCGGCTGCCAACTCGTAGAACTTCCATTCTCGACGGAATGGTTTCCAATTCTCTCCTTGGTGTAAACGATCCGACAGATTCAGCGGCGAGGGTATTTTGGCGGTTGTGCTAACAGCAGCCAGGACATGTGTCTGCAACGAACCGAACGCAAACTATAGACTTCAACCTTCTACCAATTGCGAACGAAGCGCTGAAACTTCAAAAACTTCGAAGCAGCGATATTAATCTCAACAGCTTGGTCGAATCCTGACTTCTGGCACCATGTTACGATCACGTAAATGCGGATAAAGAACGCTCAATGTGTTAAGGGGCCGACCATTTAACTCTTGAGGTGGGGGGTGGATGATTTCGAAAAAAAATTTCCTGCAAGCCCTTGTCGGAAGAAAAAAATTGCATGTAGCACAAATGAAATAGAAAAAAAATTCTTGCACTGCTGCAAGCAAGAAAAAAAAATGTTGCAAAGCTATTTCATCATTCCGGGGGGACTTTACAAAATCCCAGCAAAACTGCAACCATTCTTACCTTGCTCCCTTTAAACTCTGGAGTTGGTTATGCTTCAGAATGTGCAATGCATTCTTAGCTTTATAGGGTCCGACAATCTGTGAGCCAGCGAGCCACTCCAGTTAGCCTAAGTCACACTCTGGTTTAGCCAAAACAACATTCCGGTCAGCCTACAGTTATTAGCTTTAATAGGTAGCTTGCGGTTAGCCCTATATGGTTCACAAGGCTTGCATGGTTCACAAGGCTCGCGAGTCATAGGAGTCATGCAAGCCATTATGGTTAGCCTAAATTACACATTGGCTAACCTAGTTAGCACTGCAGTTAGCCTACAGTTCCTTTATAGGTAGCTTGCGGTTAGCCTTTTTATTGGGATTAGGGATTTCTGGCTCGCTGGCTCGTACTGTATCCAAACTCGTTAGCTTTATAATATCACAAGCAGTAATGGAGGTAAATTTTTCTATTTAAAGAATCAAGTTTTATTAGACAATGAAAAATAATTTGTTCATTTTTAATCTTTTTAACTGAAGCATTTTCATAACATAACATTTATAACATATAACATTTTTGCCATTTTTGATTTTTGCGATGTTTTAGTAATGCACCTATCAATGTCTAGCCCCAATGGGGGGAGTGCAGGCATACCCAAGGGCTATAATGATTGACATTTTCAAATATTTTGGGTCACTAAAATTTTTAAATTCCCCACCCTCTGCCATTTCAAACCTTGGTTAAATCCTTAATTCTTGTTATGAAACTATTCTATGATTCTTGTTGTCAACCGTAAATAACATGTATTTATATTTTTCTGTTTAAATATTTGTAAATAAGATATATCTCTATTATAACATATTCAGTATAAAAAGAAACAGATCCAAACCTTTCTTGTTGTCAACCGTAAATAAATAACAGTAACATGTATCTATATTTTTCTATGTTTTTATATTTTTAAATAAGATATATCTTTATTATAATATATATTCAGTATAAAAAGAAACAGATCCAAACCTTTCTTGTTGTCAACTATAAATAAATAAATAAGTAAACAGTAACATGTATCTATATTTTCAATGTTTTTATATTTTAAAATGAGATATATAATTATGCCATAAAAAATTTTTCCCGGACCCCCCTGAAGCGCGAAAATAAAACCAGGAAGGCCTTTATAGAAGCCTGGCATAATGAGAGTAACCAGGCCTAAAGATCCAACCCACTTGAGGATACACTGGGAACAAGGCTACAGTGCTCGGTAGTAATGGGAACCACGAAGAACATTAAAATAGCTTGAAATTTTGTAGTTTTAACTTAATAAATGGACAGTTGTAGCCCTAAAAAAATAAATAACTGTTATGTCACAAAATGGCACTATTATGCCGGCAAATAGCACTATTATGCCGGCATTATGCTCGATGTTCCACCTATAGTATTATGCTCGAAATTATGCCGGCATAATATGTCAAACCCTAATTAGTAAGCTCATACAAAAAAAAATAGTGTAAGTGATTTTCATAATCCCATGAAACAAACTCAAGCCCATGCATTTCACTTATGATTTATCTATTTGTTGTCTTGTCTGTGAACAAAGCTCCAGCTGGAATTGAAAACTAATGTAAGAACTCTTTTTTTTTTTTTTGAGGAAAAAAAAATCCTGCAGAGAAATGAAGAGGAAATAAAAATATCCTGCAGAGCATTTAGAAGGAAAAAAAATATCCTGACCACCAGGTTGCTAGAAAAAAAAAGCTTGCTGACCAGAAACCACCCCCCCCCCCCCTCAAAAGTTAAATGGTCGGCCCCTAAACTCAACAACAACGTTTTAATGGCCACTGGAACAACCACGCACACAGCCACATGGTCTAGGTTACATAACATGAGAGAATCACGTGTTAAGAGCGAACCGGAAATAAACATGACAATATCATAACACCGTGGTTAGTGATTCAGACGAAGATGACTGAGCTTGAAGTGCTGTTTAACTTTGTTTGACTTGACTTTCGAGTTCTGTTTGTTCTGTCGAGTTCTTTCTTTTCGTAGTTTTACTCGGTGACCAAGAACATTGCTGTTCATCTAACTGTAAACCCGAAAATAGTTCAGTTTTGCCTTGTTCCATCTTTGTTTTCCTTGCAAGTTTGAAATAAAATCCCGACGCTTCGCTCGATTGACAGGTTTGACAAGTTTTCGTTTTTGACCAATCAACAACAACCTCACGTCAAGCGCGCGAAACCTGACCCCGCTGGCGCGCTCACTCGCTGCTCAGAAGTCACGTTAGTTTGCCACGCAACTCAGACAGTTTATAAACCACTTTTCCATTTTGTAGCTAAGTTGAATAATAAATCCCTTATTAGACGGTTGAGTGTGTAGTATCGTGGGATATTTTTACTCGTCTCTTGTATTTTGACTCGCCCTACGGGCTCGCCAAGATACGGCGCGACTCGTAAAAATATCCCACGATACTACACACTAAACCGTCTAATAAGATATATGTATCACCCGGCACTTAAGATCCCAATTTTACTTTATGTCTTGTTTACTTAGCATTATATCCCTGTTCTATATACAGGATTATTTAGCCAGCAAAGGATTTGTTCATCGTGATTAGCTGCCCGTAATGTTCTTCTTGGTGAAGGCAGGACCGTGAAGATTGCTGATTTTGGTCTGCTGCGTCACACGAGTGATGGTGAGATATACCAGGTAAAGACCTCAAAAAAACTGCCCATCAAATGGACGGCACCCGAGGCCCTAAGGAGCGGCATATATACTTCTAAGAGTGACGTGTAAGTGTTTAGCATAATCTCTTATATGGGTAGCTGCCTCGTCCCCAGGCGTCCTTCACCATTGCATCCTTCCCACGAAGCCCCATGCTCCCTGTTTGCCCGTGCTAAACTGGCGCCTGGGTATGAGGCATTATAGGTAGGACAACTGTAGGACAATGGATACATTTATTTTTTACCACTGGCTCAAGCAGGCTCTTCATGCTACTACACTGGTCTCGTGGTCAACATAATCATTTATATCAGTCATATTCAACAATTTAACTTTGATGACGACAAAGTGAACGACGTGTTGGCTGTTGCTCAAAGACAATGAGAGCTAGTGGTTGTGATTTGCAGACATTCAGTGTGGTCCGATTGTGAATACGTTACATTGACTCATTCGTCTCTGCTTTGAAAATGAATTTACTGGGATTTTTTTGGAATGTAGTTGGTAAACATCGTTGTTTATTTATTCAATTATTTAGTTGTCTTAAATGCCGGTTGAATAGTTAAGTTAACTATCGCTTATAGAAAACACGGACGAGTACTACTGTTAACTACAATCCCAGCCGCAAACCTTGAAACAATTTGTTATCGTTAGCTTCCCCTCCCCCTTTTCAATGTTGTCTCAAACGCCAAACTGTTGAAATGCGGTCAACATTGGATTTAAAATGGAAAAGGCGACCTTTCTTCACTCAGTTCACTCTAAGAATTTAGCTTTAGAATTTTGTTTATTGTGTTTTAGGTGGTCTTTCGGAGTACTTCTTTGGGAACTGGCTACCATGGGTAAGATGACATTCTTATTTGTATTTTTAGCCCTGTGAAAGTAGTGACTTTTCTTCAAGCCCAGTCAGTTATACAGTTATGGTCTGGTGTGGTGTGGTGTGGTGTGGTGTGGTGTGGTGTGGTGTGGTGTGGTGCGGTGTGGTGTGGTGTGGTGTGGTGTGGTGTGGTGTGGTGTGGTGTGGTATGGTATGGTATGGTATGGTATGGTATGGTATGGTATGGTATGGTATGATGTGGTATAGCATGCAATGGGATGGGACAGGACGGGATACTACGTTGATGTTATTTATATAGCGCAGTTTTCATTCATAAATATTCAGAGACTTATTACAACTGACGGGTAAAGTTGCACTGCAAGGAAAGGCGCCTATGGCAGCTCTTTATCAGTATATTTGTGATTTCAAACTATCCACCCAACTTATGAACGAGGGTATAAAAGCCAAACAATAACACTGGGACTATATATCCTCTACTTTTTTTCAGCATACTGTTTTTTCGAGCTCTTGTTTCACTAGCCGAGAAAGTCTAGAGACAAAGCAAACGGCTTCGCGTCACCGCTCTTATCTGAACTGGGACAAACTTTTGACCGGCTTTTCTGAAATCAGATATGGTTAAATGCAAAAATAACTTTTGACGTTCTAAACGTCTTTTGATTCCTCTTTGTTGAATTACAAGGGGGCATCCCATATCCTGGAATAAGCAACGGACGGATGTACAATGTTCTAAAGACAGGACATCGCATGGAGAAGCCGAAAACGTGCAGCGATGAGATGTAAGTGTCGGAACACTGACTTTTGACTTGTCTGTAGTACATTTTCCGCTTGACTATGGCTAATCAGCGAAATACAATCCGATCATTTGTTTCCTGTTATTCTTGATTCTTTCTTTGATTCCCAACCCCTCTCCCCAATTCAAAATGCTATTTATCCAGTTTCTCACACTACAAAATACACACTTATTGTTTAATAATCTAAACAAAGATGGCTATTTACTGCCAACAGGTACGAGTTAATGCTGGACTGTTGGAAGCATGATCCAAACGAACGACCGACATTTGCACAACTGATATTAACATTGGAAAGAATGATGACAGTGGACACGCCTTATTATGATTTTAGTAACTTAGATGAGACCGAACCATATTACAGTAATGTAGTTGACAGTACGAGCGAAACAGAAGAACTAGATACAAAGTTTTAACTGCCTTCATACTACTAAGTGATAAAGAGTGTTTTTTAAAGAACGTTTGTTTAGCCAAACTAATGTAGCTCATCGAGATCTTGCTTTTAAGCTAAGAGCGCTTAACAGGTCCAGGTCCATGCTGGCCCGCGCGTTGGCCGATCACTCAGTGAACAAATAGTATGCACCTTTTGCTTTTTATTCGAGGTCACGTGCCATCTGTTAGGATTAGCTCTCTGGATCGTTCAGTTAGTAATTTAAACGCATTAGTTTGTAACTGGATCTTGCCAAACTAGTCCAGTTCTTGGAGTAACCCTTGTCAAGTATTCTCAACGAACAACGGGCAGGAACGTTAGGTAGAGCGAAGTTGACAGCTAGTGCAAGCAGAAGTCAGGAATAGGTTGGCGTCGTGCAAATTCCACTGAAATCCCACGTGTGATTGCTCAAGAGGACTGGTGTTTTGCCTCAGTATCAAGGCCAGTAAGAACCAGTTCATTTTGGAAACGTTGTTTTGTTTAATAGGGTGGCTCAATTTCAACATTGTAGTCACCAATGTATAAGCTGCATGTCCTGCGCTGCCAATATTGCCATCCATAGCTTATGGATCTAAGGAAGCTGGACACGTTTATTTATATTAATATCTTGCAAAAACATTGCTTTTCTTGCTGGTAGATCACAACTATATTCAAAGAGTCGTTAGCGACTCGTTTACTGTTTACATAAATCATATATTGAAACTCTAGTGAACGGAATGGCAAAAATGTCGAAAAAGGAAAATTGTAAGGACTCTGACTAGTTTAACTGAATAACGAGGGTTCAGTTTTTCAGGAAAAACTCCATTTAACGTATTTAATGATTGCTGTAAAGGAGGGATTAAAAATTGAACATTGCAAATCGAGAGCTGCGTCCAGGTCACGTTTTTCGACCACTGGTTTTCTGTACTTCTTCTTTCATAAGCTATGTCATTTCAGAGATAAAAATTATACTTAAATACTTCGTTAAAACAGATAACATACCAAGCCTTATCGTTCCTGTTCTAAACCAAACCAGATTTCATAGATGAAAAAGATGGTGTTTGATTAAGAACAGAATACCATAGCAACCTTTGTAGATCTTCGTACATTAAAATCATGCCTTAAAATTTGGTTTACAAAACTCACAGCAACCTGGACCAATATGGACCAATCGTTTCGTAGAAGTGAATCTCCTTATTGTTTGGTTTACTAAAAATTACCACGGCAACCGTTGTCGGACCTTCTTGGTGACCGGTCATCTCATAGATTAGAATCGCCTTAACTGATTGGTTAAAAAACAGCTACCATGGCAACCTTTGTCGGTCCTCTAGAGGACCAGCCATCTGGTAGATTACAACCACGTCTTAATGTTTGGATTACAAAGAAATACCTTTGCAACCTTTGTCGGTCGTTTTGGAGGATTTTCATCCCGGCCACTTCTTAATAGTTGTTACAAAACAAAGTAACACAGCAAGTTTTGTCGACTCCTGTTCCAAAGCAGACATTCCATATGACTGAAATTGCGCCGTGGTGTTTGGTAAAAACAATCACCATAGCAACCTTTGTCGGTCCTCTTAAGGACCGATCATCTCATAGGTTAAAATCCCGCATTGATGTTTGGTTTGCAAACAAATACCTTTGCAAGTTTTTTCGATCATTTTCTGGTGTTTTGCATCTTATTTTGGTAAATAACGTCTTCATATTTGCTTAGAAACAGAGCAACACCATAGGCTCGAGCTCCTGTTCTAAACCAGTGCTACAATAGATTCAAATTACGCTGAATTTTTTGGTTTAAAACAATTACCATGGCAACCTTTGTCGGTCCTCTTGAGGGCCAATCATCTCGTAGATTTAAATCACGCCTTAATACTTTGTCAAATAAAGAACGCCTCAGCAACCTCTGCCCCACCTTCTTTGCACCAGTGATATCGAAGAGAAAAAGGTGCGCTAATTATTCGGTTAACATCAAAGTAGCAAACCCTCCGCCTTGAGAAGCAAAATACACAGAATTTGGCGAAACAACGTATGACTCGTCATGGCATCGTCGATTAAGGTCCACTTGAAAAATAAACATTCTGGAAGAATTTGGCCGACTGTTGAAGTTGCACAACCAAGACCAAGGGATTTGACTGAAGATAACTTGGACATCAAAAGGTGCGGTTCTTTTGCTAATAATCGCGTCTGTTAATTGTGAAAGTCTATATCACTAGTGGTTAGTTTTTGTTGGCTCGATAACTGAGGAATCCAAGGTACTTTAACTCAGTTGATAGTACAGAATGCTTATGAAAGTAAATGATTAATACTCGTTTACTTTTTGAATTCATTTATTCAATATATCACGGTGCCATGTCAGACCTTTCACTGCGTATTGCGAAGACAGGAAAGTCTCTTCAAAAAACATCTCTTTCGACGGACGTTCTTTATTGGATTGCTGAAATTTTGAGTGAAAAAATACGCCCAATGCCTTCTAGAATTATTTTTTTACTTTGCACATGGTTAAAGGTTCGCCAAAAAGGAAATCTGCGAAAATTAATAAATTAAGGAATTACTTCTCGCCATTGTGTAACTATATGGTGATGACGTTTGATAAAAGTCTATGTTTTGGACAAGAGAACTCATGAAAATGAAAGTGAATCTGAGGTGCTTTTTTTGAATTCACCGTCACTTTCATTTATCACAATTCATGATGACATCGACATTGCTGATCCTAGCAGTATGCAGGACGCATGTCACAAAAGAACTCAGTAAAAATGGCCTCACTATCCACTGAGCTACGAGAACTCATGAAAGTGAAAGTGAATCTGAGGTGCTTTTTTTGAAAATTCACCGTCACTTTCATTTATCACAATTCATGATGACATCGACATTGCTGATCCTAGCAGTATGCAGGACGCATGTCACAAAAGAACTCAGTAAAAATGGCCTCACTCTCCATGAGTTCTCGTAGCTCAGTGGATAGAGCGCCCGCCCGGTGTTCGGGAGGTCATGGGTTCGATTCCTGTCGGGGACTCAGATTTTTTCTTTGTCCCACGCTCGTGTCATTGTTGATTATTTCATCTTTCACAAGAGATTTTGTGATTGTGCTTTCTTTGAAGAAACGTAATATATTGTGTGCAGTGGAACTGTGGGGACATAGAAACAGCTGAAAGACTGAGAAACACTTGGGGTGCGTGACGTAGGTTTCGACTCAGTCAGCATAGTACGACGTTGTTCCATAACTGACTTCCGTTGTCGTACCTGAAAGGCACGCATAAATCTCCAGAAAATCATTTAAAATGGTCAAAACTTCCTCATGCACTTATAAGCTTATTTGCTCAGCAAATAGACCCTGAGGTTTTATTTCATCACTGTATGGTAAACTGGGGAAAGGAAAGGAGACAATTGCGCAGTTCGTCATTCTTTTTGCACTCAGGGTCATTACTGAGCTAGAGGAAGCGATTGATGCTGAAGGAGATTTCCGTGAAGTACCAGTTCTTCCTCGTGAAGACATCAGGTTAGATATTGATTAATCAACGTGGGAATATGTAGAACGAACATCCTTGGAAGATTTGTTTAAGGGACACTCCGTTCTATTTATTCACTTTTATTATTTTTATTTTATTTCAGGCAGGCTAGTTGAACGTCGCCTGTATTTAAGGGCCTAAAACCCAACTCACACATCACATGAGGCTATCCCACGACCCGATGATACTAATGAATTCGTTAAAATTAACACAATGTCTGAAGCATGTTGTTCTGGAGGGAGGGAAAGGAAATTATATAATGCTCATGTTTGAGGCAAAATGAGCTTATTCCTGAATTTTCCAGCATTAATTGTTTGTGTTTTGTGGTCCCGCAGCAAAAAATGACAGCGCAAAGAAAAGGGAGGCATTATGAAATCATTTTGGACCCACCATAAAGCGTGTCTCTTGAGTTGTTTCCTGTGTTTTAATGTGAAACTGACAAACTGGGTGAACGATTTTGCCTTTTTCATATAAAAGAGAGTACTTTTAAATTATTTGTTTTTAAATGGATCTCCGAGACCGTACAAACTTGTTTTTTCTCCACTGTTATTTGTGGTGAATTTGCATGTCCACACACGAAAGAAAAAAGTAGGGGATACCTTTAGCGTCATCGGAAAGGACAAGGTGCTTCGATTGTATCTACACAAAAGTAGAAATCAATCTCCGGTAAAATGTCAATGTGGATAAATCATGGCTGTATCTAGGTTTTCTCTTATGGAGAGTAATTGTATGGTTGAGGACCACGCACTTCCTTATTTTACTAAGCTCCCGTTTCCGGGTCTAAACATTTTAGTACATTATCAGTTCTCACAGTTTAGTTCAATTTAAAAATATTTTCTGTCTATTTTTGTACAGGGGACGCAGGAACTCGTCCGTAGCAGATGAAGAAGACGAAAGCGAAGAGAGCTTTGAAGAAATAGACCTGGGATCTTCAGTCTCCTCCCGTACTATCATCGACGTCAAGTTTTCAGTATGTAAAACCTCGACAACCAACAATTTTGGACTTGTCCATTTCTCTTCGGCGACATCTGCTACAGGTGGAAAACCGACTCACGCGGCCGACATTGATACCACCCAGAGCCTCCAACAGTTAAATCACGTGACCGAGGTGCCTTCAGTGTACACTGCTGCGCATGCGACATCTTTAGTCAGTGATGGTGAACAAACGGCGATTGTCACGATGGAGCACCTAGATCCTCCGCTCAAGAAATGTTCCAATTGGTATTGCCCGCATGGGAAGAGCCCTTTTCAAGTGGGGTGTCTAAGTATTACGTATTTAGTTCTCGGAGTGATTTTCTTTCCCCTGCTTTTGATTGTCTTTATGGTCTGTTGTGTGAGTTACTTCACACCTGACATTGACTGATCCCACAGGCCAGTGAACAAGATTGCATAAAATGATGAAAGCTCGTACCTCTATTTTAAAGGCTCTTATCTCCCTTAATGCATGTAGACATTAACTACATTTAAGCACAAAAAATCTTCAATATGTAGCTTTAAATCTTCCGAATTCTGATTTATAAGATTGTAACTTTTACCGGCAAGCGTAAAACGTCAATACAAAAGGCTCTATACAATTTATTGACTCAAGAGTCTCCACTTTGTCTCGCCCTTTTTAAGTACTTTCGTTTCCTTACTCACTGCCGATTTAGTGCATTCAAGTAGAACTGGAAATTATACCAAGATCGCAAAAACGAGGTAATTTAACTAAATAAATATTTAGAGTTTTGGTTTTTTTGGTTTCCATTGTTAGTTTTGATATATCTTTTTTTTTTTATCAAATGAATAAAGTCCATGTCGGTTTGACATGTTATTACAGTGTTCAGTAATAAACTATAGAGTTTGACTGCATAATCTGGCTTCAGGTTCCCGCTGTCGGTTGGTGTAAGTCGTATTAAAGTCGATGGAAACCGAGAGGGAACAGTCCAATATATTTTTGGTTTTTATTTCGTGATTGTTCCGTTTTACAGAGCATGTTAATAGTTGATAGTTTCGTTTTGTGCTCTCAGCAATCACGTTTCATGGGCCAAGGCGATCTTTTGGAAGTCATTAGACGCGGCTTTGGTAGCCCGCATTCAGATTGCAAGTTTTTCCATTGTTGATCACTGGGTTATGGTAGCCTGCGAGCAGTTCCTTTTTAATTCCGCTCAGAATAGTCTAGCGAGAAAAACACGCAAGCGCGCCTCTTGGAGGCACCGTCCTTAAAGGGACACTGTCACGGGGATTTTTACGTTTTGGGGTGAAAAATGTGCTGAAATTTAAATTAAATGCTTTTTTCACGTACACAGAATACTCCTAGAACGTCAAGAAAAGGAAATCAAATGATTTTCTCAAAGGAAGAGCAAACCATAGTCAGTTTCCGGTGGTTTTTCCACGAAACAAAGGGAAAACTTGAAAACATCAGCCTGATGTTTTCAAGTTGCAACCATATCCATCCTAGCGATCCGCAGCAAAACACACTCAGTTATAGTCTCAGAGGACTGGTAGAGTAATTTTAAACGAAATTCAACCGTTGTTTTTGGATTTCCGCTGATTAGAATATGTCCTTTTGCTTTTCAAAGTTATTTAGATATTGGTGACAGTGTCCAACTTAAAGCACAACTTAAAGCACAAAAGTTGCTTGAGGTTTTCTTACAAGTTGAACAGGAAGTATTTTAAGTAAGACCTACTAAACCCTCCGCACAAGTTTGGATGTATCTGGGCGTCCGCCCGGCCAAAATAACACGTAACTAAAATCTTCGAATAGTATAGAGTAGGTGTAAATTACCACCCTGAACACCAGCTCCTATAGTTTATTCGCTTCAAATTTGTTATTGATTTTGCTGAATTTGGGTAACAGAACAGTTTTGTTCATAAAGTCAATCACGTGGTTAAGTATAACTCTCTGGAAAATGTCTTTCCTCATACTTCTACTACTCCTACAGTACTCATACTCCTACCTCTCTTGAGTGTAACCCCGCCAAAGACCCCTGCCGCGTCTTGAGTGTAAGGATTATGTTAAATATCTTGGAGTTTTATTGGAGAGTAATCTGAGCTGGAAATTTCATATTGACAGTGTTGCATTAAAAATAAGTAGAAATACTGGAGTCATCGCTCGTCTTAGGCACTTCGCTTCTCTTATTACTCTTTTAAGTATCTATCGCTCTTTGATATTGCCTTACTTGTCCTATGGTTTGGCTGCTTGGGGTAAAGCTGCTAAATCCCATTTACAAAAAATCCTTGTGTTACAGAAAAGTGCCCTTCGTTTGATGTATTTTTCCAAACCCAAAGTTCGTGCCGTGCCTTTGTTTATTTCCACAAAAATCTTCCCTTAAATATGTTATATGTCGAAACAGTATCATCTATAATGTTTGACGTCTCCCATATGACTGTACCGCCTAACATCAGTGATCTCTTCACCAAAGCTAAAGAAAAGCATATGCATAAGACCAGGTTCTCTTCCTCTGGTAACTTTTACATCACAACCTCAAGACTGAGTCAAACTCAAGGGTCTTTTGCCAAATTTGGAGCTAAACTTTGGAACTCCCTCCACGATAAATTTCGTCAACTCCCCAAGAGTGATTTTAAAAAGCATATTCAAAATATGTTGCTTTCGATACTGGAGGCTGAGGATGATTATGTTGAAACTCCTATACTACTGCAGAAAATTGCAAAGTATGTAGTATAACTAATAGATTTTCCTATTTTTTGCATCCTTTCTTCCTCTCCTCTATTAATTTTGTTTTCTGTAATTCGTGTAATTCTTGAGCGCAAATTCCCTAAAGTTGCCAATTGATGTATCAAGTTATTTAGTATTTAGTATCCTTATTTAACTGTTGCAATTGTGATTATTTAATTATTGTGACTGCTGTACCCTTGTAGCTCCGCCTGCCTCGATTAACGTCTGCTATTTGCGGGCGGAACCGAACCTTTAATCGTTCCTCTCTTGTTTGTAATTTTTTTGTTTTCTTTGTATTTAATAATTGATGTAGTTTTTTTAATTGAATTGTGCGTGAATAAAGTCATTTCCATTTACCTTTCTAGTCACTATGTATATTTTAGAGAAAATATCTGCAGCAAGTTCGAAATTTGGAATATGGTTGATTTATTGGCTGCGATTTTCTGGCCGGATTAATTTGCCCGCCTGATTGAGTCGGAGGGCAACTAGTGCGAGTAAATTCTTTCTTTTCGTCCTTTTCGTTTTTGTCGTCTGTTCACAGCAACAACAACAACAACAACAACAACAACAGCAAAACAAGAGGCACATCAGCAGCCGCTGGTTTCCGGGCTAAAAGCTACACCACCATTCTATAGTTTTTGATTTTAAAATATAGCCCCGGGCCTGAAACGTTACCGGGACTTTCGAGAAACGGGCCCCTAGGTACGGTCTCGGCGTTTTCTCGGGATCATCGTTTTTACCATGCTTACGAAAAGATTCTTCCATAAAAAGAAGCACTGTTAATACTATTTTCATGATAACGAAAACACAGCAGACTCAGATGAGTGGGAATAAAAAAATGAAAGAACGGTTCAATTGTGCCCTCTATTTCTCCGTGTTACTCCTTTCCCGTAACTACTTTAAGACCTCCTCGGACTTGTGACATTTGTCACGAAAAAAGAGGTAACATATTCGTTCACGTCACGATTTGGAAATAACAACCGTTACCTTTGTAACTGATGGGCAAGATTTAATCGTTTATAAAAATTTTTGAGCGCAAAAATTTCAATCAAAGATCAATAGACTGATAAACGTTATTGTCTCCTTGATAAATCATTATTTATTCGGTTTCAAATGTAACGTCTTCTTGGCACGTGTATTTTGTTGCACTCCTAAAACTCTTTCACTTCCCTCATAATGTATGCTATTATCGACGAGCAAACATAATTATTTACAAAATTAACAGAGAAGTAGAACGCTGAGATTTTGCTTTCGATATATTTTTTCATATCGAAAACTTTTTGATCATGACGAGATGCCAAGTAATGTGGAGAGAAAAATTAAATTTAAATCTGGAATTTTTTTCGCAAGCCTTGGCCGTGACGCAAGCATCATTTTGTTTATGAAACGTTTTAATGAATTAAAGGGGTGTCGTCCTTTTAGGAATAAAATTTTTAAGACCGGAATTAATTGTGAATATTATGGACTAATTAATTATAGATATTGCTTAGCCCGGAAAATACGCCCATGTGGTGTTCCGTGGACGATGTAGTATCTGGTATGTTTCAAGAACATTTTGTGGAAAACAACTTTGTCAAGGTAAGGATGGGTAGGTCCTTTGACTAGGTAAGGATAAGTATTCAATGAATAGATACCACTTTTCTACGTGACGGGTCATTTGCGCATGTATCCGGTTTACCGATAATGCCCCCGACGGGAGATGACACGGGGGCCGAATGTATGTATCCCATGACTCTTTCCTTCTTCCGTTCTCCGTGGCAACGTCATAAACTCGATATCGTAGAAAACACACTGCCGGCCTTTACTGTTGGTGCAGGAGTCTACAATAGCTTTCACAAGTGTGGAAATCGTGTTAATTAAACGACGCTGTCCCGTTAAAAAGGAGTTTATTTTTGGAGAGTAGGGAGGCTTTTAGTTATTTGACGAACTACAGACTCCTGGTTTTCGTGAGGTCAGTCAGTTAGCGGTTAGAAGCATTAAGACTCCTTGGCTGTTTATGCAGGGATCTATAACCTAAAAGATTTCATATTCTTGTCGGTTTCATCGTCGGTCAACCCCGAAAGTTGTGATGTTACCTTGTAGCAAGCATACGCTTTCGTTTTGTCACATGAAACTGTAACATTTGAATTTTATTTCTTCCAGTGCAGAGGTACACGCTCAGCTGTTCGTACGTTGTCGCTGGGTTTGACTACAGCATGTGAAACGATGCACAAATCGTCCTTTCATACTGCTTTGAACCTGGGTATCCCGCATCTAATTGTCTAAAGATAACTGTTGCTTCACTATCAAGGTAAGTTTATTTCAGAATTGTACATATATAACTAATCGATCGCTTGAATACCGTTCTAAAAACAGGCGCTCAATCGAATAGTACCTACATGATGAATAGAATCAAGCAATCAACTAAAAAACTAAATCTGGGTTTTAGCGCTGCATAAATGCGTAAGGTAATATTTTAGTGGTTTATTGCTTTTTGTTTTCAATCTTTGGATCGAATTTTGTTTCTTGCGAGAAAGCTAACGGAGTAGAACGTTGACAAGTTGAAGTGAATAGTGCGCGGAGAAGTAGTTGAGTTGGTCATTTGCATAGACGGTAATCTGTCTTCAGTTAACAGTGTGAGTTCCCTTTGTTGTGGCGTTATTTGCCATGGAATTATCAGACACAAACGAAACACTACCAGTGTGAATTAAAAGACTCACTAGGGAATACGCCTTGATGGTTGTCGCTAATTGAGTTTTTTTCTTCTTCTTCTCCAAAAGATCGGGCAACGTGCCTTCGCGAATGTTAGTCGTCGTGTTGTTATTCAGCTGCCCAGCTGCTGTTGTTTTATGGGTCATAGAATAATGCGATTATTTTTTTTCGCTGCGCTGTAGGCTGCGTTCGATTCCTTGTTCTAGAACGATTCGAAGGAAGCATTTTACCTTTCTCACGACATAAGCTTATGCATATGAAAATAATTTCACGGTGGGCGTGAAGATATTAAATTTGGTTGGCATGGAGAACCCTGCTTGCAATCAAGTTTTGCGATTTTGTGCAACGAAAAGTGATTATGAATTGTGAATGAAACATGTATACCGTATTGGTGTTATAATATTGTCACCTCGGGAGCAGTCTCCATAATTACAACGTTTTATGTGAATTCTTGCTTTTGCCTTGACTTGGGAACAGAAATGTCTTGTTTAATGGATGTTTTCATAACGTGCATGATTTAAAAATACCATCGAAACACGCAAAGTGTATTTCTTCACCTTTATTAAAATTTATGAATAAAATTTCCTCCACGTATCAAAGTAAATTATATATTCGCCTTGAGAACATTTATACCGAGGTTTTCCAACCAGTGTTAATTTTTCAATCCGTGAACAACGTTTTGTCAGAAAAATAGTAACTTTGACCTATTTTTCAGCGCGAGGATTTTCCCATTTACGTCATTAAATGATTGATAAAAGATATATTACTTGTCATGCATTTTCACCTGTTCTGTAAACAAAAAACTCAATCGTACACTGCATATAATTATTTGTCCTTAAAGAAGTCCTCCTGGGATCGTATATCTAATTTTGAGGTTCCATGTAAAAAATTTTACGGCTGGAATTTTTTACCTAACTGTTTTTTTTTTGTTGTTGTTGTCTCTTTTTTGTGAATTACTCCTTATAATCAATAATTTTTATTAAATCCTTCTGTCTCAGTTGTTGAATTTCAAACTTTCTGATTGGTTTGCCACACACAGGTTGTCAAGTTTACCATGCTTTTTTCCTTAGGGACAGTTCATTATTTATGGGGATGACCGGGTCAGGAAATCAGAAAGAAATTTTTGTTTTTTTCCTAACACCCGTGTGAATACCATACCAGAATTTCAAAGCCCGTCTAAATTTCTACTATAAATTTTTCAAAGCCCGTTCAAAGGAAATAATGAACCTGACACTAAAATTATGACAGTTATAGTACGAAAGACATTTTTTGCACACAGTTTATTAGAACTTGTGTAGGACTTAAAAATCAACTGTGTCCGGCGACTGGTTCACAATGCAGCAGAATATTATTTTCTGAAACTGTTTTGGCCCAAATCAGTTTCTGAATGAGTCGGAAACCACTTAAAAGTACATTGTACTAAAATAAGTATCACTTTTAAGACACTTGATCCAATCGTGTCGGTCCATGAAGCTGAGTCAAACTCAAAACGTAACTCGACGTATATTACACGTACAAATGCCTCAGTCTAACATTACGTAGAGTATATAATGTATTACACATATAATAACACAGTAATTTAACGTACTGACGTATGAAGAAAAGCCAAGAAGACCAAAACTAAAAAACGCTTGAATGTACTGACATGGAGACGAGAAGACACATATGATATGGACAAACTAACGTACGGAAAGAAGGCAACAAACGCAAGAAGTGACATACGAATAAATGTTTAGCGACAACACCTGTACTTTATATACGCACTAAGTTACGGAAAACAGCCGATATGTGACGATCGAACTAACCTACAGAAAAGTGTCGAGAAGATAAGCCTAATACGGTGCGAACGATCTGACGTACGGAGAACGTTGAAAAGACAAGACTTATACTTTAAACAAACCAAGGTACAGAGAAACGTTGAGAAGACAAGACTTATACTGTACAGACGAACCAATGACGGAGCCCGTGGAGAAGAAACGTTGAGAAGGTAAGACTAGTACTGTACAAACGACATAACGTACTGAGAAAAATAAAAAAGACAAGACTAATACGGTATGAACAAATTAACATAGGCAAAAAGTTTGGGAAGACAAGATTAATATGTTACAAGCGAACCAACAAATGGAGAAGCATTGAAAAGACAGCAGTAATAATAATAATAATAATAAATAAACATATTTATGCAGGATGACCATTTCAGTTATAAAAACTGCTATCAACATGGGTCCTGCGTTAAAAATAAAATAAGTAGTAGCGTGCGAACTAACGTACAGATTAGTTGACCACTGCCAAGATCGAGACCTGGCTGAGTTTTCAAAATTTTTCATGTTGAGACCCAGTCTGTGGACATATATGAATTTCTAACATTCTAACACTGCTTAGCTTCACAATGCATTATTGGGCAATATTCAAAGCACACGTGTACATTCGTTTTCAATGTTATGTGAACAGTTTGCCTGATGCTATAGAAGTTTGTGTGTAGAGAGAGTTTGTTGCAGCAAAAATTTGGTCGGACAATGTGCGATGACCGACTGTCATATCCAGACTGCTGCAGGATGGTACATTCATCAACATTTATACATTGAAGGGGCCTACTCTTTTCATAATGGACAGTTTTTTTTTTCAAAACTCCATCTTTTGACAAAAAAAAAACAAAACAAAAAAAATCGAAGCCCGTCGTTTCAGGACCACAATTTTTTACGGCCCGGTCACTTTTTACCCGACCCGGTCATCCCCATATAATTATAATGAACCGTCCCTTATAAGGAAAGAAATTGCTTGAACTACTCTGGATAGGGGTTTGAAATGCAAAAGTGGTACTTTTCAGAAATTTTGAGACCCTCACTGTCTTGAATTCTGTAATCTTAACAACTTGGATTGAGTTTTTAGAGATAGCCTGTAAATGAATCATTATTTTGTAATCTCAGATCATATTGATTCTTTCCATAGTAACCAAAAACTGAGAAATCTGAGAAGGGACCATTGGCCATGACAACGCATGGCCCCCAAGCCCACCCCCCAAGATATGCAACCTTACCTATGCATCTGACAAATCTTGCACAAGCTTTACCAGAATAGTTAATTTTTGTCGATCAGCGGAAAAAAAAACTTTCAATGATGTCACACAGAGCTCTTTTCAAGTGGGTCATAAAGGATTCTGGAACCTTTCCATACTTTTTGTACTTTGTTGGTGCCAAATTATCCATCACCAAGTCTCCAACTTAGAAATTTTAAGAAGGGTCTGAGCATATTGGCCAGTCTAGATTTGACCATTCTTCTCTATTGCTCAGCCAGGGTGTGCTTGTAAAGGGCCGATCATGACCATATTTTTTCCCCAATGGACACAGTTTACCAGGGAAAAGACACATTTCGTGTTAATTGGGTGGTTCCAGAAAATATCCATACCCATACCACGGGCGGCATCTCGGAATTCCGGAGGGGAGGGGGGGTTACGTCGACTGGAATTCCGAGGACATGGGGGGGTTCATTGGACTGGAATTCCGAAGGCATGGGGGGATTTTCAGGAGAGTAACTTCCAGTTTGGTGTAGTTAAGTCTCTTCAAGAAAAACTCGTCAAAAACGACTTATCTAAGGACGATGATTCACTTGTAAACACGAGACACGTTCAACTCAATCAACATGCCGGAGTCACATTTCAGTGGTCATGGTTAATAAAATGTTTATGTTAACATGACGGCTGAAAGCTGTTCACTTGCCAGTAGGTCGGTCACAAAAGCGATCGTAGGCTTTTCTTCGATTGTTTAGCTCGAATACAATACTGTAGATCCCAGCAAAGGGTTTTCAGCCCCTATATTAAAGCAGGTAGTATCAAGACACATGTGAAATTGTTGCGTTACCTACCATGCGACGTTCATTGAAAAGGTCAGATTTCACGCGTTATGCAAATTTGATGCGCTTTTGATCAGACTACATTCACTATTTTGTACAAATTTTTTTAAAGTTGTCATTGACTTTGAATTTCAATGTGAGTTTCATTTACTATAATTTTAATTTTAATCGAATGATAAAGTGTGGGGAAAAAGTTTGATTTGTTCTCGCGCAATTTATTTGAGGCTGCAGTACAGTATGCAAATTGCGTTCACTGTGAACTAAAAATAATTGCAGGAAAAAAGCTTGCTATTTTACTCTAATTCTTTTCCTAACATCACAACCTTTGATTTTTAGAATAGGTTGCATTCAACAGTTTCGTTTTTGACGGCAGGTTTGAGTCTGGCAAACGCAATTATGAATTTCCAATTTCAATTCTGAAAATTTTAGCTTTGTTGTTAAAATTTTGCATCGCATTCCGCACGCAAATTATTCCTGGCAACCCTTGACACCAAAAATTATAGACACACATTTAAACATTGGACCAAGCGTTGGAATGACTTCAAAGCCGTTTGAGTTTTCTAATGTTTAACGGATTATCGGTAGTGTACGTTTGCCGTGGAAGGTTACAATGTAAAATATCACTAGGTCGGCCGCTGTTTGTCATCGCGCAACGTTGATTGTTTGCTGTGCTGAATGTACGTTTTTTCCTTTCAGAGGGAGCAAAAGGATTAATTTCCATTTAATAAAGGTGTTTGGAATATAGAGAGGGCTTTTCAAATCAGTTGGAAGAAAAAAGCGGCAATTCCTAAGGGGGGTTTGAATGATTACGGAATTCCGAGGGCAAGGGGGGGTTGAGCATTTTGGAATTTCCTAAGGCAAGGGGGGGTCTAGATGAAGATGCCGCCCGTGGTAGGGTATGGATATTTTCTGGAATCACCCATTGCTTTTTTTCCCCAAAAAATAACAAATTATCAAACCAAACTGTCTCAATAAAAACTGAAAGTTGAAACGTGTGAGCAGCAGTATTGAATTTGTTTAGCCTTGTTCAGCTTTGTTACGATGTTAAGATGCCTTACAGTCAAACCCGGAAAACCATGAACACCAAAATTATTTCTGGAATGTTCATTGTTCAATCAGATGCCAGAGGAAACCACAAGACGTAACCACAACTGAGACCACAAGAGTAATTAGCTGAAAGGCTTGGATTTAAGTCACGAAACAACAAGTTGGCTTTTTCTTCCAGGATAAATTCCCAATTTTCCATTAACAAACACTGAAGTTGTTATTCCTTTTTCTATTTCAGAGAGCTAATATGCTTAAACAAAGGATACCTGTGAACGATATTTTACTAAAAAGGAATTTACTTGTCTATCATCAGTTTCACTTCCCTCCCTTGTAAAATGGCTACCGGGATCCCGGCGGGATCCCGCCAAGAATCCCTCTTCCTACCGGGATCTTGCCGGGAAATGAAAAATCTTGCCGGGAAATGGAATTTCCCCGCCGGGATTCTAACGGGATCTTGGCAAGAAAAAATCTTGGCCGGGATCTTGGCAAGAATCCCGGCGAGAGTTTCGGTCCCCGGCGTGATCTTGCCAAGACATCGGTGATCCCGCCAAGACAACCGTAGTCTCGGCAAGACAGCTACGATCTTGGCAAGATGCGCAGATTCAAAACTGACCGTGATGAGACTTCAGAAAAAATATTACAAGTTGTGGTATGTAAAGCCCGAGCAAACTTTAGCGAGGTCTGTTGCAACTGATATTTTTATCAGAGTGCGTTTCAAACAGCGATCTTGTATGGCTCGTTATATTGATGAATAAAAAATAGGGCGATCATCGTGCGGGAGTTCGCGCTGGCACGTTGTGCGAGATTGTAAAGACGATGGTCATTAATCCCGAACTCTATTAATCTTCAAAAGTTTATAATCTTCAAACGGGATTAAAGTGACAATTAACGCAGTGCTGTATCCGTAAGGAGAATCATTCCGGGTTCTCGATATAACTGAAAATAACAATCGACGAAGAACAATGTTAACGGTTGTCCGGTTTTGTAGCTTTGCCGTTACGCGCGACATCTACCAAAATAACAACGATCAGAAACGCTGCTGGCTCTGATCGGCTCTGTTTTACAAGTCATTTCATTTTATCAGACCACTGATGTCTATTTGTTGTCACTTAAGCTTACCTTTTATGTAGAGGACTTCGTTTTCGCATCCCTGTATTTTAAATGACTACTTCTGTCTAGGTGATGTCATGCCATCTCTTTGTTGGACTTTCTTTATAAGCCACCACGGAAGAGTTAAGCAAGGGTTTTTAAATATACTGTTTCCTGTGACTAATATGTTGTCGTTCTGAATTTAACTTTTTTCGCTGCTTGCAGGCCATGTACCTAATACCGTTGTCGCGCCAAAAAATCCCGCCTTGACTCCCGCCATTGCGTTAATGGAACAATGTGATTGGTTGATTCAATCACGCCATCGGCGAGCGCTGCTCGCGTAATCCAAAAAATGCGAGAACTTTTCCACAAAACAAGTTGAAAATGGCTTCTTTTCATTGTATGTACAGGAGAAAATTGAAACGTTTAACTTATTATTTTTACCGAAAACAACATGGTTCTGTCAAGTTTGAAGCAAGAGAACGTTTTGCAAGAAACTCAAGAAACTGTTGTCAACGAGAGAACGGCCGGCATGCTAAACCCAGCTAAACATGCCACACTAAAGTGTACTGAGAATGAACATAAACAAAGGATGAGTAGATATTGTGGACAAAGCTACATTTGAGGAATGAACAATCGAGTTAAATGCTTTCAAAAATTTCCAAAGGACGTCTATAGTCTCTACAGCTTACTAATTTGCCGCGATGGAAGCCGCTTAACTCAACTGGGTTTCTTTCCTTCGACGAGTCTGGTCGCTCCAAGCATTCAACATGTGAGGAAAAGGTCAGTGAGTTTCACTTTTATATTTCACTCAAAAGCGTCAGCGTGTACTGCTTTTCATTGCCTTATGTTTTTTTTTTCGCTGAAAGAACCCTTTTAGATGTCGTCGACTGTTAACCTTTAATTTATTTTAATTGGTGATGTTGATTTCAGTCAAGTGAACTGACCATTGGCGGGTCTTTCACAGAAAGAGGCTCCTTTGTGAGAAAAAATCCACACTGAAAAAAAGCTTGACTTACCTATAAAAATGTGTGAGGATGGTATAAATAAACTTACTTACCGGTAACTAATTTGCTCTTAGACATTACTTAAGCATTCATTTTGTGAGTTCAAAAAGTAAGCTTAATTTTCGCCGTCTTCTCCAGATTTGCGTAAACTTGACACAATTTACCCCGATAGCGAACAGAACAGCCAGGTGACAAGTCTGACAAATTTCAGAATTTGCGGCAAGTTGCAGAATCTAATACTGAAAATGGTTCCTTGTTAAATGGTTTTAGATGCAAAACAACAACAACAATATATAAACAATTTGCGATCGACAATTTCACGAGCTTTAAACTACATGACAAAAAAATCGTGACTTGCGTGACCACAGTTTGGCGAGCAGCCAATTTCTGCAAGACGAGAAGACGCCACAAAACAAACACTTTATTTTTACATTGTCATTTTTCTTGTTCAGTTTCTTTACTCGAACCTTTAAGGAAAATAAAAAAGGTTCGAGGTATTTGAAGGTTTGTCACTTATCCAGGACAAAATTCTGAAGGCAATGTTGTGAAGAGAAAAAAGCGTTCACCTCGAGTTATAAAGTTGGCGGGAGGTTCGATTAACTGAGGCTTCAAGTTACCGGGAAGTATAGTTTGTTTGTAACCCCTTGAATTCTATTTTTCTTTGTTCGGTGTCGTCGGTTTCACCTTTTTATTCTCCATAACGTGTTCTCCTTTTGCATTCTTTTCCAAGGCGAATAGTTGAGGAAGAACTACGCAAGATAAATTCCATAACAAATTGAGACAGTCTAATTAGATGTACATAGTTTTCATTTAAAAAGTCCTCGCACATTCTGTTTTCAGTTGAACTATCCAAAATAAAGCACAAAGACAAAGGAAAATAATGGGATTATTTACTAAATACAATTTATTGGATTCTTAGGGTTATACAAAAACAGATGGTCATCCCTGGTCATCCCTGCAGATCATATTTCAGTGTTTACATTTATAAACAAGTTGAAGCGCAATGCAAGCGGCGCAGATGTTTTCAACAAATTCCCCAAATTTGCTAGTATTTGGCGATTTAATTTGTGTTTTGCATAAGCTTCGCCCAATTACAGACCCTGCACGTATGTTCAGGCAGAACGCGTCAACAAAATTTAATACACTTACGTTTATTAAAGAGAGAGTAATCTTGAAATAACGATGTAGATTAACCTTAAATCTGAAACGGTGTGCATGTTATAAAATAAAACCCAAGCCTTTCCACCTGTCTCCTCCAATGGGGCGGTTCTGTGAAATTCTGAATACTTTGGAGTACCAAACAATATTTGTTCCTCTGATGACAATTGTAAAAGGTGCTTCGCAAAACTGCGTTGCCAGATACTTCAGATTTCACACGTTTCTTTCACTCAGCATTTAAATTTCCACTGACAAATTCTCGTCCAGCACACTGTTCCTTTCTTAGATGATCATGAACAAGCCTGAGTTTCTGCACGGCCGCTATTCCATGCTTTGTCTTGACTACAAATAAATCGATCTCTCTGACCCGCGAACACATATAGTTTACATTTGAGAGTATAAAATGCAAGTGCGAACAAACACAAAAATGCTCAAAACACCATTAAACTCTTCCTGTTCGTTGGTTATTCTCCTGCAGATGCTACGGATTTCACAGCAAATAAATAAGAAAGACACTTGCCTCCTTCCACCAGCAACGCTCCTGGCACCACGAGGCTTTCATGTGGAACGTGGAAATCAATCAACAACGTTAAATTCGGCGCGCTGAAGTAACATCACATGCACGTGAACTATTCTTTGTCTTCTCGTTATTGTCACATGGAAATAGTACCACATAAGGGATAATTCAATTAAGAAACACGTGCAAGGCTGATAACAATCATGTCAACAATACTTGGGACTGCAATATAGGACATAGTTTTGTCAGCGTCTAGTAGTTTGATTAATGTTAATTATGGTTCTCATCGCGAATCCCGGCAAGATTCCAGACAGGACCCCCGGAGATTTTGGCTGCCGGGAAGATTTTGACCGCAAGGAATTTTGTTTCCCGTCGCAAATCCCGGCAACACTCCCACCGAGATATCCGGTTGCCCGCCAAGAATCCCGGCAAAACTCCCGCCGGGATCCTGCCGAGACTTTGGCCGCCGGGATCCCGCTTCCCGCCAAGAATCCCAGCAAGATTCCCACCGGGATCCTGCCGAGATTTTGGCCGCCGGGAATCCCGTCTCCCGCCAAGAATCCCGGCAAGATTCCCGCCGCGATCCCGCCGAGATTTTGGCCGCCGGGAATCCCGTCTCCCGTCAAGAATCCCGGCAAGATTCCCGCCGGGACCCCGCCGAGATTTTGGCCGCCGGGAATCTCGCCTCCCGCCAAGAATCCCGGCAAGATTCCCGCCAAGATCCCGGTACCATTTTTACAAGGGCTGGTTTTTTTTCTTTTTTACCTGAGTCACGATGACGGACGGGCTCAGTCACGATGGCATTGAAGATGACCTCTCTTAAAGTTTTTCATTGAAACCATAAGGTCAAATGCTGACACCAGCAAGAGTCCTTTTCAAGACTTCTAATATCCCTGGATGATCAAACTAGACAAACAAGTCTTGGGCTCAAACCATTCACAAATTGTAGACAACACTATGCTAGAAGTTTAGTGATGCAAACATTCACTCACAAAATTCATACTCTCAACCTATGCAGGCCTGTATGCAGGGTTATTGGCCAGTCCAGTTTTAAATTCCTATTCATGGTATCTTTCTTCAGCTTCCATTTGATCTGGTTGTGCATTTTTTGACAATGTTTCTCCAAGTCTTTCAAATTGTTCCAGGTAGCAGATTCTACTGAGTACTGTTTGTATTTGTTTTTGACATCCACCATAATGACTATTTTGACATTGTCATAAAATGTTAATGTATACTTGCAAATGTAACAGGCCTCGAAATTAAATGTTTTTCCCAAGAGCAGGTCTGCTCTTAGATCCAAAATTTTAGGAGTAAATTTGGTCTGACAAGAAGCAGAAAATGTATTTATTATGAAAATGGGGCAAACGTTGAAGGAGTGAATTTGCTCCCAAGTTATTTTTTTAGGAGCAAATGTCCTTGAACCAGTCGCAAATTGCACATTTGCGACCATACATTTCAGTTCACTTTTTCCATTTTTTTATAATCTTCACAGTACAAAGTTGCATTGATGTATATTAGGTCACCCTCTAAAAATGTTTTGAGAAAAAATTAATGTGTTGTTCCCTAACGGAGGGTTTTTTTGGTTTGAACCCCACACCCCTCTGGAAATTCCAGGCTAGGCTCTAAAAATTTTGGCCTTTAAGACCCCCCCCCCCCCCATCCTGCCAGAATTTCAAATGACCCTCTGTGGTGGGGATATGGATATTTTCTGGAACCACACAATTCATAAGAATATTTAATACTAATACTTGTGATATGTGGCATTTGAATTCTTAAAAAAATGTTCAAGTCCACTACCATCTACCGTAAAAGGTAAATTAATAACACATTAAAAGAATAAAAGAATCACAAGCTAAAATGTCACCTAAGATATTATAAAAAATTGTCTTAGTTGAAATATATCCAAAAAAGTGTCCTTAAGGTAAATTAAATACAAGGTTAATTTTCTTTAAGACATATATTTAATTGTCTTTTAAGAGCATCCTGCTTTGTCAGTTAAATATGTACATTCAAAGGCAAATAAAATAACAATCCGTGATTTCAAGGTCGATTTAGAGAACAGGCAATCACCAAATGTTTGTTGTAGGTCAAGTTTTATTATGTACTGTTTGCTATATTTTTTACTGAAAGAGTCACTTTATTCTTTATTTGTATGTTTATTTGGACCTTGCTGACTGCCTGCAGTTAATCATTGATGTGTTTTGACTCATACTTGTAACTACTACACTACAGCTGCAACTGTTATTGGTAATAAAGCAATCTCCAAATCTGTATTAATTTTACTTACATATATTGCGCACACAAGCTTACATGTATATTTGAAACAAAAATACCGGTACCTCAAAAAATAATTTACGGAAAATTATAAAAAATGTGATTCTTGATATTAGATTTTGATGAAAAGCATACTTATGTCCAGTATATCCACATGAATATTTTAAATTGTATTTGGCTTTATGTTCCCCACATGAACAAAGATTACCAGACACCTGTATTTGAGACATGGTAATTTTCATAACAATAAATATCATGTTGATTTCATAATCATAATAATAACTTTATTCAAGTGTCAAAGTTAATTTAGCACTGCAGTGCTACTTGGGGATTCTGTAAATAAGATCTAGAGAAAGTACCATGATAAATGGAACATAAACGTTTTAACCCCAACTGGTGGGAGGCTTACCAGTTGGCTATTAGGGCTGAGGTTTTGAACATGGGACTACCATGAAACAAATCCAAGCGGTCAGAGAGGAAGACTTGAACCTGAGACCTCCAGATTACAAGTCCAGCACCCTAATCACTCGGCCACAGCATTTCCTGTACATTTACTTAACATTGCTAAGTACACTACTTCTGTGTTTCCTTATCCAAAAGCAATCATTTTCGATTCAAATCTTTTGAAGACTCCCTTCCGGGTTACTACCCAAAGCTACATCCCATTGTCTGGGACAAGAAGAAATTTGAGTTGGACAAGTATTAATCCTTTACTTATGACGTGTCCGTGGAACAAGTATATATCTTCATTGTATATTACAGTCACTGAAATAATGAAAAAGAAGTAGGTAGAAACAAAAAGAAGTTTTGGTATTGTGTTATGTGATTATAATACTGAAACTCATATGGAACATGTATCATGCATTTTATTATGCTTCAAAGATTTCAAAACATTATCAGTGGATGTAAAGTTAATGACACTGGTTAATTATGTGAAGTCTCATAGAGGGTTTCTGACACAGGTGAAATGAGGAAATGGGAATTTTTTAAATCTATTCTCTGAAGTGATAAGAAATTTTTCTTCGTCTAGGTCACTGGTAAATACAATAGTCAGGTGACAGACTATTCATCATTGGGTTGTCTTGGCGAGTGCCTCGCCCCTCGTGGGCTAATATTATGGGATGTTCTGCTGGTAAACATCTAACTACAAGTCCCGAGGTCAGCTCCAGTTCCCACTCAACTAAAGAGAATGGTTGGGCAGCACACTCCCCAGGTAAGTCAGTGATTTGCATGTTGAGTCCAAGATATCAGTGTGACTACAGGCGGCTGTGATCACCCCCAGGGGAGGTGCTCAGTGAATTTTGTGTTGGGTGCCTGCTGGGACTCCCTTGGCCTTTTCCAGATCATGTTCAGCTGCATTTTGCAACCCTAGTCTAGACTAGACACCAAAAATCCATACCATATACTAGACTCAGGGGACTGATGTAAATTCTCATTTTAGACTGAGGTCTTCATACCACTGATCAGATTCCCAATAAATGGAACCACCCTGTTCTGGACCAAAACTCTCTGATTTCTATATCCTATTTCAGACTTGACTGCTTAAAAACCATATCCTTACCAGTGACACATACCCATGTAGCTTGAACACCCCTCTGTGAGGGGGGCTGATCACATTGTCAGCAGTAATCGTGCACCCTCCAGTTATCCTGTCCTAAGCAAGATGGACAATTTCATCGTCTGTCGGACTGGTGTCAAGATTGATCTAGTCCTGCATCTGGTGGAGGAAAAGTTTGTTTGGGGCTGTCATCCTGGTGGATCTCAATCCACTAATCTAGCCTTCAAGCACAATAGGCTCCTCTGTTTGTTGTTTGTTTGTTTGTTTGCTTGTTTGTTTTTTGCAAGCAATTACTTTTAAATTTCACAGCCTGGATATTTGTGCTGACACTCATGTATTATAAGGTTAATAGGGGAGCCTATCGGGGCATCTAATTGGGCCCCTTCTGGGACAGATGACAGGTGTATGAGAATACTAGTGTACTTTATTGTTTTTGTTGCAGATGTACCTAGACATTCACTGGAAAGCAGTGCTCACAACAGTAAGAGAAAAGACTCAAATAACAGCATATCCTCCATTAAGGAACCTGATATACCAGAACCCAAGAATGATATGTACACAGTACTGTCCAAAGAAAAGGTAGACTATCTTAGAATCCTGTTTGTGTACTTAGTCCAGCCCCAATCTTACCTTGTCATGTAAAGGTAAAATCACACTAATCTCATCCCCAGATTTCTTTTTCATGATCCGATTGTGTGAGACAGGAGACGTCTGGGGACAAGATTAGTCACCCCCATGCAGCTGGAAATTAATCCTGAATTTCTGTAGCATAAAGCAACTAGGAGTATTACTGCCCCCCCCCCCGGATTTTTGTAGGTTTTCCCTTTGCCCTTATGTTTTGAACTTGCCATTGCCCATTTTTACAGAGAGTCAACAGTTAACTGTTTCATATCCTGACATATTCTATAACCCTATTCAGCGTGGGAGAGGGGATGTTGCTGTCATAGCAACCTCATTTTTACAGGCAGTTGCTCAAAATTTCGGAAAATATTTTGATTGTTCTTTTATTCCTTTTTGTTATCTTTTGGCCAATTTTTATGATTTTGAAGGTTTTGGAAGGAGCTAATAGTTATATAGATTTAAAGCCAAGCCTAAACACGGAGCTCCACATTTTTTTCTTTCGCTGGTACTTATGAATTTTTAAAAATACACTCATTGAAGTCTTACAATCGATGCCCAGTTCAGTGCAACGCAGACATCTGCGATGACCACTAGGCCACACCAACTAAGTAGAAAATTAAATTTGACTTTAATACCTATACGGCTGTTTATCGATTGAGTTAAACATGCGGGTGTTTTTCCTGGGAAAATGTGTTCGGACTGCTGCAAAAACCTTGGTTGTGGACAGAAAAAACCAGAAAGCACTACCTCTGCTACATTTGGCGTTGGGATGGCTGCCAAATGCTGCAAACTCAAGTGATGTGCCACCCCAGTTCGCAGAACACAGCAAAGATGAAGTCTTTAAAGGCAAATCTCGTAACTTGAACTTTTCGCCTTCCACCAAAAGGAAAACTGAGTATTCCTTTGAACTTCTTCTTTCAATTTATAGATATTAGGTATTTTTTCTCAAGTTTAAAACTTTGACACTGTTGAACAGTCGTTTTGCTAAATAAGCTTAAGCTTTTAAAGAAACGACTTTTTCGCAAGTGATGATGGTCATGCAATTTCCCACCAAGAAAAACACTGGTTGCCCAAAAGCATCACGCAATTTCCTGCCAAGAAAAGGTGACATTCTCCTTCCCCTCTCGCGTGGCCTAGGGACTCCCCTGTCCCTAGTCTGTACAGACATACATACGCTGACATCACAACCAAAATTCTTGGAGCGATAGGTTACCAAATTTCCATACCCATGGTGCTCCGCTCTGCAGCCTTCAGCCGCAAAGGAGCTCCACTAGAAAACCAAGATGGCTACAAATTTGGAATTATGACATAATTCGTATGCCCTGAGACAACCTCAGGAAATATTTGTTGACCTACTTAATCTACATGTATCCATGAAGTTTGTTGTCATAGCTTTAATAATCTTGGAGTTAAGGATTGGCTGTATTTTGCAGGAGTTAAATTCTAATTCTGCCCCTTAAATGCAGGCTTTTCCATTCTTTTGTATTTAGACTCTATAAATGACATTCACCTAGATTATATAATGAAAATCTCTTTCTTTTCAGAATGAGGACAGAACGTTTGCAAAGAGGCCTGTGCCAATTAGGTAAAGTTGCTTAGATTTCCTAGCTACTTATATTAGAAACTAAGTCAATTCTCGTATAATTATTATTTTGGATGAGTGCTGTGAATAGGGCAGTTGGTTTTTTCAAGCAGGCAAACAATTTAACTTCATCATAAGAAAACAATTGTTGAGATGCTTAAAGCAGCCATGCTATTGCGGGCCAAAACATGAGTTTTATTCAAATTTGGCACTCACTAAATGCCTATGTGCCTGACCTGAATGACCCACCTGATTTCATTCAATCAGTACAGTTATTTTAACCATTGATGTATTGAGTGAGTGTCACAGCATAGCAACAGTAATAATTTATGGGTAGGTTAAGCAGCCTCTGCCAAACATTTGCCGATAGACTTATTTGTCACCACTGATTTGAAAGGTATACCAATTGTATATTGTAAGCCTGTCAAAACATGTTAGTTTAATATAATATTTTTGTTATATTTTTTAGGTCTAATGATAACTGTGGCACCCCTCCAAAGCCTATTCCACTTAACCAAGTTAGAGTGTAAGAAGTGCAGACTTGTTTAATACTTTTTTGCTTGTTTAATACTTATTTAACTCGATCAAGAACACTCAGTGATTATAAATTATTGGTATTTGAGATTGCCCATAACAGAATTATTTTTGAAACTAAATATATATAGCAATTTTGTAGAAGGTGCTTCAATTTGGACTCGCTTTGTTTCTTTGTGTTTATTTGTTTCTTAATTTTCCTACGTGAAAAAGAATAATTGTAATATATTTATTTGATACATGTACAACTGTAGTTAGGCAACAGTGCACTTTCCTTGTTTCTCTTCCTCTAATCTCTGATTCTCCGTGGCCATATCATGTTCACAACACTCATCAAACATCCTTTCTTTTTGTTTAGGCAGATGACAAGGTCTCAAATAGAATTTTTCAGAATGCTTGATAAGAAAATTGATGAGGTTGGTATAATCAAAACTTTTTCAGTTAAAATGACCTAGCTGTTACATTTTATTTCATCATGCACACATTCGCCACAGTAGCCGCCCACATGCAAATTCCCTACATATTTACCTGAATTCAGTAAGGGAGTTTTCATGCGGGTTAATGCAACACAGTATCCATCTGGGCTATAATGATAGCTGTCAAGTGAAATAGCCACATGCATTTGTTCTGCTCTCTTGTGAATCCATTTACAGTACTATATATGTGAACATACGCTCAGAAACTCATAAGAGGTTGATCAACCCACTTATAAGTTCCTATCTGTGACAGTACCCTTGCCACATGCATAATTTTTGATGTTAGTTTTTGACAACTTTTTCTGTGACTTCCTTCTCAATTGACCAATGTCGAAAAGTTCAAGTTACAAAATATGCCTTCGAGGACTTCATCTTTGTTCTCGGTTCTGCTGCAAACTCAGTCCGCACAATGCTTGGGAGTGATAAATACTGCTAGACACTGAATGCTACAAGTGATCTTTGTTTACATCAGCATTTGTTGATCTTCTCGTAAGCAAAACTTTTAAATTAAAATGTGTAGGGAACGTATTGATAAGATAAACTGGTGCAGACATAGGCCACTATATGTACATTAATGTCGCAATTAATATAAGAACAATTTGTTGACTACTGAATGAGGTATTTGCTTTTGAAAAACATCAAATTTACAGTTGGGCTGTGGTGAGGGTTGCCATCCTACCATTGCACTGTCTGTAAATGTTCCATTTGAATTTAGATAAATTGTCTGAAGTAAGTTTCTTTTCAATGTGGCACAATAACTAAATTTTTTTTTGCGCTCTTTTTTGTTATGACGTCCTTTCCTAGATCGGATGAATTTCTAAAGGCAAAATGTAACTCTAGAAATACTGGGGTGACTATATTCCAAAAAGCCTTATAAAACGACTTGACATTGTGTGACTTTTTTTCTGGGTTAGGTGATATTATCTTAGGTGATTTATTAATACTTATATTAATATTAGTTTTAAGGATTGTTTTTTCTTCGTTAGGGACCAGACTACGTCTCTGAAACTGACAGCTGACATAAGACCAAATTCCTTTGGAAAACGTTTTGACAAGTGAACTTCGTTGATAAAAACTGTAGAACTTTGCAGTCTTGATTGGCAGTTATCGAACTGACAAAACCTGCAATGGTGTGCTATAGTGGGCGAGACTATGCTGGGTCGCAGGATGCTGTGAAGTGCAGTGAAGGCATGTGGATTCAGCAGTCATCTAGATCGGATCTTCAACCAATACCAACTCTGGCTGATGCACTTCCTATACCTTGTGTCATCACTGTGAGTCTCTTTGAGGTGCAAACCCTGTAAGGCGAGCCCCGAAGTGTTCGTAGGTGCTAATAAGAACTATGACCTAACGGAAATATCAAGTTTCACTTAGTTGGAAGAACAGAAGTCAAGTTTGAAAAAAAAAGAACTTAGTGTTTTGTAATTTCAATGCAAGAGGTGAGGTATTTTGGGTTCGGTAGATAATTCGGAAGCAGACGTTCTTCAAAGTGTGCATAAGTTGCAATTTTTAAGGCTTAAAATGACAAACTATTAATGAGCTAGTGGAAAATGGGTCGAAAGAAAAAGCTAAACAAAATGAACACACGAAAAAAAAAATTGGCACGAATATGCTGACTGCTTACGTTGCAAGGGAGCTCTAAAATAGTGCAAAAAGCAATTTATCATTACTGACTAGAAATTAATAATTTTAAAAGGGAAAAAAGCCTCTACCGTTTCATTTTAAATTAGTAATTGCCATTTATGGAATCAGAGTATTTATGGTACGTATTTACCTCCTGCTACAGAATAGTTTATTTTTTCCTCGGTCTGTATCATCAGGAATAACAGTCATAAAATTCTCATTCTCGGTTAAAGGTTTTTAGCAAATAACCCCGCATTTTGCCTTATAAGGGAATTGGGGGCTATGTCGCGTACCGCAGTGTTTAAAAGACTTAGACGCGAAGCAGTACTTTTGTCCAAAAATGTAACAAAAATTTCTTCAGTGATTACCGTAGTTCAATAAGTTATTTCCGCATTGTCTTGAGCCTCTCTTGGCAAAGCAAGGCCAGGTGCACATCCTTTCATATAAAATGTGGTTCTATTTCAGGGGAAAACAGTGAGAAAATTTTTGCAAAGTATTGTTTCAGAGCTTTTAAATAACACAGGTTGATCTGTTCGGAGCTTTTAACCGGAAATTTGGGCTGCAGAAAATTTTAGGCAACAGAATCTTATCCGCTGAATTTCCGAGCTGCTGATAGCTCTTCAAAAATGCTAGCTGACCTTATTTTAAACTCTAAACGACATATTTGTCCCTCCGAAAGCAATAGGAATTAATTAATCCCCTTGCTACGAAAGTCTGAGGTCATGTTTCACCAGACAATTCTCTAGTTTTAATTTAGTGCAATTAGATCAGAATATCTCAGGCGATTTGGGCATTATCGAACAGATATTCCCCTGTTATTTGCAAGTGAGTGAAAACTCATTTTCCTATGAAAGGTTGTGCAGCTAGCCTCCCTTTGATAGTGACGCTAGCAGCAATTTGGAATATTGTACATGATTCCACTCACGTTTGTTGAATACGAGGTGACTATAACACCTTGTTATTCATCGTCTGATATCCAATGCTCGCTCATAAAAATTGTTATTATTAAAAGCAGAACTCATTCAAGAATAATGGTATGCACCCCACTATTGTCGCTTTTGTAAAAATTGTTAAATAAGAAGAACAGAACTCACTCAAGAATAATGGTATGCACCCGACTATTGCCGCTTCTTTGAATTTTGTGCCCGAAAGATAGCAATGTATCTAAGTTGTTCTCTACAACTTAGTGGTAGAGTATTACCGGTTTTTTTTTTACCACTAGCTGTTGGACTGCATCATACGTATTATTTACCATGTGCCCTCGAGTAATAGCTAGTAATATGGAGTAATACACTTTATGTAAACATAGTGTTTTTATAAGAACATATTTTCAGTTGCTGGAGGAATTCAACAATCTATCAATCCCCCCCCCCCCCCACCTTCCCCCTTCTCTTTCTGAAACGTTTCAAAAGAAGCCTCTGGAGATTACTTTAATAATGTCTTCATTGAACAATAGCCCCATGCGGAAAAGGAATTGAGTAACTATCCCCGGGTATTGTTCGAAGAAATATGGCACATATTACTAATACGCATCTAGAACTTACAATTCAAATGAATAGAGAGAAAATTGCATTCCGTTTCATTACATGTAGTATGCTGTAGGAAAATCGAATCTTAGGGAGGCAACTGCCAACTGAGACTCGGGAAAAACTGCTACTAATTTGCCCCACCCCACCCCCGGACCGCTTGCAACAACGAGAGTTCGAGGACAGCAATTTCGTTTTTGAATATAGTGAGGGGGAGAGTCAGGTGGGCAAATACCAAAAATGATCCTACAAAGCTTTTACAGAAGAAAAATATGGTAAATATGGTGTACTAAGAAGCAAATCAAAGATATTTAGTCGTGAAAATGTTCGTCCCTTATCTTAGATCTGGATGGCCTTGTCATGAAGAAAACTACAAATTGTAAAATTTTCAGGCTGATGAAAATCGAAAGCTTACATGTACAGTTAAGTGTAAATAATAGTATAGTTATATATCTATATATGCCAGATGTAATAAGTGGCGATAGACTATAGTTGCAGAGGGACAGTCCACTCTGCGACCGTCACTTTTGTATAATTTACATTTATTGTAATAAACTCAGAACCAAAATAATAAAATGTCAGTTTGCCTACTTTAGAGGCCCTGTTAGCGTGTTAGGATTATGGATTATTAGGGGTTTTTAGAGAAGGGATGTAGATTATTGGCCACTAAATTTAAAGATTACGGATTGTTTGTGCTGCATTTTAAAATTACGGATTATTAGGCAACCCACCCTGTGTAGCGGGCAAGGCCACCTTTAGTTCTGTTTCACTTATCGATGGATATGCTGAAATAAAGTCGTTATTTTATTTATTATTATTATTATTATTATTATTATTATTATTATTATTATTATTATTATTATTAGGTCACAGGTGATGGATTGGTATGTTAATGATACCTATTGGGACGGGAGTGGTGGATGTGACCATTGCATTGTTGGGGATAGGTGTAGGCAGGAGCTCATAAGCATCCGATAGGTGTGTATGCTTGACAGCATATATAGCTTTGCACCTTTTCCCGCGCTAGGCAGGTCATTGTTTCTGTGTTGGGATTTTATTGTTGGTTTTTAACTTTTTTTTTAGCGTTAAATGTGTCTAAGATCAAATCTTTTTAACCAGCGAGTCCACTCTTTGCAAAATCGAATGGTTTGGGAGGTTTAACTTCCAATAGAGGCTGAATAACTGTTCGCACCAGTGTGCTGTCTGTTGGCTTTTTTGCAAAAACTTGGTGGAGGGAGACGATAAAGAACACTGTTGCAAAGAGGTACCAATTCATGGAAATTTTAGGCTACTTTTTGGACTATTTACACCATCTTATGTTGCCGAGGGCGTTGCCAGAATCAATATTGAACACAACTGTCCAGACGAAATGTTGTTTAGGCTTCCATGCATGTTTCATCAAGATTACGTACAAATGTAAAGTGGGACACGAGTAGAACTTTTTAAAACGTTCTTATCTTAAATGGATTGCATTTCATGGCAATGGAACTTCAACCTAACCATCAATCTAGTATTTATTTTGTGGTTACGGTTAAGTTAATTAGTTGTGTTTGTATTTAGGGTGTCATTTAGTGTTTTGGTGTGGTCCATATATGGGAGAATGTGTGGATGATTAAATGTCGGTAAAGTATATCAGTGTGTGTTGAGTAAACATGTTCTAGGTTTGTGTTTCGTTTGCATGTTCTGTTATTGTAAGTGTTGCAGATTATTTAGATGTGTAAGTGGAAATGTTAAATGTATAGTATTTTTGTTTTGTTTTTTTTAATAGTAGTTTAAGGTGACGTTTTTTTGGATAGGAAGTGGAATTTGGTGTTTTTTATACAGTTAGTAGTACGGTAATTCTAATTTAGAATAAGGTGTAGATAAGTTTGTGAATTGTGCAAATGACGATATGCAGAATTTGAAATCGAGTTTGTACTAAAAGTATTTAGCAAGAAGAAATTGTTCTAACGTGATGTAGCGAACATATTGTTAAAGATGTTACGGGGTTGTATTTGTAATTTGTTGAGTTGGAAATGGAGGAATATTTGTTACGGTTAGGTTTTGGTTAGCTCGAACTGTGACTTGCTTGGCTCACTGGCTCGTACTTAGCACGCCCAACATTACAAAGGGGCCGCCTTTGATAGAGCACGGGTTTTCTTGTTATTGGTCATTTATTTTAGGGATATATTTGTTTGCAAAATTGGGATACGGATTATTTCTGAAATTTACCCAGGATTATGGATTATTCAGACCCCCCCCCCCCCCTTAGCGGGGCCTCACTTTATTTGGTCGTAAGGACGTTCGCTTTAATTGTTTCTGCCCATCCTTACTGCGCAGGCAATTCACTTCGCGATGTCATGCGACGTCATGCATTGAGCGCCTTCGCTGTTGAAGAAATGTGGAGATATATAGCGCTAGCGGGCACTTTAATGTCTATGCACGGGTTTAACTCTCTTAAATGTTCGATGACCCCAAATTTTCTATTGATAGATCACATTCTTTGTCGATTATCTATGTTTTGTGAAAAAATTAAAGAAAATCTGTGTTGTGGAAGTTTGATTTTTTTCAACTTTTCTGCCCTGGCATCATCGAATTCTGCTTTTATTGTAGCTGTCCGGTGTTCGGAAAAGTCCATCTTAGAGGTAGAGTTTAACTTAAAGGATGACACCGGTTCAAATTATTTACTTGACAGACCCACTTAAATAAGATTTGACTAAGAAAGTGGCTCTACAGCGAATCATTTTTAATATTTTTCAACTAACAAGGCCTGAGGCCATGTTGAGTTACGAGGACCGATGTATCAAAATTGGGGTAGTTTTCCACGCGCTTTTTTTCGAAAACGAAGTCGGTCACCCCCAATTTTTTGGCATTTCTGACATTGGTAACTCATTATCTGACTGTAGCCAAAGTATGAAAAAAATCTGTGTTGTAGAAGTTTTTCGCGCGAACGTCCTTAAGCTGCGATAAGTATTGCTGATTTTGCTGATTGAAAACAGGTTGTTCTTCAAAAGCGTACAGGTACATTAGAACCTTCACAGCGGTCACACGCAAGAAAGCAACGTCACTTCCGGATTTTCAGAGCCTTGAAGTTTGGATTAGTAATCTATTTGCAACGCTCTCCCTCACGCTTAAAGGATGAGATATGGGAGCCAGCTGTCGCTTTCAGATGAGAAACAAACAGGCAGCAAACAGGGCGGGAGACTGCGCGGGGGGGACAAAACTGAAACGCAGTAGCGTGGAAGCAGGAAACACAAAAGCACAACGCTGACACGCCACAACAGATCAAACTGCCACCCTGGCGCGAAGAGACAAGGAGTCATGGATGCTCCTTCTTACATATAGATCGTCTCGTACCCAGAGTTCTCAGGTTTCTTGGTCAGCGGATGTTCGCCGGGAGAGACTCTCGGGTAAGGGAATTCCTACGGTTACCGGTTCTTAGTTCTGTTACGGTAACGGCCAGAGACTCTCCTGGTGACCGAGATAATGAACGTTTACGGGTGTGAAGTTCATATGAATACGATCCATAAAATGTCTGAAATGAATGAAGCATAAGGCACACAGTACACCATCCCTGTGGTTTTTAACCTCGCGGTATGGCCAGTACCTTATGCAGGCGCACAGCCATATCATCCGGGCAGTGGCAGCGGCCATGAACAGCTGTTTCGTCCTTGTTAGGACTCGGCAGCATGGCATAGCCCCAGGCAGAGAGCTAGACAAAGTCCCAGCACATCACCTGCCCGAGTGCAGAGCAGCACAACCTTTTACAGTTGATCCACGTCACGCGTGAACGGAAACCTGAACACGTGATCCGAGTCTTCAAATGAACAAGCTACTTTCAGTGACATAACGGAGATCACAAAGGAAATATTGAAGATCTCATTGAAACGTGCGAAAATGGATTCTATCTTTGGAGAAGCAGGGGTTGTGACGGGACAAATCTTTGTTTTATCGAGAGACCGCGTTATTTTCTGGGTTCGCTTCTTGTCAGGGGTTCAAAAACGTTTTAGACGTAAAAGTAGGTAAAATTATGTCAATTATTTTGTTGACGCGAGATTCCTGTTTCAACCAAACCAGAATAAACCTTGGAGCTGAACGCTTGTGTAAGAACGGTAGCTCTGAATGAAGTGGACGAAAACCAAGATATACATGTGCCGTGTCAAGCAATTATTGATGACAGTTTTTCCTAGTTGCGAGGTTGATTAAAGACAGCCGACGCTTCGTCCACAGTTAACCAAAGCGTAACATGCGAGTTGTTTGTATGGAGCTGAAATCCGATTCAAGATATAAATCGGCAGTTTTCCTTGTAAAATACCTAAAAAGCGAAATAGAGTTTGAAGACCACTACCTGTTGTGTGTTTGCTGTGTTTTTGCCGCTTTTCCGAGTGTCAATTATTTTGCTGACGCGAGATTCCTGTTTCAACCAAACCAGAACAAACCTTGGAGCTGAACGCTTGTGTAAGAACGGTAGCTCTGAATGAAGTGGACGAAAACCAAGATACATGTGCCGTGTCAAGCAATTATTGATGACAGTTTTTCCTAGTTGCGAGGTTGATTAAAGACAGCCGACGCTTCGTCCACAGTTAACCAAAGCGTAACATGCGAGTTGTTTGTATGGAGCTGAAATTCGATTCAAGATATAAATCGGCAGTTTTCCTTGAAAATACCTAAAAAGCGAAATAGAGTTTGAAGACCACTACCTGTTGTGTGTTTGCTGTGTTTTTGCCGCTTTTCCGAGCTTCTGGAGGCCGTATGGGGTGATTTTCTGTTTAACGGTCGATGCGACATCACGTCAAAGTCAAGCGACTAGTACGTGACAAGACGTCCCATCGACCGTTACACAGAATATCGTCCAAAACGGCCTCCAGAAGTTCGGAAAAGCGGTAAAGACACAGCAAACACACAACAGGTAAGGTTTTCAAACTCTATTTTGATTTTTAGGTATTTTCCAAGGAAAACTGCCGATTATTTTCAATCGAATTTCAGCTACATACATTCTCTCATATTACGCTTTGGAGACCTGTGCTTCGTCTATTGCATAACCTATTGCTCAACAATCTTTCGCGATTTTCCCATCAATATATCCTAGGTTTCGCTAGTCTGAACAATTCAATAGATTCTAGAACGTCCTCTGAAAGTTTGACTGAATGCCTGAATGCCTTGACTGAATGCCTCACATGTACTGAACGTTTTATGATGTCGAATGATACAATCTGAACAGCGCCAGGAGTTGCAGGAGCTGCTGTGGAGATTGCTGTCGGTCCCTCGCCAGTCAAATAACGATCAATTATTCGTCTTCTCGTGTCCTTGTGGAGAGGCCTACTTGGCCTGTTCTTCCGACCTAAGGCATCAACATAACCAGGTCTGAACATTTCGAAAAATCTATGACAGATTCGGGATCTCCTTTCGATTTTCGAAATCCCTCTGTGAATCTCGGAAAACACAAGGCGAATGCCCAAATTTGGAGAACGTGACTCGTCACGTTGTTTTGAATTTTAGAGTTTCCGTTCACGCGTGACGTGGATCAACTGTAATACTGTTGCATAAAATGCCCCGACAAACCGAATTTCGCGCCGATAAAACTTATGGATTCAGAAAAGGTGTCAAGTTTTGCGGTGAAAGTGAAACTTCCAACAGTTGTCTGTGTTTTTCTTTGCAAAATTAGGCGGGAACTGCGTACGTTTGACCGCTGTGAAATTGGAACCACGCTTTGTTAATACTGTTATGTATTTATTATGCCACTGTTTACTCTGACCAATCACAACAGAAGCAAACGGCCCAATAAGCCAATCAGAACTGGAAGCAAAAACGCGGGAAAATGCATGCGAGCAAGCCACAGTTGTTTTTCAAGATAACTTCTGATTGCTTGAGACGTGCGAAAGTGACGCGAGTTTTTGTTCAAGCCAGCCACACAACAAACTACTTCGACGCGAGACCAAAAACTGCATTAAAGCTTCTCAAAAGAGAGGGATGCAGTCATTACTTAATCTGAAAACTCCGTTCATCCGACTTCATTTTCATAGCCTGTTGTTGGTCATATGACTAGAGGTTACACTGTACAAACCCTAACTGATGACCACAGGAGAACCAGGAATCAGAAACAAGAGATGCAGGTAGTTTCTAGGCTTAAAAGAGGCGAAGACGCGCAAGGTACTGGGCGAATTGCAAAGCTCGATTGCAAATTAACAGCTCATTGCTTTCAAAAGTGGGTTAGGAGTTTTTTCTGTGCCATTCCTTATTAAAAGGATTGCGCTGGCCTTTTGCTTCAAACAGTGCGGTCAGTTGCGTCAAAGTTTTTCTACATTTCAGGTAAAATAAGAACGGAGATTTATGAAAATGTACCAGCGTGGACGGGTCCCCACTTTTGCAAAAATAAACTTATTGTTGCGGCTTGTCACTTGTAGCGAACGTAACAACGTCCTTTAATCTTAGATTGCTACAGTTCATAGGCCCTGAGAACGAGATTGCTCCGACACATGTCATTTCCAGGGTTCTCTCGGTATTTAAAATAAAACGGCGGTCAGAAAAGGCCCTAGCCTAGCATCCCGCCTTTTGTAAATAACAGTGAAACCTCCAATGTATTTAACGACACGTGACCTGCTGTTTTCTCAGGTTGGCTTCACCAAAAGAGAGAGGTAAGCGGTACATTGGGTGTGAAGTGGCATTTTAATCAAGAATCTCGTAATCTTTTTTAAAAGGCATTCAAACATCTTTAGCAGTAACGTTATATTAACTGTACTACACTCTGTTTCTAAATCATATAACTATCTTATGCTTTTCTCCGCAGCTGCTCTCGATTACACAGCCACATATAAATCTAATGAATAACTTAACTCTCTTTATACAAAGGAAACTTCAACGGCGCCGTAGTTAACAGGAAGTGGCATAAAAAGAAGATACACCGATCAAGTTTCGGTAAAAGAAAAGTGTCAGCTTTTATTTCTAATCGAAACTACCTATTAAATTTGCATAACGGCACTTTCTCTCCACTAGTACTTGCGACATTTCACCGGTTGCGAATGGAATAGAATGCATATATGTAAAATTCAATTAATCGTTTTGTCCATTTGATTCTCTATCAATCTCAAAATCTGAAAATTATTTAAAACGACTGAAAAGTATAAAAAGATTTTCTTCTAATATAATGCAAATGTTGGCCTTGGGAGGTTGCCTTTTTTAACGTGCATATCGTGGCATCTTCGCATTCTACGAAACCTGTTCGCTTTCTAACAACAATATCACCAAATATTCGCCTTAACATAAATAATGACCTGCTCCTGAAGCAAAATAATAGAGTAGTATGCTAGACGTTTTGTTAACGTAAATGTCCGCCATCTTAAAGAGGGCTTAAAATTAGTACTCCCTCCAACAGATATTTTCGCTACAGAGTTCAGTCAGTGTAATTAATGGACTCAGTGAGAGAAATTGTCCTGTCCACGATAACTGCTGGTTACACAAGTTCGTCTTGACTGAGCTGCAGTAAATTAAAGTAAAACATTTTTATATGAAATAAACTGTAGCAAAAGTTTTCGTTCATCATGCTACGCCATAAGTCGGTTCTAAAGAGCACATGCGCTGTCTTCTGGAGGACACCACTCTACCATAAGGCTCAGAATAACTACGATCATGACTTGCAGACGTCCAATCAAATTTTTCCAGATCATTCCACACGTCCTGCTGATCTGGTGACACAACAGCCAGCGGCGGAAGCTTGGCTGGCGCATGCGTCATTGACGGCGTGTAGTAGTCCAGACTCTCCTGATTTCGCGCCTTTATTTGCGCCACGCGCTCTTTTGCCGCCGCCTTCCGCTGATTGGTTTCCCGCGTTAAATGCGCGTCTAACTCAGAACGTGTCATGGCCGTTTCCGCCTGTCGTATTAGCTGTCTGTGCTCCATGTACCGGCGAACCAAGGCTTGCTGATCTTTAGTGACTTCTTTCTCTTTTCGCACAAAGTCCTCGACTTCTTGCGTCCGCTCATCTTTCTGCGAGACTCTGTCGTGCCTCTGTAACGCGTTGGAGATGGAAGTGTGCTGGCAGTTGAAGTCTGTTATAAACGCCAGGTCAGCACGCCTGGATTTTACGTGTTCTGCTGTCACAGCTCTGGCGGTTGACAGTCGTTCGTGCTCGATAACCTCTTTAGCCTGCCGTTCTTTCAGTGCCTCAGCGGTCCTTACACCATCCCTTACCCTTCTTCTGAGCGACGCTTCCTTATATTCCTGTTTAAATATCTTAACTCGCTCCTTAGCTTGTTCTCTGTCTTCTCTTAGCTGCGCAACTGTGATGGCCTTGGAAGACAAGGCATCAGCACGTTCTCTCTCCCTGTACGCATGCTGCACGGCCCGCAAACAGGCCAGTCCCATGGTTCCGTGAGTACGAATAAACAGTCTCTGATCTGTGGTAATCGTTTGACGTTTTACTGCGACTTTTCTCGGTTCCTCTGCCGCTTTTCTTTCTATCTCCCGCGCTGCTTCTCGCACATCTTTCCCTGCTTCTTGTTTTGAAATAAGCATTTCTCTTAAAGGGTCTATTTTTTTAATCGGAGGACAAAATCCCGATAACCGAAATCGGAGCTTCTTCGGTTCTCGTTCGGTTTCGCTCGATTCACTCTCGGTACGCGGATGCGTATCAACAACTCGCCCAAGAAACATCTTAACGGCAGTGTACTTTCCAATGCGGTCTCTTTTCTTACGCTTTTTTTCGCTCTCCTCAATTTTCTGTTCTTCTTTTCTCAGTTCCTTGCTCTTCACCATGATGCTGTTCCGCGTATCCAGTTTAATCCGCATCGATTCACGACTTTCAATCATACTTTTCCTGGACTTGGCGCCGACTAGTCCCAGGTTTCTTTGGATAGTCACGGCCTCCTCTTTGGCCCTGATGACGTCAGAAGTACTCGTTTCCAGCTTCCTCAGGTTCAAAGTAATCCTGGTGGTAATCCTAACAGGGAAGCTTTCTTTCCTTGCCAGCTCTAGATCTTCCACCGGCGATGTTGTCACTCTGCTCTCCGAACTCTCATCGCCTTCCTCGGTAATTCTACCGATTGGTTCCACAGTAATGGACACGTTACGACTTAGTGGTCTTCTTGCAATTTTCCCCACGGAAGAAGCCCCAGGGCTGATTGGATAGCCGGGTTTCACACCATGCAAGTAAGCCTCGTAATCAAAACGAGTTAAGGCCGAGGAGGATCGGCTGGGGGCTGGAGACGTGGGAGGAGGTAGGGTACCCCCCTCAGTGTATCCTTTGTAATGACGGTAATACCGCTGAATCGAAACTGCGGCCCTGTCAAGAGATAAAAATAGTTCCTGTTATGATTTGTCAAGGATTAGGAATGTCATAGTGGTGAGAGCGCTCTACTCCCACTCATTTCAAGGGAGAACGTCATATAATAGAAATTTTTACGTTCTTGGGTCAGGAGTGTACTGAAACAAGAACTAGGCACCTTTTGTTGTAAGTGAAATGCTTGCATAACATCAAGAGGAAGTTATCAAGTAATTTTCTCGAAGTTTAAAGGGAGAACAAACCAATATCCATTTCTAGGTATTTTCCACAACACAAGCAAACAACTCCCTCTATTTTCAAGTATCAATCCGTTTCCACCCTAGCGATTCACACTTGGAAGACTAGTAGAGTAAGTTAAAACAAAACTGAGCCACTATTTTTGGGTCTCATTTGATTACAATTTGTTTTAGCTTTTCAAAGTAATACTAAACTTTCAGGAATGTAAAAGGACAATTCGGCCACAGGGGGTGGGGGAGAGTTGTAACTTCAGGTACCAGGAAAGAGAGAATTATTAGAAAGGGAAGCTTACTAGCGCAGGGGTGGGGAAAGGAGTATTTTTAAAAACAAATTTGCACCATTTAATTTTTGCAGACCTCTATTACACCATTACAGTAACGAACTAATGAGTTGCATTTTACATTGTACATGTATACCCTAAGTCTAGGATGTCCCTGGACATGCCAGACCAGGTTTTCCTACAAACTGACCAAAACGTGATTTACATCAGCTTGATGGAAACATATTAATTTTCGTCATTTTGAAAAGGATATCTTTTCTTTAGTATTGTTTTCACTTCCACCAGAATTTTAATTCTGACCACTAAATAGAGGGGGGTAAGCTTAGAAGAAGGGGGAGCTTACAAGAGACGGGTCTTGGTAGAACTTTCATCCAGAAAGTTTTGAAAAGTTTGTTCTTGAAGCTAAAAATTAGTTTTGGTGCCCTAGTCCAGAGCCCTTTGATATTCCTGCAAGTACTGCCGCAGATTCTTACCACAATCTCATGTCCTGAATGAACTTAAACCTTGTTCTTGCTAAATATCCTCTAATACAACGCTGGATTATCAGAACAGGGCAATTCTTTGCTTGGATTCCATTCACTTCAGCTATAAGCCTGTTAACTTCTTTCATGGATTCTTCATAGGTGTTTTCCTACAACAACAAGATCCACGTTAGCAAACAATAGAACATTGTTACAGTGTATCTGGAAGCACTACTGTAGATCTAATTAATGTGATTTCCCATAACCTAAATTAAGATCTTTCAGGCCTCAGCCAAACAAATTTAACCCTTTTACTCCTATAGAGTCAGTTATGCAGACAATTAAGGTGGTTGTAACTTTTGAGTCTGTGGAAGAAATCCTATGGTGTGACCATTCAAATGAAATCTTGTCAGCAGTACTTTCACATGGTACCATTTGTATTTAAGTATTTTACAAAATAAAATTTGGGATTTATCTTAAATTTTGATTTTAGGCACTCTTGGATAACATTTCTATTCAAAATCATTCAACATTGGTGAATTCAACATGACACACATGTTTGGTCACCCTTTGGAATGATGTTGGATGGTGATAAAGCTTGATTGTATCAAACTTTTGATTCAACACCATTTGACATTTTTGTTCTCTCATGACAGGTGTGAACAACAATATTGAATTTGTTTGGCCAGCATGTGCAGCAATGTGAATTTGGAATTTAATTCCTTTCCTAAGTAGAATTAATCCACAGGCACTTTAAGTTAAATCTGGAGCTAGAAACAAATAAGTATACTGCATGACCTGGAAAATTGCATGTACCTTCCATAAACAGTCACATAACTTTCGACTAAAAAATATCTCAGGTTCAGTTACATTTACCTTTGTAAGAGAACAAGATGGCTTGATGTAAAAACTTGGCTGCAGAGGTGCATAGCGGCCTCCAAAAGATGAATCCTCAATGATCTCTTCATCAGAAATGACGTAATTATCAAGAGATTTTAATGACCACAAACTGTTAACCAAGTGATGTCTGTAGTTTGGTCTAAGACTAAGTGGAGTGTCATAAAGTGTTAGTATAGAAATACTTGATGATGCTGCCATGTAGTGTATATTATCAAGTTTAGAGATGCTGTTGTCATGAAGAAACACAACCTTCAGTTCAGTAAGGGATGCCCAAAACTTGTGACCAGGAACTTTTGCAATCTAGTGAAAAAAAATTATAGAACAATTACATTTGCTTTGACTACAAATTAACTGGGTACGTAAAACAGGCCTCTAACTACCTACAGGAAGAATAAGAGTTGCCTTATTCCTGTTAAAGGGGGTACGGTGTATACCAAGCAGACTTTGTTTGAATTTTGTTAAAACTGTGCAAGCGGTGATGTTCTCCGTGCTTTGAGTTTTATTTCTAACCAGAGGAAATTCAGAAGACATTGAAAACAAACAGCTGCAGATGTCTTTCAAATAGCAAAAATGGTTAAGAAAATGACTCAATGCAGTGCTGAAAGTTTTGACATGAGGTTTAAAAATTCACATTAAGCTTGTCTGTTTTACATGTCTCACATTTATCTTGATGCACTATTCATCTAAGTCAAACTAGCAGCTGTTTGAAGCACATAACAATTATCTTAAGAGGCACTCCGTCACCAATTTTTAGAATTACTATAAAAAGCTAAATAGATACTGCAATCAGAGGAAACCCAAAAATACTGGTTCACTTTCATCTTAAATTACTGCATTTGGCAGCAGATCGCCGGGATGGAAAGGGTAGCAACTCGAAAACATTAGGCTCATGTCTTCAAGTTTATCCTTTGTTCCTTGGAAAAATTCCTAGAAACTGCTGTAAAAAGTTCAGTACTCCCATGTTTAAATAAAGTGTTAAGTTATGTCATGTCATGTCATGTTGTTATGTTATGTTATGTCATGTCACGTCATGTGATGTTATGTTGTTATGTTATGTTATGTTATGTTATGTCATGTCATGTCATGTCAAGTCATGTCATGTTATGTTGTTATGATTTGTTCGCCCCTTGAGAAAATCATTCAATTCCTCTCTTTTAATGTTCTAGGAGCATATCCTGCATGAGAAATGGAATTTACTATAGCATTTAGAACATTCTTCACCCAAAATTGTCAAAATCCCTGAGAAAGAGCCCCTTTAAGTGACTTGTTATATAAACTTTGTGGCACACACACTCCAAAATTGTAAAAATATATAACAAGTCAACAAAAATTTATGTAATGAGATATTATACGAGATTCACTCCATTGCTGCCAACAGTATACAGTGCCACTTGAGTACTAAAAAAAATCAGAAATACACTGTACTGTCAAACTATCAACCCTGTCCTTTCACCAAAACAAAAAGCATTTTGTTTCACAAACAAGAAATTCTGAAGAATTTACAGGCAGCAGATAGTCTCAACCCCACCCACCCCCTCCCCTTTTCCTTAAGGAAAAAGGTTTTAAAAAACGTTAGTAGTTCTTTTCCAGTGACTTGTTATGGACAATTTGCACTTCCAGTAAGGAATTGCGTGATCAGAACCGTGTCTATGCACGAGGGGAATGTCCAGTTTTTGACAGAATAACTGATGGTTTTTGGAAACTGATAAAATCGATTGGTAAGCCCACGATACTGTACCTTTCATAGTGACCCTGAATGATGCGCTTTTTGTGTTTCTTTTAATACCCACGATACTTGCATACTTGCATGCATTAATCAAATTTAATGTAAGTAGTGAACCAAAAAGAACACTGAGCGCCTATATGGCCTGTATAGAGAACTTGGAGTGGGAGAAAATTAAATTCGGTAGCATAAGGCTGTGGATGAACAGAAGCTCTCTGTATCAAAATATTTTAAGTATGTGATAACTCTCCCCATAAATATGCAGTCAATTGTCGTGGATAACACTGTTCTAGTTGTTTCAAATTTTTCAGCCTTTAACAGGAAAGGGTTCCATTTGGATCTTACAGTGCAACGAATTCAACTGGGGTCACCCAACGTTTTTCTGCCAATCACAAGGTGAGTTTGGAACAAAAGAATCAGGGTTGCAGTTGCTTTCGGACTAATCACAATAGGGGTAAAATTTTACTTCTGGTTTGAGTGGGAACCGATGCAAAGGGCTATGCAAATGTGCACTGTACTTCAATGCTTATTTTTGTGGTGAAATGACATTTATTTTGGTCAACGGCAAGACAAGCAAACGGCAAGAAAAACAATTATTTGCCGACTGGTGGCCAGTAATTTTGAAGACGAAACAGACTCAATGCAAAATATGTTTTACCGCATGACAACTGAGAAGTTTGAATGCGAAACAAACTCAAAACAAATGCGTTTTGTTGAATGAAAGTTGAGAATGTTGAGGACGAAAGAGACTCAACACGAAAATGCTTCTGAATGACGGGGACAAAAAGAGGGACAAAATAAAATAAATATCTCGAAGACCAAGATTTCTATGCAAGACTTCTGTGACCCGCTAATTGGAAAATCACTGGATTGTAACAACATGTTGACAGTCGAAACACAGTTTCTTCATCAGCAAAACTATTATTTCGAGGCTAATAAGTTCTCAACCTGTCATTAACCAGCCGTCAATCGGTAAACATTTGTGTTTAACCCATTTCCTCTTCAACATTCGGTAAATATATTTGCGCTGAGTCCGTTTCATCTTCGATCCAAGCCGTCATCCGGTAGATATATTTTGTGCTTCGTTTGTTGCAGTCTTCAAAATAATGTAACCGACTGACATTTACTATTTTTTATTTTTCCCTTTTCATTTGTTTGCCTTGTCACTGATCGAAAGGAACAACATTTTGCCATGAGAATAAGTGCTGAAGTTCGCCTTCGCAAAGCCCTCCACGTCAATTCCTATTCAAACGAGTTGAATTTTACCCCTATTGTGATTGGTCTGGAAGCAACTGCAACCCCAATTCTTTTGTTCTGAACTCACCTTGTGATTGGCAGAAAAACTTCGGGTGGCCCCAGTTGAATTCGTTGCACTGTAACGGCATGAGTGCTTACTTGCAGCCTCTTGTTATAACAGCAATGCTATTGTTATTCAGTAAGTCTGTTGTGCAGCTGTGTCTGTTGGCCGCACGACCCCAAGAGGACTAAGTAACTGACTTAGGACGACGACGGCGAAAATGAAAAAAAAATGTCCATTTTACTAGTCGACACGACGTGCGCATACGCAGAACCGCCGCCTAAATATTTGGAGTACTTTCCATGAAACAGTGTACAAAAGTGTGTCAAGGCTGTTATGCCATGCACACAGACCTAGATATGAGATAACCTGTGTGATAAAAATTTGATTTATGTGTCACCCAGCATGTACTGACATGACTATGTATATAAGCAATGAATAACCATACAATGGCAGTTCAATAATGTGACTGTCAACAGGGAAGAAATGTCAAGCACGATTTTTCAAACACAAAAAAAAACCTGACAAGAAAATAAGCTTACTACCAGCTCGTGTATAATACCCTAAGCTATTTCTTAATTCTTCTATGCAGACAACAGATGTAGGATAATAAAATGAGAGACTGGCGTCTGCATAGTTTGTTTCAAAAGTTATAAAGTACGTAGGGATTCTCATCGGAGATATTCGGTGATATTCTACGAACTCAGAAGGTAAGGTAATACCATGAGCTAACATGAAATGAACGTATTAAATGACTGACACATAACTAACCTGGTTATTGTGTAAATCCAAGTAAACAAGTTCGCGGCAATGAACAAGAGAATCAAAACAAGAAATGTAGTTTGAGTGCAACACGCAGATTCGAAGTCTTGTACACAAGTCGATAGTTTGTACAGTATGAAGGCATATCCCGCTCATATTTAGGTAGCTGATATCTCCAAGATGGCATTTTTCGCCGATACTGTTCCAGATATCATTCACAGTTGGAGCTCGCAAATATCCTCGTTCGTGGGCATTACGAATCACCTCTTCTTCGCGTTGTTTTTCAAATTTAGACTTTTGTCTCGTCTTTGAAACTGCCCCTGTGCCCGCAGTCCTCCGTAAGTCCTTATCGGAGACGTCAAACACCATTTTGACGAGTTAAAACCGCCACAGTTTTCGGATCACCCAGAAAGAACAACAAACCGGGAAGCCATTACACTTTTCTAAACCCGTGTATCTTAGCAACAGCGTGTGATCGATGCGCGCGCTGAAGCAAACACCGGTGGATGCTTCAAATATGCTGATGTGTATTATCCCTCGATTCAATTCAAAGCCTCATTTGACCGTGTATACAGGCGAGCAACTTTTCTGTGACAAATGTCCTTTAATATGAACCGGTAACGGGTTTTGGACAGCGGATTAACGAGCGCCCAAGCTGGGAAAGCCGGAAAGTTGCGTTACTAGAGTTGAAATGCTTCTGAAAGCAAAGAAATACTGTGAATAGAAGGGCTCCTAGTTTTAGCTGTTTTTGTTTTTGGCACGCTACTTTTCATTTTGTTTGCTTTATGAACTCGCGTTGCCATTTTATGATTTGTGAGCACGTGTCAAAATAACTACTCGCGTAAGGACTCAATCGCTAGGATTGTGAACAATTTTATTAATAAATAACTCGTCAATATTTTTTTACTGGGCGTTCTTGGTCATGACTTTACAGCGCATCCGTGTTGTAAAGAATTTTAAAGCTAATTCAAAAATATTGGAGGTTGAGACAAAGAAATTCACTACTACATAAAGTTGTCCCATTGGAGACTGCTTGCGCTGCAGTTCTCTCGACTTTTCAGTGGCCAACTTCTTGAAGGTTCATTCTCACAGCACATGGTGGCTTAGCTCCAAGCAACCTTTTTTTCCAGGTTATCTCTTCTTCCCGTTACCCAAAGAGAGCCAAACAATCTTTCTTCCCATGAGCAAGATGAATAAGGAAAAGAAAAAGACCGTTTTTATACTAGAGGCGCATTTTCCACCGAGGACGAACTTGGGCATGCGCAAAAAAAATTTTCACTTCGGTTTGGTTATCTGTCTCGGATCGTAGATCGTCTCTCATAAAGATGGGCGTACCGGAGACAGATTTCCGTCCATCAGTGCATATCGTCTTCCAAGACGAACTGAAATCGATAGTTCGTCTCGACGGATAATTCGTCTTGTGTCCGTCTTTAAAAAAGACGAACTACCAAACGCATAAGCAGACGAACGAAAAATTTTTACCCAAGTTCGTCCTAGGCGGATTATGCGCCTCCAATGTAACAGCGGGGAGGCTGTGGGGCAATTAGCAAGCGCAAGACGCGAGTTCGCTCCTGATCCTCATTTTTCTCCCCTTTTGGCGCCTGCCACGCTTGAAGTGAATTCAGCAAGTTAAACGCGTTTGGGCACCTTGTTGAATGATGTTAAATTGAACAAAGTCTGATTGCCATCAAACATCCACACAGGAGGGGGGTGAATAGGTTTGCGGATCGGCGGATTTGGCCTTTTTTTGCGGGCGAATTTCGGATTTTGGCAAAAAATTAAGCGGATTCGTGGATTTAAAAAATACCGGGGATCGCGGATCAGCTGAAAATTTTGGTCCGAATTCCGGATTCTGTATGTCTAGAAGTTCGGATTGTGAATCGGACCATTAATTTTCGGTCTGCCTTGGGTCGATATTTTGGTGTTTTGTTGACTAATTTTTTCAGTCTCAATTTTTTTTCTCGGCATAGAGTTTTCTGTAATCACATCGGCTGGACCATTGCACTAGAGTTACAAATCGATCGGGGACTCGATAATATGAATGCAACTTACATTTTTGCTCTCTCATATTGAATGCTAGGATTAACTGCGACTCAAACTATTACCAAATGAAACACTATATCTAGACTGGAAAACAATACTGTTTGAGATACGCAAGCCATTGGACCATCTTTTCTGGCAAATGAAAAGGTCAGAAAGCCCATGATTATCGGAAATCGTTATACTGTCGGTTTGGGTTTTTTTTTTTTTTTTGTGCTTGCAGATTATTTGATAATGCAAAGCTGGATTGTGCGGAGAAACACACCAATGTCCAACTTTTTTTATGCTAGAGTTTACGAAGTTGTCACGAAAACGTCTGAATACCTAAGTCCCAAAGTAGTTGCGATTGCAGAACAACTTGTGAAAGTATTTATTGATTCATTTTGTACTGCTACTTTCTCTGAAACATGCAGCAAAAACAGAAAACTTCGGGCAAAATCTTAATACTGTAGGTGAAAAAAAAAACAAATACCGGTATATATATACCCATATGCAGTGTATTTAAACCACGGAAAGTTCTTAAGTAATGCGGATCCGGATTTGAACAAATATAACGTCGGATTGACGGATCGGGCCAAAAAAATAGCAAGGATCAGCGGATTTGCATACCCCTGTTCATTCCCCTCACACAGCAAAGTTGTATCCCGAACGATACTGGGTGACCTTGGATCTATTTGACCGAGGCCAAGCCGAGCCATACGCTACGGAAAACCGAATTCGCCGATATGGTAGAATACATTCAGGGGCACCCAACGAGAAACTTTGAGCAAAATACTTGAGATATCATTTTCAGCTTTCTTAGATTGTTTCAGAGCTTTTTAAAGGCATATTTGTGTAAGCTAATATACAGATTGGTCTATTCGGCGTTCTTAGCTGAAAATTTAGGCCACAGAAAATTTTAGGAAACAGAATCCTATCCGCCGAATTTCCGAGCTGCTGATGGCTCCCCGAAAATGCTAGCTGACCTTTTTTGCACTCTAAACGACATATTTGTCCCTATGAAATCAACAGGAACTAATGAGTCCTCTTGTTACGAAAGTCCGAGGTGATGTTTCGCCAAGAAAATTCTCTAGCTTTCACCGCAGCTGAAACTGAATATCTCAGGCGATTTTACGCCTTCCGAACAGATATTTCCCGAAACAAACCGTTGGGTGCCCCTGTACATTGGCCACAAATCACCTGTGAATTACTACTTCGACAGTCTTCTCTCTAGAATTCGCTAAGCTGTCCCTGCATCCGAAAAACCAACCCAGTTTCCCTTAACAGAAGGTTCAGAATAACTCTCGCCATACCAGTTTTTCAACTCGTAATCCACCTCTTTCACTGTGGTAAATGTTTGATTGTTAATAACGACAAGGGAGGAGTCGTTCATCCAAACAAGATGACCCCCATACAGATCAATATAACCACGTTCTCTCCAATTATCCGAAATCGGCAGCATACCCTTCACTAGTTCATCGATTTCATCGCTAAATAAAGCGTTACCTTCTAAATCGTAAGGCCCGTCAAAAAAGGGAGCTGTGTCTACCTCGATATAAGGTGGCACAAGCATATGAGCCCTTGGTGTATCCATGTAAGAGTTTCCAACATAATACAGGCCGCCAAGTTCTTTTTGAAGAGCGACAAACGTTGATTTGTTTACTATCGCTGACTTTGAAATTGCAATGTCAATATCATGAGTCCAGGGTATAATGGCCTGGCTTCTAACAGCGCCTAACAGTGTGCCATAAATTAAACGATACTCCAAACCCAGTTTATTCAGAGCCCATGTAAAATCCGCCAGCATCTGACCTAACACCGCGCTGCAGCATATAGGCGCAGCGATGCCGGGAAGGCCTTGTGGCTTCACGTACGGTTTTTCCGCACACAATTTCCAGTTTGCTACACAATTTGTCCACTCGATTCGGTTTTCTGTCACGATGCGAAGAATCTGGTGTTTATTTCCAAATGATGCATATTCGGGAAAGTTGTTTGACCCTTCGAGGGATCCACGATCCACGCGCGTTATCTCAGGTGTCCATTCACAGTTTGTGAGTTTCGCCATCTTCAGTTCGCCTTTAGACCGAACGAAAAACTCGAGCAGGGTTATTTTGCCAAAGTCACTGAGCAAGCCTCCCACTCTGTGAAACACTTCTTTTCTTATCACAAATGGGCCTTGTAGAATATTGCAATTTTGTAACACAATCGTTTCCTCGAAAGTAGAGTTATCTGTCACAGAAGATAAATTTGAAAGTAGCTTTCGTAATTGTACTTTTTGTATCAGCCCTGTATTCCTTATGCTAACGCTCCATTTTCTAGTAATAAATCGGCACCAAGATGATTCCAGGGAAATGTTTCTCGCGGTGTTGATGTCATCGTTTCTCGGAAAGCCTTCAATTTGTTTGTTGTGCAAGCACGTCGCACCGTCGTATCCTTCCATCAAAACCAGAAATTCGCTCATCTTCCTAAGTGCGCGCTGATCATTCTCCTTTAAACCCTCCAAGGTATTTTCCCCTTTAATCGCCGAATGTGGAAATATCATTAGCAGGGAAGCTTTATCATCCACCACGCTGGATTTACTGTTCAAATGAATGAAAGCAAATACATCCTTCCACGACTGTAGCTTTGAATTCGTTGAGCTGACATTGACGTGCGAATTTATCGAGAAAACATGAGGCGTCGCTAAACTTCCTTCCCACACACGATGGCCGTTGAAAGCGCCTTGTTTGTTACTACTGAAGTTGAGAATTACAAAATGACCAATACACAAGCACAACACTAGAAACATTATAATGTTCAAGTTACGTCTTCTTGTGAAAATACACAGGTAGCGGCACCTTGGCGATTGAGCTATTTCTTTGTGATGATGTCTGCCATGAAGATGTTTCATTTTCCACATATATCTTAGGAGCCCCGTTTAGAAGTCGCACGAAAATGGAGTAAAAAAAATTGTTTAACGGCAGTTATATTGTTATCGTTAATCCGGTCGTTGCTGTTACTGTAATATAAGATGTTTCATTGTTTGACATTGTACCCGTGTCTGATTCCTTTGTAACGTAATCCTGATGAAGAACAGGTAGATAAACATGCCCAAGCAGCGTATGAATAATTATGGTTTGTCAAAAACCTGTCAAATTTAGTTCTGTAGTATATGCAATACAATGGACGAGTCGCAGTGAAGCAGCTCCTGGTGACAGATCCACGTTTATTCTTTATTCTTTATCGTTCGGCTCCATTTCAAATAAAATAATGTCAACTTTTAATACCATGGTACCCTACCCCCTATGGGTTACAAAGTTTGCCGTAACACGACTACGCTCGTTCAGATGAAAAAAAATTCTCAGATTTTAATATTACAAATGAAAATAACTGGCTTGCCACTTTTCACTTGTCATGGAAAATTTGACATATCTGAAATTTGCTCCCGTAGACGAGTCGTGAAAGAAAACGAATTTGTCACGGTTTCATTCTTAAGACAAGAAAGCCCATTGGGCATTTTAACCGGCCATTCTGACCCTCCCCACCCCTAGGTTTCACAAATGTTAGCGCGATCCTCTTTTTTACGAACCGGCGTGACGAAAAGTGTGATTGTGTGACACAATATTTTGACTATAGCGGTACTGGATGACGTAATGTTCAAACTCTGATGACTCAGCTTATCTTTCTTATCGCTTTATTTGTGCTGAAAAACGCAAAATCACTCTAACGTTGAATGTCGCATATGAACATATGAATGAACATAAAGAACATAATGAACATAAGAACATATGAATGCTCACACAGGGACGACGAAGTATTTACTGTTGTGCCTAGACCTTAAATACAAACAGTGAACATAGCAGTAGAATCAAAATATAACGCTTGATAAACACGAGCTCGAGCAGATCGTCAGAGTATGGGGCACGTCAAGATATCTCATGACGTGATGTTTAAATCGGTAAACAAGCGAGCGGGGACGAAAGTCGCCCACGTCTTTGAAAGCTAACGCGCCTGTCGAGCCGCAATCGATTTCGCGCTCACTCGCCTGTTTTTCTTTTCCTTCACTATCTATCTCTGAACGGAAAGTGAGACTGCTCGTAGCCTTTAGCGAACACCACACGCAAACCACACAAATCCGTCGATAATATTCAGATATTTTCGTTCTTTCAATGCAAAAAGACTCGTAACACCTGCCTTATTAATTAATCTCCTTATTAATGACGATTCCTTCGTATCAACTTCTCGCCTCAAATAAACACTCATTTCTCTCCGTTCACAAGAACTATCATGTACTGATGTGCAATCAACTAATATTGCATCATCATACTAGTACCAATTCCTTCTCTTCCTAGCCCACGCCGGCAAAACGCAACTGTCCTTTTTGTCCGCTGCGAAATACAAGTTAGCCAATCAGAAACCTTACAATCCACTTCGCAAACCACCCCCCCCCCCCACCCCATAAAACGCCAAGGGAAACTGCCTCTCACGCAAAACGCAACTTTCAAAGCAAATCACATTCACAGAAGCGTGATATGCTCCTGACATCCACAAATCCTTCTGACTCCCACATTTTTACACCCCTCAAAATGTCAATCCCAATAAAAAACACTCCTGCGCTAAAAAAATTTTCACCATAACCACTAACTAGATCAGACAACACAGTCAATTTCGCATTCAATCCTATTTTCGCATTCAATCCTATCAAAAATAATGCACGCGCAAGAAGTGGTGCAAGAAGTTCTTGCGCCGCAAGAACACGCAAGCCCGCGCAAGAAGTGAAAGTGCTAGGTTTTTGCAGTTTACCCGCAAGAACATTCGAAACGCAAGAAGTTGAAAATCTAGCTGCAAGAAGTTACTAATGTTAGCGCAAGCCGCAAGAAGGCGCAAGGAGTACTGAGGGTCCAGCCGAAGAAACTTGTAGTGCTCGTGTTAGTGTGAGGTATTGCAAAAGTAATGAGAGCGAATCTCGCGCTCTATTCTCTTTGAAATATCGCCGAGCTTTCGAGCGATTTTTCGCCGTGTTGGCGTGTTGGCGTGTTGGCGCGACAATTCGCCAAGTCAAGCGAACGTTCACAAGGCTAATCAAAAAATCAGAAAAAATCAAGGAAGCAAATATTCGAACAACCGAAGTATCGAAGAAAATTCACATCACGAAATGGAATATCCGCCAGCTTTCCGACTGGAAGATAAACACCCGGTAAACATGATCTCCGGCACATGACAAAACATGAACAATTTTTTTAAGCGTGTCTCAGATAAAGTGATACGGGTTCAACTCAGAAATGACTCAATTCAGTTTTTTATTCCATCCAAGAAATAGAAACAAAAAGGTCCAAAAGCTATAATTGTGGCAAACTGCGCGAACTCTTCTTTGACAGGCAAGACAAGACAAGACTTACACATGCAGGAGGTCATGACATCGCGTGGGTGAAGTCATCAAGAATCCCTGCATCTTTACCAGTTTAATTTCCCAGCAAAAAAGGGATACTCGAAGAAATAGCACAGACATATGATTTCAACTACACATTCGCCTTTCGACACAGCTTGCTGCCCGGGGCTTGCTGTCTTGACGGCTTAGAGAACTGCTCATGCATTGCGTTACAAAATGTCATTCAAGCAAATCATACCAAATTTGCATACGGCAGATTTGTGTTTACTCAGGTTAGAATTGACGTGCCGAATTTCTTTCAGATCGCGGAGTTTTAGTTTCCTTCAGATTTTTTTGGTTTACTTCGAAGATTTAAAATGTGATATCGACTTCAGCGTAATGAGTGGAACTATTTTTACAAACATAATGTGTTTTTCCAATTAAGACTTCGGGTATTATTTCTTCTCATCTGAGTGACCATGTTCATTTCTCACACGCGTGAGCGCAACTAATTAAAAGTATTTGTCCGAGTTTAACATGTTGGTGGAAGTACAGCAACACTGAACAGGTGAATGTCGGTTCTTTAATAATGTGACTGATGGACTGTGCTTTGCCATTGTTCCTCATTTAAGTGAAATAAATCGAGCGAAATCAGGTATCCTGCAAGTAGCTGCTAGAAGTTCTCGGCTTGCGGACGCAAAAAGAAGTTCTTGCGCGTGCATTATTTTTGGGCTGTACTGTACAAAAAACCCCAAACTTAAACAACCCTTCGCCGTTCATATCTTAAATACTGTAAATTAAAAGACAAAAACATAGGAAGGTAACATTCAGAAGACTAACATGCGCATGCGTCTTATATAAGACAGTACCGCTCTTGAGTACCCGTACCACAAGCTTTACAGCACTTTCTTCGTATGTTAAGCCAACTTGCTTTCACCAAAAACCGTGTCCATTTTATAAACCAGCGGTCGCCATCATGGCGACGGCCGGTTAAAAATTAGTGCCCAGATCCTTCGTCCGTGCCTTCTTGGGATAAGCTTGAGCATCGGTGCACGATTTTCAGTGATGCAAGTAATTTATTTAGGGTAACAAGTATCATGAAAGGTGTTTTCGTTGATATTGAGGGATGTTTTAAAACTGTTCGCTAGTCCAGCGTAGAACCGCAGAAACAACTGTTTTAAAAGACTTAAATTTCCGGTTATAATTCAAAGTTTTCGAGTAACGGCAAAAGTTTTCATCTTTATACTACAATATAATCTTCTAAACTCTTTGTTTGCTCTTTGCTCGACAACATTTTAGAATAATTTTGCTGCCTATAATCAACTCCTGATAAGTTGAAACGTCAGGGAAACGCTCAAAACTGTTTGAGATATCGAGTTAACGAGGGTTAAATTAAAAGTAGGATCAAATGCTTTGAATCGATTTAGAAAGAAGGAGTCGTGTTACTGGGTTCGAGTTGTCCCAATTCTACTGTATTCTGGGTAATTTTAGCCTCCTACGCAGACGTTCTTTTAGCTCGTCACACACCCCTCCCCGTTGTAACGCGCTAACATAGTTTTTCAGACCCTGATGAGGGCAGTGTTGACGAAACGTCCGATATTTATCATTCAACGTTTTTAACCGACGAAGTCGAGTTAGAGCAGTCGTGACAAGAGGGTCGACTGTTTGGTCGGTCAAAATACGTCGTGTAAGGCTCACAAGGTGTATTTCGCTATGGCCGATGGGATGGGATGACGTGAGAACAAGAGCGGACGAGTCGCCATTTTGAATTGGCAAGTCAAGAAAGGTGACGGAGGCTTGGTGGAAGATTTGCTTCGACTGTGTTGTAGTATAATTTTGTGCTGACCGCTGAACATATAGAGAAGAAGTTGTACACAGACATCGATTAGTACACACACACACGCAGACAGGACAAGGGTCCACAAAAAAAGTATCGTAGGTAGAGAAGCACACGTCCGTCAAGCAGTGTTGGCTTTGGCCGGACTGAAATATCTGTGCAATACTAGTGAAAGAAAGCAAGGAGGACTGATAATAACAGGAGGTGAAGTCCAGTGGCACTGTTGATGCTGGTGGGACCAAAGTGTTGCTGAGACATCGTAAGGATAGAATCTTTCACAGTAAATGTTATGAGAGGAAAATTCTGGAGTATGTTGTTGTGGTTATGTTTAATACTTGGAAAGTATCTAGCTGCCAACGTTAAGAAAGGCTATTCGCAGGTGGGAAATGAATTACTACAGAAGGATATACCAGTTAGTCTTTTTAATTTTTCTGCTTTAGTTTTGATTTTGAACCGATTTGTTCGATTTTAGAGTTCGAGACACTGACTTGCTGACTCCGAAAGAGCAAACCGGATTTAATGATTACGTCATAAGACATGCTTTAACGTGTCTGAGATAAACCGACGACTTTGCCTTTTTACTAATTTCTCCTGATTCTTACGGTGTGTTTGTCTTAATCGATAATCTGTTTTTATAGTGCCAGCTTCACAACAGTATATAAATACATAGCTCACAACTCTCGGTAACGGCATGTTCAGTTGTGGACAAATTTATCTTTAAATTTTAATTTTAATTCAACACAAATATACAAAGCGATAAGACAGATGAGCTGAGTCATCAGATTTTAAACATTACGTCATTCGGTAACGCAAAGGGCAAAATACTGTCACAATTTTCGTTACGCCAGTTAGCACGGCACGTTGAGCCAAGTAAAAACATTTATCGAGGGTGGAGTGGGTCAAAACCACTGGTAAATGCTTATAATGCACTTTCTTGTATCCTGTACGTAGCAGTGATTTATTTCGTATTTGCACAGGCAGCCCAGACGCGTTGTATGTGGAGTTCATTTAAAAATAGAAAAGGGTGAAAATATATGTAATAGCACGGAATAAATCTTTACTTCACGAAATAAATCTTGTTTACTTCTGCTTATTGTGTCCTGTTTAATTAATTTTCGGTTAATCTTGCACCGCTCTCTTACGCAATCGCTTGTTAGCGTCGCTGCTTATAGAAGCCGTTAACCCTAAGGTTTGCAGAGATTTATTACGGACTAACCGGTGATAAAAGAATCGAGATATCTTGAAATAAAGCCTGCCTACCTTCAGCTCAATGCTCCCCTGTTCGTCCTGGTTGGTTTAAATGACATTTTGTGGCTTTTTTCAATCGGAGGTAGCTTCCACTAAAGAAGAATTAAAGGCTGGTGACCCGGCCAACGAACCATCTTCACGCGAAGCGCAATAAATCCCCCAATAATGGACGGATCCGCTCCAAATTGCGATCAGCTAAACCATGGATTACGTGGTTTTCTGTATATTGCGCGCTGGCTCTCAAAGTCCATCGCAACTGCCCGAGAATCCCTCATTTATCTACCTAAACTTGACCTTTTCGCTTCGTCATGAACCGTGACTCCGACGGGTAGGCTACGGGATTTGAATACTCAAGCTCAGCGACCGCGTCCGCTCGACAAAATAGCACTAGCTATGGGAGGGACGGTACTATTACCACTGGAATCGAATGTGCTTTGGGAATGTCCCTCCCGTAGCCAGTGCGATTTTGTCGAGCGGACGCGGTCGCTGAGCTTAAGTATTCAAATCCCGTAGCCTACCCGTCGGAGTCACGGTTCATGACGAAGCGAAAAGGTCAAGTTTAGGTAGATAAATGAGGGATTCTCGGGCAGTTGCGACGGATTTTGAGAGCCAGCGCGCAATATACAGAAAACCACGTAATCCATGGTTCAGCTGATCGCAATTTGGAGCGGATCCGTCCATTATTGGGGAATTTATTGCGCTTCGCGTGAAGATGGTTCGTTGGCCGGGTCACCAGCCTTTAATTCTTCTTTAGTGGAAGCTACCTCCGATTGAAAAAAGCCACAAAATGTCATTTAAACCAGCCAGGACGAACAGGGGAGCATTGAGCTGAAGGTAGGCAGGCTTTATTTCAAGATATCTCGATTCTTTTATCACCGGTTAGTCCGTAATAAATCTCTGCAAACCTTAGGGTTAACGGCTTATATAAGCAGCGACGCTAACAAGCGATTGCGTAAGAGAGCGGTGCAAGATTAACCGAAAATTAATTAAACAGGACACAATAAGCAGAAGTAAACAAGATTTAATTCGTGAAGTAAAGATTTATTTCGTGCTATTACATATATTTTCACCCTTTTCTATTTTTAAATGAACTCCACCTACAACGCGTCTGGGCTGCCTGTGGTATTTGCATTCACAATTTGGCTTAACGAGCCCATGGCATGATTAAAGGAAACTGTGCACAAAGCGTGGTTCCCAGGCGTGGGAAAAAGTTCAATTCTTTTGGGCTGTTACAGTGCCCATGCTGATCAATCGTAAAGATGTGGTTACTTTTATATTGGGAAATTTATCACCCGTTTTTTGAAATGCGTCTGTTTTGAGAATTGTGATGGCTTTTTTGTTCAGGGTTTGAGGAAGGCCGACCAAAAGACAGCAAAAAATGATCTTGTGTGAAGAATGCAGGAGGTCATGGGCGTAGTTTGTGGGACTATGTTTGGTGAGGAGAGGGTGAATAATTCAGTTGACGTCCTTTCCAGGGTATTGTTCGCTTTTTCAGTTGGTCAAATTTCAGCGTTAGTTACAGTTACGCACTTTTGCTGCAACTTGCTGTTACAGATGCTTGAATGTTATTGAACCTGCAGTCACGCACGCCTCGCTTGCTTTCTTTTCGAGACGAACCAACACTTCGTCGGTTCTGCACGCATTGCGGGCCTATGTTTAACCGACGAAGTCGAGTTAGAGCAGTCATGTCAAGAGGGTCGACTGGTTTGGTCGGTCAAAATACGTCGTGTAAGACTCACAAGGTGTGTATTTCGCTATGGCCCACGGGATGGGATGAGGTGAGAACAAGAGCGGACGAGTCGCCATTTTAAATTGGCAGGTCAAGAAAGGTGACGGAGGCTTGGTGGAAGATTTGCTTCGACTGTGTTGTGGTATAATTTTGTGCTGACCTCTGAACATATAGAGAAGAAGTCGTACACAGACATCGATTAGTACACACACGCACGCACGATAGGAAAAGGGCCACATAAAAAGAGTATCGTAGGTGTAGAAGCACACGTCCGCCGAACAGTGTTGGCTTTGGCTGGACTGACATATCTGTGCAATACTAGTGAAAGAAAGCAAGGAGGACTGATAATAACAGCAGGTGATGTCCAGTGGCACTGTTGATGCTGGTGGGACCAAAGTGTTGCTGAGACATGGTAAGCATAGAATCGTTCTCAGTAAATGTTATGAGAGGAAAATTCTTGTGTATGTTGTTGTGGTTATGTTTACCTGTTTAATACTTGGAAAGTATCCAGCTTCCAACGTTAAGAAAGGTTATTCGCAGGTGGGAAATGAATTACTACACGAGGCTGGATCTTCTTGGATAGTATAAGCGGCCCGAAATTATATACCAGTCACTCTTTTTAATTTTCTGCTTTACTTTTTGATTTTGAACCGATTTGTTCGATTTTAGAGTTCGAGACACTGACTTGCCAACTCCCGGAAGAGCAAACCGGATTTAACGATTACGTCATAAGACATGCTTTAACGTGTTTGAGATAAAGCGACGACTTCGCTTTTTACCAATTTCTCCAGATTGAAAATCATGTTCTTATAGTGCCAATATTCACAACAGTATTTAAATGCTTCGCTCACAACTCTCGATAACGGCATGTTCAGTTGTGGCCAAATATATCTTTATTTTAATTTAACAAAATATTCAAAGCGATAAGACAGATGAGCTGAGTCATCCGATTTTAAACATTACGTCATTTGGTAACGCAAAAGACAAAATGCTGTCACAATTTTTGTCACGCCGGTTAGCACGTTGAAATTCTGACGATGTGTTTATCTTTATCGATAATCATGTTTTTATAATGCCCTTTTCACAACAGTATATAAATACATTGCTTACAACTCTCGGTAAAAACATGTTCAGTTGTGGACAAATGTATATCAACATTTAATTTTTTAGTTTAATTCAACAAAATTAAATATTCAAAGCGATAACACAGATGAGCTGAGTCATCAGATTTGAAACATAACGTCATTCGGTAACGCAAAGGGCAAAATACTGTCACAATTTTCGTTACGCCAGTTAGCATGGCACGTTGAGCCAAGTAAAAACATTAATCGAGGGTGGAGTGGGTCAAAACGACTGGTAAATGCCTATAATGCGCTTTCTTGTAACCTGTACGATAGAGCATAGCAATGATTTATTTCGTATTTGCGTTCACAATTTGGCTTAAAGAGCCCTTAACATGATTAAAGGAAACTGTGCACAAAGCGTGGTTCCCAGGTGTGGGGAAAAGTTCAATTCTTTTGGGCTGTTACTGTGCCCATACTGATCAATCTTAAAGATGTGGTTACTTTTATATTGGGAAAATTATCGCCCATTTTTTGAAATGCGTCTGTTTTGAGAATTGTGATGGCCTTTTTGTTCAGGGTTTTGAGGAAGACCGACCAAAAGACAGCGAAAAATGGTCATGAGTGAAGAATGGATGAGGTCATGGGCATAGTCTGTGGAGCTATGTTTGGTGAGGAGAGGGTGAATAATTCAGTTGACGTCCTTTCCAGGGTATTGATCGCCTTTTCAGTTGGTCAAATTTCAGCGTTCGTTACAGTTACACACTTTTACTGCAACGTGCTGTTACAGATGCTTGAATGTTATCGAACCTTCAGTTATGCACGCCTCGCTTCCTTTCTTTTCGAGACGAACCAACACTTCGTCGGTTCTGCACGCATTGCGGGCCTATGTTTAACATAGGGGGCAAAATTACTTGATACTGATTGGTTCAAACAGAGGGCATTTTTTTAAAATTTTGTTTCTAACGAGGGCAAAATTACTGACTCCTGATTGGCCAAGCGCCAAAATTACTCGCATTTGATTAAAAGAGTGCGAGAGCACGGTCAGCGCCATTTGCATTTTGTAAGCGTTTTGAAACGAAAAACGGACCTTGATTCGTTCAACACAAGGATCGCTTCAAAGTTTGATTTTTAACCCGGTTGGTTGGTAAGGAAATAAGGTGATAGCTTGAAGAAAAATTCGAAAAGGTGAACCTGAATGAAATGGTTACCTGTATTTGTTTTCAAACTACTGAAAACCTTGGGGGGACTAGGCCTTCCGTGTGGTCGATAATTTTTCCAGCGAGAGGAAGCTTCGCAACTCAAGTCAATAAAATTTACTTAGTTTGAGTAATAAGTGCGTTTTGTCAAAGAACTATAATTGTTGTTATCTCTTAAGATGTACGTGTGCATAATAGACAGTCTTTCTTGTTCTGTACTCTGAACAACAGTTAAACTGTGTGTGTGTGTGTGATGAATTGTTTGTTCTGTTCCGACTGGTTGTGTTTCGACGGGCAAGGAAAGTTTTCCAAATTTTGCACTCTATGTTATAAACAAGTGATCGCATTGAGTTCTCGTAGAATTAAGGATAAATTTTTGCGTCATTAGCGCGCCCTCACAGCGCGCGCACGTCCAGGGAGTAATAGGTTTCCTGCGAGGCTAAGCTCACCAGAGAAAAGAATAATTATTTACTCTTAAACAAGCATGGGGACCTATCTTTTTTTTCCAAATATTTGACTTACCATTCATCCTCTTTTTGTTCAAAGAGTGAGAAAAAAAATCACATCTTTAAAAAAACATTTATTACTAGAAACACTTTACTCACGAAGATGAAATCACGACCTCGAGAACACACACATAAGGAAGGTTTTAAGTCAATTTCGTCTGATGCCTCGAGCATCTGCCATAAAACTTCTAGTAAATTGTTCCTTGTTATCGATATTTTACATCTAGTGCATTGTTTCAAGATTTGCTTTAATCATGGGCTTAATCTTTCTACGGAAAGTAGCGTAAACTGATCAACAGTGCGGCGGATAACCAGAACTGGGTATATGATTTCCTGCTATCTGATTGGCTCACACAAAACCAAAACATTGCCTATATTGCGAAAGGACTAAGCTGAAGAGAAATGGCGAGTGTGAAAGTCGAGCGAGGTGAAGTCTTTTGTCGTATGTCGAAGGAATCCCAATTTGTCGATCTCTGGAGCCTCTGTATAATTCAAGCCATTAGTCGTTTGCCTAGGATTTGCTTTATTCATTTAAACACTGCAATTTTGTCCTCGATTTGTCGATCGCTTATAATAACCCTATTTTCGGTTAGCCTGTGTACAGCCGTCCGCGTCGGGAAAGATTTTCTTGAGGGGACAGAGACGGCTGCATCGGTTCGTGAAATATGGATTATCTGGACATAGAAAAGCCTCTCGACGATTTTTGTCACATGAGGATTGTCCCTCGACTTAGGAGGGCCGACGCATCGTGAACGCTCGCTTAGAGCTGGTATGCATGTCATACCGTAAACATTGGCGCTCCGGCTTTGATTGCGCTGATCAAGCTTTTGCGATATCACATCTCGCCAGAATACTGTTTAAACATCACTATCACAAGTACCAGGTTGTTCAGAAGACATTGTTTCACGTGTTCGCGGAGTGACTAATAATAAGAATCATTCCTCCCAATTTCGTGACAATTTCGTGTGAAAATAAGATTTACATAATTATTCACTTTTCCTTTCCTCGAATCGGAGTGATAGATTGTATTCGCTTAGATGTCAGAATAAAATCTACGGTATTGGGAACTTTTATAAGCAGTAATGTAAATATGATTCAACATGTGTAGTGGGTGAATGGGGAGTATATTTCTTTGCTGCTAAAAAGTGTTTATATCTTGAGTACAAGCTGAACAGGCTGAAGGTTTCTAAACGTCTGGTATTTATAGTAACTTCATTTTTTAAAAGTAGTGGTCCGCATAAAAACTAGGCAGGCAGATTGCAAAATCGATTAAAAGGTGTTAGCTTTTAATTATTAAATTCAATTAAATCCGTGAATCTGATTGGTCGATATCAAAAAATCGCCGAAAAATACTAGAAAAACATGACAAAAACAGCATTTTTTGGCTTAGTTGTCCCCATTCCCCTGTGTTGTTCCTCACGGCCAAAATTCAGCATTGTTCTATGCGCCAATCAAGAGGTAGAACGGAAAATGTGCCACACGCGCGATCTTCATGCGACGCCATGTTGGATCTGCGATCCGAGAGTTGAGCTAAATGACCTTTAATGGACTCGTATTTGAGTATCTTGGCCCGTAAGATCTTGCGATTGTGGCTGCAGTTTGCCTAACATTCAAGCGATTTGTATTTGATGGAACTGCACACCGTCGGGAAGACTTGTTTATCAGAAAGGCCCGCAAAGAGGCTATACAAAATCGACTCGTCTGCAACGTGCATTTCTTCTAGCTGCTTCAGAGGAATGAATTTTATGACTACTTTCCTCTGCCAAGCGACTGCAGATGTCGAAGATACCAGGTTGTAAGGAGTAGTTTCGCGAAGGACATGTTCGCGCGAAGCTAAATCGTCGTTCAGGAGCATTAGTAGACATATAAACATTACGCCTAACGAAGAGTTTAGCCTTTTCGGTATCGCTTGTTTCTGTTCACTGAACAGTCTTTTGCAATAACAGGGGACTAGTATTCGAAGAGATTGTATTTTTTGAGAGACCTTCCCACGATCACAGCGTAGAGACAGTGGAGAGCGATTATTTAGTATTTTGATGCAGTGGATATTGTTTCAGTACTTCATATTGTTGAAAATACCTCCCGGGGGGTGTACTTCCTTGTAATAGGCTAATGGGGATGTGCCGCTGGATGGGGTCGCATTTTCACGACTGGATTGACTATAATGGGGTTGCATTTTCAATAGGAACTAATAGAGTTACTAGAATGGGGTCGCACATTTGCGGGATTTCAGGGGTAAGTAAATTCCGGCAAGTAGGGATTTGGGGTATATTTGCCCAAAAGTGACTAACATGGGGTCTATAATTGGCTACAGAATAGACTATAATGGGGTAGGGGCTCGGAGGGGCCAGCGGCACATACCCAGCAAAAATTGAACCAAGTACCCCCCCGGGAAATACCTACCCGTCGCACGTAAGAGGTAATGTAAGGTAGATGCAAGTAATATTCTCTGACAATTACAGCGAGGTATTTTATTTATTTGTTCTGTTGCAGTTTTCATAGCGCAGCACAGAGAGATGGTTAATCGTTCGTGACTCTAGCGCATTTTACGTACGTGAGCGCGTTTTGTTGCTGTTTTCGATCACCAATTTGACAGTTCCTTTGTGAAAGCCGAGCTAAATAATTTTCACGCGGTCACTGACTGATGTATCACTGTACTAATCCTGATGTAATTTTATACAAGTTTAACTTCCTCGCTTTTGGCGCATAGGAATTTTCCAAAATTTAGATATGCTACATTTTTGAATGTATTGAATGCGTAGCCGAAATAAAACGTTGTTTGAATGGATTACAAACTATCTTATTTGAAATTTGAAATTCAAATTTCGCGCTTTTCGCCGTATTGGCCAATCAGATCATTCAGATTTAATTTGATTAGAGCAATTAGCGCTTGAAAAATAACTGCGCTATTGCAGTGGCCTATTGTTCTTTTGCCTAGTTTTTACGCGGACCATTATTAAAGCATTTAACATCGCTCATTCAGTAGTCATTTTATTACGGTATTTGATAATGTTAGAACTTCTTTGTCCTTGCTCCTCTATTAATGCTTTCTTGTCATAACCTACAGAAACAAAAATAATTGTGAAGTTACTCTTATCCTTTAACACTGCATGGCCATCAAACAGTGAAATTCAGTGAGAATTTATCCATGTATAGCTGTATTCCAGTGGACAGCTATAGATAGTGAAGTCCAGTGAAAAGAGGTTTATTGGCATACCTGGGGAAGATACATTGATCTTGTAAAAACATTCGACATTACCACCCAACCATGTCTACAGTATATCTGTTGTATGTCAAATTGATTTTCACAGCACGGTCTGCGTGATCGGTCAACGAGAAACACATCTGGCGAACTACATTATTGAATCTTCAAAAGCCTTGGACCCAGCGACGCAGTCATGGACCCACAGAAAAATAACACCATGTAAAAGCAAATTTCATACACATTAACGACATATTTTTTTCACAAAGGACAAAAAATGCTACGTACCTGATTTTTCCATTTATGTGGTGTCCTGTCGAGTGGAAAACAGAGCAAAAAAAGCACAAAATGGCACGGTTTCGGCCTCCCAACTCGTGAAAGCTTCGCAAAACGCCATTTTCTTCTCCACTCAACAAATCTCTATTGTTCTATTGTATTGTGTGCAATGCCTTGTGGGACAAGGCCGCTTTTTGGCCACAAAAAGAGCTCAGAAAAGAGTATGTATAGTGTGCCTAGCTTCGGCGGCCATATTGCCATTTCTCATGACGTCACCAGATATCCAATTCTGGTTATCCGCCGCACAGATCAAATAAACATGTGAGCGTTAGGCGAAATTGCAAGGAATTATGGGAAAACTTGAGACGATGATATCTCGTTAACGGACGTGGCGACCTATTCTTTTTATTTTATATTTCAAAACATTGCACGATAGATAAGAACTTGTGAAAGTGTTTGACAAAAATCGTATGTTAAGTTTATTTCGGGGGTATGACCTTAATTCTACTCGGCCTCATGCGATTGCATATACATGCACTAACTTGCACTTTTTGACATTACCATAAGACGCTGCGCAGGAAATCTTTGTCATTGCGCACTCCTCCCAAACGAACGTCTGCTGAAACGAACGGCCTACGTAAACCAATCACAGCGCACTTTCAATTCCTGGAAGTCTACACTTTGGACCTTCACAAATTTTGCGCGAGACGCCACAAACAAAATTATGTTTGACAGTGTTTGAGCTATTTACCGGATGTTTAGCAACCGCTTGACCTGAATGACCTCCGTTACCTTCGATCTGATAAGGCTGACCTTTCGCTGTCATTTTCGCTAAGGTCAGAAGATGTCCAATTGGTAGGGAAGAGTTGACAAATTTCAATGATTTTTGTACAGTTAAACGCTCGATCGGCCCTATAATTTGCACGTCCGTTTCAGTGAAATCTCAGCGTAGTCGTTTAGTTCTAATTGCTTCTTTCTTGTATCCTCCTTTATCTCCTCTTGAACTGATCGAAGGTTTGTTTTATGGTCTTTTGACGTCGAAGTAACGAGCTTGTAACACTTGGTACGGGCTCGACGAAAGCACTTAAATTGATCTATTTCCACGCGCTTTAAATCAATACTTGTATGCTCACAATACAGAAGAGTTTCAGTTGGAGTTTCATCCACAAATGAAGCACGGATTTCGATAAACACGGGGAGAGATTATTGAATGAACAACGCGGGAAATTAATCCGCGTTCCAAAGGAAGCCTGTGCTAATACAACTTATGATTGGCTCTTTAGTAGTCTCCACGTGATCTCCATGTGATCTTTACCAACAAAAGGAAAGGAATGCGCCATTGTTCTCAGCAGACGTTCGGTGGGGAGGAGTGTGTAGCGAACCAAAAGAATGTCTGCGTAGGAGGCTAGGGTAATTTTGATGTAAGTTCCACTACATTACGTATCACGCTTGTAATGTGTCGAAACGTTTTGACGGTAATGGACTGAAAACTACACTCGTATTTTCTAACTTAATTTACGCTCAGCCCTTGTCGATTTTTCGAGCTCCGCCTAACCGAGCGGTTTAAATAGCTGTTCAGACAATTCTCTGCCTTTTCAAACATTTGAACACTACGCACATCAAGAGACTCCATTTTCCATGGGCAATACGAACTCAGTATGTTTTCGCTTCGCATTTTCACTTGCCTGTCCCCATGATGAAAGTACTGCCGCCCATCATGCACATAGTAAAACTGAACTTGTCTTTACTTGAAAAACGAAAAACAATCCATTTCTCAGGTATTCGCAGCATAGTTTCTCACTAGCCTGCGAATACCGCCGCCTCTTATCGCTACCGGCCTCTAGCAGCCTTAGTTGTATTCGCAGGTAATTTTCTCACTTATTCTGTAAAACTTGGATCAGGACTGTGTTGGGCGCTTGCAACTTCGCTGTCCAAAAGCCACTCCCGAAACATGTTCAAGGACATCATGTACAGCTATGTGTGTCACAACCTCGTCCCTGGCAAATAGCAGGTGACGTGCAATGTCTCCAAAATATTGAAAGTTGTAATTAATTTAGCATGGTGGAAGGCTCGCCATTGGCTATTGACACTTGTTTTTAAGGTCACATGACCTGATCGCTGTAATCCATGCTTTTTTTTTTTTCAAGTTTGCCTTGTTCAAGTGCGTTTGAGTGCCAAAAATCTGTTCTGGAAGCGCAGGTGATGTAACGCGTCACAAGATCAGCCACAATTATTGTTGTTCATGCATTATAACTGTGGACTACTTTTTTAACGGGCCTGTCGACATTCGCAGAGTAAAACAATGCATGCAAAGTGGACATATGTTCTCGAATAGCATAAGCACTGACAGTATCTTTCAACACGTAAAAGGATTTTGACAGACATTTACAAATATCAGGCAATTCCGTTGTCATTTTCAAAGATATATGATACTTTTTCCCAAATACAACCAGTGGCACAAGTCGTTAGAACACCCTCCCCTTCTACCCTCATTGTACAATGTTGTGAGCGCTTGTCTCAATCCATTTGGTTGAAACCTTTTTTGTAAGATTGCCTAGTGGGAGAGGGAGGGTAAGGTAATTGTACCAACGCCGCCCCAACAACATAACACGGATTGTAGCTCATGTAGTCATCTCTCTGGAATTATTGTTAAAAGTTCAGAAAGTTTTACTTTGATGAAATAAAAGTTACCTTCCTATATACCACCCTGCCTACCTTTTCTTCGGCGAGAAACAGGAGCAAAAACTTGCGCAAAAATTTGACCCCCTAAAACCCAGCAGCGAATTTTAAACCCATCCCCTCCAAAAAATCCTTCGCACCTCCCCGTCACCTTTCTATCCGAGTATTCCTCCTGGGATAGCCTGAGAAAACTGCCGACGTTTCACGAGGTCGCCACTTGAGCCCTCGCAAAACGACGTCTGAGTAACGAGCGCAGAAATTCCATACTGATGACGCGTCTCTACCCAGATCTTGGTAGTGCTTCTGATTGGTTGAAAGAAAATTTCAGCCAATCAGAAGCACTACCAAGATCTGGGTAGAGACGCGTCATCAGTATGGAATTTCTGCGCTCGTTACTCAGACGTCGTTTTGCGAGGGCTCAAATGGCGACCTCGTGAAACGTCGGCTGTTTTCTCAGGCTACTCCTGGGGGTGCTTCTCTCAAGTTGACACTGGACTGCATGGCTGCAACAAAGAAAAAAAAGTTTCCACAGCGACATGTGATCTGATCTGGGCAAGTTACATACAGGACATCAAACCTTTCAACAAAACTCTTTTCAACAAAACCTTTCAGTGGGAAAAGAAAAACAGAGCGGAAATCATGATTCAGTGCAAATTGATATTGATGCGAAGTAAAATATAAACTAAAGCTGTTAGGAATCTCTGAGTTCAACTGCTATTATATTGATTCCTCAGAATCGCTTCAAACATATTATTATATTTTAGTATATAAAAACTGAGTCCAAATTGTAGCCAAAGCGATCCCAAAAAAATTGACCTTTAAAATTTGTATTTATATTTCATCACTGCTTGCGCTTGAGCCTATATCAATCCATTTTGGAGAAAATGACTGCTTTTTCACTCTTCTGTTAAACATCGCGCAAAAAAGTGACATTTTGTCTAGCTAACCACACTTCACACTCAATTTCCTCCATAGGTTAAAGCAGGAGCCATAATGGGGGATGGAGACCGTAACTAAGTGCCATTTTCAGTAGTGGTGTTGGCCCCATCGAAAAAGACAGATGTGCTATTTTTAGAAAAAATGCGCCATCACGCGTGACACACGCGCGTGTGTGTTGCGAGGACTATGTGCAGAGAAAAACAAACAAAATGGTGTCGGAAATTACCTTCGTTGGAGATGAATAAATTCAATTTCTGTCATCAGCGTGACTTCCTAATTTAAGGCAAGCCCTTCGGGAGAACTTTCTGGATAGTGACTCTGGATATGAGGCTTGTCCAAGTGATTCCGATGATGGCAGTGAGAATATTTTAGAAAAATCCTGTTGCGAAGATGCGTCGGACATGTCGGACGAGGGTTTCCCCGTTAGACGGAAGAAACGTTTTGCGGGAAAAAAGGCGTCGAACTACGCACAAATCAGTTGAAGGCGAATCAGGCAGGAAAAGGGAAAATACATCCCGAAAATATATTTCCTCTGAGGACGTACAGAGATTGAAGGGCAGCCGCAAACACTGCAAAATGATTTCCAAGGACGTTGTGAAGAAAAGTAATGCAGGGTTCAATTCTACCTGTTACCATCCCCCCCCCCCGGGCACACACCCGGGGATTTGCAATTTTTTTCTTACTTGGCGGTCTATTCCCCACCTCCGGGCACGCAGAAAGAGACAATCCCGACTCCTCATCGACCACAAATACATTGTTTTGTGTTCAAAATTGATTTCCCTACAATAGCACAACCAGACGTTTTGACAAGAACTTAAACGCTTTTCTAGAGCTTACTGAACGAAGGATATTACGTAGTATTAAAAATACATGGACACTACATTGAAAAAGAAAACTGAAGAAAAAGTCTAACCGCTCTGGCATTCGGCTGGCGAGTAAAGAAATGTTCTTCACCGCGTGTTTTATTCTAAATATAGCACATGCACAAAAGAGGTCCGGTGAGCAAATTGATGACAGCATTTTAAAGGAGTTTTTCTTAGCTTGTTTCACAAGAACACTGGACTGAGATCTCTGTTTAATATAAAGCCGTGCATTTGTTTCATACAAATACGCTGAAGAAATATTTCTATGTTTTTGATGAACGCCATCCATTCGAGTACGCATCAAACGCACCTTCGTTTAACAATTTATAATAAACGTGCCTTTGAATACAGATTATAACTTCGAGAGATTATTCTTCTCCAACCAGTCTGGTACAAATTCTAGAGATTTTCCCTGGAAATAGGCAGTCTTCTCTACGCGGTCCGGCGCCATTGTGTCAACTGAGAAGTGATAAGCTAGTGACGTGCTTCACAAGAAAAACGAGAAGTGACACAGCGGCAAAATGAGTGCGCGTGCGCTAACTTGTTCCCGCCATTTTCGCGGGCGGGCGCAAGCAGAGAGACTGGATTCAAGAGAACCATTCGGAGAAAAGTGGTGGCAATTTAAAAATTCCCGTCGTATGTTTTCATTTCTCGGAGATAAGGGCGTCACGAAACAGATAAGGTTTTCACCTTGAAGACAGTTCCTAGAGAGACTCTTCTTCCACGTATCTTTTTTAGCAAACTAATTGTCTTCGTCACCATGGTAAATTTTTCGTTCGAAGTCTAGGGCTCGTAAGCGAAACGTGAATTGTGTCAGGTAAGCATATACTTTTGTCGTAGCAGTGCTAGCTTTCGCCTTTTCTAAAGCAAATTACCTAGCTGTTGTTTGAGGGATAAAACTCGAGATAAGTCCTTTTGCAAGAAAAAGATGATTGCAAAAGCTGGAGTCAAAATTAAAGCCACAGAAAAACTCGCCTGAAATTCAGGCTACAAAGCGAAAACAACATGCGGACCGCTGAGGAAACGACACTTTTGCTTGCTTTATTCATCGCGAAGTATAGAATTGATTCTTACTTATACGTCTTTCTAAAGTGCTTAATTAATTTGGATTGGCATGATAGCTGCAGAGTAAAATTTCGAAACCTTTAGGCAAATATTGGGAAGTCTTAATTTTTCCTAGGTTCAGTTTCCATGCTAGACAAGCAGAAGACAAGGTGTCCTTAGTCACAACTCAAACTTACAATCAATCGACTTTTTACAGACAGAGCAAAGAAGGAAAGTTTGTTATTTCAAGAAGCTTTTTTTTATAAAGAAATAAAAGCGAGAACTACTCTAGAATCACCGAACGGAAAGGGTTCATATAATTGGAGAAGTTAAAGTATTTCTCAGATTAAATTAATGTGCAAAATATAATCTTCGATCACGGCGTTCTGACATGAGACCTCAGTACTGGACGAGTTTTCTACGAATCTATAAATTTAAATTGAAATGATTTTAGAAATAAATTCGTTGCAAAAAGAAAGAAACTATAATCACACATGATTCTAAGAGCTGAAGCACGCTGAAGGTTTATTTCATACAAGCCGAAAGAAGGTGATTCAAAAACTTGTGATCCAGCTGTTTATAATTTATAACTGATGCGTGTCAATTTTTATTTCTTAGCAAAAACTCGTAACACCATCTACCTTGTATCGGTGCTAATGTAACATCAACTTGAATTTGCCAGCTCATCCCAAAACAGCGACTGAATTCCATGATGGAATAACAATTGGCTGTTTTCACAGCGCTCGAGAAGACGGAGCAACTGTTGTTGTTTTTCGGAATTTCATTTCAGTGCGGTCCATTGGAAGTTGAGCAGCCCGAGTGAACTCTTCTGATATATTAAAGGAATAATCTCTGGAGTTTTAGTCTCGTCCTCTTTCTCTCTTCATGCATTTTTATCAACGCGCTGCACCCCTGATCCAACACAAGCCACACAACAAGCTTAAGTAAACCCTAGCGGCTCCGAACTAATTTTCACTTTTGTTGCGAGCACCAAACCCTTTATGCAAAGTGTATGAGTACAACAAGTTTCAAACGCTTTCAACAAAACCAACCTCACCTCGCTGACTCTTGCTTTCTGGTTACAAACTACACAAAACTGGAACTTTCTCTGTTGTAATAGACCGTTATAATAGCTTTCTGATCATAACCGGAAACAAAAAAATGGCCGGAAGTTGACTGGCGAAAAATGTCTGATTGGTTGACGCGCGACCACGTGATCACGCTCTTGAATTCAAGATGGCTACCAAAATATTTCTTGGAGTTCTTTCTTTCTCGTGGCGGGTGTAAGAAGTAGCATTTGAGTATTGGAACGAAGATTTATTGCAATCAATAAAGACGCGAACTACATCAGGTCGAGCTGCCGGTGTGATGTCTGGCACATGGTTGTGCAATCACGCGTAAAAACATTTCATTGGCTGAATCAACAATAGAACAAAACTCATGCGGTTAAATATATAATAGTGAGTCACGCAACTTGTCACAGCGGGTGTGACCGTTAGATTGAAAAGAAACGCAGAACTAAAAGGAACGAGTTTGGTACAAGGTCGGTTGTGGATGTATAGGACCATTTGTTGTTGTGTTCGCCGCCTATAACTTGTTTGTTTTGAGACTCTTTTTAGCATTTTTCATTTCCTAAAACATCGTTTCGTTCACTTTAGACCGAAGACGTTTGGGGTCGGATATAAAACGAGCTCTACGTTTATTTCGTCTGAAATCGCTCGTTAGATGGATTTTTCGCACATGGGACATGGTTGTGAATGGAGCATTTTACTGTCCAAATAATTGATTTCTTATGAATTCTGCAGCAGTCGGGAAAACGGCTGGTCAAGGAAAATGTAATGCCATTTGTAATCGGTGTCAACACTAGTTTAAAATATGGCAAGTTCACAAAGAAATATACGCCTATAAAGAGACTGTGTTTGCATTGCAGAATATTATTGTGCCTGACCTTAGCACGGTTAAAAGAAGTGCATAACTTTGGGGTGGAGTTGGTGCCTGCATTGTGTACCTCTAGAAAAATATTACAAATGTATTGAAAGAAATTAGACAAAGAATAACAATAAATGTTTTCAGATTCTCACATTCTAACAACAGTTTTTTGTTTTCATTAGTTTTTTTACTCAAGGGCAATCCTTTTCTTGGTTGAAAATCTTAAATCTCTGGTTATGCCTAAAGAAACTACACTATTCTACTTCGATTCTAATTGGCTGTTAGAAGGCATATTAATCATTATTTTGCACTAAACTGCAACTGCTTGAACATTAGTTATAGATCACTGAAATTAAAACTGCAGCTGCACCATGGCCTCTCCAAGATTATTGTGAACATCAATTAGCAGTAGTCTTCAAGGACAGCACAGAGTCCCAAAGAGCTTTGAGAATGATTTATTTTTTAAGAGATATAACCTGGTTTTCAGGAATATGATAAATGCCCAACTGTTTTGTTGCTGCTAAAGTTTAAGACTTGCCAGTCCAGTACACTATTTGTGCTACTTAAGAGTCCTTTCAATACTATTCAACTCACCTAAAGGCTTATGAAATGTTTACCCTGGATGCTGAGACTGTTAAACATTAAGGTCTGGCTTGCAGAGTGTCGTGCTATTAGTAACCATATAATAACAGGTACAAATAATTCAGCCACAGCAAGCTATATGTCTATTATTGCACCTACTCAGTTCAAAACTAAACAACCACACTGTAAAATGTCATCACAGCTGACACGTGTAAGTAAAAAATCCTGGGTGCATTGAAAAACATTTAATTGAGCAAAATCCTAAAATACCACAATGTTATTAGAAGTAAACCAATTCCAATCATGATTTGATTCCACTATAAGTGTCTTTAGTTCACTATAGAGCTAAAGTTTGCAAACTCATCGTTAAATACACTTTCTGGCGTGCAGGTGAACACCCCATTATCAAGACTCAGTTACAATTAACTTACATCTGAATTGCAGTGGTCTTGACAAACATGCAGGAAAGGAGTCACCCCCTCCCCCATAATAATAACAACAAGTTGAAAAGATATAAGATATGAAGTGCTGCTGCAAAGATCATGTTTATTTGTATTCTCTCCACAAAATATTGTCCTTTCATATGTGCACATTCATCACCATGCAACATAAATAATGTCCTATTGCCAACATGTGTTTCCATTTTTTTATGCCTAGCCTCCCATAAAAACTGTTTCATCTTGGTCTGAAAAAAAAAAGCATATAATACACATGTTAATTAATCAATAAGTACCTCTTGGATCCAACCTTTGTATAACTAACAACATTCTAAACAAAACTGAGGCAAGAAAGCATTTTTTATTCTGATCAACAAAGGAGGGTGTAATGTGGTAAGATCTGAGACAGGATACATTTTGAAAGCATTTATAAGGACTAAAATTTTGGACAAGAATGATGTTAGAACTAAAATGCCTTCTAAATACCTTTAATTGAAACACTGCACAAATAGTCTATGATCCTGGGCTAAAAAGTGCACACTTATCAGAAACTCTACCCTGCCCCAACATTTCTGGTGCAAAGGCAACACCTTAAGGTATAGCAGGAATTACAAAAATTATTAAAAAGTATTTAAATCAAGTTTGAATGCCAAGTGCATGAAAATTTGTGACTGCCAATGTTGGGCCAGTAATATTGTAATTTGTTCCATGACTAGAAAAACTGTAAGAACAGTATATTCTTATGCACTGAAAACAGATCAGAGCTGACAGATGGGTGTATAAGGGAGGGGCCCCAAGAAAAAAGGACTGGGGATATAAAAATGTTTCAGAATGAAAATAAAATAAATTCCTTCAGGGTTACACTACTAGTGTGATGATAGCATGACAGCAGCAAATAAAAAAATTCACTGATGACTTAAACCAACTTAAAAATTAAAATATATATATACATAACGCTGTAGAAGTATTGCAAATGGTTCCAGCTTGCTCATCAAGCAATGTTTATAGCATAGAGTGAAAATCTACTTGCTAAAAATTTGCTGGCAGAGATATGAAACAAGGAAATAAAGATCGCAACAATTAGGAAACAAATAACGTGTAAATCTGCAAATTATGCTTAAAGTCACGTAGAAGCTTAACTTGGGTAAAAAAAATGAGCTCACAGCTTGCATCAAAATGTCAGAATTACGTAGCATCAACACACCTATCACCGAATTTACTGCAACATTCTATTGAATAGCTGCCTGTACGAACAACAACAACAACAACAAAAAATCGCGAAATTTGAGCTTGTGTCGAAAAAATTCATGAAATAAGGTATTCACCATCTTCAATGGCTGTAAAATTTTCTCAATCTCACGATCACAGTTTGTCTTTGGTCTGTATAGAATTTTAACTTTATCGAATCATCGATCTTCAGGTCGCGTCGACGATTGCAATCCGAGATAAAACGTGCAAAAACAGTGTACATGTCACACAACAATGCACTTTCCCTGCCACGTGGTACAAGCTAATTTATACACCTACACAAAGTTCAAGAATCATTCTTTCGTTCCTTTATAATATCTTTTTGTACCACGTGGCAAGAGACTGTCACTATCAAAAAACGCAAAAATAACTCACCTTTTTCGCAGCCCTTTCTGGCGAAGACATCATGTCAAGACGTCGATTTGTACCCGACTACAGGTTGAAAGCGACTTGCTAAACGGTGTCCCAACGTAATATTTTCCATAGAATAAGGTCCGCTTGAAATCGGCCATAAAACAAGCCTTGATCTCTCAAAAAGGTAAGAAAACCACAAGTCTGTCAACTCTCAACCGGCGGCCATTTTTCTTTCCTTCTCGAGAGCATTTTCTCACCAAGAACCAATAACATTCACGGAAACCTACCACGTGATTTTTTGCGCGGCGCCTGCGCAGACATTTTTCGCCAGTCAAGGCCGGAAGCCCGCCAAAAAGCCGAGCATGCGCACTCATTTTGCCGCTGTGTCACGAGAAGTTATTTTCGATTTGACCCGCCCCCCTACCCCCAGGACAAAACCGTTTCAGACAATTCCCCACCCCCAGGTCCGAAGGGCTGGACTTGTCCCGGGGATGCCCGGGGGGGGATGGTAACAGGTAAATTGAACCATGCATAACGCACTGATAAATCGTTGTCACTTTTTCCACTGCAAGAAAAATAGTAACATATATTTAACTATCGAATCACTAAAAAAAACGTTTGCCGAGATTTCTCAGTGAATGTTTTCTGAAATAATGCCCGCCTTTACCGAAATGGCCGAAATGTTTTATGTAATGAAGACAAAGAATAGTGAAAAGCGCGCTTTGTTTTCAATCAAATGCTCTCGCGGTGCGTTATCAAACGTCGACAAAATAGAGAACTGGAAAAACACGTACCAAGAGAAAAAACTACTTCCTTCGATGACAAGGAGAAAGATGAAGTGAAACTTCATGCTGCCCTAGTGCTGAATATTACTTTCTAGGCAATTTACGAACCTAGAAAGGATCGATAGCGCAGTGGACGTGGCAAGCGTTTCAACGACAGAGTGAGCTTTTAAATTTTTTTTCTCTGCCAGCAGCCTGGCGAGAAAAATCACTTTGTATTGAAGCGAAATTAAGGATAAATTGCAACTGAACGTCCCTGAGACACAAATCTAAGTTGTTTCAGCGTGCTTGATTTCTTTGCACGAAAAGAAACTGTAGAAATAGAAATTTAAGCATTTAGCGCTTTGTTTACAATTTCTTTCATCGGTAAGTCAATTACTCGTTCTTAAAATTTCACAAACAGTAGGTTTTATACGGAAGGCTTGGACTCCGAAATATCGAGACAAGACAAAATAAAACACAGTAAAATGGGAAAGAAGCATTTAATAAAAATTGTCACACTTTTTATGACGAGTCAGTACAAAAATCATGCAGCAGTCTGAACAACAAGCATTGAACAAATTCAGTACCAGAAAAAGCGACATTTTTTGGCTATACCACACAAATTGACACTGGTTTACCTGTACTCGTTGTGGCTCTATCTGTGTTCCCTTGAGCTCCAGACATTTAGACACAAGTCGGATGCCATGTAAAATACGTTGAATCGCCTTCACAGTTGTTTGAGTGTTGTTTTTACCATTCCTTCCGGCGGGCTCTAAACTGAGAACAACTGCGTTTTGTGGTTTGCGCTTAAAAAGTAAAATGGTGAATTCTAATGTTCCTCACCTCCGTAGTCTTGTTTCAGTGGGCTGCATAGAAATTATCGTTTAAGTTTAATTATTAATTCTGTCTTCAGGTCGATCAAACAAACACATGATGGCTCCGTTGTCAACGTTGTGCGAACGAAGCGATTACAAACTCGTTCATTTGAAATCCCGCAGCCATAACCGTGAGATCGTACAGCTTCAATCGAACGACGATTACAACAATTTTCAGGAAAAATCAAACAAGTACCACATTTCAGAACCCATAATTGGAAGATTTTTCCCAAACCTGGTGCTTGTACGTTCACTTCGGAGCAGTTTCATTGTTTCATTCAGCTCCGCAAAGAAACGCTGCAACACTTCGAGAGGTTTTGGCGCCTTTTTCGGTCAGTCATGTGATCGCGATCGATTTCTGTTCCCTTTTATCTCGGAGTTTCTCTCTTTGTTTTTTCTCTTTCTTGATTTCATAGCAATTAGCGATTGCGTTTTTAATTATAAAGACCATTATGTACTCGGGCGTACTGGATATCAAATAATTATAACCATCTTGGTCATATCCACGTTGAACGCAAATTTGCGTGTAGCCACGCGCGTTTATGACGTTGAGGGTGGCGCAATTTTTTCTAAAAATAGCACATTTGTCTTTTTCGATGGGGCTGCGTGGACCCCGCGCTTACGGTCTCCGTCCCTGGTTGTGGCTCCTGGTTAAAGTAAAAAGTCGCGCTGTTTTTTTGCCAACCAACTGCGGACCGTTGGAGACCGACAAGCAGTCCAGGTCAGAGTGATGTCTCAACGAGAATCTCTCGGTTATGCCCAAAAGGGGAAACATTTAGGGACCAGTCATTATTTATCACCGGGGGGGGGGGAGGGAGGATTTTGGTATGATTGGATTTTGGCAATACTCAATTGCTTCGTGCTACGGAAACCGGGTTAAGTTCCAGCCCTGTGGGCCTCCTTAGCTCGTGTGCGGCTTTGCCTGCCTTACTCTTACGGCAATTATACACTTTCATTTGCCCATCAGAATGCTAGAAAATGCAATTCCGGGAACTAGTTTTACAAAAATTTCCCAAGAGAGCCTCTGGCCCCCCTCAGAATACTCCTGTCTTCGGCGGTCCTTTATTCGCACACCCCTTTTCTAAATCTTAGATCCACCACACACATGTTGCGTTTTCGAAAGGATTTCCATAAATAGAGTGACGACGGTTTCTCCGCGCGATTACACTTGACAAATCACACAAAGAAACCGTCTATGCCCTGATCCAGGCCCTGATCCAAATCTCTCCCTAAAAGACTCAAAAGACACTGAAACACAGGCGAACCTAACTCTTCTTATCAAGTGATCATGATTATAGCTTTAAGCGCTGGGTCCCCATATATCTACGTTATTTCAACAGTTCCCAGTTTCAAATTTGTCATAAATATTTTCAGGAGCCATACTCGGGGACGGAGACCGTAAGCACGAGGTCCACGCGGCCCCATCGAAAAAGACAAATGTGCTATTTTTAGAAAAATTGCGCCACCCTCAACGTCATAAACGCGCGTGGCTACACGCAAATTTGCGTACAACGAGGGCGTGCTGGATATGACCCAAGATGGTTATAATTATTTGATGTCCGGTATGCCGGAGTACACAATTGTTTTTATTATTAAAAACGCAATCACTAATTGCTATAAAATCAAGAAAGAGAAAAAACAAAGAGAAACTCCTAGATAAAAGGGAACAAGAATCGATCGCGATCACATGACTGACCGAAAAAGGCGCCAAAACCTTGTGAAGTGTTGCAGCGTTTCTTTGCGGAGCTGAATGAATCAATGAAACTGCTCCGAAGTGAACGTACAAGCACAAGGTCTGGGAAAAATCTCCCAATTATGGGCTCTGAAATGTGGTACGTGTTTAATTTTTCCTGAAAATTGTTGTAATCGTCGTTCAAAGCGGATTGAAGCTGTACGATAATAATAATAATAATAATAATTAATCTTTAAAGAGGATACTCCCATCACGTTGAGTGAGCTCACCGTTACGGCTGCGGGAGTTCAAATGAACGAGTTTGAAATCGTTCCGTTCGCACTACGCTGACAACGGAGCCATCATGTGTTTGTTTGATCGAACTGAAGACAGGATTAATAATTAAACTTGAACGATAATTACTGTGCAGCTCACGGAAACAAGACTACGGAGGCGAGGAACGTTAGAATTGACCATCTTACTTTTTAAACGCAAACCACAAAACGCAGTTTTTCTTAGTTTAGAGCCCGCCGGCGGAACGGTAAAAATAACACTCAAACAACTGTGAAAGTGATTCAACATATGCGTATTTTACATGGCATCCGACTTGTGTCTAAATGTCTGGAGCTGCTCAAGGGAACACAGATAGAGCCACAACGAGTACAGGTAAACCAGTGTCAATTTTGTGTGGTATAGCCAAAAATGTCGCCTTTTCTGGTACTGGATTTGTTCAATGCTTGTCGTTCAGACTGATGCATGATTTTTGTACGGACTCGCCATAGAAAGTGTGACAATTTTTATTAAATGCTTCTTTCCAATTTTACTGTGCTTTATTTTGTCTTGACTCGATATTTCGGAGTCAAAGCCTTCCGTATGAAACCTGCTGTTTGTGAAATTTTAAGAACAAGTGATTGACTGGACGATGAAAGAAATTGTAGACAAAGCGCTAAATGCTTAAAATTCTATTTCTACAGTTTCTTTTCGCCCTAAGAAATCACTGAAGCACTCTGAAACAACTTAGATTTGTGTCTTAGTGACGTTCAGTCGTAATTTCTTCTTAATTTTGCTTCGATACAAAGTGATTTTTCTCGCCGGGTTGCTGGCAGAGAAAAATAATTAAGCTCACTCTGTCGTTGAAACCCTTGCCACATTCACTGCGCTATGTATCCCTTCTAGGTTCGTAAATTGCCCAGAAAGTAATATTAAGTTCTAGGGCAGCATGGAGTTTCACTTCATCTTTCTCCTTCTCATCGACGGAAGTAGTTTTTTTTCTCTTGGTATTTTTCCAGTTCTCTATTTTGTCGACGATTGATAACGCACCACGAGAGCATTTGATTGAAAACAAGGCGCGCTTTTCACTATTCCTGATCTTCATTATAAACATTTCGGCCATTTCGGTAAAGGCGGGCATTATTTCAGAAAACATACGCTGAGAAATCTCGACAGACATTTTCTTCGCTGACTCGGTATTTGAATATATGTTACTATTTTTCTTGCAGTGAAAAAAGTGACAACAATTTATCAGTGCGTTACTTTTCTTCATTACGTGCTTGGAAAATGATTTTACAGTCTTTGCGGCTGCCCTTCAATCTCTGTACGTCCCCAGAGGAAATATATATTCGAGATGTATTTTCCCTTTTTCTGTCTGTTTCGCCTTCAACTGATTTTTTCGTAGTTCGACGCCTTTTTTGCCCGTAAAACGTTTCTTCCGTCTAACGGGGAAATCCTCGTTCGACATCTTCGCCACAGGATTTTTCTAAAATATTCTCACTGCCACATCAGAATCACTTGTATAATCCTCATATCCAGAGTCACTACCCAGAAAGTTCTCCCCAAGGGCTTTCCTCAAATTAGGAAGTAACACTGATGACAGAAATTGAATTTATTCATCTCCAACAAAGGTAATTTCCGACGCCATTTTGTTTGTTTTTCTCTGCGCGGCGTCCTCGCAACACACACGCGCGTGTGTCAAGCGCGATGGCGCAATTTTTTCTAAAAATAGCACATTTGTCTTTTTCTATGGGGCCAACGCCAATACTGAAAATGGCAGTTAGTTACGGTCTCCATCCCCGATTAAGGCTCCTGCTATTTTATTTCATTCAAGGACTCTTGTGCAGGACTCCAGGATCGGTAACGTGTTATGTAAAAAGCTGGTTATTCCCGCTATAGCTTGCGACAAAATATGGCTTCGAAATACATCATTTTTAAGTTGTTTTATCATTTTTGAAGTTAGGATCGACTCACAAATTCTGCCTTGTTAAGACCCCATTTACTAAAAACATTTTCCTGAATTACCGTTTAAAACAAATTTGTTAAGCTATTAATATTGGAAATTGTTTCATAAAGTGACAAAACAATAAAATCGAAAAATTGACTACATGGTTTGCGTGTTTGTGGTCCTTTTTTCTCCGTGATTTTTCCATGCAGACTACTCACTGCCGGTTTTCCGCCCAAACTTCGGTCGAAAATTCCAGCTTGAATCGGTACGGACAAAATTATTTGCCTTTTTCTAAAAGATCCCGCAATTTATTCGAGACAAAAAAAGATCCCGCAAAAGTAAATTATCTAGAATCTAGAAAAAATTGCCTCTCTCTTTATCCTGAATCAACTAAGCTAACGATATCGCAAAATTTAAATTCGCTATTTCGTTTGTTTTGATCAAGATTTTTCCAACGATTAGTTAGTTCATCGACCTCGCTAGGCCCCTTAGTTGTCCCCTTGGTCACTGTTAGTCGTCCTTTCAGGGACAGAAACTGACCGAAAGATAAAGTTTAATCCTCGATTAGCGCGATTCACTCCTCCATTAGAAATCGCTTTTCTAGGAACCGGCCTTTCTAGGGGAAGGGTACCACAGACGGCTGGAACTATAAAGAAACATGAACTATGCTTTGAAGAACTGTATTGAGCACGAATTTCCTGCAGTTTAGATTTTATCGAAGTATTTGCTATAAGAGGTTTGTAAAATAGCTTTAAGAATTTGGCAACACAAATCAAAAGCATGTAGGCACAGGGTTCCCGCGTGTGGTTATCATCGCGTAACCTATCACCTTAAAAATAATAAAGGACACGGAACCCTCTTAAAACCACAGGCAGACTACCCTATGTGTTCGTGGTTAATAATTGTTGACATAAGACGATGTTGAAATCAACGGTGCGTATAGAAGAAATATAGAGAAACATTACGTCGGCTTCAATTTACTACAAAATATAAAATTTACTCTAAATGATTCAATAAAAGTTAAGATGAAATGTTGACTGAGTCTTGTGTCAAACTTTTTTGCCGTCCCGAGCCGTTTAAGGCGTTATTTTGCGAGGTCATTTATCGACCGGTAGAAAGAGTGAGAGAGAAGGGAGAACAAGGCAAGCAGCAAAACAGCCGGCGGCCGCGACCTTGTAGAATGCAAGTCCATTCGAATCTACCAATCAGCGCGTCTAGACGCCAATTCGACCGTTGGGCTTTTGAACTGCCAACGGTCGAGACGCGCTCATTGGTAGATTCGAATGGACTCGCATTCTTCAAATTCCTTTGGTCGAAAATCTTGCACCGACCATGTTGAGAAAGCTACTTTTGAGACTTCAGGATCGCTTTTCTCGGAAAATATTGGAAGGATGAAGCTCTAATTCGGCACAGGGACGAAGAAATATCTAGCCGACCGGACGCCTGTGTTTCCGAGGTGAGAATTTTGATGGTTTGGCGTCAGTTCTAGCTTGAATTGTACAAGGTCGCGGCCGCCGGCTGTTTTGCTGCTTGCCTTGTTCTCCCTTCTCTCTCTCTTTTTACCGGTCAATAAATGACCTCGCAAAATAACGCCTTAAACGGCTCAGGACGGCAGAAAACTATGACACAAGACTCAGTCAACATTTTATCTTAACTTTTATTGAATCATTTAGAGTAAATTTTATATTTTGTAGTAAATCGAAGCCGACGTAATGTTTCTCTATATTTCATCAGTTTCTTCTATGCAGTACGCGCCATTGATGTCAACGTCGTCTTATGTCAACAATTATTAATCACGAACACATAGGGTGGTCTGCCTGTGTTAAAACGTCAGACTTTTGAACAGGCATTGGTTGCATAGGGTACGACTGAAAAGAACCAAAGATGATCAAACTAAGAAAATTTAATAATTTATAAAGCTGCCACCTAAACCGGCGATAGGATATTAAGCACCTTATCGTCGGTGAAAAAAATATGTACACCTCCATGTACGAATAATATATAGATTTAGCCAAGCCTAAAAGCGGAGCTCCACATCTTTCTTTCATGCTTATTGGCCCGTAAAATACATTAAATGTTAGTTGTATACAGTTATTTTCGCCAAGAGGTGACAAACAGCAAGGGAAAACACGCGGACCACTTAGGAAACTGTGACTTGGCTTATTTTTCTTCAAAGAGAAGACTTCAGCACGAGTTTCACCGACACCTCTTCTTGTAGCATTCTTTCGAAAACTAGCTAATTAAGTTCAAGAAGAGTACTCGTAAAACTACAACTGCTAAAAAAACCCACTTAAGGACGGTGCCTCCTTTTGTTACTGTGCATACGTTCTGCGTATCTCGGGATATTCGGGTTTCTTAAGGAATTTGTCCATTAATACAACAATATTTTTGCGCGGTTTAAGACTATGTGGAAAAAGCAGATCATAGCAAAGGCTATCAGAATCCAAAAAGAAAATTGGGGGTAACCACGCATTTTTTCAGAGATAATCGAGCTTAAATTTGGAAAGAAACTGCCATACATTCTTTGTATTTAACCGCTTTTTTCCAATTTTTTTTTTTTTTTTTATTTGCAGAAACTTACGTTACAAACAGTAAAAAAAAACAAACAAACAAACAAATAACACTAACAATACCTACACTACATACAAAATATATACTGTGTATATATATATATATATAAAAAAAAAAACTTAACATGAAAACTTATAATACACTACAGATAAACTACAACACAGTTAAATAAATTAAGGATTGACATTAACAAGAAATAAAAAATGTAAGTAAAACAGAAGAAGGGAGAAAAAAAAATAACCTACAGTATAGGTGCCCAAGTAGCATTGTATTTATGAAGCGTTTTGTTTGCTATGGCTACTTTACGTAAAACTTCTAATTTCGATTTCAGTCTTAAAAGAAAGCGATCAAAGCTCAGCCTGTCCTCGCAGATACAAGTTGCAAAAATATGGTATTTTGCAATAAGAAGAATGTAGTTGAGCACTCGCTCGTTGCTAGTGTTTTGGTGCCACCCAAATAAAATCGTACCTTCTGATAAAGTTATTTTTTCGAGAAATTTTTCGCTCCACCATTGAGTAAACTGTTCCCAAAAGATTGACGATTCCCTGCAACTATAGAACATATGAACAAGTGATTGCCTCTCGGAATTGCAAATAGGGCAAATGTCGTCGTCTACTAGGCCAGCACGGAGTAGGCTGACACGAGTAGGCAGAATATTATGTATTATTTTGAACTGGAAAGCAATTAGCTTTACCTCTGTGGTAACCCGGAAAGGGAGTAAATAAATGTTGTGAATATTTTCTGTATTAAACCCGTATTTCAAGATTTTAGTTTCATTTGTTGGTGTCGCGGAACGTCTAGCAAGAATAGCATTATACGCCCCTCGAGTGGAGATGACTGTTGTTGATGGTGTGGTTTCAGAAGGGGAGCTCTGGGTACTGCGAGATGAATTTCGAATTGACATTTTCCAACTGATCGGGATAGCTCTGATGAGACCGTAGTACATAGTGAATGGATTGTTGACCTTGAATTTTTGTTTAAAGTCAGCTAGAGAGAGGAAATCTCGATTTTCATTTAACAGGTCCTTGACATGTATAATTTCCTTTTTAAACCAGGCGCTATAAAAAATCGGCTTTTGGTCAACCAGGATACTAGAGTTGTTCCAAATGATCTCATTTTCCGGGTTCTTTTCCTCAAAGGAGGTTAAATGTTTATATTCTTGCCAATACTTTAGTACGGAATGGTAGAAAGCAGGGAGTTTTCGTAGGTCGAGTAGCTTAGTGTCGTAACGGCACTTTGTTAAAAACGAAAGACCACCATAATGACTTGTTGCTTGTTCGGGAATTGTTTTCCAGGAAGCATCGCTTTGTTCATGTATTCTTTTAATCCAAGCGATTTTCAGAGCTTTCTCCATTATTTCGAAGTCTAACATCTTTAATCCACCATGATTCTTTTCAGCAATGATCGTCCTCTTTTTAATTTTTGCGGTTTTACCTTCCCATATGAAGTTAAAGATAAGCTTGTTGACTCTCTCTGCAAAATGCTCTGGAATGGATAAAACGGATGTACCGTATATAAGTTTAGCTACTCCCAGGGTTTTCACGATTTTTATTCTACCGATCAAAGTAAGGTTTCTTCTTCTCCACGTTGAGGAGTGAAATTGGTCTAAGATTTTCTAGGAGCGTTTTATCTTTATTTTTTTTAGGAATGAGAGAGATAATTCCGCGTCGCTGACTTATTGACAGTGATCCATTCTGGAAAGCGTAATTGAAGCTAGAAGTCATTTCGGTTTTTAGTTCTGGCCAGAAGAACTTATAAAACTCCGCTGTAAATCCATCAGTGCCAGGAGATTTATTATTCTTAAACTCTTTAATAGCGTTGAAACACTCGTTTTCTGAGAGGAGGCCTTCACACGATTCTTTTTCTTCTTGCGATAATGGTGATACGTTCTCGGGATTGAAAAACGTGGAAGCGAGGAAGATGCTGTTGTCTATGTTTTGGGATTTGTAAAGTGATTCGTAAAAACGTTTCTCTTCTTGTAAAATCTCAAACTGATTTTTTGTGTACTTATTTTCACCAAGTTTCAATTTTGTCACCGATTTCCTACAGTGGTTTCGCTTTTCAAGGTTAAAGAAATATCTGGTGTTACGTTCACCATGTTCATGCCATCGTGCTTTACTTCTGAGAATAGCGCCTTTTGTCTTATGATGCATTATGTTCTGTAGACGTAAATTAGTCGCGTAAAGCTCATTTAGTATTCGTTTGTCCTTCGGATTCTTTCCGGATTCTAACAACAGCTTTTCTGCTTTCTTTTTTAGCGCCATTTCTTCATTTTCGCGTTTCTTTGCTTTCATCTTGGAATATTTAATTGTAAAACCCCGGATTTCCATTTTAATTAGGTCCCATTTTAGCCCTAAATCTTCAATAGCAGAGTATTTTTCTTTATAATCCTTTATATTTTCTTGAAGAATGGTAACGTACTCGGAGTCTTGTAGTAATGAGTTATTAAATTTCCAGAAGCCCGGGCCTCTATCTTGCTTTAGATCCTCTGATTTGAGATGTAGTGTGATTGCAGAGTGATCGGTTTCTGGAGAGTTCAAGATTGTACAGGATGTTACTAGGCTGTTGAGATCGTTAGAAATGAGAAAGTAGTCAAGTCGGCATTGGATTTTAAGCGCTTTTTTCCAATTATGGTTGATTAATTATTTCTGAAAAATGCGTGGTTACCCACATTTTTCTTTTTTGGATTCCAATAACCCTTGCTAAGATCTACTTTTTTCCCACAGTCATAACCTTTGCAAAAATACATCTGTATTAGGAAGCACCGTCCTTAAGTTGCTCCCGGTAGCGACCCGACAGACGTTTCCCTGCAACTACACATTTCTCACTGATTCCAATGCATGCCTCTGGCTGTTTAATTCTGTTAACCATGAAACATTTCTCGAAATCTATTTTTCTAAAATAAATAATATTTTTCCGGCATCAAACCGTTTACTGACAAAAAATTACCCAAAAAATGTTTTCGGAAACTTTCAAGCAGACGTATAATTATCAAGAGAAAATGACACAAGCTTTTCACCCGCGAAGTATTAATCAGGCGCTTTCAAGAACACACCCTGAACTAATTTTAGGAAGCTTTTAGAGTCTCATTTTAGACAAAATAGACAAAATAGAGTTAAACTGAGAAATGCTTTGCTTCTAGTTACTTAAATAAAGATTTCATTTCGACCTGTAACTAAAGACAGATTTCATTTCGACCTGTAACTAAAGACACACTGAAACGGCTTACCGGTTAAAAACAAAACGAACACGAAAACATGCCACACTGAACTCCCTCACTGAAACGGCAATTCTAAGTTTAGTCGCTAAATTGGGACAGAAATGTCATTCACTTCAAATGAAGAAACCAAAAATATATAAAAATATAAGAAAGATAAAATATTCCACAACTGAACAAAAAACATATGGAGCTTTACACTAAGACTATAGACTTAATAAAAAAATATTGACGACAGAGCGACTCTTCAGGTGTTGAATACTAAATTACGAATTAGTCAAAACCACCCAATATGCGATGCCAAAGAAAAACAACCTAGATTAAAAAAACAACACAGACTCAATCTAGAATAGTCACGACTTCTACTTTTCGAATAAAAAAAACCGCTGACTAGAATTGCTCAAAGAAAAATATTGAAAATTACGCACCAAAGTTCAAAGGAAAATTGCGCATATGTATAATGAAAATGAAATGAAAATTCTTTTAATGAATAAACACAGAAAAAGGGACAAGAAACCTTCAAAAACATGAAATGTCATTCACATACGAAGCACTTGTTTGCCTAGGAAAGCAAACTGCATTCAATTTTCCCTTCGAGTGAACTTACTAGCAAGCCGACAAACGGGAACTACAAGGTAATTTCACAGATATTTTAAAAAAGTTTTTAAAACATTTCAAGAAAATTACTGTAATTTACTAAACATGTAAAGTCGCTAAATTAAACAATTTTACAATGTAAATCCACAATCAAATCTGTAATTTACTACTGAACTGAAAGAAGGAATTGAAAATCTAAACGAAAGTCGCCGGGTTCTTTCCGCATCTCCTTAGCTTTGAAAAAAAACAAGTATGTCCTCGAACAAGGATTTCTTGCCTTCAAGCTCTCCAATATCTTCTTCATGCGCCATCAAGATTGAAGCAATCCTTTTCCTTTTCATAATGAACTGTTACAAGCCTTCATTCCAAGAATGTATTACAATTATCGTATTGAAAATCGAGCGAACGAGGAACCAGCCGCCATATTGTTTACTTCAGCTAGAAGAAAAACATAGGTCCGCAATGCGTGCATGAACCGACAAAGTGTTGGTTTGTCTCGAAAAGAAAGCAAGCGAGGCGTGCGTGACTGCAGGTTCAATAACATTCAAGCATCTGTAACAGCAAGTTGCAGCAAAAGTGCGTAACTGTAACTAACGCTGAAATTTGACCAACTCAAAAGGCGACCAATACCCTGGAAAGGAGGTCAACTGAATTATTCATCCTCTCCTCACCGAACATAGCCCCACAGACTACGCCCATGACCTCATGCATTCTTCACTCAAGATCATTTTTCGCTGTCTTTTGTTCAGTCTTCCTCAAAACCCAGAACAAAAAAGCCATCACAATTCTCAAAACAGACGCATTTCAAAAAATGGGCGAAAATTTCCCAGTATAAAAGTAACCACATCTTTACGATTGATCAGCATGCACAGTTTCCTTTAATCATGTCAAGGGCTCCTTAAACCAAATTGTGAATGCAAATACGAAATAATTCATTGCTATGCTCTATCGTACAGGTTACAAGAAAGTGCATTATAGGCATTTACCAGTCGTTTTGACCCCCTCCACCCTCGACAAATGTTTTTACTTGGCTCAACGTGCCGTGCTAACTGAATGCAAATACGAAGTAAATCATTGCTATGCTCTATCGTACAGGTTACAAGAAAGTGCATTATAGGCATTTACCAGTCGTTTTGACCAACTCCGCCCTCGATAAATGTTTTCACTTGGCTCAACATGCCGTGGAAACTGGCGTAACGAAAATTGTGACAGTATTTTGCCCTTTGCGTTACCGAATGACGTAATGTTTAAAATCTGATGACTCAGCTCATCTGTCTTATCGCTTTGAATAACTAAAACATTAAATGTCGATATAAATTTGTCCACAACTGAACATACTTTTACCGAGAGTTGTAAGCGAGGTATTTATATACCGTTGTGAATAGGGCACTATAAAAACATAATTATCGTTAAAGACAAACACAACGTCAAATCTCAACGTGCTAATCGGCGTGACGAAAATTGTGACAGTATTGTGTCTTTTGCATTACCGAATGACGTAATGTTTAAAATCTGATGACTCAGCTCATCTGTCTTATCGCTTTGAATATTTTGTTGAATTAAAGTAAAATTTCAAGATGAATTTTGTCCACAACTGAACATGCCGTTACCAAGAGTTGTGAGCGATGTGTTTATATACTGTTGTGAATATGGCACTGTAAAAACAGATTATCGATTAAGACAAACACACCGTCAGAATCTGGAGAAACTAGTAAAAAAGCGAGTCGTCGCTTTATCTCAAACACGTTAAAGCATGTCTTACGACGTAATCGTTAAATCCAGTTTGCTCTTCCGGAGTCAGCAAGTCAGTGTCTCGAACTCTAAAATCGAACAAATCGGTTCAAAATCAAAAGTAAAGCAGAAAAATTAAAAAGACTAACTGGTATATCCTTCTGTGCCGCTTATACTATCCAAGAAGATCCAGCCTCGTGTAGTAATTCATTTCCCGCCTGCCAATAACCTTTCTTAACGTTGGCAGCTAGATACTTTCCAAGTATTAAACATAACCACAACAACATACACCAGAATTCTCCTCTCATAACATTTACTGAGAACGGTTTATCCTTACGATGTCTCAGCAACACTTTGGTCCCACCAGCATCAACAGTGCCACTGGACTTCACCTCCTGTTATTATCAGTCCTCCTTGCTTTCTTTCACTAGTATTGCACAGATATTTCAGTCCGGCCAAAGCCAACACTGCTCGGCGGATGTGTGCTTCTATACCTACCATACTTTTTGTGTGGACCCTAGTTCTATCGTGCGTACGTGTGTGTGTACTAATCGATGTCTGTGTACAACTTCTTCTCTATGGGTTCAGAGGTCAGCACAAAATTATACCACAACTGCACAACACAGTCCAAGTAAATCTTCCACCAAGCCTCCGTCACCTTTGTTGACCTGCCAATTTAAAATGGGGCCAGAACGTCATGGTAGCCCACATATAGGGCAATAACGTCATACTAGTCCACATATGAGGCACTAATGTGAAGGTAAGTGAGTACAAGTGAAGAGAAGTGAGTAGAAATGAAGGAAAGTGAGTACAAATGAAGGAAAGTGGGTACAAGTGAAGGAAAGTGTGTGTTAGTGGAGGTAGGTGCGTTAATCAGTTCGTGTATATATTCATATAGGATTGTAATGTTATTAGTGCCTTATATGTGGGCTAGCATGACGTTCTTGCCTAAAATGGCGACTCGTCCGCTCTTGTTCTCACGTCATCCCATCCCGTGGGCCATAGCGAAATACACACCTTGTGAGCCTTACACGACGTATTTTGACCGACCAAACCAGTCCACGGTCTCGTCACGACTGCTCTAACGTTAAACATAGGCCTGCAATGCGTGCAGAGCCGACGAAGTGTTGGTTCGTCTCGAAAAGAAAGCAAACAAGGCGTACACGACTGCAGGTTCGATAACATTCAAGCATCTGTAACAGCAAGTTGCAGCAAAAGTGCGTAACTGTAACTAACGCTGAAATTTGACCAACTCAAAAGGCGACCAATACCCTGGAAAGGAGGTCAACTGAATTATTCGTCCTCTCCTCACCAAACATAGCCCCACAGACAACGCCCATGACCTCATGCATTCTTCACTCAAGATCATTTTTCGCTGTCTTTCGGTCAGTCTTCCTCAAAACCCTGAACAAAAAAGCCATCACAATTCTCAAAACAGACGCATTTCAAAAAATGGGCGAAAATTTCCCAATATAAAAGTAACCACATCTTTACGATTGATCAGTATGCACAGTTTCCTTTAATCATGTCAAGGGCTCCTTAAGCCAAATTGTGAATGCAAATACGAAATAAATCATTGCTACGCTCTATCGTACAGGTTACAAGAAAGTGCATTATAGGCATTTACCAGTCGTTTTGACCCCCTCCACCCTCGATAAATGTTTTTACTTGGCTCAACGTGCCGGGCTAACTGGCAGTGACAGTATTTTGCCCTTTGCGTTACCGAATGACGTAATGTTTAAAATCTGATGACTCAGCTCATCTGTCTTATCGCTTTGAATATTTAATTTTGTTGAATTAAACTAAAAAATTAAATGTCGATATAAATTTGTCCACAACTGAACATGCTTTTACCGAGAGTTGTGAGCGATGTATTTATATACTGTTGTGAATAGGGCACTATAAAAACATGATTATCGTTGAAGACAAACACGTCGTCAGAATCTCAACGTGCTAACCGGCGTGACGAAAATTGTGACAGTATTTTGTCTTTTGCGTTACGGAATGACGTAATGTTTAAAATCTGATGACTCAGCTCATCTGTATTATCGCTTTGAATATTTTGTTGAATGAAATTAAAATTTAAAGATAAGTTTTGTCCACAACTGAACATGCCGTTACCGAGAGTTGTGACCGATGTATTTATATACTGAAATTTTGAATATACGAAATTCATATATTTGAACTGCGGAATGAAGAAATAAATGTAAAGAAGATCCTCGCAGTTATTAACGCAACTTATGCAGTTGCGAGAAGAAAGCCTGAAAAATCAGGCTTGCCGGGATTCGAACCCTGACCTCTGCGATACCGGTGCAGCGCTCTAACCAACTGAGCTAACAAGCCAACTGGGAGCTGGTCATTAAATTGGTTCGTAATATACCCGGGAAAGATGTAGATGAAATTTTGAATGTATGAAATTCATGTATTTGAACTGCGGAATGAAGAAATAAATGTAAAGAAGATCCTCGCAGTTATTAACGCAACTTATGCAGTTGCGAAAAGAAAGCCTGAAAAAATCAGGCTTGCAGGGATTCGAACCCTGACCTCTGCGATACTGGTGCAGCGCTCTAACCACTTGAGCTAACAAGCCAACTGGGAGCTGGTCATTAAATTGGTTCGTAATATACCTAGGAAAGATGAAGATGAAATTTTGAGTATATGAAATTCATATATTTGAACTGCGGAATGAAGAAATAAATGTAGAGAAGATCCTCGCAGTTGTTAACGCAACTTATGCAGTTGCGAAAAGAAAGTCTGAAAAAAACAGGCTTGCCGGGATTCGAACCCTGACCTCTGCGATACCGGTGCAGCGCTCTAACCAATTGAGCTAACAAGCCAACTGGGAGCTGGTCATTAAATTGGTTCGTAATATACCCGGGAAAGAGGAAGATGAAATTTTGAATGTATGAAATTCATATATTCAAAATTCATATATTCAAAATTCATATATTCAAAATTCAAAATTCAAAATTCAAATTCATATATTCAAATTCATATATTCAAAATTCACATATTCAAAATTTCATGTTCATCTTTCAGTACTGTAGCAGCTCTCGTAAGCTTGTAATTCTAGTGGTCCTCTAGTGTAGCAGCTGCTATTGTGTTTGGGGCTAGGGGTATTGTTCATATTGTTTGTTCTATTGTTTTCTCGAAGGGTAGCGAGCTATTCATGTGAGACCTTGCGAGAGCTGCTGCATCACCCTCATCTTTCCCGGGTACGTTACGAACCAATTTAATGACCAGCTCCCAGGTGGCTTGCTAGCTCAATTGGTTAGAGCGCTGCACCGGTATCGCAGAGGTCAGGGTTCGAATCCCGGCAAGCCTGATTTTTTCAGGCTTTCTTTTTGCAACTGCATAAGTTGCGTTAATAACTGCGAGGATCTTCTTTACATGTATTTATATACTGTTGTGAATATGGCACTATAAAAACAGATTGTCGATTAAGACAGAATCTGGAGAAATTAGTAAAAAAAGCGAAGTCGTCGCTTTATCTCAAACATGTTAAAGCATGTGTTATGACGTAATCGTTAAATCCAGTTTGCTCTTCCGGAGTCAACAAGTCAGTGTCTCGAACTCTAAAATCGAACAAATCGGTTCAAAATCAAAAGTAAAGCAGAAAAATTAAAAAGACTAACTGGTATATCCTTATGTGCCGCTTATACTATCCAAGAAGATCCAGCCTCGTGTAGTAATTCATTTCCCGCCTGCCAATAACCTTTCTTAACGTTGGCAGCTAGATACTTTCCAAGTATTAAACATAACCACAACAACAAACACCAGAATTTCCTCTCATAACATTTACTGAGGACGATTCTATCCTTACGATGTCTCAGCAACACTTTGGTCCCACCAGCATCAACAGTGCCACTGGACTTCACCTCCTGTTATTATCAGCCCTCCTTCCTTTCTTTCACTAGTATTGCACAGATATTTCAGTCCGGCCAAAGCCAACACTGCTCGGCGGACGTGTGCTTCTATACCTACGATACTTTTTATGTGGACCCTGTGTACTAATCGATGTCTGTGTACAGCTTCTTCTCTATATGTTCAGAGGTCAGCACAAAATTATACCACAACACAGTCGAAGCAAATCTTCCACCAAGCCTCCGTCACCTTTCTTGACCTGCCAATTTAAAATGGCGACTCGTCCGCTCTTGTTCTCACGTCATACTATCCCGTGGGCCATAGCGAAATGCACACCTTGTGAGCCATACACGACGTAGTTTGACCGACCAAACCAGTCCACGGTCTTGTCACGACTGCTCTAACCCGACTTCGTCGGTTAATAAACATAGGCCCGCAATGCGTGCAGAACCGACGAAGTGTTGGTTGGTCTCAGAAAGAAAGCGATTCTTGCGTGACTGCAGGTTCGATAACATTCAAGCATTTGTAACAGCAAGTTGCAGCAAAAGTGCGTAACTGTAACTATTGCTGAAATTTGACCAACTCAAAAGGCGACCAATACCCTGGAAAAGAAGTCAACTGAATTATTCACCCTCTCCTCACCAAACAGCCCCACAGACTACGCCCATGACCTCATGCATTCTTCACTCAAGATCATTTTTCGCTGTCTTTTGGTCGGTCTTCCTCAAACCCTGAACAAAAAACCCATCACAATTCTCACGTCAAAACAGACGCATTTCAAAAAATGGGCGATAAATTTCCCAATATAAAAGTAACCACATCTTTACGATTGATCAGCATGGGCACCGTAACAGCCCAAAAGAATTGAACTTTTCCCCACGCCTGGGAACCACACTTTGTGCACAGTTTCCTTTAATCATGTCAAAGGCTCCTTAAGCCAAATTGTGAATGCAAATACCAAATAAATCATTGCTATGCTCTATCGTACAGGTTACGAGAAAGCGCATTATAGGCATTTATCAGTCGTTTTGACCCACTCCACCCTCGATAAATGTTTTTACTTGGCTTAACGTGCCGTGCTAACTGGCGTGACGAACATTTTGCCCTTTGCGTTACCGAATGACGTAATGTTTAAAATCTGATGACTCAGCTCATCTGTCTTATCGCTTTGAATATTTAATTTTGTTGAATTAAACTAAAACATTAAATGTCGATATAAATTTGTCCACAACTGAACATGCTTTTACCGAGAGTTGATCGCAGGTTAGTTGTGAATAGGGCACTATAAAAACATGATTATCGTTAAAGACCAACACATCGTCAGAATCTTAACGTGCTAACCGGCGTGACGAAAATTATGACAGTATTTTGTCTTTTGCGTCACTGGATGAGGTACTGTTTAAAATCTGATGACTCAGCTCATCTGTCTTATCTCTTTGAATATTTTGTTGAATTAAAATAAAAATTTAAAGCTAAATTTTGTCCACAACTGAACATGTCGTTACCGAGAGTTGTGAGCGATGTATTTATATACTGTTGTGAATATGGCACTATAAAAACATGAATATCAATTAAGACAAACACATCGTCAGAATCTGGAGAAATAAGTAAAAAGCGAAGTCGTCGCTTTACTCAAACACGCTAAAGCATGTCGTATGACGTAATCGTTAAATCCAGTTTCCTCTTCCGGAGTCAGCAAGCTCTAAAATCGAACAAATCGGTTCAAAATCAAAAGTAAAGCAGACAAATTAAAAACGAAATAACTGGTATATCCTTCTGTGCCGCTCATACTATCCAAGAAGATCCAGCCTCGTGTAGTAATTCGTTTCCCACCTGCGAATAGCCTTTCTTAACGTTGGCAGGTAGACATTTCCAAGTATAACATAACCACAACAACATACACCAGAATTTTCCTTTCATAACATTTACTGAGAACGATTCTATCCTTACGATGTCTCAGCAACACTTTGATCCTACCAGCATCAACAGTGCCACTGGACTTCACCTCTTGTTATTGTCAGTTCTCCTTCGCTTTCTTTCACTATCATTGCACAGATATTTCAGTCCGGCCTAAACCAACACTGCTCGGCAGACGTGTGCTCCTATACCTGCGATACTTTTTGTGTGGACCCTTGTCCTATCGTGCGTGCGTGTACTAATCGATGTCTGTGTACAACTTCTTCTCTATATGTTTAGAGGTCAGCACAAACCTCCGTCGAGCACCTCCGTCACCTTTCTTGACCTGCCAATTCAAAACGGCGACTCGTCCGCTCTTGTTCTCACGTCATCCCATCCCGTGGGCCATAGTGAAATACACACCTTGTGAGCCTAACACGACGTATTTTGACCGACCAAACCAGTCGACGCTCTTGTCACGACTGCTCTAACTCGACTTCGTCGGTTAAACATAGACCCGCAATGCGTGCAGAACCGACGAAGTGTTGGTTCGTCTCGAAAAGAAAGCAAGCGAGCCGTGCGTGACTGCAGCTTCAATAACATTCAAGCATCTGTAACAGCAAGTTGCAGTAAAAGTGTCTAACTGTAACTAACGCTTAGATTTGACCAACTGAAAAGGCTTTTTAAGTTTATTTAGCAAAACAATTTGACAGTACTGAAGTTTTAAACTTGAGAAAAAACATCTAATATCTATAATGGAAAGAAAAAGTTCAAACGAATACTGGTGGAAGGCGAAAAGTTCAAGTTATGAAAGCTGCCCTCAAAGGACTTCATCTTGTTTTCTTCACGGCGGAGAGGCTTGTCCTGTTCTGAAACACAACCGAGTAAGTGAAGTTTCTAAAGGGTTTAAGGCACATGATTGTAAGCATTACGGTCAAAGAAATTAGGTTTTGAAGTGGAAATTTAATTTATGTCATTAGTAATGTGATATTTACTTTTTATTTATGTCGGCGTTGCCTTAAAAAATTATTGGAAAATCCGCTCAGATATGAGACAGCTGTAGTCTTGAATATTTTGCCATCATGATGCCGGAAGTGTAACGCGAATTTCATTTAAGTATAGACTTACGGGTTTTTGAATAAACTTTTGCAAACAATTTCTCTGTCCATCATTTTGTGTTTGTTTATTTATAACAGTAGGTCAAAACACGGTCGTAAAAAAAACAGCACAAGCATCACTTCGGTGAGATGTCGGCGAATAATTGTTTTCAATTTTGACTGTACGGTCCATCTTTTTGTGCAATTGTCGATTTTCTTATCCTAGAAGTTTTCAATAGTAATAATCTTTTAAGCGAACCAGTTGTAGTTGTAGCGAACCAGTTTTGCGCGTTCCTTCACAGCCGCAAAACTTTTTAAACATGCTTTAAAAAACATGTTTGGTGTTTGTTTGTTTTCAATCTCGATGGTCTCTAGTTAGAGAACGAAATATAAAAGTTATTTAAGTAACTATAAGCGAAGCAGTTTTCGATTTAAAGCTATTTTATCCGATAAGCTTCCAAAAACAGTTCTCTGTGTTCCTCATAGTTCCCGAATTTCTTCGAGGCCGCTAAACTTTTACAGTGCGGCTACTCCAACCGGGCCAGTTGGATGAAAACTTACCAATCGCAAAGCTAATTGAAAACAAAAGATAGCAAAGTACTTTTGCAAATAACCAATAACATTGAAGCAAGCAGACAATGCACGTTCGAAAAAATTTGACACCGTGACCTCTGATCATGACTGCTCGGGAAACTGTCACGTCTACGATTGGTTGCTTTTGATCCTAAATGTGCTAAATCAGAACATTGAGATGTCGAATTCGGAATTGATAATAAAATTTTCGCCCACAAACAAATCTTAAACAACACTTTCGCTTCAGCAGTGCAGCTAATGCATGAGTTTGTTTGTAGAACAAACCTTTTCCGAAATGAAATTCGGTAACGCAACAAACTTGCTTGATTCTGATGAGCGTTCGCCCAGCGCCGCGAGTATAAAGAAACACAGATCTAAAGATAAATATCGACATTTGCGCCCTTTGATCGTTCAATTATAAACGGAGGTTCACAAATCTCCTTATTCACTAAGTGCTTTTTGAATCAACAGGTGCTTATCATTGGTGTATTGATTCTGGCTTCTGCAGCCCTTTCGCAGCCGCGGTCTCGACTGCAAGGAAATCCAAATCCTTTATGTGAGCGTGGTGCAAGTCTGAAACCTAATCTCGTAATAGCTGGGACTGTCGGCGACTGTTGCCGTATATGCCGCCCTCTCGATTCAGTTTTACTTGTATTTTCTGGGCAAAAGCCATTTTGGAAACATTTACATTTACAATAAGCTTATAGCTTATGTGATGCGTAAAAAATATCCGCCAGGTTTCAATCACATCGAGTCAACACCGCACCGTTTGAAAACGTTAAACAAAATCCATCATTGAAGCTAACCGGTGAAAAAATTCGACTATTTCCCGAGAGGTCCGCAAAATGAGACAGCTTCAGATTTATTAGGACATGTATTGTCTAGATCCTTCAACGTTCTTGGTCAGTTTATGAGAAATGTTGCCTTCTTTTATTAGCGTTGCGATTGGTCAATTTTCTTCCAAGTGGCCTGGTTCGAGTAGCTGCACTGTAATACGAGATATTTTTTTGATAATAAAAATACAGGTGCCCGGAGGCTCCCATATCCTTTCTTTAGGATAATCTCAGTAAAATGCCAGTGAAATGCCAGTATAAATTTTTGACTAGACTAATAGTGGCAGTTCGTGATATTTGTTAACATCCAAACACGATGAAAACCCAAAAACCAGATGACCCATTTACTTCAGAGTAAGTTATATTTTGTTGTTGTAAATGAGCCTCCCTTCAAGTTCATTGAAGCGAACAGCAATAATCCAAGGAGATTTGACAAGCCTTGACAGTTAAATGACAGGATATGGAAATACTGCAATTACGAAGCAACACGGCTTGTGAGTAAAATATCTGTTAATTTAGTTTGATGGCCGAAAAAATATTAAATCAAGTGGTGCTCAGCCTCTAGAATGACCTTTCGAGCTCGGATTCACAGAACAGATCCCCAAAATATTGGAAGACAAATCAGAACACTTTTGGGCTTTTTGAGAAAAACTTTTTGAGAGAGAACGAGCCAAAATAAGCCCCGAATTATTTTTGGGACCGAAAAGTTACCGGACTATTCTTGAGAAAAGACCACCAGCTTATTCCTTGGGAGCTCCGCTTTTAGCCTTGGTTAAATTTATTATATTAAACTTCTTTATATTAGTTTGAGCCTCTCCAAACGCTGCTGCTCCTGAGTGGCTGGTTGCCCTGTTCTTAAGAGTCTATCAGAGTGCGGTTTGGTTTGAGAACCACTCCAGCAGCTGCTGCTCCTGAGTGACATGCTCCTGAGTCACATAACCTATAACTATCGTTGAGATTTCGACGAGTCAGAATTTGAGAGTCTCTCTAAGAGCTGCTGCTCCTGAGTGGCTGGTTGCCCTGTTCCTGAGTGTTTTACGCTGTCCGAGTGCGGTTTGATTTGAGAGCCTCTGCAAGAACTGCTGCTCCCGAGCAGCCTATCGTGTTGTTGGTGAGATATAAACCATCAGAGTGCGGTTTGGTCTGAGAGCCCCTGCAAGAGCTGCTGCCCTCGAGTCAGTTATCACATTGCTGTTGAGATACAAGTGAGTCAGAGCGTGGTTTGATTTGAGAGCCTCTCCAAGAGCTGCTGCCCCCAAGTCACTTATCGCATTGCCGTTGAGATACAAGTGAGACAGAGCGTGGTTTGATTTGAGAGCCTCTCCAAGAGCTGCTGCCCCCGAGTCACGTATCGCATTGCCGTTAAGATACAAGTGAGTCAGAGTGTGGTTTGATTTGAGAGCCTCTCCAAGAGCTTCTGCCCCCGTGTCACTTATCGCATTGCCGTTGAGAAACAAGTGAGTCAGAGCGTGGTTTGATTTGAGAGCCTCTCCAAGAGCTGCTGCTCCCGAGTCACTTATCGCATTGCCGTCGAGATCCAAGTAAGTCAGAACGTGGTTTGATTTGAGACCCTCTCCAAGAGCTGCTGTTCCCGAGTCACTTATCGCATTGCTTTTGAGATACAAGTGAGTCAGAACGTGGTTTGATTTGAGAGCCTCTCCAAGAGCTACTGCTCCTGAGTGGCTGATCTTATTGTCGGTGAGATCTAAGCAGGTCAATATACAATTCGATCTAACAGCTGTTGCAAGTGCTGATGCTCCTGACTCGCCAATCAATTTAAGGACCTCAGGGAAAGGCCACACTATCTGACTGCGAAGAATGGACTCCTCTGCACCACGTAGATCTAGGTAGGTTAGGGAACAATCAGATTCAAGAGCTTGAGCCAGCGCCAGAGCTACTGAATCTCCACCAACATTAACACTTAAATCCAAATACTTAAGTGTACGATTTGTTTGGAGACATTTTGCTAAGGCTTCTGCCCCAACGCCACCGATCCAATTTCCTGTCAGACTCAGATGTGTCAAAATAGAATTCGCCTGAAGGGCGTTTGCAAGTGCTGCGGCTCCTGGATCTCGGATCATGGCCTGATCAAGTTGTAAATGTGTTACCGTGCAATTCGACTGAAACATGCCTGACAGTGTTTTGACTCCCACATCACAAAGTGAGATCCAGCGAAAACTTAAATGCGTCAGAAGACGACCCGACTGAACAACCTTTGCGAGCCACTGAACCATGGAAACCGGTGTAGGTGAATAGAGGTAAGGATTGAAAGATGCACCCCGCAAAGTTAAATTCACCAATTTGTGTTCAGGATGAAGGGCATCCTCCATTGTTGCGATCAGTAACTCCTTTTGATAGTGGATGAACAAATGCAAATCTGCCAGTGTTGAAACGGCTTTTAAATATTCAGATGAAACCAAGCAAAAGGGAAAACCTACTATGATAAGATTTAGTTTACGCAAAGGAAAGCTTTGTGCCAGTTCATGTACCATTTCCTTTTGGTAATCCTTCAGTTCCTTCTTACCATCTTCACAGCCAGCGATAAAACTAAGAGCAGTAGACACCAAACCGCTTGCCAGCCTTTCATCATCACTCCATCTTTCCAGTAAAGCAAACTTCCATTCACATGGTTTATCTTTATCAAGTGTCATATCAGAATTGACGTCGGCGATGGCCCCGGTCTCAGTAATGCTGGCTTCAGGTAATCCGCTCTTGTAGGCTTCACAAAGGCATGACACAAGAGAAACTGCCTTTTCAGCACTCTTTCTTGGTATCATCGTAAAGAGAAATTCCCACACCCATCCATACTTGGCAGGGGGACTGAGCCGAACTGGGAGAGCCACACTTTCTCTGTCCCCAGTTAACACCTGATGGGTTAGGTACAATGCCGCAAAATATTCTTGAAAGGATTTGTGAGTAAATTCGTAGCATGGCGTTGGTCTTAATTTGCTGTCACTTTGCTTACGCGAAAGAAAGGGTAATTTTACGAAATCTGTTGACTGGCATTTCATCTCGTCTTCACTGAAATACAACTGATCCTTTAGTAAAGCTTCAAATGCCATCTTTCCCAGCTGATTAAGCTCCTCTTTGCATCTTTCAGTGGGACTATCGTCATCTAAAGAAACACCCCGCTTTAAAAATTCCCTTCGGACAACACACTCGACAATTGTATCGTACAACTCGGTTCTTTTGGAAGGAAACTCTCCTTTTGTTTCTTCACAAACAAGACACAGCAAAGCTGTGTTCAGTGGATTAGTAGCAAGTGCCATGAGTTGAGCGTCTCCCGTTAATCTTAAAATCGTTTTGTAAGGAAGATCTGGATCTTCGTGTTTCCTGAAGTACTTATAAATGTATTTCTCAGCATCAACTCTGGTGTACCCAAAGATTTCCAAGAGGGAGTCACAGTATCGACGCACTTTCCTACCTGCTTCATGTCGAGCTGTTAACATGAGATGAGTACGAGAAAAGACTTTGCCTTGAATCAAGGGCAAAACACCCTGAAAGAGGTCTCGGCGCAGTTCATCCAGACCATCGATAACCAGTAAGATTCTGGACTGATTAGAGCGAATGAAGTGAAAGAGGTTCACCTTTTCCTTCTCGTCTACATCTTCTGGTAGAAGTTGATCATCAATAGCTTCCTCTATGTGAGCAGAGTTCATGTCACGACATTTCAGCAGAAGCAAGATCTCTACTTTAGGAAACGAAGCCTCAGGTGGAATTTCTCCCACGGACCAATCATATGCAAGCTTCTGACAGTACGTCGTTTTTCCCATTCCAGGATCCCCCTCAATCAGCACCACTCTTGGCGTGGCACATTCTGGGTGTGGTCTGAACACGTCTGTCATATTGACGGTGTCCTCTGTTAGCTTTGCTCGTTCTTTTGTCTTACTTTTTATCTCTAATCTGGTAAAAATGTTGGCCAGTTTGAACTGCAGTTCTTCCTCACACCATGAAAACGGACACAGCACAGCGCCTTTGTAGTCTCGTCTAATGAGCTCTACAAGTTTCTCTGGATTGACTGAAATAAAACAATCCACAGTTAAAATAGCACTCAAATTCAGCTAAATTCAATAACAAAAGCCACGGAAATTACTATGCACACGTCTGACAACAAGACTGAAGACTCAGTTGATAAGACAAAGCTAATAGCCTATTACAATAAAAAGTTTTTTGATGTTTCTTTAGCAAAAAGCAGAGCTAATAGACACTTGGTGATTTATTGTTCAGTACGCGCACTCTCAAAAGAGCAAAGGAGTTTACTTTCGCTCAGTAATATTTTGAAGCTTGCTTCACCGGCTTGTGAGCTGTATTTAAATGGGTGTACTTTGTCAACTATTACGTTCTCTTGTCCTTGTTTGACCCGGATGGTGTTACACATATTCAATGAGAGTGAAGAGAGATCTCATCCAATTCTCAATTCCCAAACTATCATCCACAAGATTATCGTACTCGTAGCTATACAGCTGATCACAGTGAGAAATCTGGGACAAACAATCTTGTGTTTGAAAAAAGTAAAAGAAAATTAAATTTTTAGGATAACTTTGAAAAGCTAAAAGACATATTCTAATCAGAGGATACCCAAAAATACTGGCTGAGTTTCGCTTAAAACTACTCTACCAGTTCAGGGAGACTATAATCAAGTGTGTTTGGCTGTGGATCGCTAGGATAGGAATGGATTGCAATTTCAAAACATCGGGCTGATGTTTTCATCTGTTTCCTTTGTTTTTGTTTTTGTTTTTTGTTTCTTTCTTTTTTTGGGGGGGGGGGAATGGCTCGAAACTATGGTTTGCTCTTCCTTTGAGAACATCATTTGATCTCCTTCTCTTGACATGCTAGGGGTTAATTCTGTGCAGGAGAAAATGCATTTAATTTAAATTTCAGCACATTTTTCACCCCAAAACACAAAAATTCCACGTGACAAAGTGCCTTTACGAAATCATCCGGATTCTGTATATACAAAACGTGTCAGGTACGTACAGTGTAATCAACAAGGCGAAATCGTTCGATTCTCACACCCCTAAAATATTTCTCCACATAACCTTCTCACCTTTTGAACTGCACAGACTACACGCAATGTTGATGTTACGCATCTTAGCGAAACATTGCTCTCATGATTACTTGTTTGCCATTACATCAAACCTACCTGCTGGCATGGGACTGTCTTGGCACGATGTACGTGACATGGTTTGTTTGGCCTTGATTGTCAGGTCAACAACTTTTCCTGTTGAAAGGTACAGCATAAAAGTGGGATATATCGTAGGACATGTTAGTAGTCACAGTTTGGGGTAGTTTTCATCTGGATTCAGTTCTTTTAAGTGAGGTGAAACGAAGAACAGAAGAGCGACCGTATAGATGTGAGTAATACACAAGCTACATGAAACTGAAGATCCCACCCTCACTAATGACTTGAATTGATCCGGGTTCGTCTGACAAGCATACAAAATCGCCTAGAGGGTTCACTCTATAAATGCCTTAACAGAGCTAATTTGGGTGATACACACGAGAATGTAGACTGATACTAGCATTGTGAACAATCTGTGACCCATTTTCCTTTCTTTATACATCATTTACTGACAGCCATTGCTATTTAATGTGTGTCCTGACTACAATGCAGTAACAGATTGGAGGCCTGCAAGTAATTTTTTCTCTCCTTCTAGAAACACCACCATGAAATCATGGGATTCTTTAGTGCTAAACATACATTAAAGTGGAAAAATCACCTTGAAGATTATGCACTTGGTCCTCCACTAGTCCAAACCTCTGGTTTGCCTCCTCTAGGATACAAATGGAAGAGGAAGGGTTTGACTGGGTGTGGACGGAGCTAAAGATATTCTACAATTCCCCATAGAAGCACATGGGACACCTTGATGTATGTTACTTACTTCATCCTTGTTTCGCTTACATGTATGCAAAACCTGTTAGCCTTAGTTTTACCAGCAATGACCTCTTCTCCCCCAAACAATGCTGACCTACAGCAAACATCCATAAAGGTGAACAACATTGTTATGGGGGGAGGAGGAATTTAAAAAACCCTTTTCTCTACCTCAACACTTCTGTCAGAGATTGCACCTATATAGCCCCTAGTCAGTTAACCGTATACCTTGAAAATCTTCCAATCTTTGAACCCTTTGTTTCAGCTCTTCCAGAGTCAATGTAATCCTCTGCAGCTCCTGTTGGACTTTGGCCTTCTCTTCCTTAAATTCTACAGACATGTTTTTGACGTCATCTTGCAGTGGCTTTACTTCTTGCTGGACAAGTTGTAGCAATGCTGGGTCTACTGGGGAATTCATGCAGAGTTGTGTTCCTGCAAACAAAACAGTGGAGGTCTGTCACCTAAGTGTCTAAGCAAAGTAATTATTCAAACATCTGTAAAGGTACTGTATTCAATAATGCTACCAGTTTCTGGTCCAGTTATTGTGGAATACAGTGTGTTCACCTATACATGACTTAATTTGCAAGGACTGTATAAAAATAATTGCTGCTCCCGCCTAATGCAGCAATCAGCATCAGACAGTATTTTGAACTGTCAGGTAGTTTTTCTGTTTAAAGACAAATTTCTCACAAAGCAGAAATACATGTACAGTTTTTTTAGCACAGACGTCGACTAACGAGTAACTTGAAAATAGGTTCAATTGTCCAGTATTAAGGTTACTCCAGACCTTCGCGGGTGGCCTCCCATGTCCTCTGGGAAAAAATTAATTCGTTTGCACACCATTTTAAAGGAAAGCACGGCAAACTATATATGGCTGGAAAGGTTAAGAAATGTAGATTTCGGGAAAAAAAATATGAATTGCCAGTTTTTTAATTCCACAAAAGAAAATTGCAAACATGACCGCAAAAATGACCATGCATCATTCAATCAAACAAATGAATTGATAGGGTACCAAAATTCGGCAGATTTCTGTGAAATTAGGCCTTAACATTCCTTAGATGTTGTGAAACCAAATTGTGTTGGGGATTTTTGAAATTGTCAATATTTGACCCACTCTGCTGCTCGAACTTGACAAATTAATTAAAAAAATAACAAGTCAGAATATCGAAAACTGCTGACACACTTTTGATGATTGATCCTTTGTGATTAACACTGTGCAATTATTTTGCCAATGCGCTTAGATTTGATACCATATTAATTCAATTGAAAGACACATGGTCGTTTTTGTGGTTGTTGGCAATTTTCTTTTACGAAATTGAAGAAACCAACAATTTAAGTTCGAAATCTACATTTATTAAGCTTTCCAACAATATAATTATAGTTTGCCTTGTTTTCCTTTAAAATGGCGAGCATACAAATATTTTCCCCAAGGATACCCGCAAAGTCCGGAGTAACCTTAAGACAGTGTGACAGCTACTGAACATGATAAGTATACCACCCAACCTAAATCACCTCTGCATGTGACATAAGTCAAACTACCAAACAACTATAGCTAGAGGCTCTGGCTCCTGAAGGTAAACCTAGAAGCCTGTGCTCCAGAATATGGAGTTGGCCATCAGGGAATCCTCTGGCTACAAGAGCCCTCGGCTGAGGTTATATTATGTCATCATGTCATACAAATTGTAAGCTACCCTCTTCTTAGAAAAGCAGGGTATATATGCAGATCACAGCAATGAATAACTTGAGAATGTCCTTAGAAATTGCTGTCTTTGTAGTCACACAGACATTGAATTGTGCTCTTTTCCCTGGTTTCCTGCAGGGTATAAATAGTCTAAAACACCAATGTCTCGGATAAAGCTCTGCAAAATGCTTTAATGCTCTATCTACGTATATAGTATAATTGCAATGTAGTTACCTTTAGTTTCCCAGTCATTAAGTTCTGTAATAATTTTTCCTTCATCTGCAGTCGGTAAGGCCATGGTTCTCACCAAGTGTTCCATCTCAATAAAGCTTTGCTGAAACTTGGCTTCGTCCCACTTACTGAAGACACAGTGTGCCCAATCATTCCTTGCCATTCTGACATCAGCTGCAGCAGCTTGGACAGCAGCTGAGAACACAGGCACCCCACCCAGCAACAACAGCACAGCAGATGCATCACAATTCTCATCAAAAGCATTGAACTTTGCCATGTAGTTTTCAACGTACAGCCTTGCAAAGTCAATGTGGGACAACACTCGACAGTTAAACAAGGAATAATTATATTTTCCTCCAGAAAGCTTAGGATGAGCATCGTTTCCATTGATGTTCTCATACTTCAAAAACTTTCTAGGTGGCCACCTTTGAAGGCGACCAGATGTGGTCTGTGCATGAATACTGTGGCTTGTCTTAAGATTGTTGTACTCCTTATCGACTTCTTGTTCCACAAAAGGGCGGGTCTGTGGTATAAGGACCTTGTTGAGGGCTATTCCAGCCACAAGCCATCGTTTCTCATTCTCTGTTAAACCAAGGTGGCTTGACCTAAAAGTTCATGAAACAAGAAAATCAATACAACTGAAGATGAACCTCTCTAGGACAGAGAGCTCTCTGTAACAGATAACAGATGCACAGAATTGTCCCACCTATGCTTCATTCCATTGTTTCATGTCCCATTTTTGAGACTGACAACACAATAAATGAGACAGTTGAAGCTAGTAATTGGGCCACACTGTAAGCAGATTTCATATTCAACCAGCAGTGTTAAAATACTGTACATGTATGTCCAGGGGAGAGGGAACTAGAATGAAAGATAAAGTGCTGTTCTTTTCCACTAGTCCCTCCTCTTTATGTCTTGCTAATCTAATTTTAAACCTTTATTTATCCACGGGGTCCTAAAACACAATTATGTGCTCTCCCTAGGAGCCATGCTAAAGTAACAAAATTATTGCTGTGTACAGTACCGCTCAAAAGTATTGGTGCATAAGCACACGGCGAAACCTCATCCGCCGCCACTTTGTTTTCCTCGAATTTCCCGCGGTGGGACAAAAACCGCAACCTCGGTAAGAATGAAAGCGACCGACCACCGCGGCTGACTTGACACGGCAATGCCTCGGTAACCAAACAATGGTGGCTAATTTCTATTGTTTTGGCATTGTTTATACTTTATCTCACTAATATTCTCAAAGGAGCAAATAGACAAAAGGTTAGCAGTATAATTTCACAAGATTGCGCTTCATGATAAAACCGATTTCGGACTCGATCGTGTGCTGTCACGCCGGCTTGGCATTGCAGGTGTTTTTATCACCAAATGCAATTATAAATAAAGAACTTTTAAGATCGCGTTTTTATTGGTATTTGATTGTTTAAGGAGAGCTACGAGCAAGCTGATGTATTTAAATGTTTTTCGAGCAAGTCGGTAGTCCGTGCGATACAACCATAGGAAGCCCAAGCATAATATTTGAATATCATTAAAAATGGCGTTTCAAAATATAAGACTTTGTATGGGATTTGGAAGCGAACATTTTGAGCAATACATAACAACGAACTAACTGAATCAAGTTTATGAAACATTACATGGTGTTGTTTGCTATCCTTACAAAGCATTTTGAGCAATTTTAGGTCCATTTACTTAACTGTGTTAGTACGTGTATAATACATTGACAAGGAAGGAGTCATTTGGCCCGATTTAGCCACTCTTGCCGCTCGACACGTTTCGGAATTCGCTCGAATTTACCCACAAATATAGTTCAGGCTCCCATTCTGACTTAGCGACTTGACAAAAGGAAGACATACAAGTGATTTTCTCAAAACCAACTGCACATACCTCGTGTCCCAAAAGAAATCCACTGCACAAAATCATAATAGCATCTCAAAATAGGCCACCAAGGATGCGTGAGGATCCCATTTGACAGCGGTCGGCACTGGACACCAGTCAAATTATGCCCTTATGGGGAGGGCCACGCTCGTTTTGGTCGTGTTAAATTTTGTAGTAACTATGACCCGGTGCGGACACAAATTGCCGCTCCAACGTAGTCTGGTTCGCGCGAGAAAGGTGGAATCGCTGCGCGGGACTCTGTGACCTCATGGAGAGAATTAAGTTATCGAAAGAAATTAAAACGGTCTTGGCCGTTAGAAAATGAAAACGAGTCAAGAAAAAAAGAAAGTGAACCGTGTTTCTCCTTCCTCCAATGTTTCTATTCATGCGTGGTAAATTGAACATATTTGCGTTTATGTACAAAACGTTTGTAATACATGTCAGTCTACTGCGTAAATTTTAAATACGTACTCTGCGTGAATTGAATGTGTTCAATTTCAATCGTCGATAGGTTTTATATATCGGATATTTTTTTTCGAACCGAAGTCGGCAAATTCATTTAAATTCATATCCTCACACGCGTGAAAATGTTTTATTTTAAAATTGTTATTGTATATACTATATCTATTTCTATATTTGCATGAAGCCGGTCAGGTAACCTACTTATTAAAAAAACAAGAAAATAAACACCCTAAAAAGGGATATAAATTCAGAAATGGGAATGATTTATTTTTGCTATCCGCTTGTAACACGCAGCGATTTTCTCACGCGAACCAGACTGCGTCGGAGCGACAATCTTATGCCTGCACCGGGTCATAGTTACTACAAAATTGTAACACGACTTAAACGAGCGTGGCCCTCCCCATAAGGGCATAATTTGACTGGTGTCCAGTGCCGACCGCTGTCAAATGGGATCCTCACGCATCCATGGTGGCCTATTTTGAGATGCTATTATGATTTTGTGCAGTGGATAATTCTTTTGAGACACGAGGTATGTGCAGTTGGTTTTGAGAAAATCACTTGTATGTCTTCCTTTTGTCAAGTCGCTAAGTCAGAATGGGAGCCTGAACTATATTTGTGGGTAAATTCGAGCGAATTCCGAAACGTGTCGAGCGGTGATAGTGGCTAAATCGGGCCAAATGACTCCTTCCTTGTCAATGTATTATACACGTACTAACACAGTAAAGTAAATGGACCTAAAATTGCTCAAAATGCTTTGTAAGGATAGCAAACAACACCATGTAATGTTTCATGAACTTTATTCAGTTAGTTTGCTGTTTTGTATTGCTCAAAATGTTCGCTTCGAAATCCCATACAAAGTCTTATATTTTGAAATGCCATTTTTAATAATATTCAAATATTATGCTTGGGTGTCCTGTGATACAACACGAGAGGTTCTCGTTTCAGACTTTGCAAGACGGTGGGACCACAGGACACCCAAGCATAACATTTGAATATTATTAAAAATGGCGTTTCAAAATATAAGACTTTGTATGGGATTTCGAAGCGAACATTTTGAGCAATACATAACCGCAAACTATCTGAATAAAGTTCATGAAACATAACATGGTGTTGTTTGCTATCCTTACAACGCATTTTGAGCAATTTTAGGTCTATTTACCTTACTGTGTATTAGTACATGTATAATACATTGACAAGGAAGGAGTCATTTGGCCCGATTTAGCCACTATCACCGCTCGACACGTTTCGGAATTGGCTCGAATTTACCCACAAATATAGTTCAGGCTCCCATTCTGACTTAGCGACTTGACAAAAGGAAGACAAACAAGTGATTTTCTCAAAACCAATTGCACATACCTCGTGTCCCAAAAGAATTATCCACTGCACAAAATCGTAATAGCATCTCAAAATAGGCCGCCATGGATGCGTGAGGATCCCGATAGCCCCGTTTGACCGCGGTCGGCACTGGACACCAGTCAAATCATGCCCTTATCGGGAGGGCCACGCTCGTTTTGGTCGTGTTACAATTGTAGTAACTATGACCCGGTACGGACACAAAATTGTCGCTCCAACGTAGTCTGGTTCGCGTGAGAAAATCGCTGCGTGTTGCAAGCGGATAACAAAAATAAATCATTCCCATTTCTGAATTTATATCCATTTTCAGGGTGTATATTTTCTTGTTTTTTTAATAAGTAGGTTACCTGACCGGCTTCATGCAAATATAGAAATAGATATTGTATATACAGTTATAACAATTTTAAAATAAAACATTTTCACGCGCGTGAGGATATGAATTTAAATGAATTTGCCGACTTCGGTTCGAAAAAATATACCTCAGTGGTATATAAAACCTATCGACGATTCCAAAAATTGAACACATTCAATTCACGCAGAGTACGTATTTAAAATTAACGCAGTAGACTGACCTGTATTACAAAACGTTTTGTACATCAACGCAAATATGTTCAATTTACCACGCATGAATAGAAATATAGGAGGAAGGAGAAACACGGTTCACTTTCTCTTTTTCTTGACTCGTTTTCAGTTTCTAACTGCCAAGATCGTTTTAATTTCTTTCGATAACTTAATTCTCTCCATAAGGTCACGGAGTCCCGCGCAGCGATTCCACCATTCTCGCGCGAACCAGACTACGTTGGAGCAACAATTTTGTGTCCGTACCGGGTCATAGTTACTACAATTGTAACACGACCAAAACGAGCGTGGCCCTCCCGATAAGGGCATGATTTGACTGGTGTTCAGTGCCGACCGCGGTCAAACGGGGCTATCGGGATCCTCACGCATCCATGGCGGCCTATTTTGAGATGCTATTATGATTTTGTGCAGTGGATAATTCTTTTGGGACACGAGGTATGTGCAATTGGTTTTGAGAAAATCACTTGTATGTCTTCCTTTTGACAAGTCGCTGAGTCAGAATGGGAGCCTGAACTATATTTGTGGGTAAATTCGAGCGAATTCCGAAACGTGTCGAGCGGTAATAGTGGCTAAATCGGGCCAAATGACTCCTTCCTTGTCAATGTATTATACACGTACTAACACAGTTAAGTAAATGGACCTAAAATTGCTCAAAATGCTTTGTAAGGATAGCAAACAACACCATGTAATATTTCATGAATTTTATTCAGTTAGTTCGTTGTTATGTATTGCTCAAAATGTTCGCTTCGAAATCCCATACAAAGTCTTATATTTTGAAACGCCATTTTTAATGATATTCAAATATTATGCTTGGGCTTCCTATGGTGGGACTAGGCGCCACAATCACATGCACAATCACAATAGAATGGATTGTGAGGCAGCCGCAAGCAAACTTCGAGCGAACGAACAGTAGCTGACACGTTTAATAGTAAAGTAAAACACGTTCTTTATTTTAAAAAGAAAACAGTTTTAGTCGGCAAACACGACTATGTGGTGCCAAGCGTTGCATTAATAATTTGTGTGCGAAATGCGACGTAAGCTAAAATTTTCAGAATTGAAATATGCCTTCACCATACTCGAACATGCCGTCAAAAGCGAAACTGGTAAATGTAACTTAAAAAGCAAAACTAAAAAGCAAAAGTTATGATGATTAGAAGGAGAATTAGAGAAAAATAGCAAGTTTTTTCCTGAGTTTATTTTTAGTTCACGGAGCATTGCACTGAATTTCAATAGCCCATTTTACAGTTGTGTGCTTAGTGTCCTGGCCTTTGAGTGGAAGTGAGGCTGGAGTTGTTCTCATGCTATCTAGTTTGTGTTTACATATGAAAAGCAGGAGGGTTTGTATCAAAACAAGGTCACCTCCAGCCTCGCTTCCACTCAAAGGCCAGATCACTAAGCACACAACTGTAAAGTGCACTATTTGCATACTATGAGTCTCAAAATAAATTGTGCGAACGATGTGGGAACAAATCGAACCTTTCTAGATCTTTTGCGCACCTAATCCTTGGATGATAATTGAAATAGTAAATGAAACTCATGTTGAAACTCAAAGGCAATGCCAACTGTAAAAGAATTTGTTAGAAATAGCGATATATAGCCCGGAGTTAGTTTCAGTTCAAAAGTGCATCAAATTTGCAAAACGGGTGAAATCTGACCTTTTCAATGGACGTTAGATGGTATGTAACTCAACAATTCTATCTCTATGATATCTGTTTTAATTCTTCTAGCTGTTGCAAATGGCACGAGTTTCCATTTCTTTCTTCAACTAACGTCAGCGTTCGGCAAAAGTGCTCAGAAGTCACAGTTTGTGAATCACGGTAAAAGCAATAATCATGTGAAACCTATCACATCATAAAATCATCGGCGCGCGACATCTCGCTTATTGAAGTTACTTAATCTTTGAAACAAAGGAAACAAAAGGCTATTCAAACACCACCGCATCCTATATTCTTTACCGCGGTATTTTTGACCGCAAAAAACCGAAGTAAAACCGGAGTTTTCAAAGAAGTTCAACGAGGTTTTCCCGAGGTCAAACCGGAGATACAAACTGCGATTCCACCGCAGCAGTATCGCAGAAAATGCACCAATACTTTCGAGCGGTGTATAATGAAATAGAAGTACTGTTCACTATTTTAATTATGACTACAATTAACTGCACCATATTTCTACTACTGTTAACTACACTATACTAATAAGACTATTAAGAAACGATCAGAAAGCAGTTAAGAAAGTGGCTTGTTTAGCCACTGGTGTCAGAGCATCACATTACCATGAAACAGCTCCTAACTAAAAGAAGCTTCTTTTATAAGCTTCAGTGTTTGCCCTGGAGACAAAACCATTATAATCTGAAGTTCTTAATTTGTGCCAGTGAACATTGTTCAACCAGGTAAATTTTTTAGTTAAGTACCCTGGGACTAAATTATTCATGGTCTTGAACTGACACCAAGGCTTCACCAGTTTATAGTTCAGACAAGAGTTGTGATGATCTGACACCCCAGTCTGATCCAGTAATAATGTGCGCTGCCCTACTTTGCAATTTTTCAAGTTTGAGTACAAGACCTTTACCACAATTTCCCCAAACTGCACTACAGTGCTTTTCAACTGCCATAATTTAATTTTATAGTACTGGTATTGCACATTAACTTCTTTTTCACTCTTCATATAAATAAATTAACCCCTATTGAAAGCCAACCCTACTGACTGGCTAGAACCTTACACAGGGGACAAAATAGCCACCTCTCTTTACACAGTCATGTGTGTTCTTTGACTTCTTGAGAATTAAAAATGTTTTCAGAGATAAGGCAACCACCCAAAGATGCATTCATTTGATAAGAGACAAGGTAATGAGGACAGCCAGCTAGAATCAGCATGATCTTCCAAGTTATTTTCAAGACCATAGGGGAGGCTCCGCCCGAAAGGGGTACTTTTTTCAGGCTTCAGGTATATAAAAGGGTAGGGATTTTATGAGCTGAAGTATATGAAAGGATAGGGAAATCTGTCATTAAGGTATTTAAAAGGGCCTTTAATTAAAATATTTCAAGTAGATAATAACATCTGGTTAACATCTCTTCCGGTAATACTGTTCTCCCCCAATGTCGTTCATTAACTGCATTCCAAGGGTTTAGAAAAGGGATGCAGTGTTCTTAAGTAGGTACAGTATGTGAAACGGGTACCCTATTTCAATGGAAGGTATACGAAAGGGGTACCTTTTCTGTTAAAAATGGTATATAAAAGGGTAAAAATTTGGACCTCAGGGCGGAGCCTCCCCGTACAAAACTTTGTTGAGTACCCCCGCCTCCCCTGGGTTAGCAGCCTGACGTCAAAACTGTCACCTCCTGCTGGGTAGTCTGGTTACAAGACAAGTCTTGCGTGGCTTTGACTTGTTTCAGTAACCAGGAAATGAAGACAATCAAACTGATAAATTTTATGAATGTTGTTTTCCGAGATGGCATCACAGAATCACAAAATTCAACATTGGGAGGGAAAGAGCACAACTGTAAGCCTGAATATGAGTACTGCATGGGGTGTCCCAACTTAACGTGAAGACGGCGGCAGATCAAAGAATTGGATGGTTTTGCGCAGAGGTTACTTATTTACCTCCTGGAACATAGGGTGACCAAGAAACTTCTGCTTGCAGGGTATAATATGGTGGGATTATATTTGGCTAAAAAATGACCCCATAGCCACCGAAATAGGCACTAAGGTCACATTGGTAGCCGGCATTTCCCTTTGATTACCAAAAAAAAGAATAAATAATGATAAATAACAAGCAAGAGTGTTGGCAGCCATCAGTAAATCAAGTGATGATAAAGTATATAAACACTTGTTGGCCTAACAGGGCCAAAACAGTACGCTTTTCTCAACTGGTCTTTTGCAATGGGTACACGTACTAAGATTTGAAAATTTCTCAGATCTCTTCCCGACACGATGGTGATCAACAGTTGAGCAGAAAACCACAAAAAACTGCCTCAAGACAGTTGTTTTGCAGGAAACTCTCAATTGAAATTTCAGGTCCATACAAACTCTCACATCACACTTTGGTCACGCAAGGTTTTTGTAATGTCTTTGTAGTGGAGCCTGCGGCCAGCGGAGCTCCATTGCTAACCAAATTTGGTAACCTATCGATCCGAGAAATTTTGGTTGTGACGTAATAACCACGTGACCGTACGTCCGTGCATCCATCCGCACAGACTCTGTGGGAGGGGGAGGGGAGTCCCAAGACAACCCGACGGGGGGTATTACGTAGAGAATGCCATCTCTTCTTGGCGGGAAATCGCATGACCATCATCGTCGCTTTTGAAAATGAGGTTTCTTTAAAGGCTTAAGCTTCTTTAGCAAAACGATTGTACAAGAGTAGAAAAAGTTCAAAAGAATACTGGTAGAAGGCAAAAAGTTCAAGTTACAAAAGCTTTCTTCACGGCGGAGAGCTTGCCCTGTTCTGAGGTAAGTAAAGCTTTTAAAGGGTCTAAGGTACATGATTTTGAGTACTACAGTAAAAGAAATTACGTTTTGAAATGGGAATTCCACGATTTTGGAAGTGGAACGCGAATTGCATTTAAGTATAAACTTACAGGTTTTCGAATAAACTTTTTTCAAAATGAATTCTCTGTCCATTATTTTGTGTTTTTTCATAACAGTAGGTCTAAGCACAGTCGCAAGACAACTAGCTGCACAAGCATCACTTCAGTGAGATTACGACGAACAGTTGCTTTCAATTTTGACTGCCGGGTACATCTCTTTGCGCAGTTGTCGATTTTCTTGTCCTGGAAGTTTTCAATAGTAACAACCTTTTAAGCAAAGCAGTTGTTGGTTTAAGGCTATTTTATCTCAAAAGCTTCCAAAAACAGTCTTGTGCATTCCTCAAAGGAGTCAAAGCGGGTAACTTTATATAGGCTTAGGGACCATCGACATATTCACACGTTCCCCGCTTAACGTCCACCGGACATTATGGTCAGACCCCCTCCCCCCGCTCCTCCTTAACGTCCACTTGGAATTTCGCACTCCATGTTTTTCTAGAGCCGATGAAATTAGTTTCGTAAAATCTAGTGAGTGCGTGTTCCTTCTGCGCCATCTTTATACCGTGGTAAGTTTTTCTCTTCATGTTCTGTTATCAGCATAAGTAAAATGTGTTTCTTTTAACACATTATTTTGGTTTTGTCCTAGAATCCCCACTCTAACATCCAAATCTTTACTTTCCTCAACCCCCTCCCCCCCTAAACGTCCAGTGGACGTTAAGCGGGGAACTTGTGAATATGTCGACGGCCCCTTACTTCGCATCCGCAAAACTTGTGCCGGCATAATTTAAAGCGTGTTTGGTGTATGTTGTTTTGAATCTTGAAGGTCTCTAGTTAGAGAACGAAATATAACAGTTATTTAAAACACTATAAGTGAAGCAGTTGTTGGTTTAGACGTATTATATCCAAAAAGCTTCCAAAAACAATTCTGTGCATTTCTAAAAGCGCTCAAATTTCAAACAATTTGCAGCCGCAAAACTTACGCCATAGAGTTAAGCATGTTTGGTGTTTGTTTGTTTTCAATCTTGATGGTCTCAAGTTAGAGAACGAAATATACGGTTTACTTAGGTAACTATACAAAGCAAAGCAGTTTTGAGTTTAAATCTATTTTATCCAGTAAGTAATGAGCGCTCGAATTTTTTCTCGGCTGCAATAAAAAAACCTACACGACATTTCTTTGATAAGTTTATTACAAGTGCTTCGAAGCTCCCCATATCCTTTCTTTCTGTATCGAAGAGACCCACCCCTCCAATTTTTGAACCAATCAGAAGCTAGTGCCAGGACGAATTATCACTTGATCACGGACAAGCAGGTAGGGGTCAAAGCTCAACTTGGGGTAGGTGACCGGAAGTGAATGGAAATGCGGAGGTCATGTGATTTTTGGCAGGAAACCGCGGACCCGTAAGTGAAAAAGAGCATCGCGGCCGGCAGCGGCGGCGACCGCCGCGCGCGTGGAGGATTGGGCCCAGGGCCAGGGCAGCGGCGGGCGCGCACGCTGTGGGGAAAATAAGGATTTATAGTGTGAGTTCGAATCCCGTCGGGGGGAAAATTTTTTTGGGAGTTTTTTTGTTTTTTTGGAGGTCAGAAAATTTTTTGTCGGGTCGAGGAGAGTAGGAGAAAAAATGGATTGGTTGTGGTTGTTGTTTTTTGGGCTGGGAGGTTTTTGTCAAAGAAGAAGAAGCGATCGATCGATGGATCGAGCTGAGTTCGGCTTCAAACCTCCTGTTTTTTAAAAATATAGTTTATTGGTTTCACTTGTATGACACAGTTTTTTTTATTCATATCAAGGTAGCTTGTCGACTCTGTCATGATTTTCTTCTGGATGGTAATTCTTTTCTTCCCTGGAGTTCCGTGTTTCAGGAAAAAATTCAACATGGCGCCGATCTCTTCTCGAGAAAAAGTTTTTCCTCTTGCTTGTCTCACCGCGTTACAGTCAACCCATCGTTGGATTCTAAAATGTAGAGCAAAACAAAAATAAGAAATGAATGTTTTCTGGTGTAGTGAAAATGATTTTTTTCACAACAACGGGGGAATGGAAAAAAAATTGCGAGCTGGAAAAGAATTGCGATGGTTCGCAAAAAGTTTTTTCGAGGCAACAAAAAAAGTAGATTCATTTGAAAAACAAAAGAGGACTAAAACACAAATGTGTTTTGATCTGAGGTTTGTTTTTTTGTGAAAAAACGCTCAACACTTAAAAAAATATTTTTTAGCTGACAGTAAGAAAAAATGTTGCTTACTTTGCGTGAAGGTTTGCTTGTTGTTTTCAAAAGCCACTCGCTTTCTTCTCGGAGAAAATACGAGTTTTCACCTCGTTTGTCTCACCGCTTTACAGTCAGGACATCCTTGGACTGTGGAAAAAGAAATACAGGGAGAGTAAAAAAATAAAGGAATAAAATATTCTTTCGGGTAGAAAAGGTTTTTTCACAACAACGCGGGGAATGGGAAAAAATTATAAGCTAAACAGAACCACTTCGGTTTTCAAATTTTTTTTCGAGGCGACAAAAAATAGATTCATTTCAAAAACAAAGAGTATTATAAGACACAGTGTTTTTCCTTGAAAAGTTTGTCGTTGTCGACACACAAAAAAAGAACGATGTCATGATTGATGTATAAAAAGAAATGATGTCATGGTAGGGTATTAAAAGCGCGAACACGCCAGGATTTTCTCATTCTTTCCCGTCATGGAACCCAACACCGACTCTGACGATGAATTGAACAACTACATGAACGTATGGGAACAACAAGGTGGTGCTTTACCCAATCGAAGAGGACATTATCGATTTAGGCGCGTGCAATTTCGCGAATGGAACGCACGCCGTTATGGCATCAGACGTACAAGCTACCATCTGCGCGTGGAAAACCCCCCAGAAGAATTTCCAGAAGGTCATGGCAACATTGTGCGTGCCTTTGCAGAAGGCTTAGCAGATCAAATAGAGGATTTAACTAGAGATATACCAGACCATGATCGAATTCAGATATATTTATCTTCGAACCGTCTTCAATCGGCGCACACCTCGGCCAATGTCACCGTCGGTGATTGGCGGGATCCGCTCTCTGGTGCAAGACGAATATTGGATCAAATTAGAAAAATGCTGAATTCTAACGAATATTTTTAAGTTGACGACTCACTTCAGCTCAATGTGACACGTATCACGATGCCGGAACCTGCCAGTGGCAAACGCAAATGGAAATTTGGAACAGCTTGCCACTCAGACTTTTTAAACGGTCTGTGATCCAAATAAAAAACAAAGACAATCTCTGCTGTGCACGCGCTCTCGTGGTCGCCAAAGCGAAAGTCGACAACGATCCTCAGTACAGTGCCATTAAAAATGGTACTCTGTTCAATCCTACAGAGCTAAAGCGGAAGCAAGAGGAAGCAAGAGGAAGCAAGAGTCCCATCAGACCGTCCTAGAAGCGATTCCACTCTTCGAAATCATCTTGCCAGAATATCAGATTGTTGTGGTCAGCGCCGAACACGGATATGCCATCGTGCACAAGGGACCTGAAAGGGATAAACAACTGATTTTGATTTCGCACGACGGACATTATGACGTCATTACCAGTTTGCCTGGTTTCTTCAGTAAAGTCTATTTTTGTTTAGATTGTGAAAAAGGTTTTGATCATAACGACCTCAGTCACCATTGCTGTCCTGGCAACAAATGCTGGTGTTGCCACCAAACAGATTGTCCAGACTTTGAAACCAAACGAAAACAAGGACTTGCGACCATCGATTGTCCCGAATGCAATCGTAAATTTTTCGGCGACACCTGTTGGCTCAATCATGTCACCAAAACCAGTTCCGGTCAACCTTCCAACGTCACAGATCGTGTGTGTTGCACTTACCGAGAGTGCAACATTTGTCACACTACTTATAACTTACAAAAAATAAAAGAGCATCGCTGCGGCGAACAAGAATGCCCTTGCTGTCATCGCATCTGTAATTTGAAACAACACAAATGCTTTATTCAACCCATCAAGAAAAAAAAGAAAAAGAAACGAGACGACGAAGAAGAAGAAGAAGAGAACGAAGAAGATGATGAATTCATGGATGAAGACGAAGACGGTACTATCTTCATTTATTTCGATATAGAGGCTCGCCAAGACAAAGGCAACCATGTTGCCAACTTATTGTGTGCCGAAACCGACCACAACAATCAGCAATACACTTTTTGGGGCGAATCATGTGTCGCTGATTTTCTACAATGGTGTTACCACTTAGCCCATCAAGCGGATGTCGAACAACTAGTGGTTGTCGCTCATAATTTCAAAGGGTACGATGGATACATGATCATGGAACAATTGTACAAAGAACACATCACACAACAACTTTATCACATTGTCAATGGCACCAAGATTCTCACCCTCTCGATACCACAAATCAAGTTTATTGACTCGCTCAATTTCTTACCCATGGCTTTGGCGGAGTTTCCCAAAACCTTTGGATTGACAGAACTCCAAAAAGGCTTCTTTCCACACTTTTTTAACAAACAAGAGAATGAGATGTATGTTGGCTACGTGCCCGATAAACAGTACTATGATCCCGATGGCATGTCACCCACAAGAAAGAAAGAATTTGAAACTTGGTGCAATGACCAAGTCAGACAACGCGTCATCTTCCATTTTCAACAAGACTTATTGAAATACTGTCAATCCGACGTGAGATTGTTGAAAGAGGGGTGTATCCAATTTCAGAAAAGCTTCAAACAAGTCGCCGGGTTCAATGCCATGCTCAACTGTATCACCATTGCTCAAGCATGCGGTATGGCGTATCGACGCAATTGGATGCCCAAAAACACCATTGCCGTTCAACCTTTGCACGGACGGCGACCCACTCACAATCACTCGCGCGCGGCCCTCGAATGGCTCTGTTGGCAAGAACACAAGTTACTTCCCACTTCTGCCGTCGCCGCAGCCCCGCCGCACATCGCGCACGCCGGTAATCAAGGCGAACGCCTCTTAGATCATGGTCCACTCCAACGCTTTTTAGTGGATGGGTACGATGCTACTACCAACACTGTCTATGAATTTCATGGATGTTTCTAACATGGTTGTGTCACCCATTTTCCTCATCGCATGCAAAAGCATCCCGACCACGAAGGAAAAACCATGCATGATGTACGCCAAGCCACCACCGAACGCACACAACAACTACGTCAACTCGGTTATTGTGTCATCGAACTGTGGGAATGACAATGGAAAACCATGAAGAAAGCAAATCCCGACATTCAAACGTTTGTCGAACAACTTCAAATCGACACCCCTCTCAACCCAAGAGATGCCTTTTTTGGGGGACGCACCAACGCTACAACACTTCACTTCAAAGCAGAACCTCACCAGCAAATTCGTTATGTCGACGTGACATCCTTGTACCCACGGGTGAACAAAAATGGGTTCTATCCTGTAAGTCATCCACAATTCATCGATCAACCTGGCCACACCGACATCAGCCAATATTTTGGATTTATAAAATGCCAAATTTTACCACCCTACGAACTTTACCACCCTGTGCTGCCACACCAACAAGGAAAAAGGGTACCAAGTCTTGTACATCTATGAAGTGTGGCACTTTACCGAACAATCTGATCTATTGCTCAAGGCTTACATTAATACTTTCCTCAAAATTAAACAAGAAACCTCCGACTGGCCCCATGGAAGTAACACAGAGGAAGAACGACAAGCCTACATTGAGGATTGCTGGTGACACGAAGGGATTCGTTTGAATCCTGACAAGATTGAAGATAATGCAGGCTTACGCAAAGTTGCCAAACTCGATCTCAACAATTTCTGGGGTAAATTTGGGCACCAAGACAATCAAACTCAAGTCACCACATGTATCAATCCCTCGGATTTCTTCACCATGCTTCAAGACGATCAACAACTCATTCATCGTCTTGAAATTGTCAACGAAGACATGATTCACATCTATCACTCGTACGACGGTCCTTCCATTCCCATGCAAACGAACGTCAACATCTTCGTTGCTGCCTTCACCACCTGTTACGCCCGACTCAAACTCTATGAAACCTTGGATCTGCTCAAAGAACGTGTTCTTTATTTTGACACTGATTCCGTCATCTACTGGTGGGAACCCGGTTTACCCGAAGTACCTCTTGGCCAGTATCTCGGAGACTTTACCAACGAGATTAAACCCGTCAAGATCAACGATCAACTTCATGAAGATTGGATCACCGAGTTTGTCAGTGCCGGCCCCAAAAATTATGCCTATCACACTGAACACGGCAAACGAGAATGTAAAGTCCGAGGGTTTACTCTTAACGTACGCGGTCAAGCCAGTCTCAACTTTGAGGTAATGAAAGATTTCATCCTAGCAGAAGTACTAGAACCCGAACCAGAACCACGCATCATTCCAACCACCAATCCGCACAAGATTCAACGCGTGGCAGAAAGCAAAACCATCAAAACCATCCCTCAAACCAAGAACTACAAACTCGTCTTTGACAAACGCATCTTAAACCCTGACACCTTTCAATCTTATCCCAATGGATATAAATTTCGAGGCTCATCTTCTTCAAATTAAAACATACATTGAAACTGTTCTCAACGATTCTCAAGAGACAATGGCTTATCTTCTTTATCGTTGTGTAGGAACTGATCGTGTGTAGCACAATTTGGAGAGAACTGAGGGGCAGACCCTCCTGCGAGAGACAGTGTACATGTGCATACAAGAAAACCCATTGTTGATCCACAGAGCGACATGTGCTATCCACCACACCCTCGTGTCAATAAAAAAAAGTTGTTTGAAAAAAATCTCTGTCATCTTTTTTCTCTGGGGGGTCGTCCACACCCATAAAAACCCGTCTCCCAGTGCCTTTTGTTCATTTGCCCCCTAGACGCGGTCAAGACCAGACGTGTCGGATGGAGCTCCGTGGCAAGGAAGAGCTTCACTTGCAACACTTGTTGAATAATTTGGGGTACAATTTGTTGCAGTTTAGTAATTGAATGACTGACATGATCGTGTCCAGTTCCCCTGAATTAAGTCTGATCGCTCAAACTCAGTTGATGACCTTCCTAGGACTCTTATCGATGAAAACCATGGAATTGCAACAAGCGTGGGATCAATTTGAATACACCTACAAGAGCATTGGGATCCAATGGCCGGATGATTTTGATGTAGCCTTTCCCAAGAAACATGAGTACGCATCGCATGAAGAAGAAGAAGACAAGCTGATAGGCAAAAAAAAAGTGGTGAAAGAATCCAAACCCAAGAAAACCAAACGAAAACACACAGGGGATACGGAGCCACCGCCACCCCCTCCGGAACCCTCACCGGAACCATCACCACCCTTGAAGGAATCCAAAAAAGACATTTAAGAAAGACCATGACAACCTTTCCAAAAAGAAGAAGAACCATGGCATCTCCTTCTCGTATCCGTGTCCCTGTTAGAGGGCACTCGTTTGGAAACAGCTGCGGTGGAACCCGACCTTTTGTACGAATTCTACCTTGCATTTGCATACATTCTGAGATCACATGAGATAGCAAGTCACGTGACTTCGAGCTCAGTGCGAGTTTTGACTTCGAGCAAGGTCGTTTGTGGCACTTTTGTGCTCCCAAAATCGCTCCCGAATTTTTACGTAGCTCCTGTGCTGTCCTGTGGTTTATCAAACCGAAGATGTCCTCGACGTCCAAAGAGTCCGAGGACGATCTTCTTGCCGAGGAAGCCGGAGAAGAGGGTGAAGAAGACAAGGAATCGCTTACTGACGAACGCAACGCTGTCCTTCCACGCGCCTCACAACACCTCAAGAGTCCAAACCCCGCTTCTTCGGATGAAATTAACCTACTCACCAACGCAATACTAGGCTTAACAAAAAGCCTACCAAATCTTCTACCTCCACCTCGTGGAGAGACAAAAGGCAAAGGAAAACGGCCGGCGAGCAAGTCTCCAAACGCCGTTCCCGCCAAAAAGGCAAAAGACAAAGATGGCGAGGTGGGAAGCTCCATGAGCGCCTCCGACCAGTCCACTGACTGCGAGATTCTCTACGACTCTGTGCTAAATAGCATAAATGATGAGTCAGAGCAAAATACCACTCGTAGTGGTGATGAGGACGATTTCCTCTCGGAACTCGTAAAAGAATACGAGTCTGACGATACCGTGGGCGAAAGCCTCGAGAATGAGAAACTAGCCAAGCTAGTTGACAAAATGTTCCGCTGCAAACTAAGCGAGAAAAATCTCAAAGACCGGCTTGAGAGGCAGGAGAGACCGGCTAATTGTACTGCAGCCAAGCCTCCCAGGGTAAACCCAGGCATTTGGCGTCGATTGAGAGAGCCTACAAAGAAGAGGGATTTACAATTTTACAAAATACAACAAGCCCTCACAAAAGGCATCCTGCCAGTTGTCCGTATAACGGACAAGCTTATGCAGGCGAAATCACTTGATGATGAAGAATGCCAAGACTTAAAGAAACTGGGGTTGGAGGCCATGTCCCTCCTCACTCATGCTTCTTATGAGATAAACATGCAACGGCGTCTGCTTCTGAGACCAGATATTGGGAAGGAATACTCAGCCCTCTGCTCCTCCCAACTGCCATTTACAGATTTTCTCTTTGGAGATGATCTACAAAAGCATTTGAAAGATATTGGCGATCAAAACAAAATAGGGGCCAAGATCACCCCTAATTACAAAGGGCAACGCTCTTCTCCAGGAAGGTTTAGCAATAACAGCTATAAGCAGTCAAAAAACTGGAGAGGCCACAACTCCAAACCTTGGAAATACAAAAACAATGCCAACCGGGACAAGACAACCCGGACAAGCCAATAGAACACTTACTGCCAGCTACTAGCACAGTAAGTATATGTCCACCACTTTGTAACAGTGTATATATAGCTGGAAACATAGCAAGGCATTTCAATGTCTGGCAGACTTTAACCTCTGACCCCTACATTTTAAGCATCGTTCAGGGTTGTCAATTAGAGTTTTGCAACCCACCTTGCCAGGTGCAAACCCCTAGAGCAGTCAAACTTTCTAGTAAAGAGTCAGATATTGCCACTACTGAAATTAAGAAGCTTTTAACTAAAGGGGTCATTAGAGAAGCCACTCATGTTCCTGGTGAATTTATCTCAACAATTTTCACCAGACCCAAGAAAGATGGGTCTCACCGTCTTATTTTGAACTTGAAAAAGCTTAATGAGCATATTGTGTACCACCACTTTAAGATGGATTCACTGCATAGTGCTACTCAACTGATGAAGCCTAATTGCTGGATGGCTGTCTTAGACCTAAAGGATGCATACTACTCTGTTCCTATTAGGACTGAAGACAGAAAATACCTTCGTTTCGAACATGAAGGCCAACTTTATGAGTTTGTTTGCCTTCCTAATGGCCTCTCTAGTGCACCCAGAATTTTTACCAAACTGTTAAAACCTGCCCTTGCTAGATTAAGGGAGGACGGGGTGCTTTTAGTCATTTACATTGATGACATTATCCTCTTTGCAGATGACCCTCAGACATTGCTCGGTTTTCTACAAAGGGCTATTACATTATTGCAGTCTTTAGGATTCACTATCCATTCTGATAAATCTCAACTTGTCCCATCCCAGAAGGTCAATTTTCTGGGTTTCATTTTAGACTCTGTTGCGAGGACAGTCTCTATGAAATTGGACAAGGCTGACAAAGCAAAATCAGCCATCCTACAGCTCCTTAGGAAGGAGCAACCACTTATAAGAGAGGTTGCATCCGTAGTTGGGCAAATGGTGTCATGCTTTCCTGGAGTTAAATATGCCCCACTGTATTACCGTGCTCTTGAAAATGACAAAACTGATGCTTTAAAGATGAATGGGTGGAACTTAGATGAGAGAATGCTCATCTCTGATATAGCTAAGAAAGACATGTCCTGGTGGCTTTCAAATATTGACAATGATCCATGCCCTGTTCTGCCTATGAAATACAAATTAACCCTTAAATGCGATAGCTCTCTAGAAGGATGGGGAAGTGTCATTGAAAATTCTCCACTTGTTGCAAATGGGCGATGGTCCCACAGTGAGAGTATGTGCCACATAAACTACTTGGAAATCAAAGCTGTCCTTTTTGGTCTTCAGTCTTTGTGCTCAGACTTAACAAACTGCAACATCAAAGTGTTGTCTGATAACCAAACAGCGGTTTCCTATCTGAGAAATATGGGTGGCACCCACTCTCGGGACTGTAATGAGATTGCAAGGGAAACTCTTTTGTGGTGCAAGGACAGGGGCATATCCTTAACTGTCACCCATTTACCTGGGAAACAAAATGTTGAAGCTGACCTAGCAAGTAGACATTTTCATGATGACACTGAATGGTCATTAGACACTCATGTTTATAACAGCTTAATTACCAAATGGGGAAAACCTGAGATTGATCTCTTTGCATCACGCTTGAATGCAAAACTGCCCTGCTATGCAGCATGGAAACCTGACCCAAGTGCCTACTCTATTGATGCCTTTACACTTGACTGGTCTGTGTATAAACTTGTTTACTGTTTTCCACCTTTTAGTATAATTGGGAAAGTACTTCAGAAGATAATATTCGCCAAGACAACAGCAATCCTAGTTCTCCCCGACTGGCCAACACAGTTTTGGTACCCACGAGTGATGTCAATGCTAATGGCTCCTCCACACCGAATAAAGCTGCAGAAGTCAACACTGACCCTTCCCCACGATGCCAAGAAAATCCACCCCCTTTACCCCAAGCTCCAACTGACTGGCTGTCTTGTGTCAGGGAATCCCTCCAGTTACAAGGAATATCTGGGGAAACTTTGAGCATCATTATTGATTCATGGAGAGAAGGTACTCAGAAGCAATACAGAACCAGCATATCTGCTTGGATAAATTACTGTAAAGAACGGAAGATCAGCATTACAACACCTTCTCTGCCAGAACTGTTGAACTTTCTAACTCTTCAGTCCAAAAGGCTAAGCTACAGTGCTCTAGGAACCACTAGAAGTGCCCTTTCTTCATTCATCAACATTGATGGCTTCAAAGTAGGAGAACACCCTATCGTTTCACGTTTTATGTCAGGTGCCTTCAACAGGAAACCAACTTTCCCCAGATATGTGGAAACATGGAACCCTCAAATTGTCCTTAGCCACCTTAAGGACTACCCTGACGTCAAGGAAATGTCTCTGAAGCAATTGACATTGAAACTGACTATGATTTTGGCCTTAGTCACTGCACAGCGAACACAGACTCTTAAGTTGCTGTCAATTAATGACATGCAAACTAAAGCTGGCGAATATGTTTTTCAAATTACATCCATTCTTAAGCAGACAAGTGCTCATGGTGGCAGGCAAAGACACCTGCAACCTATTGTGTTGAAGAAATATGACCATGATAAAACCCTTTGCGTTTTTACATTGTTACAAGAGTATCTTATGAGAACTGTTAAGTTAAGAGGTTCATGTTCTCAACTTTCAATTTGCCACTGCAAGCCTCATGGGCCTGCATCGAAAGACACTATTTCTAGGTGGCTCAAACAGGTTATGCTTGACGTTGGAATTAATACTTCTGTTTTTAAGCCTCACTCCACCAGAAGTGCAGCCACTTCTGCTGCAAAGTCAGCTAATGTTCCTTTAGATGAAATTATGGCCACTGCTGGCTGGCGTTCAAGCTCTGTATTTGCTGTTTATTATAACAAACCACTGTTTCATGCTAGTTCTTTTGCTAACAATGTACTGGGGAAGAATTAGTGCATTGGTAATAAATGCCATGTTTACCATTTCTTTTTTAGAATGTGTACTCTTTATTTTTTGAGGGCCCTATAGAGCTCTAAAATCTCATGTGATCTCAGAATGTATGCAAATGCAAGGTAGAATTGAATAATTAAACGAGACTTACCGGTAAGTTGAAGTTTGATTGAGATTCTACCGTAGCATTTGCAGAAATGAAGAGATCACATCCCTCCCTATTTCCCCCCCTTGTATGTTACCTTATCACATCTAGTGATTATTCCTATTGTTCTATGGTGCTGCATACATCAATTCATTATTCATGTATGGGGTAGTCTACAGGACTCCTCAAAAAATATGCTTTCAAGACTGAGCTCGAAGTCACGTGACTTGCTATCTCATGTGATCTCTTCATTTCTGCAAATGCTACGGTAGAATCTCAATCAAACTTCAACTTACAGGTAAGTCTCGTTTAATTATTCAATTAGATTCCTTGTATGCGTTCTATCATTCTCAATGGTGGTGTTACCGTCAAAGGTATTTTCATTTCAAGTGGCTTCACACCTCCTTGAGTGCCTTGGCCCTGGTGGTGACCGCCGTCGGTATGGTGGTCGGTTCCCTGATGGAGGACAGTCTATAGGTTACCTGTTTGTCCACCTTGGGTGTGGCTCTGAAAGGATGGAACCATTTTAAAAAATTTCCTATCACAATGGACATGTGTCATTTTGCTTTCACCAGCTATGCCAAGACCTTGACTGAAGTACGCAATTACGTGCGAGGCCTTCCGTTTGACGAAGATACCTTTCTGGTCAAGATGCAAACTTTGGACGACACCATCACAGATTTTGCGCCACCTTTACCCGATGCCTGCGGTCAAAAGTATCGTGCTTGTTTGAAGCACGTACCAGTGGAAGGTGACAGTGTGGATCATGGCAATCTTCGTGCCCCACCTAGTTTGAACGCAACACATTTATCTTTCTTAGAGAAGAAAAAAGCATATAAAAAACCATGATTTGCATTAAAACATGTTATTGTATTTGAAAATCAGTGTCATGAAAGAGTCATCATTGCCTTCTTTGTTAGAATACTTGTATTTAGGGGAAGACAGTCCCTACCCCCTCAGTGGGAACACGCAATCTCTCTTGGAGGTTGGCCGTTCCCTGGGTATTCCCCAGAAAACCACTTTGCACTATTTGCAAGGAGAACCGACCTACACGTTACATCGCCCGCACCGCGTGCGGTTTCCTCGTTCCAAAACGGTGGTCAATCCTAATTTGGATAGTACCTGGCAAGTGGATTTGGTGGAAATGCAAGATCGTCAATTGATTGCAGCCAACAAACGCACCCGTTATCTCTTAACCATTATTGATGTCTTGTCCAAGTACGCTTGGGTGGTGGCCTTAAAGAGTAAACGAGGCACGGCCGTCCGTGATGCTTTGCAACATGTGTTAGAAACCCACCCAGATTGTCGTCCTACTTACCTACAAACCGATCAGGGTAAAGAATTTTACAATAAGCATGACCAACAATTGTTGGACGACTGTGGCATTCACCATTATTCCACCCGAGGGGAACCCAAAGCAGCGGTGGTCGAACGATTTAATCGGGCTTTAAAAGAGCTCGCCTACAAGTATATGACCGCTCACAACACCCCAAAGTACCTGGAAGCTTTGCCAGAACTTGTGCAACGATATAACACCCGGATTCATTCGTCCACCCAGATGGTTCCCGCGGATGTGACCCCAGACAACGCATCGGTGATTTGGCGTCGTCTGTACAAACCCTTTGACACCTTACCAATTTCAAGTGGGGGATTTTGTACATACCTCTAAACGCGTCAAGCGAGGCCCCTTTGGACCTCAGAGTTATCGCGGGACGTTTAGTCAAGATGTGTACGTGGTGAGCATGCGCCATCGCTCCCTTTACGACGGAGTCAATTATTACAAATTGAAAACATGGCAAGGTGAAAAAGTGGCAGGTCGTTTTTACAAACCGCAACTACAAAAAGTGCAACCATGGCCTAACCACTGGCGCATCAAGAAAAAGCTTAAATACAAGGGACGTGGCCCCTCGCGTCAAGTTTTGGTGAATTGGCAAGGGGTGGCTCCCAGTTATCGTTCGTGGATTCCCACCCGAGCTTTGAAACAGTATGAGTGAGTCCAACCAACGTGATTTTGTCTTGTACTTAAACAGTGCTGACCAAGGCACACATCCTTTGGAACCTGGGGTGACCACCGTACGAGCTGCGTTTTGTCAGGAACTCGAAAGACCATTGACGTTAAGTGATGATTGGAAAGTGGCTCTCTTGAGTCTCGTTTACACCCATTCCTATGGCAATGCCGTTCTTAAATCACCACAAGATTTTCACTACGATGTCATGGATTTGTCTCAACTGGGTCCCCCCTTACGTACCTTACAATTGTCTCCTCACAAACACTTTACGCATGTAGAACAAGTCTTGGAAGATTTGTTCGAAAAGCTCAAGGTGCCCGTTATTCCCACCTTGTCCGGTGGTAAGTATCATTATGGTCAACTGCACATGGAAACGCCCAGCACCACCGAAATGAACTTTCCTACCAACCCTAAACTGGATTACTTTCGCCGCGACATTGTCGATACGTATCTCGCCACCCACGGTTTTGGTAGTTTACCTACCACGTTTCCACGAATCAAACAATACATCAACGACGCGACACTGACGCTGATGGGAGCCGATAAAGTCAAGTATATCTGGACACTCAAGGACAGTCCCACTCGTCCTACTACTCATTATGCCATCGAAATGTGGTCTCATGCTTATTACGACCTGGGGGAATCGTTGGCTCTGTTTATGGGATTTCTCGAACCTGATCCCACCCGTCCTGGCCAAACCCGCATCGTGGCTCACAAGACCGTCTATGCTGACACGGGTGATGGGACTCAACCCAACTGGGTGGTCTCGCGCTTAGATTTGGATCATGTGGGGATCATCCAGCAAGATTATCAGTTAGGAGGTGTTCGCATCTCTCTCAACATTGCCCTCCAATGACTTCGATACATGCTTAAAAGAAAAGCTGTCTTTGACATGGGTGCCTGGATTCAAGACCCCAGCCCTTTTACCCCTCACATGCGAGGAGCATCACCCCTAGCTTTGGTGAGCCTCGAACCAGGACGGTGGGGATTGCAAGTGGCACCTCTCAAGAGCGTGCGGTTTAGACAAAGTGGTGGGGGCCTCGTCGGTGATGGGACGTATGCAACTCTTACCCAACTTGCAGACCCCCTTGGGAGAAGATGTTGTCTTGTCTAACGTGGATTTTACTAAATGTTATGTGGAATTTGATATTGTGGAATGCAGTGTAACAGGAGGTCGACAACGTCACGCCTTGGGTACACAGTTCCCTTACCCAGTTAGATCTATGGTCAAACGTGTGAATACCATCCCCAACATCTGGATTTTCGCGCCTTGGCAGCTCCCACTCGCCATTTGAATCAACTACGAGTGCATTTAAGAAACGCCGACAATCGGGGCATTCCATTCTACACCGGTCTGGTCGGCTTATCGCTGTATTTTCATCGCGGCCCTACTACTTCGTCTCTGACCTCCCTCGGCATGAGTTTTCAAGGAGGACGTCGTGTGACCTTAGAGAGCAATGCCCAAAAGGATGTGTTCCCGCAGAGTTTCGTCTACGTCTCCCTGAGATGTGGAAGTTGGATTCTTCCTGGGAAGTGGGTTTAATGCAATTGTTGTTACCTCACACGTGGCACAACATCCTAGATCGACAAGTGCAGTTTCGGTTGCATTACAATCGCACGTTTAATGTTTCCATGTATCTCCCAGCGGGTGCTTATGTCACCATCCAAGACGTGGTGGAAGGTTGGATGGGAGTCATGGAAGCCAACATCCCTCAGAACGACAAAGCGTCTTTCACTTCTCTCAAACTGGAATTGGATGGTAAAGGATTTTACACTTTGACGTTTCCCGATGCGGAATTCTCCGTTTACATCCCGGGTTGGTTGGCACGTGTCTTGGGTTACTTGGAGTGGGAGACGTGGAACATTCCGTTTTACTACCGCTCCGATCAACGACATCCTACGGTAGAAATCACTCAACGTGATGCTAATGGACGACCCACTGAAGTGGAATTGACTCGTAGTCATACCATGGCCAAACACAGTCAGACCAGCGTCTGGGCCACCATTTCGAAAAACTTATTTCAAAACATCTACGTGCATTGTGACATCATCGAACCAGTGTACATAGGATCACAGATGGCCAAAGTCATCTTAACCCATGGCGTCAACACCAAGAAACAACTCTTGGAAGATGTGTAAATCCCTCACTTGATTTTTTACCCCCTGAGTCAGTTGCAGTTTTGCGACATCAAAATCGATATAAGGGACAACTTAGGACGTCCCATTCCATTCCAAGGCGGTGACGGCCACGCTGTATTTTCGCCGACGTTCTCTCCCGTGATTAGACCATGGTGATGAAAAACAATTTACCATCCACAATTGGGTGGACGTGAGTCCCACCACCTGTGCCTTTCAAGCAGGGGGTCAGACTTACAAAGAAGGCACCCCACCTTACCAAGAAGGAGGTTGGTCCCCCCTCTGGGCTCTAGCTGGTCAAGGCGCTACCTCGGTGGGCAAAGATGTGATGCGTCAAGCTGCTAAACAATTTCGTCAATCTTTTTGTCACAAGGATGAAGAAGAAGCACCCCCAGAAAAAAAAGAAGAAAACTCAGAAAGGTGGTGTGCAACATTTGTTATCCTGGCTTGAGCAACTAGGAGCTGGAGGGAACACTTATCGAGCAGGCACCGATCCGTATCAAGAAGGAGGCATCCTCCCTGCGTTAATTCCTTTCCTCGCCCAACAGATGGGAATGGGTCAACAGAAAGGAGGATTTTTAGGTCCTATCATTGAACCCATTGGGGATTTGATTAAGATGGGAATTCAAAAGAAAGCGGTCCAACGTGGACGTGGAGCGGGTCAACAAAAAGGGGGATTTTTAGGCATTACTGAACTCGTTAAGAAAGCAGCCCAACGTGGACGTGGAGCAAGTCGCTCCAAGAAAAAGAAACGATCCAAGTACATCACAGGTTCGTCAGTGTTGGATCCTCAGACCACCTTGAATCGATTGTTTCGTCGAGCTGATCAATTTCAGCACCCCAAGTAGGCATGGGACCAGGACGTCGCCGCCCTCGTCGAAGTCACTGTTTCCAAGGGTTACCCTAAGAAAAAGCATGTAAAGGAGAGACGCATTCTTTTTTTCACAGACGACACACGTCAAGCACCACGGACATCAAGACTTTGAGTTTAAAGGAGGACCGACGACCTTACAACTATCGTCCTCAACGACCTATCGATGCCCCCGAATACAAATGGCAATTTGAAGACATCAAACCTTTGACAAATTCGTCCACCCCCTTACAATTTCGGATCAATGATCGCCCTTACCCCTTCTGCCCGCGGGAAATGGAACTGCATTTGAAAGTGAAGTTTAAACTAGCTGATGTCAAAGCTCCAGCCTATCACAACACCACCACCGAATTCATCATTGGACCCGTCAATAACTTTGGGTACAGTTGCATCCGTCAAGTGCGTTGCAAAGTCAACAATGCCGAGACCGAATCAGCTTCGTGGGGTTATTTTGGCTTACCGACAATATTTTGAAACCCTGTTGGAATCTGACCCGTGGGACGAGATGGCCAAACTGAAACGTCAAGGATGGTACCGAGATGTAGCAGGACAAATGGAGAAATGGGGTGGCAAGGTAGAGGATGCTGCAACCCAAAATGTCTCGGACATCGCTCGCCAACAGAACTTGGTGAATACCACAGGCGAATACGAATTCAACGTCACACCCATTCCTAGTAATTTCACGCAAATTGAACAGAATGTCCCACCCAACACCAAAGTGGAATTTGACACTGAATTCAATACCCCCGAATTTGCTTTGTTGGCCCGCAAATACAAAGATGATGGAACTGGACAAGTCACCACATCTAGTAACAAAGTGTCCTTTGAAGTGATGGTCTCCCAATGTTTCATCCGTGTTTTACCAAGTTCCTAGAGAAAGCATTGTGAAGTATATGGAAGAACAAGTGGAAGCCACCAGTGTGGTCAACCCCCTGACCTTTCCTTTTTGCCGCATGCGCTGTGACAACTATCAGTTGCCAGCCAACCAGACTCAAATAGATCTGAATGATGTGTTTCGAGGAAGAGCACCGTGGTTGTATTGGATGGTCTTGGTAGATGACGAATGTTACCAAGGACATTTTGGAAAAAATCCTTTTAATTTTACTCAAATGAATGGTCTGTCCGTGGAATGTACGGCCAATGGGGTGCCCGTTCCTAAAGCCAGTTTGAATCTGACCAACAAGTATGAGATCTATGACCTTTTGCTGAATGCTTCAGGCAAAAACAAACGAGATGCTTATCTCTTGGATCCCGATACATTTGATGAAGGTTTCTTCATCGTACCCTTTGACCTGACCGCTGTGCAAGATGGTGGGGAATCCAGTACCCCTTTGCTACACATGCTGGTGGACATCCGCCTGCGATTTAGAAGTGGCAATCCTACCCTTCAAGCCCTGTTTTTCTATAATACAGACGAACATCTGTTGGAAGTAGACAACCGTGGCACCGTGCAAGGCCCCATTCCCTTAGGTAGTGTGTAAAAAAAACGCCACGCATGATACCTGTACATTACGTAACATCTGTCAACAAGATGAATTTATTCGACGCCATTTCTTGGATGTGTACGGCGCTGATCAAGTTCCATGCCAAGCCCTGTATCCGCGATGTGCTATTGCTAACACCGATCCCATCGACCTGCCAGGACAACATTGGGTGGGCCGTTTTGGTCGGGACACCACCAAGGTGAGTTCTTTGACAGTTATGCCATGAAACCTGACACGTACTACCCCAGCTGGAATTGCTTTGACATCTTTCAACAAAACCCTCAGGTCCTCCAACAATGGAGCACGGACGTGTGTGGGGATTATGTCCTGTACTACTTGTATTACCGATGTCGTGGGACACCTTTACAAAAGATTGTACACTATTTTTCGCCCACCGATGCCCTGTACAACGACACCGCTGT